>OZ025292.1:168363250-169585750 GCA_964019185.1 Maratus speculifer
AAAAAAATAAAAAACAGTTTGCTTTGTAAAATTAAAAAAAAATATATTTTAACCAATCCAGCTTCAATTTTAATACTTTCACGCATCATAAATTGTATAATTATTAGTCAACGATTGCATATGTATTAAATATAGCTAATAAATTGCGTTACATATGACAAACAAAAAATGAACTCATGGTATAAAACCACTGATATCGCTGCTAACCGAAGTTAGTTCGGGCATTCCAAATGTGACACATTTAGTTCAGACAACAAAGATCTTCTTAAAAAAAATAACAAATATGAAGCTATTTGCTGATTTTTTTAGCATTAGGAAAAGTTTGCTTTGTATGATGTGCTATAACATCGTATAGTGCACATTCATGATAATCATTTCATTTTCTCCGTATTATGCAGTCGACAGCTTACATTCTCGAATGTAGAACGTCTTGATTATTTTTTATTTACAGGGTGACCCAAAATAACGGGGACAAACGTTTTTATCGAAATTTTACTAACCAAAGAAATTTAAACAAATTTAATAATGGACAACAATAACAAATACCTTTGGCAACAACATATTCAATTGGTTTCAAAATGGCCTCCCTTGGCAGCGATACACAGTCCCAAACGCGTCTTGAAATTTTTGGCAATGGGCCGCAGGTCCTCCGGCGACAATCGATCCCACTTCCGACGCAGCGACTGCTTCAGCGACTCCAAACTTTTGTGACGTTTAGCACAGGCCCTGGCCTCCAAAATCGACCACACGCTGTAGTCCATCGGATTGAGATCTGGCAAGTAGGGCGGCCATTCCGCCGACGTGGTGAAACCCGGAAAATGGGTCTTGCACCACTCCTGACTTGTTTTCGCTTTATGGGCCCAAGCGGAGTCCTGTTGAAAAGTCCATTCCGCATCGCCGAAGTGCTGCTGGGCCCACGGATGTACCACGACGTCGAGAATGTCGCGGCGGTAGGGGTATATGTTTATCACACTGTTATGACGTGTGTATCATCAGGGTGGCAAGTGGTCAGGGAAAACCGGGAAAAAACATCCGAGATAAGGAAAAACTGCCAGTATTTTCTTAGAGAAAACAGTTCAAATAATATAAAGAGATTATATAAACTGAATTTATCTTTAACAAAATACTTGTATTTATCATCTATATTGACTGTATTGAGAAACACCGAAAATACTGGCGATAAATATATATCAATAAATATAAAAACTTTGTTAAATCACCATAAAAAGAAAAATTAAACAGGACGCGTTTCGAGCTGCAAAATTACCGCTCGTCATCAGCTGGTCCAAACACGTGTCACAACGGACAGAGTGGAAAAAACTCCACTTTTTCCACTCTGTCCGTTGTGACACGTGTTTGGACCAGCTGATGACGAGCGGTAATTTTGCAGCTCGAAACGCGTCCTGTTTAATTTTTCTTTTTATGGTGATTTAACAAAGTTTTTATATTTATTGATATATATTGACTGTTTTTTTATCGAAACACTCGCCACCCTGATCATACAAGAAATTAAAATAAGTAATTTTCTATATTAACAGGTATAGCGATTTTTTCAAAATGTTCCATGTACATTCCTTATCAATAAATATCCACAGTAGTTTTCATGCTAGTTTGTTTTCTATATTCATATAAAACTTTGTGCATAGTTTTTTAGAACTAAAAATAGCTGATGAAAATTAAAGGTAATTATTTGCTGAAATATAGTGCAAAAATGCTGAAAATGTCGTAAAATTTAGGAAAAAATATGTAATTTTTATCTGCATATTTATATGCTTAAAATTTAATGCAAATATTTATTCAAAATGCAAATTTAAACCAAACATAAAAAATATTAGAAATTTTAATTAATATGGAATGAGCATTGAGTATTTTGAAAAGTTCTTCATAATGCTTAAAATATTGATTAAAATTACTTTTTTCTTCCAAAAATAAATATATTTTAATTTCTTAATTGATAAATATATGCCATAATGCATACATTGCGCTCCTGAATAGCATTTAAAGGGCAATTAAAACAATGGTTTTGAAGTTTGCTTGTCCTCTTAACTAGGTATTTTACCAATTAACTGCTTTTCAACCCGTTTGAGACGAGCGACATATATACGTGCGGCAAAAAAGCTTAAGAATCACCCAGCAGTAAACTTTTACTTTAAAATTTGCTTTATTTAATCGGAGCAATTTCTTTATTTAATAAGGAACATATTTTTGATTCTAAAAACCGGTCACAAAACATTAAAAATTTCATAAAAGGCATCCGCCGCGAAGGGGTTAATTTTATATATTTTAGCAGAAAAATCTCGAAAACATGAAACAAAATTTTTTCTTAAAAATAATAATAATAATAATAATAATAATAATAATAATAATGATTCCCAAGAACAGTGATATCACTAGTACTTTCTAAAGATACATATTATAAAAATCTTCCTTGTAAAGATTTTTTTTTTCTGAATGAAGTTAACTTATAGACTGGATCTTATGAGACAAAAAAAGATAGATAAATGGAAAAGGGATTTTTACTTAGCTGAGAGCATCATTTTGTTATGACCATCTGCTATATTTCACATGGAGATGCTTAGAAAACTATAAATTTTCTCTTATCTCCACTTATACATTATGAGTTTATGAATGGTGAAATGTTTTTTTTTTTTTATTTATTTATTAGTTCGAAAAAGGTATAAAATAATTATATTTCTTACAGTAAAGATTGAACTATTTTAGATAATAAATGACATAAACAATTACTAAAGCCTTTTTTAAAAATGCTTTTCCTAATATCGATTGTAGGAAGATTTCGTATGAAATACTACGCATTGCGATCGCTCCCATGTTGGAATTTCTTAAAAAGTTACCGATCACGAGTCTAGACCCAAAACTACAATTAGTAAAAAAGTTTATATATATATATATATATATATATATATATATATTAATACATACATATGCATATATATATAAATTTTTATGGACACGATAACTTTTTTCATTCTGCTTAGATCTCTTCCAAAATGATACATAAAATCAAGGGTCATAAAATCTCGGTCAATTTCGTTAATGTGCAAATCGGACCAAGGGGGTAGAAATAGGAAGGGTTTTCGTGAAAACCGAAAAAACCCAATAACTTCTTTATTGAAATAGATATCAAATCAGTTTAATGTTTGTATTACTTCTAAAAAATATGCCAAAAGCTTCTGCATAACAGATTTTTGATAAAATTAAAAATTAGCTCAAGGGGCACAAAAATATGGTTTTCGAGAGTTAAAAATTCATAACTTTGTCAACTCTCAAAATATGAAATTCAACTAATTTTTTTTAAATGCTCTTAATATTATTTAAGACTTTTGTATTGACAAGTTTTTGATAGGAATTTTCTTATTGGAATAACAAATTAAAAACGAAAACAAAAAAGGGAGGGGGGGTGGAAGAAGAAAAATATCATAACTTTGTCATTTCTTAAGATATCAAATCCTATTAAATTTATCATACATCTTTTCAATATTATCTACAACTATTATATTGAAAAGTTTTTCATAGGACCAATTCTTATATCAAAAATAAATTAAACAATAATAAGAGTTGTAGAAAAAAATTTCAATTCCAAACTGCTTATCTTCTTAAACATTCTATATTCAAACTCATCCAATTGGCAGGGTTTTTTATTTAGAAAATATATAAAGTGGCGTATTGGTCATTTTTGTGATAAAGGTAGAATATATTTTTAAAAATGCCGTCAAAATGGCATTGTGAACAGACTTTCCTGAAGCGATCGTGATTGAAAATTAAAGAAGTATTCAAATAACAAATTGCTTATTTCCTCATTTATTTTTAAATCCATTTTTCCTCTCAAAAGCTTTCAATTCACAGGTTCCCTTATTTAGGAACTGTATAATGTGCCTTATTGTCCAGGTTTTTAATAAAGGCAGAAAATCTTAAAAAAAAAAAAAAAAAAAAAAAAAAAAAAAAAAAAAAAAAAGCTGTGAAACTGGGCAATTCAAACAACATTTCCCGATTTGATCGAGATTGAAGGATTGAGGATGTATACAAATAAAAATTTGCTTTCTTTATGACTCATTTATAAATTCAATTTTGCTCTCAAATGCATTCAACTGACGGTTTCTCTTATTTAGGAACTATATAATGTGCCTTATTGGTCAATTTTTCCATAAAATCTGAATATATTTCAAAAAATGCTGTTAAAGTCGTCATTTGTGTCGAAAATCGCTTATGATGATTCTGATAAAAGCAGTTCTTACAGAAAAATGAAATTAAATGTTCTTCAAAAGCGCCCAACTAAATTTGTTAAACAAGTTTAATCTCAAATCATATTTTAATTTTTACTCTCGAAATAAGCACGTAACTTCGAAATCTACCTCCGCCAATAGGCCAGGCCAACAGGGATTTTTGTTATTAATTTCAAAATGTTAATAATGCTGTAAAAAATCATAATTTCAGTTTTATAATTTTTTTATATTTAAAGAGCGTTTATATATAAAAAATTCTCCATAGATGAAATTCTTTTTTTTATTGTAAGAATAAAAGAAAAGTATTATGAACGTAGATAAACTCATTAGCACGTACAAGCTATATAAGTTCTGTTCTAAGCGTTTTCTTTAAATAAATCATAAATACATATACAAATCACAAAATTAGAAAGGGAATCCCAAAATGGTTTTTTTTTTTTTTTTTTTTTTTTTTTTTTTTTTTTTTTTATATTAGTTACTATTCTGGAATAATAATGAAATCCGTGTTGCTTTCAAAATTTCAATAGAAATTTGGTAGAGATAAGCAATTTTTTTAATTTAATGCAATAACTTTTTGATTAGTATAGATATTGAAAAAAAAAATGAAGATCCTGTTAACTTTTCAATGTCAAAAATTAATCAAATTTTATTTTTTTATGTTTAAAAATATTTTAAAATAATCATAAAATTGGATTGTGATTTTTTTTCCTGTATGAAGTTAATTTATTCAATGGATTTCACGAGACAAATGATGATAGCGAAATAGAAAAGAGATCCTTACTTCCTGGGAGCATCATTTTTTTATGATGAACATCTGCTACTTTTCACATGGAGATACTCACAAAACAATAAATTTTCTGTTATCTTCACTTAGATTATGGGTGTATGAATGTTGAAATGTTTTTCTTATTCGTTGATTTACTAGAAACTCGGTATAGGAGTAAAAATGTTATTTTTCTCACAGTGAAGATTGAAAAATTTTAGATAACAAATAAACATTTGAAAAACGATGTTATTTTTCTTGAGAGAGGTGTAATGAAAAATTAAAAAGAATTATTATTGATATGTTTTGATTCTAATCTTGTAAGAACCATAATCATAATAAAATAAAAATACAAATACAAATCTTTTCACGGTCAAAACAAACGGCACGCGGCAATGAGATGAAAATTGAAATCCCCGCGCTCTATATTAATAAAAATAAATAAATAAAAAATAGACCATGATCAAAATTAATTTTCAACTTATTGTTTCAATTAATTGTCAATATCAAACTGTTAGGAATGCTATAAAAATCATAACTTCAGTATCATTATTTTCTATCTTTAAAGAACGTTTATTTATAAGAAATTTTCAATGAATATAATTCGAATTATATTTTTAATGAGTTGAAAACAATAAGCATGGACATAGATTAACTCGTAAATATATATCTTTTGATTTTATATATTTTAGTAGGAAAATCTCGAAAACTTGAAATAAAAATATTTCACTCTAAAAAAGACATTAATTTTATTTTATTATTCTTATTCCCGAGATCTATTATGTTTACAATACTTTAAAAAAATACAGAGTATAAAATCTTTGTAAAGTTTTTTCCCTATAAGCAGATGATTTATAGAGTGCAACTGAAGAGACAAAGAAGATAGCGAAATGGAAAAGGGATCTTTACTTTGCTGAGAGCATCATTTTGTTATTTTGACCATCTGCTACTTTTCACATAGAGATACTTAAAAAGCAATAAATTTTCTGTAACCTCCACTTGTATTATTGGTGTATGAATGGTGGAATGTTTTTTTTCTTATTAGTTGATTAAATAAAACCTCGGCATTGAAATAAAAAGTTTCTGTTTTTCATAGCAAAGATATAACTATTTCAGACAAGAAATGATTTAAACAATCATTTAAGCTCCTTTTGAAAATGCTTTTTTTCACACATGATTTTTTATGTTAACGTCAAAATGTTAACAAATGCTATAAAAATGATAACTTCACTTTTACAATTTTTGTGGAGGAAAATCTCAAAAACTTGAAATAAAAAAGTTTCACTTAAAAAAAAGACATTTATTTTATTATTATCATTCCCGAGATCTGTTATGTTTACAATACTTTCAAATGATACAGAGCATAAAAATCTTTGCAAAGTTTTTTTTCCTAAAAGAAGTTGATTTATAGAGTGGATCTTATGAGATAAATAAAATAGCGAAATTTAAAAGGGATCTTTACTTTGCTGAGAGCATCATTTTGTTATGATGTCCATCTGCAACTTTTCATATGGAGATGCTTAGAAAACAATAAATTTTCCGTTACCTCCACTTGTATTATGGGTGTATGAATGGTAAAATGCTTCTTTTTATTAATCGACTGAAAAGAAGCTCGGTAGTGGAATAAAATTATTATATTTCTCACAGAAAAGTACGAACTATTTTAGATAATAAATGACAAAAATAATTACTAAAGATCGTTTTAAAAATGCTTTTTCGAACATGAATTTTCGTTAACTTCAAAGTGTTGGCACTGTTATAAAAACTAAAACTTTATTTTTACTATTTACTTTCTTTAAAGTACTTTTATTTATAAGAAATTGTCAATGAATATAATTCATATTATTTTTATTAAAGTGTGGAAAAAAAAGCATGGATATAAATTAACTCATAAACGCATATCTTTTAATTTTACATGTTTTTGAAGAAAAATCTCGAAAACGTCATATAAATATGTTTCACTTATTAAAAAAGAAAAAAAAAACACGTTCATTTTTTAATTATAATTCCAAGATCCTGTTATGTTTACAAGACTTTCTAAAGATACAGACTATAAAAATCTCCTTTGTAATGTTTATATATATATATATATATATATATATATATATATATATATATATATTTAAATAAGACTGATATATTAAACTCAAATCGCACACCATATATAATTAACTAAAGAAATATATAAAATATAAAAATATTCTTAAAAGCAAAAACTCACGAACATCCACACCTCTAAACAAACTTGAAAAACCACTACGTGAACAATAACTAATCCATAAATTATAAACTGATCCAACGAAATAACAACTCATAAATAACTTAAACAAGAAACTCGAAAAGTAACAAACAAGGAGACGGGCGGCATGGCTAATGACATGCACTGCTGGGTTAAATCTGATTTTATGCATGCAACATTCCCCATGCCCGTCACAACCATAAATGAATTTTAACTAAAAGCAATCCATACTAAAAATAAACTATCGACCAGCAATAACCTTCAAATGACCCTCAAACTAAAACATTAAACTTGTCGAACTATCAAATCCATTCAATAATGATTTCAGTTCATTTCGACGACAACTACCCCTAACAAAATCATTCATAATATTTTTCATAAAGTTCCGAGGGTAATCTTGTTCAGAACCCAGTCTGTACCACTCCACAATGTCATTAATCGCATCTCCAATTTCTGAACTCAACCTATCAATACGAATTAAACCATTTCTGAAAATATTTCTTTTTAACGAGACATGTACACATGAATTGAAATTCATTAACTTTAAAGTTCGGAAACTAAAAGTATATATATATATATATATAGAATGAAGTTATTGATTGATATTAATTTTATTTTATTATTCTTATTCCCGAGATCTGTTATGTTTACAATACTTTAAAAAGATACAGAACATGAAAATCTTTGAAAAGTTTTTTTCCCTATAAGAAGTTGATTTATAGGGTGGATGTTAATTGGCAAAAAAAGATAAAGAAATGGAAAAGGGTATTTACTTTGCTGAAAGCATCTTTTTGTTATTATGACCATCTACTACTTTTCACACGGAGATACTGAAAAAGAAATAAATTTTCTGTTACCTCCCCTTGTATTATTGGTGTATAAATGGTGGAATGTTTTTTTTTCTTATTAGTTGATTAAATAATACCTCGGCAATGAAATAAAAAGTTTATGTTTTTCACAGCAAATATACATCTATTTTAGATAAGAAATGATTTAAACAATCCTTTAAGCTCCTTTTGAAAATGCTTATTACATACATGAATTTTTTTATGTTAACGTCAAAATGTTAACAAATGCTATAAAAATGATATCTTCAGTTTTACTATTTTTTGCAGAAAAATCTCAAAAACGTGAAATAAAAATGTTTCCCTTTAAAAAAAGACATTTATTTTTTATTATTCCCGAGATCTGTTATGTTTACAATACCTTCTAGAAATACAGAATATAAAAAATCTTTGTAAAGTTTTTTCCATGAATGAAGTCAATTTATTGACTAGATTTTATGAGACAAAAGATAATAGCGAAATAGTTAAGGGATATTTACTTTGGTGAGAGCATCATTTTGTTATGATGACCATCTGCTTCTTTTCACTTGGAGATAAAGGGATAAATTTTCTGTTAACTCCACTTCTATTATGGATGTATGAATGGTAAAAAGTTTTTTTTTAATTAGCTAATTGAATAGAAGCTCGATAGTGGAATAAAATGATATATTTATTACAGCAAAGATTGATGTTTCTTAGATCATAAACGTTACAAACAATTACAAAAATACCTTTTAAAAATTCTTTTACAAACACGAATTTTTATTGTTAACTTGAAAATGTTAACAAATCTATAAAAATCATAAATTCAGTTTTCTTGTTTTCTATCTTTAAAGTGCGTATATTTATAAGAAATTATCAATGGATATAATTTAATTTTTTAAGAGTCGAAAAAAATTATATATATTAGCTCGTAAATATATACCTTTAGATTCTGCAAATTTTAGTAGGAAAATCTTGAAAACATGGAATAAAAAAGCTTCACATTAAAAAAGACATTCATTTTTTATAAAATTATTGTCCAGATCTGTTTTGTTTATCACACTTTTTAAAGATACAGACTAAAAAATCTTCTTCGTAAATTTTTATTTCTGTATGAAGTTAATTTATAGAGTGGATCTTATGAGACAAAAGAAGATAGCGAAATGGAAAAGGGATCTTTACTTTGTTATGATGACCATCTGTTGCTTTTCACTCGGAGAAACTTAGAAAGCAATAAAATTTCTGTTATCTCCACTTATGTTACGGGTGTATGAAAGGTGAAATGTTTTTTCTTATTAGTTAGTTGAATAGAAGCTCAGTAGTGGAATAAAATTATTATGTTTCTCACAGCAAAGGTTGAAAAATTTTAGATGACAATTGCTATAAACATTTACTAAAGTTTTTTTTTTTTTAAATGCTTTTTCAAACATGAATTTTTGATGTCAAATTCAAAACGTTAACAATGCTATAAAAATCGTAACTTACTATTTTCTATCTTTAAAGTACGTTTGTTTACAAGAAATTCTAAATGGATATAATTCAAATTATAGAGTTGGAAAAAAATATTAGAGTTGTTAAAAAGAATAAGCATGGGCATAAATTAACTCGTAAATATATATCCTTTGATTTTACATATTTTAGTAGGAAAGTCTTGAAAACTTGTAATAAAAATGTTTCACATAAAAAATACATTAATGTTTTTAATATTATTCCCGAGATCTGTTATGTTTACAATACTTTCTAAAGATAAAGACTATAAAAAAATTTTGTAAAGTTTTTTCTCTATGTAGTTAATTTATTGAGTGGATATTATGAAAAACAAAATAAGATAGCGAAATGGAAAAGGGATCTTTACTAAGCTGAGAGCATCATTTTGTTATGATAACCATCTGTTACTTTTAACATGGAGATACTTAGAAAGCAATAAATTATCTCTTATCTCCGCTTATATTATAGGTGTATAAAAGGTTCTTATTAGTTGATTAAATAGGACCTCGGCATTGAAATAAATTGTTTCTGTTTCTCACAGTAAAGATACATCTATTTTAGTTCAAAAATGATATAAAAAATTACACTGCTCAAAACAATTAAAGTATATTGCAGTTTTAGGTGGATTTCGTATCTGGGAAACTTTTTAGCTGATTGATATATGGTCGACAGACATAGTAGGTTATATGAGAATAAATTACACATGTTTGGCAGAAAAAAATGCATTTTATTGCGCATTTGTGTACAAAAGGAAAAAACACAATTTGTGCATATGAGAAAAAAAGAATAAGAAAAAGTGTTTTCTTCAAAGAAAATCATTTTCAATAGGGGGTATGGTTTCCACGGGCTGCCAGCAACGTTGAACACCTTTGAGGCATGGACTCAATGAGGCTATAAGTGACGAGTTGGGATATTCTGTCCCACTCTTCCATAAGAGCTCTTTCCAGTTCTTGGAGAGTTTGTGGGGGTTGTTGGCGGTCAGAAACTCGTCTTCCTAGAGCGTTTCAAACGTGCTCGATTGGATTCATGTCTGGAGAACACGCTGGCCATTCCATTCGAACGATTCCTTCCTCGTAAAGGAAATCCTCCACCAGGTTTGCACGATGTGGCCTGCAGTTATCGTCCATTAAAATGAAGTTATCTCCGATTGCTGCAGCATAAGGGACTACAATAGGTCTGAGGATCTCATCCCTATATCGGCGACCAGTCAGAGCTCCATCTCGAATGATGCAGAGGTCAGTGCGCCCGTCAATGGAGATGCCACCATACACCAACACTCCTCCACCGCCAAATCTGACACTTTTGTGCACGAACGCAGGATTATTCCTACTGCCACGGTCCCTCCAGATGAAAATACGCCTATTATCTGGATGCACAGAAAAACGGGACTCGTCAGAAAACAGAATTGCTCCATTCATTTCTCCTCCAGTTGACATGCTCGGTTGCCCACTCCCTGCGGTCCTAACGATGCCTTGATGTTAATCTAACACATGCTATCGGTCGGCGAGCATACAGACCTACAGCATGGAGCCGGTTTCGGACAGTCTGAGTTGAAATCGTGGTGCCTGTAGCCGAGCGAAGGTGTTGTTGGAGAAGAGTAGCGTTCATGTTTCGGTGTCTCCGAGCTGCTAACGCTAAATACCAATCTTCATCGGGCGTTGTTGCCCATCTACGACCTTGCCCTGGTCTTTGGCCTGCACATCCACTCTCTAAAAAACGGTTCCATATCCTGGAAATGACACTTTGTGACACTCCAATGGCTTGCGCTTCTTCGGCTTGAGTTTGGCCGCCTTCTAACCTACAAACAATTCTCCAAGCTTCTGAATCTGTCAAATGACTTCGCTGAGACATCGTACTCATCGAAACAAAGCAATCACTGAATGCCGACCATCCTTGTCTTCATTCTCTTTTATCCAGTTGAAAAGCAAATTTCATTCGCTGCCGCTGAAGGGACGTTTTTGACGTCGAACTCAAAATTTACATACTCCACAGTTTGAAAACCAGAAAAATTTGCATTTGTGATTCTCTTCTTCTTTTATCGGCAGAAAAATTTCGTTTATATCTTTATTTTATATAAAACTTCAAATATCCTTTAATTGTTTTGAGCAGTGTATTAAAGCTCGTTTTGAAAATGTTTTTTCAAACATGAATTTCTTATGTCAACGTCAAAATTTTAACAAATGCTATAAAATGATAACTTCAGTTTTACATTTTTTTTTGCAGGAAAATCTCAAAAACTTGAAATAAAGATGATTCACTTTACAAAAATACATTCATTTTTTTATTATTTCCAAGATCTGTTATGTTTACTATAATTTCTAAAGTTACAGACTATAAAATCTTTTTGTAACTTTTTTTCCTTTATGAATTTAATTTATTGAGTGGATTTTATGAGACAAAGGTTGATAGCGAAATAGAAAAGGGATATTTACTTTGCTGAGAACATCATTTTGTTATGATGACCATCTGCAACGTTTCACATGGAGATACTTAGAAAGCAAAAAATTTCTCCTATCTCCACTCATATTATGTGCGTATGAATGGTGAAATGTTTTTTTCTTATTAGTTGATTGAATAGAAAAACTCGCTAGTGGAATAAAATTATTATATATTTCACAGTAAAGATTGAACATTTTTAGATGATAAATGATATAAACAATTACTAAAGCTTTAAAAAAATACTTTTTCAAAATGAGACAAAAGATGATAGCGAAATAGAAAAGGGATATTTACTTTGCTGAGAGCAACATTTTATTATGATGACCATCAGCTACTTTTCACATGGAGATACTTCAAAAGCAAAAAAAATCTCTTATCTCCACTTATATTATGGATGGATGAATAATGAAAAGTTTTTTCTTATTAGTTGATTGAATTGAAAAACTCGCTAGTGGAATAAAACTATATATTTCACAGTAAAGATTGAACATTTTTAGATGATAAATGATATAAACATAAACAATTACTAAAGATTAAAAAATACTTTTTCTAAACTTCAATTTTTATCATTAACTTCAAAGTGTTAACAATGCCATAAAATTCATAATTTCAGTTTTACTATATTGTATCTTTAAAATACGTTTATTAATAAGAAATTCTGAATGGATGTAATGCAATTTTTTTAAGGAATTGAAATAAAATATGAGTGTAAATTAACTAGTAAATATATATCTTTTAATTTCACATATTTAAGCAGAAAAAATCCTGAAAGCTTAAAATGAAAATTTTCTACTTTACAAAAGCATTTATTTATTATTACTGTACTCAGCAAAAGTTTAGACACTGGTGTTTTTCAACCTTAAAATAAAAAATACGAACACGTGAGTTTTACAAATGGCTATACTTATTTTCAAATATATTTTATATAATGTAGAATAAAAATAATGTTTATAATATAATATAGTATTTTATTTAACTGAAAAAAGTAAAATTTGCATATTGCAAGAGTTTAGACACTTTTTTCATTTTTAGCCAACTGTTCATAGGAAATGCAAATTTCCAAGTTATGATCTCACATGTCTGAAGTATTTAATTATATCTCGATATAGCATCAGTTAGTGAAGACGCCGCGAGCTAAAAATATTCAATTAGGTGAGGTAATTGAAGTAGGAAAGCTGAAATGGAAAGGGAAGACTGTTGCAGAAATTTCAGCAGTATTGAATCGTCCAAAGTGGTATGTCTATGAAGTATAGTCTAAGGATGACTCATTCAAAACAAAACATAATATGGAAGATCTTGTGTGACGAGAAAATGAGATGATAAAGGATCCAGAAACTGACATTTACACATGAAATGATTGCTAATCACATGAAAAGCAAGTCAGAACTTTCTGTGTCGACGGAAATGATTCGTAGATGAATTAAAGAAACAGGTAAATCAATTTACATGAAAATGATAAAACAATCAGCTTTAAAATATCGCTAGAAATTTGCGAGAATTCAATTAACTAGCAAACATACGTCATATGGATACAAATGGTACGCTATGATATTCAGTAACGAAAATGTGGAATTTGAATGGCCCAAACAAGTGGGCATACTATTGAAATGACTTAAGTAAAGATCCTGGGACTTTATTAAGTCGACAAAAAGAACGTGATTTTTAAATAATTTGGTCCTCACTTAGTTTTAATGCTCGTGTATCTGTGGAGTTATTCATTGGTTGTCCAGCAACACAAGACTACGTACATACGTTGGAGATTAATTTTTAGTCATTTGAGGAAGTTTTGCTGATCTAAAGTATGGATTCTAGCATCTATTCATGTTGCATACAAAAGAATACCTTCGTTTAACTCTGAAAATACTATTGATCTCAACTGGCCGGCGTGTAGTTCTGTTCCGGACCCAATCGAAAACTTTTGTAATATCAAATGTCGTAATGTTTATGCACATTTTTGCTATAATTTTCTTTTAATGAAGTTCGAGATGCTGTTGAATATGTTTGGTACGAAACAGACCCCCCAAGTAACGCAGCATTTAGTTTTTTTCGATGAAAAGTCACATTCTTGCACTAACTGCAAACAAAGCGGGTGCAACTCGATTTTAATTTGTAGTTATTTTTCTGTAAATACACAAATTGTCTATACTTTTGCCACAATGTTAATTTAATTTTTTTTCATTATATTTTATGTAAAAGGTAAAATTCAAAATTTATTGTTAATATTGGATTATTGTTATTGTTGGATAAGTCACAAGTAATATATGACACAGGAATTACAAACATTCGGTACATACTTCTGAAAATAAAAGCTTAATCGATCATTGTCTAAACTTTTGCTGAGCTCTGTATTATTATTCATGAGATCTGATAGGACTACAATACCTTCTAATGATACAGATTACAGAAATTATTTTGGTACAGTTTTTTTTTAAAAATTGAAGTTACTTTGTAATGCGAATCTTATGAGACAAAAGAAAACAGCAAAATGGAAAAAAGATTTTTACTTTTCTGAAGGTATCATTTTGTTATGATGACTACCTGCTACTTTTCACATTGAGATATTTAAAAAGCAATAAATTTTCTTTTACCTCCAATTACATATTATGATTATAAGAATGGTGAAATGTTTTTTCTTATTAGTTGATAAAATAGAAGCTCGGTAATGAAATAAAATGATTATATCTCTTGCAATAAAGATTAAACTTTTTAGATAATGAATGACATAAACAGTTAATAAAACTCCTTTTAAATGTTATTTTACTAAGATGAATTTTTGTTCTCAACTTCAAAATGCTAACAATATTATAAAAATAGTTACATCAGTCTTACCATTATTTTATTTTTAAACAGCATTTATTTATAAAAGATTTTCAAAGGATATAATTAAAACTCATTTTCTAAAAAATCGGAAACAGAATTAGTATGGGCATAAATTAACTCGCAAACACATACAAAATATCATATTTCAAGTACTTTCTTTAACTAAATCAGAAAATAAATATACAAATCCAAAAAATTACACTTTCGGGTCCGATTTTTTTTTCATTTTGAGAACAAAATTTATTATTTTTTAAAGAAGTCAATCGTAGCTATCCAAATGAACTAATTTATTTTTAATGATTTTTTTTACAAATATATGCATTAGTATTCATTGTATATGTTAAAACACTAAAATTAAAGTAAAAGAGTAAGTAAAGTTCTTTGTTTAGCAAGTTGGAACGGAGATTTTACCTTTAAGATCTATAAACAGTATTTTGGCTACCGAGGATAAACAAAATGTGAAAGATCTTCAAAAAAATTTTGCCATTTGACTGCAGGTTCTGTCATTATTGGTATCTTTTAAACTAAAAACCACATAATATTTAGTTAAAAAATCCACCTTCTTTCACATGTACTCCAGTCTCCCCTGCTATTAATGGCACAAAAGACACAAAAGTGTTAAAAATTAAATCCAAAATATTTTTAAACGTATTTATTATTATTATTATTATGCTGCAACATTAATGCAATCCTTATTGTTTGTAAACTTTTAAAAGAAATTTTTTTTGGATGAGCAACGTTTAAATTTAATGCAGTAATATTTCCATTATTATAGATTAAAAATATAGGTGCTTTTAAATTTTCAATTCATATTCCATATAAAACATAGTTCCATATAAAACAAACAAAAGTTTAAAGTTAATTTATTCCATTTGTAGGTCTTATCGCTTTTAGAAAAGCAACTAAAATTAATACTTGATCTAAAATTCGCGAGGTAAGTTCTGTGATTTGAAGACTATATATTTACCAGGAAATATTTTTGTTTATTCTTTAAATTTTTAGTGCATCTCATGTACTTTCAAAATGTTGTAGAAGATTTTGGATATGTTCGCGAAATAGATTGTAGTTCAATATGAACTGCGCAATAAATATATCGGGGTAATAACGCCATTCCTTGGCGTTATTACCAAGGTTGATTCTTTACAGTGGTGGAACTACATCCAAAAGGGGTTTATTTTTTTACTTTATGTATGAGATAGCATTATTATCATTGTTAAAATGGTTAGCTTAAAGGGAAAGGTAGGGGGGGGGTCCGATACCCATAACTGATCTTTATTTTTTAATACTAATGTAAAAACTATTTTAAACTCTTACAAATAAAACGATATCAAAATGTTTTCGATATTCTAATTCATACATTTTCAAAATCAGGTTTCTATAAAATACCCATTTGATTGTTCGATTAAATTCTAATTTTTAACTGTCTGCTTTCTCAGCGTTCTTTTTTCAAATTTTTCTAAATTTAACCTTTAACTGATGTGATATAAATTGTAACGTAACCTATGTAAAGGGGTTTGTGAGACCGTATGATCAAAATATGAAAAAAGGCATGAATAATTCATAGGATGGTATTTTGTACTAAACGTTTTGTACAAGACGATTAAAATAAATATTCATCTTTTTAAAAGTGTCTGGTAAGAGTATTAAAGTTCCAAATGAAACAAAATTTTGATAGTGTTTGTAGTTAAACTGAAAATTACAAGTTGAACTATAAAAATAGCAAAAAGAAGTGGTTTGTGAGACCGGTACCATTAGTTAAAGATTAAAAGGCGATCAATGATTAAAACTCATAGAGTACTACCTATGTACTAAACTTTTTGTGCAGGATTACGTTTAATTAATTTTAATCTATTTAAATATTTCTAACAAGAGCACGACGACTTCAAACGGAAGAGAATTTCAGTTGTACCTATAGTTAAATTGGAAGCTACAAGTTAATATCTAAATTTTGACACGTTTAGTGAGAGCTCTAACAGCAATTAAAGGTTAATTTTATTGCTAATATAGAGATAACCAAATATAACCACATGAATCATGCGTAAAATTTCAAAAGAGATCTGACAGGGATATTGATAATAGGGAAATCTTATTAAAAATACAAATTTATTAAAGAATATTTAACGTCGATTTTTTAACTTTAAGTTTGAGCAAAGTTACCCCACACAATTAGTGTGGGGTTTACGGGTTAAAAAATATTTTAATTTTTACGCAAGTCTAGTTATAAAATTTAACATGATCAAAATATTACATTATGATTACAAATAAGGTTAAAACCGTGCAATGTTTTCTTTTATAATTATATTTAAGCGGGACTTTTTAAGTAAACAGAAGCTCAGGATGTTATATAATGTAGATGCTCTCCCAATCTCTTTTTCCTTTCACTTTCACAAAAAATTGAATTTTTCTATCGCATAGAATACATATATGTGAACATAAATACTGAATTGGATAAACACAGTTGAAACCGTGCAATGTTTCTAATAATTTTATTTAAGCGGTCCTTTTTAGGCAAAAAGAAACTCTAGGTCTGATATTCTTTTGCCCCCCCCCCTTCTTTTTCTTTCATTTTCACAAAAAAATTAAACATTTTCTATCGCTAAGAAAATTTTTTGTCAACAATTTGTCAATTTCTAGGGCTGTAGAGTTTATATTTTTAGAAATGGGCAATCCACATTGGATTATTCCATCTTATTTTATAGATATGTTTGCATGGCGTTATTATCCATCTAGGCGGGTAAAAACGCCAAATAGCATTGTTCAAGAAATCATGCCATTACATTTTATGAATATATATCTGTTAAATTATATTTTTTCTATAGATAGACAGTGAATTACTGTATCAAATCCTGTATTTTTTTGAAAACTACAATCTAAAGTTAAGCCGTGAAAATTAGTAGAAACTTAACATGGCGTTAATAACTCAGAATACCTTATATATACAGGGTGTCCAGCCAATAACACCCTGTTTTTAAAATTAAATTTCTCAAAAACAAAGATCGACAGAACTATGCGGTAAAAGGTTTATTTATTAGGTAAGCTGTAAAAATCGTATATAGAAGTTTCGAACGGTGAATCTTTGGAAAAGATTGTGTTCTGATTGCAAATAATGCTTTGATTTGACATTTTTCTTGTTTTAGATTGTTTGCGAAGAATACATTTTCGGATTAAATTGCCATAGTTTAAAGGTTTTTGGAATTAAATTTTTAAAATTTCGAAATTCAAGAAATTTAGTTCGAAAAATCGTTAAACTATAGCACTGTAAGCCGAAAAACTCTATGTCTGCAAGCAATCTAAAAGAAGAAAAATGTCAAATCAAAGCATTCTTTGCAATCAGAACACAATCTTTTCAAAATATTCACCGTTCGAAACTTCTGTATAAGATTTTTACAGCTTTTCTAATAAACAAACCGTTTACCGCACATTTCTGTCGATCTTTGTTTTTGAGAAATTTAATTTTAAAATCGGGGTGTTATTTGCTGGACATCCTGTATGTGTGTGTGTGTTCGTGTTTTTAGAGGGGGAAAATATAATAGATGTAATAGAGGAAGCTAATAAAAAGCTTTTTTTTTTACAAACATTACGTTTTTAGTGCTATGAAATACATCAGCATTTATTCATCTAAAAATTATTTTATATCTTTCTAAACAGTATTGCAATTTTCCTTTCATATTATGCATATACCAATTTTACATTTACGACGGCTTTTAAATACTAAAAATAGTTTATTTTAAAATATGAATAATTCTGCATAAAAAAATAACTCTTAAAATTAAGTAATCATTTGCTGTTTAAACTAATCAAGAAAATTCCATGTAGTGTGCCAGCAAAATAAATAAAGAAAGAAAGAAAGAAAAAAATAAAATAAAATAAAAATCTTGACACATAAGTATGCTGGTTAATCAGCTTCAGAGCTCCTCTCCGTAATATTAAGTCTATGGACGTTTGATGCATTTTTAGGTGCGTTCGTAATTATGTAAATACGTAGCACCTATTGTTGTCGCTCAGTCCGTCCGTCTGTCTGTCTGTCTGTCTGTCCGTCTGTCTGTCCGTCCGCATATAACAACGCAAAAACTACTCAACGGAATCGTTTGAAATTTAAAATGCATAATTATAACATAATTTTGTCGAGCCATTTCAAATTTTATGAAAATCGGATGGATAGATCAATTACAGGGACAATCAAAAGGATTCCGTTACATTACGGTCAATGGGAAAAAAATTTCAAATGCCTTTTAATCGTTTGAAAGTTAAAACATATAATTATTACGTAATTTTATCGAGTCATTTCAAATGTTATGAAAGTCGGATGCATAGATCATTTACAGGGACAATCAAAGGTATTCCATTACATTACGGTCAATGGGAAAAAAAGATTCAAATGCATTTTTATGATGTTACACTCATTCGAACATAATAGAATTGGCATGAATCTATGAAATATATACTAAAATATGCATTCTGTACAATCTGTGATGAAAAGAATTTTTATTATTAAATTACAGGGCCAGACAAAAGTATTCCCCTGCATAATGCTATACGGGGAGACATTGTTTGGGACGTGTTTTAATTATATTCAACTATTTCACGTTTTATGAATAAGATATAGGTTTCTGAGGTGTAATAAAAATTTCTTCCTGCATATTTACAGAAACACAAAGTTTTTTACTACTATACTGTATCCGAAGTACGCTCTACTATATCAGCAAGATCTGAATATTTTTAAAACTGCATTATCGTACGAACGCACCTCATTTGCTACGTTCACGTGCAATTTCCAACTTGTTATACTTACAATATCACCTCAGGAAAATAACATTATTTAAATTTTGTTTTCTGTGTGCAAACATAAAGTAATGAATAAGTAAATAATTAGATATATTCTGAGAACTAACAAGGAAGGTCTCCATTGGGAGCATACTCAGAATTTTTTGAAAAAAAATACGAATTAAACTATTCATGTAGGTAATAAAGCATCAGTAAAAATTAGAGGCGGAATTACATTATTAGATATGTAAAAAAATAAAATAGTTTGGAACAATTGGCGTGAAAAGCTGAAAGCGACGCGGGATTTGGCGAGCAGTGCTTTTCCTCGCCAAAAGCAGACGATTTTAACGATTCTGAAAATTGATTTTAATTGACTTCACTGTTAAAAATCTGCAACATTTATTGCAACGTCACTCCACTACTTTTATAGAATATCTCTCTTCTGACCAATGAGAATGCTCCATAGCACGGTGAATTGACCGTTTTCTATAAAAGCGGTGAAGTGACGCTGCAGAAAATGGTATAGATTTTTAGCGGTGTTGTAGCTTGTGCAACACTGTTAAAAATCTGCTGCATTTTGCTGCAACGCACTCCACCGCTAGTATATAATATCTTTATTCCAACCAATGAGAAAGCTCCATTTCACGGCCAAGTAACCCTTTTCTATACAAGCAAGGGAGTGCGTTGCAACAAAATGCAGCAGATTTTTAACAGTGTATTTTTCAGGTTGGAACAATTTTAATCAATTTAAATTGTGTTTTAAATGATAAAATATATTAATTTCATTTTTTTATAAATACATATAAACGTATATGACAAAATTACACTTAAAGTAAAGTAAAAATGCAAAACTAAAATTACTTAAACTAAACTTATTTAAATAAATTGAACCTAGAAAGTTTTTTCTTTAAAAAGTATTCGAAGCTAAAAGCGTATTTTTCAAAATTTCGTTTTTTCGCCAACCGGAGATAAATCGCCAAATAAACGAAATATTTATTATTTTTTTACGGACGTTATAAGGAAGGTCCGCCGAATTTTTTTATAAACATATATAACTATATGAGAAGAACATTCTGTAATTTTTTTTTAGATTTTTCTGAATATGCCCGTATGGAGAACTTCCTTGTAAGAGAAAACGGTTACCTTTCAAGAGAAAAACTGAAAAAAAGAAAATAAAAATAATAATTTCCGGAGTAGATACTTTGAGAATTAAAATGCATCAAACCGCCCATAAACTTAACATTTTGGAAAGCAATTCTGAAACTGAGTGACTATTACCCTTGTGCCTCAATCACAATGCCGAATGTTTTTTTTTTCAGTTTTAAGTAATAAAAAAAATTAATTATTTTCAAGTTTCCAAAACGGGTTGGTTTTGTGGAGTAGTGACCCTTGCATCTTCCCATTATTTACAGTTCTACCTTTATTTTTTTCAGTTATGACACTGGTTTAAAAACAACGATAATTTAAGTTTTTTTCTTTATTAAAAACATAAAATAAAACTAAAAACTAAAAATGCTTTTGATGCATATAATCGACGTAAGAAGCTCACAATTGTTGAACAACCTCGTGCTTTGACTTTATGTAAACAAAATATTCCTACACTGTAAAAAAAGAAAAATCTGTAATATTACAGATGAAAAGTTGCCGAAATCTGTAGCCTTACTAAAATTTTTACTTGTGCATTTTTCAATGAAAAATGTAAATCTACAGAACAAATTTTTGTAAAGCTACAGAAATCTGTATCTTTACAAACAAATGTACTAAAATTACAGTAACCTTACTAAAATTTTATCTTTAGCTTGGGTCGTAGTTATATAAAAAAAATATTGGAATCCCAATTTCCTAAAAAAAATTCTTAGTGATCTTACAGAATTTTTGAATTTCGGTGCAAATCTGTATCTGTTATATTCACTTTTGCTGTTGCCGTTACATAAAAAGTTCTAGAAATCACAGTTTCCGAGAAAACGTTTAATAACTTTACAGATTTTTTTACAGTGTATAAATTGTAAAACTTTAGATTTACAAATATCAGGGTAAAATATCTATCTATTTAAAAAAAAAAAGGAAAGGTTGATTTACCACATGATAGTATACCAAAACAAAAAATCGGTTTTAAAAGACCAAGAAAAAATTCAGCGAGAAAACTTCATGTACTGTTAATATGAACAACAACTGCAAAATAAAGTAGTCGTTGGGGGCCAACGTAATACTTACTCATCATGTATAGGCATAGTATAGTATATGAAAATAAAACTTATGTAAACTATATAATAGACTGCATTTCAATTCCAAAACAAAATTTAATGGTATATTTAAATAATTTAAATATTTAAATATTAAATATTTAAATATTTAAATATTAGGTATATTTGAATATACCTTGTAATGCTTTCTTAATGAATTGTTGATGAACCCATTTCGATAAGTTTTTTAAAATGCCGAATTACTCAAGTAGTACAGAATTGCATAAAAGAAACATCCTTCTTATAAGTCCCAAAAATAATAATCATGTTTACAAACAATTTACTGCGTCAGATTAAGCTTTTCATTTCCAATTAAAATATATATTTGAATTGAAATTTGAATGAAATACTTGTTCACGAAAAATCGAAGAATCAGGAAAACATGATTACAAATATCTCGGAAACTAAATATCCGATCGACTTTGTTCTTTATGAAAAACTTGTGTTATTTTATTGACTTTTACATCCACTCCTTAAAATTAAAAAATTAAAAAAATTTTATGTACCTTTGATCAACGAATTTTTCGAGAGTCCGAAAAAAATAGTTCCGGACAATCGAGGTTACTGATAAAAGATGGCTTTTTTCTATTTTTACGTACTAACTCCATACAAAATTTCAAGTCTCTATCACAATTTCTGTGGGAGATAAAGTGTTTACAGACTCACAGACGGACGAACGGGAATTTTTTTTCTAAAAATATGTTTTCTGAATCTAGAGTGTTTCAAACTTTTAAACACGTCATCTTTTCAATTTTTAAAACAATTGCAAGACTTAATCTCTACTACGCCTGATGGGTAAGTAAATTCGCAACATTCTAATGAATGTCTCCGGCAGAACTATCTTCTGACAAACTTCACATTTTTCATTGAGTGTTAACTTTTTGTTCCTAGCGCTTTTACTTTGTTTTTCACCTATGCAAAAAGAAAAATATATATATATATATCTGCAAATGTAAGAATCACATAATTTCATAGGAATTTACTCCTAACTATGCATGAAAATGTCTATTTACGCGAGTATGACAGGAAGTACATGAAACAATGCATAGTAATCAATTGTTTAGAAAATATTTCAAAGTCATTTATTTTAAAATATTAAAAAAAGGTCTTTTTATAAACTTGGGCTCAATATTTCTCGAAAATCAATTAACATTTTTTACATGCATTCTTGAAATATTTTAGGACTATAGAGATATCTTCGAACTGAACCTAAATTTGTGTATTGTTCCACCGCCGTTATGTATATATATATATATATATATATATGTATATATATATATATATATATATATATATATATATATATAATATACATGTATATATAATACATATGTATATCTATGTATATCTATATATATATGCATAGTTAACTACTCAAACATATTATAAATAGCGTGGGCAGTTGTTTTAAAGAAAAAACTTTTTAAAAATATATGCATATTAAGGATCAATCATATCATATACAAGGTGAGTCATAAATATCGAAACAATAGGCTATCTCCTTAAATATTGCCCCTAG
Source organism: Maratus speculifer (assembly GCA_964019185.1). NCBI lineage: Eukaryota > Metazoa > Arthropoda > Arachnida > Araneae > Salticidae > Maratus > Maratus speculifer. The sequence continues at coordinate 168,386,573 of OZ025292.1, forward strand.
ACTCATACTTCCAATTGCAAAGTTTCATAAAAAAAGGTGAATTTTTCGATAAGATAAGTTGCAACTCCATGGGGGGTCTATTTTTAAAAATACGAAAATTAAATTTTTATACGGCCCCCAGAGGATAAAACATCCAATTAGAAAATTTTTTCTTATTCATTCCTGAACTGAACAAAAAAAATTTCATCTTGATATCTTCAAAACTCAGAAAGTTATGACAATTTTAATAAATCGTGAGGTTTCAAGGGATCAGACACAAATTGAAATGCGTGTAATTGAAGAAACAATGTTGCTGTAATGGGTCCAGGAAACATTTATTTTATTTATTTATTTATAAAATTTGAATTTTGAATGTTTTGTGATGGTTAACCATATAATTTGTAAGCATTATCACATCATAAGACTTCTTAATATTTTTTTTTTCAAAAAAAAATTGAGTAAATTAAAATTGTTATAGCTCAAAATATTATTTGTCGCGTTGAATTTTTTTCTTTTGATTAAACGAAAATGCCTAATTTTCAATTTTAATTCAGCATTTTAAATAATATGTATTTAAAAAAAATAAAAGTATTTAAAATAGCAATATTAAAAAAAAAAAAAAGTAATTTTTGTAAACAAATATTTTTAAAAGTAAATTTTCTGAGCTAAAAAGTTACCGTAACCGACGGTTATTGAGCTATGCCAGTTTAAAAATGAGAAATACTGAAATAAAACATTTGATACAGTAAAGTGCATTTAGTTTTAAGATGAGCAAAGATGGGCTCCTAACGTTTAAATGCTGTATAGTTTCGATTTCAGATTTTGTTTAAGTTTTGCCATTTTCACCTTCTTTAATTACTGTTTAAATGCGTCAGTTGATTTAAACTTTATTTTTTTATCACGTCGATTTCAAATTTTTTCATTGTGCTGTGACTCACAGACAGACATTTCATAAAAACATGTTTTTCGATATCTCTGAGCCCTAAAACGTGTGAATCCATCGAAAACCGGAATTCAAAATTTTCATGAATCCAATACTTTCTTTTTGTAAAAATAGAAGAAAGCAAAAATAGGTTTAAAACCTTCATAAATTTTGAAACTGAGTACAGTAAAACCTCTAAATAACGGACACCTCAGGAACGCAGAAATTGTCCGCTATTCGGAGGTTTCCGCTATTGGGAAAATCAAAGATATTCAAAAAGTGCTAAAAAATGTTTAACATTTTATTAATTGACTTTTATGTGTCCTAAAATATAAAAATAAATATAATAAAATATAAAAATAAATATAAAAAAATCCTAAAATATAAAAATTTATCATATAAAAATATGATTAATCAGAAATGAAAATTATTTTTTAAGCAATGGGGCTAAATAAAACTGTACACACCTTTACCTACTGTTCATTGCATGCTTGTGAAAAAACCCTGTTACAAAAGTTAACTTTTGCTTGCGATTACATGTAATTTGTTTTTCAAAGTGACATTATTGGACATTTTTGGCTGTTAAAAGCATAAAATCTCAATTTTCCGAGGGGATATTTCAATGCTCTGGAAGATGTCCCTCCTTGGCAACCCCTTCAATGCAACTCTGAACGTGGGGGAGGAGGGATTTTCCCCAGCTCATTTATCACGAAATTCCCTGATAAATTTAGAGGCCTTTTTACTTTTTTCTCTTTTTTCTCCTTAAAAAATACTTTTTCATCCTTTATCGCCTTAAATAGTGTCCACTATTCGGAATGTTCGTTATACAGAGGTTAAGGAGAGTTTTGAGAATGGAGGTTTTGAGAATGGAGATTGTAAAATAGTCCGTTAAACAGAGGTGTCTGCTATTCGAGAGTGTCCGTTATAGTGGTTTAACTCTAGTATAAAGTAGATTTTTAAAAATATTTCTATGTAATTCATTAAAATATATTTCCATTGATTCCGCTAATAGAAGTGTCATTTTCGCTATTACTATATTTACTAAACTTATTGCCTGCGCCAAAAAGTTTTTAAGACACTTTTAATGAGAGTTTAATTAATATCACTTAATATGATAACACTTTTAATAAGTGTTTAATAAGGCGGTCCGTTCAATGAGTCGTGCCAGTTACGAAGTTGGCGCCAAGGTCGAAATATTGCAGACATCTAGCATATTTCACGAAGTTTAAAGCAAAAACCTATACGCTTTTATTTTATATCTAAAAGTTTAAATGTTGTCTTGGATCGACATTTAACAATACGTAAATTTATGGTCGATCCCTTAATTGTACTTCCAATGAACTGATTTTGCTGCGCTCAGAGGCATGCTTAAGTGGTGTAAGTCAAGAATTTTGGAAAATTTTGGATATTAATATCTTTCGGGGATTTGCAGATATCGAGATGAAATTTTTTTTTGTTAAATTCAGGAAGGGATAAAGAATTTTTTTCTAATTGGAAGTTTTATCCTCTGGGGGCCGTATAAAAATTTTATTTTCGTATTTTTTAAAACAGACCCCCCATGGAGTTGCAACTTATCTTATCGAAAAATTTATATTTTTTTATAAATTTTTGCAATTGGAAGTATGGGTCTAAGGGCAATATTTAAGGAGATAGCCTATTGTTTCGATATTTATGACTCACCCTGTATATATATATATATAATATACAGGGTTAGCATAAATGAATAACGGGATTTAAAAAACTTATATTCTAAAAAACTATTACAGATAGTATAAAAAGTGATATATGAAAATAAAGAAGAACATTCCAAATTATACTATCAGCCAATGGGCAGACTTTTCGTTAAACGAGAAATATGTAATCTGTAATAAAGTTACTTCCACACATTTGCAGTTTTGCACAGTCAAAGATTCAGGCAGTGAACGAATGCAAATACGATTTTTGAAAAATATAGATCTTCTTTAATATAAAAGTTATACAAACTTCCATAGTTAGGAATATTCATTATGCAACATCTACGATAGACCTCACATTTCAGTTATTTGAAATAAGATAAACTAGTGTTCAGTATATTATCTTATGCTTTTATATTTAAAACAATCAAACTGGTCGCCTAAGTGGCGTGGTCAGTAGCGGCAGTGCTGCCACACCGAGGGGGTCTTCATTCGAATCCAGGTACTGACATGGATGGTGATTTGTCCCTTATAGTGTAATAAAATATGTAATGGGTATGTGTGATAAAAATTGTTTTCAATTGTCTCTGTTTGTCTCTGTTTCTGCATATAATGGATCAATCGATTCGAAAAACCATAGCTGCTATAAGCGTCAAAGCAATGTCAAAATCAAATCAAATCAAATCAAAACAATCAAACTGATTGGGAAAGTTATCATACGAATTGACTATTTCCAACTGAGAAAAAAAATGCCCAGGACGGGAATTCAACACAAATCCCTGGCTTACAAAACCAATGCTTTATCGTTTAACCTATCTGGACGAAAACCGGCGGCCATTTTTCACTTATCTAATCTTATTGGTCATAACATCTGGTCTGTCTTTTAGACAGCTCGACAGACTAAACCGCAGGTAAAGGAACTCCATATAACAATGGGTACATAGATTACTATTTTTTAACACAATCAAACTGATTGGTAAATAAACATACGAATTGACTATTCCCAACTGAGCGAAAAATTGGCCAGGCCTTTAATCGAATCCAAATCCTTGGCCTACGAGGCCAATGCTTTTCCGCTTAAGCGGTAAAGCATTGGCAAAAAAAATGGCCATCATATATCTGCAGTCTTGTTCCTATCATAACTTTCGGAGATATCATGGAAGTTTACTTTTAGATATTTAAAAGCCTCTTAAATTTACCTCCTGCCTTAGAAGAAAAAAAGAAAAATGTTCATGACGATGTTTAACGATGAATATCAAAAGTGCGTTATGCTGCAGTTGAAAGCTATTGCGTTTGATTAAAAAAAATAAAATTGGGTAACAGTAAAATATAGACTTCAATTTGTCCAGCCCATGAATATTTTCATTTGAAAACTAGCGATAACGGAAAGCAAACTTTTTTATACTTATTTACTTATCATACGAAATATAGGGATGCTATTGTTAAACTGACGTGACACACGTAAATTTATATATTTGCCAAATATCATTTGATTTCATTTTGTATGAAGATAAACTGAAGAAGCCTAAAATAACTCCAGATAGTTTTTCTATTCAAAAATATGTTCATAATAGTCAAATGCTGCTAATAAAAGCAAAATTTGAACATGCTAATGACGATGTTAAATGATGAATGTTAAAACAACGTTATGTTACCGTTGGATGCTATTGCGTTTCATTAAAAAAAATAAAAAAGGGGAATATTAAAATATATACTTGAATTTTTCCAGTCCATGAATATTTTCACTTGAAAACTTGCGAAAACGAAAAAAAGCATTTATTTATTTACTTATTTATTATTTGAAGTATAGGGTAAATCTTGTAACTGTTTAAATATCAAAAAAAGCTTTTTCCGGATTTGCACGTTTCAAACGCAGACAATTCGAAAAAACATGTTTTTAGGAAAAAACCTCCGTCTGTCTGTGAGTGTGTCTGTCCGTCTGTCTGTTTATCCGTCTATCTGTCTCTCTGTTAGTGTGTCTGTAAACGCTCTATCTCCTGAAGAAATTGCGATTGAGTTTTGAAATTTGATGTATACTTAGTAGGGCGGAGTGTAAGAAAGTTTTTTTCGAAATTCTTTTCTCTCTAGTGCGGAAAAGTTGTGGGGTGATATCAATAATATTCTCACAAAATTTCAAAACAATCAATAAATATCTTCCGGTTACACTTTTGTGTCGAATTATGCAATTTTAGCCAAAAATGTTGTAATTTTTCACATTTCAGTAATATTTTTAGTTTTCAATTTTTCTTCACCCTAGTGCAGTAAAACTGAAAGTGTACATAAGAAACACAATTTAAAATATTAGAGTAATTACAAAATATCTTCTAGTTCCACTTTGGATTCTAAATATGGGAAAATTTTCGAAAATAATAAAAATTTTCACATTTTAGTCATTTCTTTATTTTTTATTCCCGCTGGCATGGAAATATTCAAAGAATATGCAATAAAACATAGAAAAAAAACTTTAGAATAATAAATAAATATCTTACTGCTTCCCTTTCGGGGTCTAAAAATGTCAAAATAGTCAAAAAGTATGTAAATTTTAAAATATCAGGATTTTTTTTCTTATCAATTTTCTCTTCTCGCTGGAGCGGCAAGTATGGAAAGTCATATGAGAAAGATAGCGGAAGAGGTTATTGGTGACACTTTCCCTATGTGATCGCAACCAGGTTCTTCTATAAGTGTCAAGTATTCTTCAAGCTATCTTTGTTGATTGAACGTTCCTTCAATATTCCTCTGAATTAAAGTTTGATCTTTTCGTCGGTCAAAATACAAACTTTTCAGGGTATTGATGGATATGAAACTCTAATCTTGGACCTGGCATTTCATGAGATATTTATTTCTTTCTCTTCGTCTGTTATGCATGTCTATAATATTGAACGTCGTCATGTGTTACAACTCCTAAGTCTTCAAGAAGTGCGCCTTTTACTGATACTGCAACTCGATTGGACACTCCCATTGGGTCTCAATCTCTGGTTAGGGGAGGACGGCGGATTGTTCGTGATATACTTATAGTATTTATGTTCGATTGCAATGACACTAAAGGTTTATCATTAAGATCGTGACACAGTTGTCCATCAAAAAGACTAAAATAGTTAAATTACTCTAAGTCTTCGATGAAGCAGTAATGATTGTTTTTCCCTTTTATATCATTTTCTGAAACTTTCTTATTCTTTTTCGAGCCTACTCGTTCATTTACTAAGTTTCCGTGTTGTGGGCCGTGTTTCCGAGTATATCAATTGGGTCTAGTTCTTTGATCCTCAAGAAACTGTCTTCCAATTTTGGAATTTTTATATCACTTGGGCATTTACATTCTTCTAGAGATGTACACTTGTAAGAAAATTTTTTTAAACAGAAGTTTTTTCCCTTCCAATAGAAAATTTTTCAATTTTAACCTCGCCTGCTCTTTAGCGTCAAACGCCTTTATATTCTGGTATTTATCATTATATGAACCAATCATTTGGACTATTCTTTGCCTAGAAACCGTTGAAACTTAAGCAGCCTGCCAAATTGCTTCAACTATTTCAGCCCATAATCCGCTATCACCCCAAAGGTGGGTCCAATTTTTAATTAGATTGCTATTCATTTCTCATCAACAAAAAAGTACATTATATCTTCATAAGTTGGTAGAACGCCAGCTCTTAAATCTGTAGGATCCCAAAAAATTGAATGAGACAAACAATGGTAACACTTTAGTAAACGAACAGAAAGCTGAACTTTTTAGAGGAATTTCCCTCAGATCACTTTTAATTCGACTGTTCTATGATTTTTGTGTCATTAATGTACAGAACCATGTATTTTCCAGTTTAAGTAATAAAAGTCAAACCAGAAGATATTTATTAATTATTTCAAATTTTTACCCTTATGTTTTACCCTTATGTCTGTCATATGATTTTCCGAATTTTCCGCGCTAGCGGGAAGAGAAAATTGATAAGACAAAAATCCCTGAGAAGAGAAAATTTACATAATTTTTGGCGACTTTGACATTTTTAGATGCCAAAAGGGAAATCTAAAGATAGTTATTGATTGTTCTAAAGTTTTTCCCCTATATTTCTATTTTATTTTTCCAGCCAGCGGGAATAGAAAATCTAAAACTAGAAAAATCACTAAAATGTGAAAAAATGCATCATTTTTGATAAATTTCCGAGATTTAAACTCCAAAGTGGAACTGAAAGATATTCTTTATTTACTTGAATATTGTGGACTTATGTTCCCTATGTACTCTATCAACTTTCCTGCTCTAGTGCGAAGTAAAAATCGGATATTAAAAATATTGCTGAAATGGGAAAATTTACAACATTTTCCGCTAAAATTGCATATTTCGACCCAAAAGTGGAAACGGAAGATATTTATTGATTGTTGTGAAATTTTTTGAGCATGTTAGTGATACCATTCCAGAACTTTTCCATGCTAGGGAGAAAAGAATTTCGAAAAAAAGTTTTTTACGCTCCGCCCTAATACTTGGTATATAACACTAGAAAGAAGCCAACTAAATATTAGTAACCTCAACTATCCAGAACTTTTTTTTGACTCTCGAAAGAATTGTTCTAATTAAAGGTATACAAAAATGTTCGAAACTGTTTTTTTTTTTCAAGAATTAAATATAAAAGAAAATAAAAAATAATCTTTCCATAAAGAAGGAACTCAATCGGGCAATTGGCTGCAGAGATATTTGTAATCATATTTTTCAAACTCTTTGATTTTTCATGACTCTGCATTTCATTAAAATTCAATTAAAAGATATATTTTAAATGTAAATGAGATGCTTCATCCGACGCATTAAATTGCTAATTAATATGATTATCATTTCTGAAATTATAAGGATGTTTCTTTTACGCAGTTCGATACTATTTAATTAACCCGTCGACTAAAAAAACTATGGCGAATTTATAAGAGTAAATATTAGTAATGACTTTTGTAAAAGTACAGATTTCTAGACATTGAAACATTATACGTGTTTGTTAACGTCATCAAGTGATTTTTATTTCAACGTTTTATTTGTAATTTTATGCATATTTTACTGATTTATTTGTTCTTACGTTATTTCAAAAAATTATAAAAAACTAACCTAATTTTTATAATTTACGAGTGTTTTGGCAATTTATACAGTTTGTTGAATTGTTTGACGGGAATAATCAAGTAGTATCCACAATTATTATCCGTAAATAATAATCCGTAATTAATATCCGTAATTAAACATTACTATCCTTCTATATGCTTAAAAAACTAATGATTTGGAAATGGACCAAGCTATTGGAAATAAACAAATAAAAATATGTGTAGATACCACGATATTGTAGAAGGCTGTTATCGGGAGGGGTGACTTTCGCGTTAAACATCGCCAACTTGGCAATATATCAACAAATTTGTCCACAAAATTATTCAACAAATTGACACCAACATGACGTCATTTTAGGTATTTTGACAAATTCTCACACTGTAATCTAATAATCATTGTAATCCAATAGAGCACCGTTTTGTTAAAACTATTTGAATAGACGTATAAATGTTATTTTGGAATTGGAATTCGTTTTATAAATAGTTTATACGTAATTTATTTGCATATTTTATTTTATGCATATTCATGATGGGTAGCCCCCAACGACAATTTTTTTTTTCAAAGATGTTATGTAACTAAAACCAACTGGTGATTAAATATCAGAATAAAGTCAGTTACGGTTTAAACCTATGAAAAACGTCATTCGAATTTATCAAATGCTAATTAAAAAAATTTTAAATTTGTTTATTATTATTATTATTATTATTATTATTATTATTATTATTATTATTATTATTATTATTATTATTATTATTATTAGGATTATGATTATTTAATTGAACATTTTAGTACATTTTCTTAAACTTTAAAAAGAACGTTCTTTTTCATTATTTTAAGAAATATATAATTCTACAATCAATGATTAATTACAGGATTTTTTTAAAAAAATTTAATGATTTGGAAAATTTTATAATATCCAATTCTAAAAGCAGATGTGAAACAGCTTTTTCAGCTTATAAAGATAAATTGTCTTTCATAAAAACTATGGCTACGTGGTAAGTTTAGCGTAAAATGAACGGAAGCTAAAAAAATACAAGAACACTTTCAGATTGAATGATCATTAATCTCAAGAAAAATTCTATATTTAACGTTAATTAGCTTTTTTAAAAAAATGGATTACGTCATCATAATGAATTTGAGAAGTCATTAATTTGAATATTTTATCATGAAAATTATTTGCACTTGTTTAAATTGGAAAATATATTTCTTTTATTTACCTTTTATTTATTTTAAATATCAGACTTCGTCAAAAATAGCCCTTTTTTCTGTAAGACTTGATTTATAAGTGGTCACATAACTCTAAAAATCAGAATAAATAAAAAAAGAGGGAGACTAATTTTAATATTTTTCTTATCTTAAAATATATATAATTTAAAAACACTTTTTTTAGATGAAAGGTATAAGCATCTTCTTTCATTTTATGCCTTTAAAAAATTGCAAGGTGCAGGTTGAACATTTATAGGGAATTACAAAATAAATATTGCAATTAAACTGAAATCTTTGGTGTCTAATTACTCCTTAGATAGTAAGAACTACTCTGGACATAAATAGATTTGTATTTAAAGCAATTTTCTAGTTTTAATAAAAAATTGTATTAAACTAATACAAAAATTTAAAAGAATCTAACAACATATCACTTATTTTTTATTTTTTATTTTTTAACTGTAAAAAGGGAATTTTAAGTTTAGCTTATACAGACTAAAATATGTTTTAAAAATTTATGAAAAAAAGTGTTTAGAAGTTTTTGAGAAATCGTGCCCGTTATGCCCAGAAACCTCATTTAGAGAAAAATGACATCAAAGTTTCGAAAACGCCGCTTCAGCAATTAAGCCTGTATAATCCTAAAAGCCAAAAAACTTGCTCTAATGAGAATTTCAAAGAAACAATTATATTAAAATGCTAAGAAAATATAGTAGTTTAACATCTAAAAAAATTAAAATTCTGAAAATTATGGAAGCTTTAAAAATCTTGAGACCCGTTAACCGATGCAGTACTAAGATTAAAATTACACTTAACGTGTCATGGGTTCTAATGGTGGTAAACTACGATGGGGTAATTTTGATCCCATAAATCATTTTAATGTTTAGGCCATGAAACGGATCAAAAGATTAAATATTCTAAATAGATGAAATATCAAAAATATCTTATATCTTTATCTTATATCTTCATTACTAAGTATAATTTCGGTATTTTAGTTTTTCCATAAGCTATAATATTTCATATTGCTTTTATCTTTAAAATAAATAATTAGAAAAATAAATATTGTACCACACCATATTCTTCCACTATGCTTCTCACATAACAGAAAATACTGTATAGAATCAATACAAGTTATATTTTCATAAAATATTTTTAATTTCATCTTCACTAAGTTCATACATATTAAAAATTTGAAAAAAAATCATCTTTAAGTGAAAATGTACTTAACCGTTACCAAACGAAGATTTGCATCCTTTAAAATAACGTTAAAATATTTTTTAAATTAAAAAAAAATGTGCGGTTTGAGAGAAAGATTTTTTTTTTAATTATCACATACACAAATAGAGGAAAACATTTTAGAAGCATAATAGTACGCATTTAATTTAAATTTAAATGACATGTGAGAAACTCAATGCGTGCACTTTGGGATTTCAAACTCCATTTTCGTTTTTGGCATTTCAGTGAAATGCAATGTTTGACATCGCTAACACTCTAGGTTATTCAAATTATTTTGATAGTTATAAAAGAGACAGAATAACGAAAAAAATGAAAAGATGTCATTGCTCCCGAAAATCGTTTTGTCATATTAAAATTTATTTTGATGTTATTCATTAATTTTTCGGCCCATATTCAGAAATAATTAAGTGAAAATTTAAAAATAAACAAATAAATATATATATATATATATATATATATATATATATATATATATATATATATATATATATATATATATGCTTTGTCATCTGACACTGCGTCAAATTATGGTGGGGTTTTTTTTTCTAGACAGCATATAAAACAGTACTGTATTCTAAAAATTCTAGTAAAATGTTCTTGAAAGTAAACGGAGTGTGCGAATTGTACCATGAAGAAAATAATTAATTCCAACAGTCGGATGTAAGATTTAGGGCTCTTTTTATCATAACACACACACACAAAAAAAAAGATGATTCCTTCGACTACCGTTTCCGACTGATAGCCAGTCCCTTGAACATTCTCCTCCCATATGTCAAGTCGAATAAAAATCTTCGCATTATTAATACAATTCCAGTAGCACAAATATCCATCAAAATAATCTAAATAAATTTTTTTACCACCTCAAAAATTCGCATAAGTCCATTCGATGGTCCCAGACATATGGTTTCAAGTCAAAGTTAAGCGATTAACTACATGCACTTTTATCCTCGGTTGGTGTGATCACTTTCAAAATGAATATTTTACACTTTTTTATCTATACACAGTTACGATGGCACGTGTGTTTGTCCTACTCATATTAGAATATTTGAAATTGTAGAATCTTTCTTTTTCAACTGTCGGAAAATGCTTCTCTCATCAAAAGGCGTAGATGTTTTAGGTCTTCCTCTCTCTTTTTCAGTACCATGAAGCTCTGGATTTCTAAAATAATTTCATTTTGCAAATTTACTAACTTTAAACTATTTAGCAATTTCTTTGTTGCTCTTAACCTCTTTTCTAAAGGATGTGGTTTGGACGTTTTGAAAAATATTTATAGGCGTTTCTTTAGGCAATCTAAAAAAATCAATTTAAGTACGAAGAACTTTTTTTCAGTTGATAAAAACAGTAAAATAGCGATGCTTACTTACCTTATCTCTCGCAAAAATGTCAAACAAATTAAATTTTACATAGGTGTCCTTCTACTTTTTTATGATTATGCGAAGACTTTTTGCCGAAGATTCCGGGATCTATGTATATTATCCTTGGAAACAGCACGTCTAGAGAAGGGTGAAAATATACGATTATCTGATTAGCAGCAATAGCATAAAAAAGAAGGAAGGACTTGGGATCATATGTTCAATAACAAAAAAAATAATAATAATAATAACTAAGAAAAATTTAAACGAATAACAGGGGAGAAATTTAGCATAAATTAAATAGAAAATAAAACTAAAATACTTTTGCCTAATACTTCTAAACAGTCAAAGTTTCCCCTCGGGTGTATCCGGTAATAAGTCTTAAAGGAGATTCTTTGCAAAACCATAATAGGTTTACAACATCCTAGAAGCATTTCGGTAGTAATTAAAAATAAAACATTTAAATAAAAAATATTAAAAAAAAACAATCGTTCAATTACGTCAGTTATCATTTTATGTTATTTCCCTTTAGTTGACTAAAATATCATTTTTTGCAACTAGAAATATATATATATATGTTACAGGCCAAACCTGATTTTAGGCCAAACTAGTTTATCCTAACACCCATCGGATATACTAGTTTTTCCTAGGCCAAACCGGTTTATCCGAACCCCCATAGGATAAACTAGTTTTTCCTAGGCCAAACTAGTCTATCCTAAGGCCCATAGGACAAACTAGATTTTTCTAGGCCAAACTAGTTTGGCCTAACTCTTCTAGGATAAACTAGTTTAGCCTGCTGTTTATCGGTCTGAACTAGTTTATCCTAGGCAAATCTAGTTTATCCTAGTCCAATTCAATTTGGCGAGATTTTATTAAATTCATTGACCGCCTCAGCGCCAACATTCTAGTTTGTCATAAGCTGATCTAATTCATCCTAAGCCAATGTAATATTACGTCTTTTTAGTTCACAAGCGTCAAATCCTGAGAAATAATGGACTCGCAGGTTCTGTATGTATATATGTACGTATGTATGTACGTAACGCGATAACTATTGGCAGAAATGTTCGATTTGCTTCAAATTTTGAATGTAGGTTCATTCTGATAAGGTATTTTTCTGATTAGTTTTGGGAATTCATTGGACAAAAATAAGGGGGGGGGGCGAAAGTGAGACTAATTTTCAACCCTTAATTTAGAGAAATAGATTTTCATGCAGAATTATCAGTTTTCATTTAAAATGTTATATGTAGGATCATTCTGACAAGGCGCCTCTGTGATTAGTTGTAGATGTTTACTGTTCAAGTGAAAAAAAGGGGGGATTTAGGTAACCCTATAATTTAGATAAATGATTTTTGACATAGAATTTACGGATTTGCTTCAAATTTTGGATATTGTTTCTTTTTGGTAAGGCGATTCCCTGAATAGTTTTGTGGGTTTAATGGTTAACTATGAAGGGAAAAATGAAGGATTACCCTCTTTCCTAGGAAAAAATAGTTTATTCTATTCACATTTAGATAAACAAGTTTGGCAAAAGAAAAACTAGTTTATCCAATTGGCGGTTGGATAAAATATTTTGGCCTAGGCTAATTTAATTTGGCTCAAAATCGGGTTTGGCCGGTAAAAAACATATGTTTAACTAGAATAAATACGTGTCAAAAGTTATTGCTTATAACATCAATACAGAAATTTTACATGTCCACGGTAGAGACATGATGCATTGGACATGGTGTTTGCTTATTTTTTTTTTTTTTTTCTGCAGACTCGTGCCATGCTGAGATCAAATTTGCATTTATTTTATTATTATTATTATTATTACTATTTGCATATTAAAGCCAGATCGGAGCTGAACATAATTTTGAATTGAAAAGCGTTTTCCATTTTTAGGTAGATTTCGTATGAAATACTACCTATTGCAATCGCACCAGTTTATCTATCTATCTATCTATCTATCTATCTATCTATCTATCTATCTATCTCTTTCTCTCTATATATATATATCACTTTTTTATGGACACGATAACTTCTATAATTCTTCACCAATCTCCACCAAACTGGTACATAAAATCAAAGGGGATAAAATCTCGGCTAAGTTCGTTAATGGACAAAATCGGACCAAGGGGGGCGAAAATGGGGGCATTTCTGTGAAAACAGAAAAAAAACCCATAACTCCTTATTGAAAATAGATATCGAATCAGTTTAAATTTTATATTACTTCTAAATAATGGGCCAAAAGTTTATGCATGACAGATTTTTGATAAAGTTAAAAATGGGCTCAAGGGGCGAAAAAAGTAGGGTTTTTGGGAGAAAAAAAAATCATAACTTTGTCAATTTTCCAGATATAAAATCCATCGAAATTTTTTATAAATATTATCATAATTATCTAAAACTTTTGTATTTGCAAGTTTTTGATAGGAGTAACTCTTACCGGTAAAAAAAATTAAAAACGAAAATAAAAAGGGGTTTGGAAAAAGAATAAAATCCATAACTTTGTCAATTCTTAAACTATCAAATCCAATAAAATTTATTTTACATCTTCTCAAAAATACCTACAACTTTTACAGTGACAGGTTTTTCATAGGACCAATTCGTATAGCAAAAATAAATTAAACAAAAATTGGAGTTGAAGGAAAAACCTCTAATCCAAACAGTTTACTTTCTGAATCGTTTTTTAAATTCATTTTTTATTTTAAACGCATTCAAATGGCAGATCCTCTTATTTAGGAACTATATAATGTGAAACATTGGCCAGTTCTTTGATAATGACAGAATATATTTCAAAAAAGGTTGCCAAAAAGGGTATTTTGAACAGAATTTTCCAAAGTGACCGTGATATTAGGAAATTTGAGTAAGTATTCAAATAACAAATTGCGTTATTTCTGACTCATTTTTAAATTTATTTTTACTCTCAAACGCATCCAACTTACAAGTCCTCTTATTTAGGAACTGTATAATGTGACGCATTGGTGAATTTTTTGATAAAGACAGAATATATTTCAAAAAAGGCTGCCAAAAAGGGTATTTTGAACAGAATTTCGAGAAGTTGTGACTGAAAATTTGAGGAAGCATGGAAATAACAAATTCCGTTTTTTCTGACTCATTTAGGTAGATTTCGTATGAAACCGTTTGATTTCGTTTGATAATTACCTATTGCATTCGCACCAGCTTATATATCTATCTATCTATCTATCTATATATATATATATATATATCACGTTTTTATGGATACGATAACTTCTATAATTCTCCACCAATCTCCACCAAACTCGCACATAAAATCGAAGGGAATAAAATCTCGGCTAAGTTCGGTAATGGGCAAAATTGGACCAAGGGGGTCGAAATAGAAGGCGTTTTTGTGAAAACAGAAAAAAGCCCACAACTTTTTAATGAAAATAGATATTGAATCAGTTTAAAGTTTATATTACTTCTAAATAATGGGCCAAAAGTTTATGCATGACAGATTTTTGATAAAGTTAAAAATGGGCTCAAGGGCCATAAAAAATAGGGTTTTGGGGAGAAAAAAAATCATAACTTTGTCAATTCACAAGATATCGAATCCATCTAAATTTTTTATAAATATTCTCAAAATTATCTAAAACTTTTGTGTTTGCAAGTTTTTGATAGGACTAAATCTTACAGGTAAAAAAAAATAAAAAACGAAAATAAAAACGGGTTTCGAAAAAGAAAAAAAAAACCATAACTTTGTCAATTCTTAAACTATTAAATCCAATTAAATTTATTTCACATCTTCTCAATAATATCTACAACTTTTATATTGACAAGTTTTTCATAGGATCAATTCGTATAGCAAAAAAAAAAAAAAAATAAAATAAAATAAAATAAACAAAAATTGGAGTTGGAGAAAAAAACTCTAATCGAAACTGCTTACATTCTGAATCTCTGAATTTTTTTAATTCATTTTTTATTTTAAACGCATCCAAATGGCAGATCCTCTTATTCAGGAACTATATAATGTGAAACATTGGCCAGATTTTTGATAAAGACAGAATATATTTCAAAAAAGGCTGCCAAAAAGGATATTTTGAACAGAATTTCCCGAAGTGACAGTGATAGGAAATTTGAGGAAGTATTCAAACAACAAATTGTGTTTTTCCTGACTCATTTTTAAATCCATTTTTACTCTCAAACGCATCCAGTTTACAAGTCCTCTTATTTAGGAACTGTATAATTTGATGCATTGGTCAGTTTTTTGATAAAGACAGAATATATTTCAAAAAAGGCAGCCAAAAAGGGTATTTTGAACAGAATTTCAAGAAGTTATCGTGATTGAAAATTTGAAGAAGCATTGAAATAACAAATTGCGTTTTTTCTGACTCATTTTTAAATTCAGTTTTGCTCTCAAACGCATGCAATTGACAGTTTCTCTTATATAGGAGCTGTATAATGTCCGCATTGTTCAATTTTTTGATAAAGTCTGAATATATTTTTTTAAATGCTGTCAAAGTGGGCACTTCGCGCAAAATTTCCCGAAGCTATTATGATTAAGAATTGAGGTTGCATTCAAAATTGGTTATTTTATAACTCATTTTTAAATTCAATTTTGCTCTCAAACGCATTCATAATTCTTTTGTTATTTAGGAACTATAAAATGTACCGTATTAGTCGATTTTTAATAAAGTCAGAATTATTTCAAAATATGTTGTTAAAATGGGCATTTGAGCCGAATTTAGCTTAAGATGATTCTGATAAAACCTGTCCTTACAGAAAAATGAAATTAAAAAAATTTTCAAAAGAGGACAAATAAAGTTGTTAAACTCGGTTTATCTGTAATCAAATTAACTTTTTGTTGTTGAAATGAGCATTCTCCGAAATCTACCTCCGCCTATAGGCCAAGCCGACAGGGATTTTTGAGAAATTAATTACCTATCGATATATGAGCTATTCTTGTCACGTCGTCAAGTTTTTCTTTTCCATGAAGCCGTACCGGCAATCCGATTTAAAACGTAGCTTTAATAGTAGTTTCTCAGAGATACATCGCTTTCATGAAAAAATGGTTAACGCCATTCAATTTAATATTTTCTGAGTGAGAATGCCTGTTAATCTTATGCATTTCTGAAAACGAATTAGTTCATACATGTGTTAGGTTGTAGCTCTTTTGGATTTGAGAAAAGCCTTAAGGAATGACAGAGAAATATATTCACAAATCTACTTTTTACTAAACAGATTCAGAAGTTGTGATGATTATAGCTCTCCTTTTTTTTCTTCGCCTCCCATCCGCACTTTCCCCCTTATTCCTATCCAATGAATTCCCAAAACAAAGAGAAAAGTACATTATCAGAATGAACCTACATCCAAAATTTGAAGTACATCGGATATTTCTATCATTTTTTATCAATGTTTAGCGTTACGTTCATACGCACGTACATACATACATACACAACCTGCGAGCCTATTATTTCTCAGGTTTTGACACTTGTGAGCTAAAAACACGTAAATCTACATTGGCCTAGGATAAACTAGATCAGCCTAGGACAAACTAGAATGTTGGTGATGAGACGGTCATTGATTTCAATAAATTCACGCCAAATTGAGTTGGCCTAGTATAAACTAGTTCAGGCCAATAAACAGCAGGCTAAACTAGTTTATCCTATAAGAGTTAGGCCAAACTAGTTTGTACTAGGAAAATCTAGTTTGTCCTATGGGCCTTAGGATAGACTAGTTTGGCCTAGGAAAAACTGGTTTATCCGATGGGCGTTAGGATAAACTAGTTTGGCCTGTAATATTTATATATATGCATACATTTGTATAAATTGCTAATGTATAAATAGATGGCATTAGTAAATTTACAATATTCTCCATTATTTACTTTTTCCTGGAGCCCGATTACCACCATTTTGCTGAAGATTCTTTAAAAATGTTGATTATAAAAGAAAAAAATGAAACTGATTTTTAAAATAATAATTCTGATTCATTGACAAATGAATAATTTTATCTTTAAAAAAACATTGAAATGAATCAATAAATAGGTTATAAAACATTGTGTGCAACATCAGTACTGTAACACCATTAAAATTCCATGAAAGCAATCTTTTTCACATATATCATAATTCTTTTTCTGATTTCGTTGAACGTCACTGTAAAAACGAACTACATTAGCAATATAAGAATTATTCCACAAAAAAACATTTTGCTTCTCCCATGAGTGAGGCAAATGAATTCTACTATGTTTGAAGTAGTGTAATATCATTTAGGTTCTCTAAAAATATATATTTCGTCATTGACAGAAATTCAATGAATTATTTTCAGTGTCTCTGTAAACAAACTATAAATTCTGATTATTCCATACACTATAGATACACATTGCAAAAAATACTTTTGTGTGGTATTGTAAATAAACGAAAAATAGTACACACGCTTAACTTTCAATGCCAAAATTAACTGATAAATTTCAGTAAGGCAAAAATTACAAGTCAATTCGAGTTTTTACACGAGTTAGAGTACAAGTTGACAGACGGCCAAAAAAAAATTCATAAATACTTTTTCAACTATATTAGAAAATATTAAAAAGTATAAATATCAGCGTGAAACCATACAGATCATCAAAATCTCCTCATCCCTTTTTCTTTAGACTTCGAATTTAGATTTTTTCATACATTTTCAAATAGACCGAAAATTTCTATTACGAAAAAGTAGTGACAATCAAACAATCTGGAAACATTTTTGTCCCCAATCTTGTAACAATGGCCGATCTTGAGGATTTAAAAGATATGAAATTTCGCGGATTATTTCATGACAGAGGACTGTTGTAGATATTGGAAAAATGCAACATAAAGCCGCTACCTATTGGGTGATTTACAAAACATAACCAGATCAAATATTTATATGAACTGAATAATATTTATGTAAATCTGAATGTGACGTTTGATGAAAATTCATACTTTAACTGTAGACATAGATCTCTTACAGACTGGGAAAAATAGCTTAGCAACGTTACCTGTTCGACAATTGACACAAAAAAGGAAACATAATTACTTTATATGAAAGATTAACTAAATCTAAAGTTGCACGAATATCCGGGTTTTAGTTCTAGAGATATAGCTATTACAGAAATCTTGAAAAATACAACATAGCAGTGCCATTCAATAAGCGATTTACTCCAAAATGTAAACAGCATCATTAATGCCAAGAACTAACCAAATCTAAAGTTTTATTAATATTGTTCAATACATGGGTAAAAATGAGGTGCGAAAGTATTGCCAAATAAACATTTAATTTCCTCTTACAATAAAAGTTAGTTTTTTGATCAATTTTACCTGTCTTTACATATAAATTTAATAAGAGCTTTTAAAAATCTCATGCAAACTTATAGATGCAGTGCAATAATTGTATTTCTTCAAAAGATCTTTTCTTCTATAAATTTTCTTCTAAATATATTTTTATGCACAATGTCCAATTTATTTTAATGTAGATATATTTTTCATGCCTAGAGAGAAAAAAAAAATAAAGTAATGTAATTTTATCTATTACGATCTATGGCAGTTATTACAGAGTTAAAACATTTTACAAAACATTACATGCGAAAATATCCAGAGAAAATACAATTTGTAAGATATTTTGAGTATCCTTTTGGCAAAATTCGTTGTCATTTTCTTCGAACGTGACAACAATAATTTTATTGGATTATGAGTATTTTTTATACACGTCTTCATGGGATAAAGAGAAAATTTGTAACGTTCAATAAAAATGTCAATTTTCATTTTATGTAATTATGATTAATATGGACTTGTTTAAGGATAGTGGAATTAAATGAAATAAAATGATTCTATGGGTATGATTGCAATTTCATGTAAGAAATTTTTTAAAGTTTATATTCCTAATTTTTAATAAAAAGTTTGCTTTACCTCAATGATTATAGTCATTATTATCCAAAGATATTTAGTACCGGTCAAAAGTTTCTTACCTGTTATTATTTTTTAATTGTTTCTTTTTGCAATTAATTTTGAAAATTAAATTTATTGATATTTATTTGTTATGCCACAAATAAGTTCTAAACTATCCAGCCTATAAAAGACTTAGGTTTAACTTTAAGATTCCTTTTCATATGGGTACCTACAAATTATCCCACAGTTTATGCTTACCGGAAACTTTTGACCGCTGCTGTGTGATAATTTGATTTTCAGATAATTTCTTTAATTCAAACTGATTTAATAAATAAGTAACTAGAGATATTTTTGCAAAGTATTTACAATAATAGTTAGAATAATTAACAATATGGTTTTGAAAATCTCACAATTATTATAAGGACAGTGTAAATAAACCGATTGTGGTCATTCCTATAACAGAGAATTGTTTTTTAGTTCAAGTTTTCCGCCTAATATTTTCTAAAAGGATTAGAGCTAGAACTATGTAAATGGTCAAGTAAATGACTACATTAAATGTCTACTATACCCTTTGCCACATACCCCAAAACACTATATTTCTCATTATGTGCATGAATTTGTGCAATATGATCACAATAACTTACAAGAACTATCCAAAAAAGGGAATAATGCTTATTTTGGCAAAAAAAAAAAAAAAAAAAATTGGAAATTGTTTTTTGGAATCAAAACAATTTTCGATTGAGCCATTAAGGCAAAATGTACTTTTATTATTTTTGCTGAACAAATCAAAATATTAATATAAAGAAAAATATGGAGTGTTAAGTAGATAAAATTAATTAATTTAAACTCATTTATTGGCAAGATATAAGAATATAATATCTTTAAACTCTCACTTTGTGTATAGAGTACACGCTATAAAATATCAAATTGTATCTTAAAATTTGAAATTTATTTATACTTTTAATATATTTATCATTAATAGACAAATACATTGGTTTCAACTATTTTTTTTTCATAAAAATAGAAAACAATCGTGCAGTCAAGGGTTGAAAGACGTTTGACTGTTTCGCTGTACTGTCTAAATAGGACTGATTAAATTATTTCTTACAAAAAGTTCAATCTACTGATATTAAAATCGGGAAACATATTTTTTTTTATTAAAATTACCTTGAAAGTATCGTGAAGACACGAAGAATTAACGAAACATCTCATTCAAGAATGGCATACAAGATTATTGTATAGAATTATACACATTTATAGTACATTGAATTGATACAATGCACAAAAACTTTGTTTTCATATTTATCATATATGTTTATTTTACAAAAGCTATTCAGGTCAATATTTGCCTAAAAAAATGTTTAATTCGTTTGTAATTCTATATTTGTAATTATTTATGTTTAGTATGATTTTTGTAATTTGAAATACCATTTAGTTATAAAAATAAATTTTAAGCTAACGCACACCTGATATATTTGTAAGGGAATATTTATTACTTCTTTTCCATTAAAGTGAAACATATCCCTACACCAATCGGAAAAGTTACAAGAAATGCTCATGCAATTTCTTTCTTCGGATTCACTGGAAACATTATATTTTAATTTATTGCATTTGCCTATAAATAAATGCTTATGACATTATCGTTTGAAATATTAAAAAGAAACGCGCGTTCGAGAGCAGAAGCCTATGCTTTGTAACGATAGGAAATAGTTAATAAAACTGCATACTAATAATTTATTTCATTTATAAAGTGGAAGTAATGAATCACAAAACACACAGTGCCTCTCTGAACTTGAATTTTTCAGCAAAGATTTCTATTTTATTCACTAGAGATTTTTAATGTAGTTACAAAGTTTTGAATAAAGTTTTCGAGCGATTGGTTTCGTTGTTTTCAAAACTTCATTAAATTCATTAAATTTAGATGTACTTATTGGCAGTTCAAATACTTTTTTTTTTCATTTGTTTCACAATTATTTCTAAAATTATAGTTGTAGACAGATCTGTTTTTTCGTTCAATACTAAGTCATTCGGAACCCCAATAGTTTTAGTTTATGGACTGTTTATTTTGTAAGTGCCTTAATTCTTTTGATGACTTATGTGTAATTTTTTCGAACTCTAATACAGCCTTTAAAAGTATATTCCCAGTATTTCTTTCTTTTTTCTTTCTTTTTTTTTTTTTTTCTCAAATTTATTTATTTATTTATTTATTTATTTATTTATTTATTGAAATGCACACTACAGGATAACCCATTTACAGTGTTGCAAGAACATCAAGAGACACAAGACTACAGAAATATATACACATATATATAAAACACAATTAATTACAATAATATAATTACAATAATTACAATAATAATATTTAAGAGTAAAATCAAATATATCTTCTAGAATTTATAAATGTTTAGCCCTATTTTTAAATGCGGAATGTAAATAATAAAATTTCCGAACTTCGGTCAGCTCTTCATCATTTGTAGCAATATTTATTAAATTTTATTCAAACGAATTCCAATCCTCGTACTTTTCACTAAATTGAGAAAGTGAAAATTCTGGTGATTTAATCTTACTATTATTTTAGTTTAATTCAGATATTTTAATTTCATTTTTTATCAGTATTTAATCATTGATTGAATTATATCTTATGATCTGTCGTTCTTCCAATCCCATTAATGAAAAATCCATTTCTGTTAAATCATGATCTTTTTATGCTATAATGTAATAATCTATGACCAACGAATCTGTATTAATTGAAAGTTTTTCAATGTTCTTAAGTTTTTAATTACTTTTTATTTTCAATCATGTCGTCGTCTCAGTTTTTTCTAAAATTACTTGAAATTTCTTCGGGGGTCTTGAATTTCGTTTAATTTTTTATTTTTTCCATGTTGCGCCTCATCGTTTGCTATACTTTCTGATCCAGTGAGCTGAGCTTTTAATAAATCCTTCGTTCCATGTAAAATTAATAGTGATGCCATTTCAATTGATAACATGACAACAAATTAAATATTAGTAGTAATGACGAAATAAAGTCAATATCCTTTCTGATGAGCCGACCAAAAATGTTAAATGCCGAATGATGCGAACATTATAATACTCATCTCTGGTTCAATTATTGCGACCTATTACTTTATTTTATCTACAACAATATTATTTACAGGTCTATTTATATTATTAAGTACAAATATGAATCTATCGAATGCAGCATAGATCCGTAAATAAAATAACCGATAAATAAAAAAGAAAAAAATTGTATTCTTAGATGTTGCCAAACAGCAAAAACAAAATTATAGCAGAATGTTCCGCGCCTTGGAAGCTCACACGACAGCCAAAGTAAAAGAAAAAAATGTGTAACAGCATTACATGATCAATTAAATCAATCGGCTCTCAATAGTATACCAAAATATTTTCAAACAAATTTGAAACAATAATAATGCGATGACATTTGCATAGCATTCTGCAACGTGGAATAATCCAGGTAAATTCCTACATTTCTTTGAAATGCTAGATTAAATTAACAAATAAATTTCGCTTATTGGATCAATTTTTGACAGTAATTTTCAATTGGTAAACAAATCATTATTGTTGTAAATATCTAAACGAGAAAAAAAAAATCGTTATTGGTATTCGAGACTGGGATGTCTTTGTTAAAGCTGCAAAAGGGTCTGCCGACTGAGCCATCCCGGATAAATCTGAATGATTAATTTACACAATTAATCTTTAACAATCAGGGTATTTGGTCTGAATTCTGAATCAATTCAACAGAATAATCGAAGGTCTCTTGATACTGCAATAAACGCTGCATGTATAATTAATTTAGATTGATCTTTAGTAAAATTGTTCAATTGATAAATATATCATAATGCTAGTAAATTTCTTAGCGGGTGGACAAAGACTTTACTAGGATTCGAAAAAGGGATACCTTGGGTGAAGCCACTATGACATTACCTACTGAGTCACTCCGGCAGAATCGTGAACACGAATTCAGTCAACGTATCTTAAACGATCAGAGCATCTGACCTGATATCTGAATTAGCTCAACCGAAATAATCGGATATACCGGTTTAATCAAAAGGTACTTTTTTATTGTAGTAAGCGCTACTTGCGTAATTAAATTATATTAGTTTTTAAAAGCAATATTGAATTGTCAAACATGTCATTAAAGTTGTAAATTTTTAAATAGATGAAAAAAGTCCTTGTTAGGATTCAACACAGGGATATCTTGGATGAAACCGACAGGGCCTTAACGACTGAGTAATTTCGGCCAAACCTGGAGGAGTAATTCACACAACTAATCTTTAATGATAAGGAAACCTTTAACAATGTTGTGGTCTGACATCTGAATCATCTCAACAAAATAATCGAAGGATATTATTGAAGCCGCAGCAAACGCTGAATTCGTAATTATGATAAGCATATATGAGCATCTATTTAGCCTCACGCTTAGATCGTGTAAATGTTATTTCCAATTTATTGTTACATTTAAGCCAGAATATATTCAAAATTTTAAAAATATATACATTGTTTGATCGAAAATTGGTTGACAACATCTATGATATTATGATTTTTCATTGCTAAAAAAATATTTTTTTTTTAGTTGGCACTATGAAATAAACAGTCTTTCAAACTTTAATACTCGCAATATTCTTTCACCGTTCGTAACACAATAGATAATTGAAACAACAAGTAATCGAATCTCACATCATTAATTATAATAATATATTTCATTCCTCCTAAGAACTCTTTTCACCATAAAAATATTTTTTGATATTTTCCATTAATTTGCATGAGACATTGATAAATGTTACCTATTATTTACCTTTATCAAGCTATTCTCATGAGAAATTAAAAACATGCCGTTTCTTTATTTATTAGAAAATTTTTCATAGTAAAATATCGACAGTAAATAAAATGAGCGTTAATGATCTGATTTTTTATATTTAAATTACTATTTATTGTTAGTTTTGAAATGAATTTTCATTTGTATTATTTAACACTAACTTGATAAAGTAGGAAAAAATAATTGTATATTGTAGTAGTACTATTTAAATGAGCAATGTTACATAACTGCATATATATAGTATATTGGGGATGAATTTAATGAAAATATTATTTTTTTACTAGCATTTTTCTTGAATTATGATTAATCAATCTAAATGAAAATTTGCTGTATATTTATATAACAAAGATAAATACAGTTTTAAAATATTAACTTTGTGCGAATAAAGAAAAGTATCAGCACACGCATCATTAATAATATATATGAAGTAATTTTATACTAAAATGTATACAATTTGTAACAAATCATTTATTATATATCATTTTGACTTTTATGATCTTTTTTAGTCTTTTTGTTTATAAATCATGCATGAGAGTAAATTTATTTTTAGATATGTAATATAAATGCTTCAGTTTAATGCATTATGCTGATGCATTTTTTATTATGTTGATTTTTTGTTGTGGTGCTACATATTACTGCTGTGTTTTATCATTTTTACACTGTATTAATTACAATCAAATGTTTTTCTTAGCAATTTCCTACAAAATCCAAACATTACACTGTAACAAAGTCCTTACCGGGAGTAAGAAGTAGCTTTCATATACATTATCATTACTTTCATGTCATTAATAGCATAAATAAAGACATTTTATACTAAAATAGATATACTTTATAACAAATCATATAAATGGGTTAAAAAAGTCCTTTTTAGGTGTCAAAACAAGGATTTGTGGGATAAAATCCGTGGGGCTTTATCGACTGAGCCCTTCTGGCCGGATCTGGAGGACTAACTTTAAAACTAACTTTTAAATAATTTTAATCCAACTAACTTTGAACTGTCAAGGCATAGGCTCTAACATCTGAATCAAATCAACAAAACAATCAAAGGTTACTTGTGAAAATCAGTAAACGCTGAATTTGTAATTTTGTTACACTAATTAATCCCAGTAATTCAATTTTGCATTTATTTAATTCACATTCACTGGATTTTAACAAATAACCGTCGGATATTCTGTTACACTGATTGGGATATATGACCAGATGCCCTTATCGATGAAGGTTAGTTGTATGAATTAATGCTGCAAATTAGTCCGGAATAGTTTAAACGATTGTAAACCAGCCAAAACATCCCTGCTTCGAATCAAGGCTTATAACATTTTTATTTAACAGTACTAATATATTATTTATTTTTGGTTCTATTCAAATTTCGGTAATTCAAGGCTACATTTAAAACAAAATACCAGCTTCTAGAAAACATAATAAAGAAAAGCGCATAACCACTTACTGAAAATAAAGATAGAAAACCAGTATAATTTGAGATAGCATCTTATTAATATAACAGTAGCACAGCAAATAATTTATTGGAGTTTTGCAATGATTAAGAAATATTTATTTATTGCTTTTTTTCATTTAAGCATTTTCGATTAAATCATTTTTAGATGAAGGCTGTTTGAAACGGCAGGGAAAACTTATAATTTAGAACGTAGGTTAATAAATATATCATGCTATCTTAGTTTTATAAACATGCATTTTTGTGTAAAGCGGAGCGATTATTCTAAAACATGTTCTCAAGTAGAAGAAATTTGTTTTCTACATGACTATGTTAAACCCATCCCAACATTTAGGTAAATAAGCTAAAAAGAGAAAGCAATAAATATATTGGACAATCTTCATAGAACTTCATATAATCATGTATAAGCGTCTATGTAGGCACATGCCGAGATAATGTGAATATTAAATTAATTTATAATTTATAAATATATTTAAGCCAAAATATATTCATATAATTTTTAAATATAGATTACTCTGGTCAGATATTAGTCGACAACAATTATGTTATTTATCATACTTTATTAAATTTCAATTACTATGAAAAGATATTTTTTCATTGCCAGTATGAAGTAAGTTTCCAAGTTTTAATATTCACAAAATTCTTTTGACGTTTGCAATACAATATATAATCGAAACAACAAGTATTCGAATTTCACATAATTAATTATTAGAATATATCTCATTCTTCAAAACAGCTTTTTTCACCACGTAAATATTTTTTGTTGTTTTTTATTAATTTACATGAGACATTGAAAAAATTTTCATATTATTTATCTGCAGTAAGCTGTTTTCAGGAGAAATTAAAGGCATGCTCTTTCTTTATTTATTGGAAATTTTTTGACATTAAAAATCTATACATTAAGTAAAATGGCGTAATTGGCCTGATTTCTTATATTTAAATTGTTATTTATGGTCAGTTCTTGAAAAGAATTTTCACATATATTATTCCACACTAATTTGATAAATCTTAGGTTAAAGAAAATAATTATGTAATGTAGCAATACTATTTATTTGAACAAAGTTACATGTGTATATCTATCTATCTATCTATCTATCTATCTATCTATATATATATATATATATATATATATATATATATATATATATATATATATATATATATATAAAGTATATTGGAGATGAATTTCATAAAACTAATATTCGTTTATTAGCATTTTCCTTACGTTATGATTAATAATTCTTAATGAAAATTTTCTGTATATTTATACAACAAAGATAAATATATTTTAAAAATATTTACATTGCGCGGATAAAGAAAAGTATCAACACACGAATCATTAATAAAACGTTTGAATAATTTTTGTACTAAAATAAATATACTTTGTAACAAATCGTATATTATGTATCATTTGTTCTTTTATGATCTTCATTAAGATCTTTTTATTACTCATACATTAGAGTAAATTTATTTTTAAATATGTAACATTAAGTGTTTCAGTTAGATGCATTATGTTGCTGCATTTTTTGTATTGTTTTGATTTTGTATGTGTGTGTGTGTGTTAGATATGTCTGTTGTGCTTTACAATTCGTACACTGTATTAATTACGCAAGTGTGTTTCTTGATGATTTTCTACTAAGTCCATACATACCACTGTAAAAAACGGACGGTTTTTCGGAGATTGAACTAGTAATCCAGATGCTAGTACATTTCACTTTTTTGAAAAAAAAAAAAAACTCCTGTAAATCTCAGAAAATTTTCTTTTATCCTCGAATTTACGGAATTTATACCAATAAAAACAGTAAATTGAAATAGATTCCGGTAAAATCATCCTTTTTTTTTCCTAAAAAAGGGATTTTTTTGTACAGTATACTTGTCATTTTAAATAAAAATTAATAATCACAGTACAGTATTGTCCTGCAAGAATATTTACAAAAAATTATGAAATCAGGATATATTTATACAATGCATCTTAATACTTAAAATTATAATAATCACAAAAAAAATTGATACGTAAAGTATAGAATATGAAACAGTTTCCAGCGCATTCAAAATGCAACAAAACTGCACCGTTTAATACTTTAAAATATATGCCTACTACAGCTGTATGAAAACATATAATACATTTGAATTTACAATTTCAGAGGTTTCCATCTACATACAATCGGAAATTTATCTAAATCCTTTGAACTCCACTGTGTATCATACATATATATATATATATATATACTCTTTTATGAGAAAAGTATGAAAAATGATGAAAAGATGAAAAAAATGTAAAAATGGGTGAAACAACAATGAACCACAAAAGAGCAACACCAAAAAAACAAAACAAAATAAACTCCCTGCTCTTCAGAAGGTGGGAGTAGCAACAGGTATCAAAAAATTGTAAAAAAGTGTATCCTCACAGGTTTCGCAAGGCATCACAAAGCTGCATACTCCAATTATATAAAAAATAACTGAGAAAAATTAAAAAAAAAATTTCTTTAATAAACCAAAACTGTAAAATGAATTAACATTAAAAAACATTAAAAAATAGCCAACAGCAAAATCATAAAGTAAATCAACTTGTAACATAACATAAAAATATTATATTTAGAAATTTCCAAAGTAACATGAAAAATCTCAAAGAATGAACAATAAAATAAACTAAATAGACATGCAGCAATGCGATGCCCCCACCTTTACCTATGAAGAAAACAGAAAAAAGATACCCGTTAGAAAATTTCCACATTAAACCTCCATACTTGCATGAGCGGGGAAAAAACTGTTAGGCCTAAGATGATAGCAGGCCAGCTTCAAAGTTTAAAACTCTTTGAATTGTCGTTCCGTTGTTCACTACTGTCCATTTTCAAGCTTGGTCTGTCACTCTTGAAATGTTGACAATCATCGCCCTGTGAACTTTCCTTGTCGGACTTTCATTCACAGATCCTCATATAATTCAACACCCAAGAAGCAACCTCCATAGTGGCGTTTGGCCCTACTGTTGCCACTTCAAAAAACCTTTTTTTAGTTCATTTACATAAAAAAATGTAAAATTATGAGGATAAAAATTATTGTAAAACAAGTTTGCAGCAAATTTAAAAATTTGTGTTTCCAAATTTTTTTTTTCGACCCACATATATTATAATATCTAATTATTTGACCCAAAATAATATTTACAAAAACTCTTTTACTTAAATTGGAGTGCCAATGAGGCATGGAGTGGGTTTTAAAATTAAAAAAAGTTCTTTTGTCAAATAATTTAACAATTAATTCATCATTTTTAATATTTAAGTCAAGATCTAAAAAATCAACATGCAAATTATCGTCTGAAGCACAATTCAATTTTAAACAAGGTGGATAAATGTGATCAATCGATTCCAAAAAATTATAATCGAAGACAATTATGTCATCGATATATCTCCAAACTCTGAATGATTTGTTAGAATTTAAAATAAAATTATATTCATAAAAAAATAAAAAAAAGGTTAGCTGCAGTGCTTGAAAAATTTGTACCCATACCTATTCCACATACCTGATAAAAAAATAGAACCATTAAAAGTTATAAAATTATTATAAAAACAAAAATTACATAAAATTAGAAAAAAATCTCTATTAATACCCAACTCTTCCTCGATATAAAAAGTATCAAACAAATCCTCCAGAGTTTTAAACAGCAGATCAATAGGAATATTTGAAAAAAGATTTTCAAAATCAAAAGTAAACAGATTTGTGGGCGTTGTAGGCGTGTTTAATTTCTTTAGAACCTCAATACTGTTATCAATACACCAAAAATAACTAGAATTTTTAAATTTAAATTTTAAAAAACCATAAATTCTCTTCAAAAAATCCTGTAACTTAACATTGAAACTTTTACCAATACGTCTGGAATTGCAGCATATACGTCTAAATTTTATAGGATTTTTGTGAAACTTAGGTGTCAAAAACAGAAAAGGAAGACTGTGAAAATTATTAATAGGAAAATTGTATGCATAAAGATTTTTAACCTTTCTAGAATAAGCACTAAATTTTTTAATAATTGCACTGTGATTCAGATTATATTTTTGATAATATTTTGTATCATTCAATTCATTAGTAACTTTTTCTATGTAAAATAATTTTCAAATGATTGCATAATTAGATGAAGCCTTATCAACAGGAACAATGACAAATTTACTATGTAAAAATTGTATATAGCTGCAATCCTCTTTATTTAAACGATGATAAGTGTACTGATTATTATTTAATTTTTGGTCAACAAAATTAACAAAACTATTCAAAATATTCAACCTCCATTCATTAAAAGCCTCAAAAGGCACATTGAATTTGTAACACATTTTTAAGACAAAAGCAGACAAATCTCCTTTAAATTTTAAAACAGCATTCTCTTTATTAACTTTTTTATTTAATCTGAATTTGGTACCGAAGCCCATCAAAAGTTTTAAGTTTTTATTCTCAATAATTTCTAAATTACCAGTTACAACATGCCCATGAAAGTCATCTATAAAGTCTGGAAAATCTTCCCTACAATTTCAAGAAACAGTATCATTCTCTGTTAAAGCTATATATCTGTAATTAAAAAGCTTCTTACTTAAAGGTATATCATATTTATAAGCAACAACTACATTTATCTTTTTTATTGGAAACAGAAAATGAAATTGCCCAATGAAATTATTTATTTTGAAATCATCAAATGATTTCTGTTGAAAATTTATAGTAAAAAAAGCCTTTGTATATTCAAAACTAGAAAATGACTTCAATCTAAAATTGATGGGCTTCGGTACCAAATTCAGATTAAATAAAAAAGTTAATAAAGAGAATGCTGTTTTAAAATTTAAAGGAGATTTGTCTGCTTTTGTCTTAAAAATGTGTTACAAATTCAATGTGCCTTTTGAAGCTTTTAATGAATGGAGATGGAATATTTTGAATAGTTTTGTTAATTTTGTTGACCAAAAATTAAATAATAATCAGTACGCTTATCATCGTTTAAATAAAGAGGATTGCAGCTATATACAATTTTTACATAGTAAATTTGTCATTGTTCCTGTTGATAAGGCTTCATCTAATTATGCAATCATTTGAAAATTATTTTACATAGAAAAAGTTACTAATGAATTGAATGATATAAAATATTATCAAAAATATAATCTGAATCACAGTGCAATTATTAAAAAATTTAGTGCTTATTCTAGAAAGGTTAAAAATCTTTATGCATACAATTTTCCTATAAATAATTTTCACAGTCTTCCTTTTCTGTTTTTGACACCTAAGTTTCACAAAAATCCTATAAAATTTAGATGTATATGCTGCAATTCCAGAGGTATTGGTAAAAGTTTCAATGTTAAGTTACAGGATTTTTTGAAGAGAATTTATGGTTTTTTAAAATTTAAATTTAAAAATTCTAGTTATTTTTGGTGTATTGATAACAGTATTGAGGTTCTAAAGAAATTAAACACGCCTACAACGCCCACAAATCTGTTTACTTTTGATTTTGAAAATCTTTTTTCAAATATTCCTATTGATCTGCTGTTTAAAACTCTGGAGGATTTGTTTGATACTTTTTATATCGAGGAAGAGTTGGGTATTAATAGAGATTTTTTTCTAAGTTTATGTAATTTTTGTTTTTATAATAATTGCCGAAACGTCAGTGAAGGCTTACTGTGGAGACACGAATTTTTTTGGTTTCTGTCTGTCTGTCTGTCAGTTTGTCAGTCTGTCTGTTCCGCGATAACTACCGCAAAAAACATCCGAAAGACTTGAAATTAAGTGTGTATATTGGTAAGGCACTCGGATTTAGCTGTATAGTTTTTTGTTATATTTTATTAATTCGTTCGTAAAATATAGAATATTTTATTTTGCGCAATAATGTTTTTCTATGGCAAATCCAACGATTTTCAAATTTTTATTTGTTGAGAGAAAATGACTCATTTGATTAATGGAATTCAACGATAAATGGATACTGAAATTTGCCAGTACGGGGCTTAAATTATTAATATTGTTTTGAAATTTTATCTATGCATATGTCAGATTTTTTAAATTATTGCTGTAAATCTTGGCCATTTTTTATAAATGTGTTCCAATAATATAAGCTAATTTGTTTTAGAGATTTACTTATTTCAAATGTATTTATTTCGTTTTCTTCATTTCTTTTAATAGTCGCTAAGCAACCATTTATCCTAATTCTTATTCTTATAATATTATAAATTTTAAAATGTGTACGGAAATTTGAATAACATAACTTCAATGCTTCAATAGCATAACTTCAACTTTGTATCTTTGCGTAAAGATAATTATAGCCAGAAAAGAACAAAGGCTATGTATTATTTATTTTATTCGAATATTTTCGTTAATAATTCTGAATTTCATTATTTTTCATGCATAACCAATCGGCATTTTTTAGATAAAATTTAATCAATTTTCTTTCCGTTGCCAAGAAAATCAAAATTTCGAATATTAATTTTTCAGCGACGATAAATTTTCAATTGAGCAATTTCCATGCGAAAACTGAAACTAAGGAAAATTTAAAAGAAAAAAATAAATATGACGTCGTATTTGCAATAAAAATAAATATACTATTTTTTGTTAAATATTAAACACTGATATTTGTTTCGTTAACATGATTTTTTTTGTCAATATGGCGACATAATTAAAAATAAAAGGAATAAAAATATTTTAAATAAAATATTTATTTGGTAAACTATGACGTCATAATTGAAATAAAAGAGGTATTTTATAGTAGTCGTTAAAAATAAACGGGACATGGATAGCAGTAATTCATGGAGTTAGAAAAATAATGACGTCATATTTAAAATGGATAAGAAATATTTTTTACGAATACTAAATTATAAGTTACATACAGATAAAAAACTTCATTAAAAACTAAAAATTAGCAGTGGAAGGCTTTTTTTTGTCGGAAAAAAGGGGAAAATAAAACTGATTAATGTATTTTTGAAGCTATTTTTTTCTTTAAAGTTAAAAAGAATTAAGTTTCAATTTGTGCAGATGGTATAAAAATTAAAATAAATTTTCTAAAACTAAAAATATTTTTTCAAACATTGACGTTTCATTAATGAACTTTTTCAACAGAAGCGAAATCATCTGTCAGCAAATTAAAATTTACAACCAAGAATCTACACTATTAAAATCCGACCGTATGTATGTATGTATGTAACGCTATCTCCTCCGATTCCGGATACTTAGAAAAGTCGCTTTTGTTTTGAATTGAAGGGAAAAGAATCGCGGGTTCCCGAGTTGCGCATTCGTCTCTCTGTCCGTCCGTCCCTCTGTTCGCATGTAGCAACTCAAAAACTACCCAACCGAATAGTTTGAAACATAAAATATATATAATTATTAGATGTCGAGTCATTTCAAATTTTATGAAAATCGTATGCACCTATGAATGGTAATTTATAACAATGTGATTTCAGTTGTTTTAAGAATGTTTTATTTTAAAATTAATTTTAGCTTCTTACTAACGTGTAATAAAGGTACAAGGTAAACTACAGGGCTGAAAAAAAGTTTTCAAGTATGTTTTCCATTTATTAGTGCAAATTGCTCAAAAAGAATTTTAAGCTTTTTTCTAGCTAAACTAAATTTTCCCATTATATAATATGTATATCAACTGACAGATCAAATACAGGGTTATTCAAAAACATTGGAATACATATTTGGCTATATACCCCTTATTTCCCTAATTAAAGAAGTATTGTTAAAGATTTCATGAAGTGTTGGAAAGTGCTTCATAATCTATGATTAACGCATGATTTTTCTTACTTATTTAATATAAAGGGAAATTTCTTTCGAAATAGAAGGTACGTAATTTTTATATTTTTGATAGCTCAATTCTTTTTTTAAACAATTTGTATTGCACTAGTAGATGCATTTAATGTATTATGATTACAATTCTCTGCTAAAAAATTTAAACAAGTAAGACACAAAGTCTCTAAACGAGCACACATTTTGTCAAAGCGGGCAAAAAACATAATACATAAGTGGGCAGAATTCACAACAAGTAAGAAAAATCATGCGTTAAGCATAGATTACGAAGCACTTTAAACACTTCATGAAATCTTTTACAAAAGTTTGTTATTTTGGGAAATAATAGTGTATAGCCAAATATACCCAAATATGTATTCTAGTTGGATAAATTCGAAAAAAAAAGTAAAAAGAAAATTTCAAAACGTGAGGCAATACAAAATATTCAATTTCCCCCATCTAATTTAAAAACTTAAATATTCGGCGGAAATTTTATTAACTAATTGCCGAAACGTCAGTGAAGGCTTATTGCCGAAACGTCAGTGAATGCTTACTTTGGAGACACGAAATTTTTTGGATTCTGTCTGTCTGCCTGGATGTCTGTCAGTTTGTCAATCTGTCTGTTCCGCGATAACTAACGCAAAAAACACCCGATTGGCTTGAAATTAAGTGGGTATGTTAGTGAGGCACTGGGATTAAGCTGTATAGTTTTTTGTAAGATTTGATTCATTCGTTCGAAAAATATAGAATATTTTATTTTGCGCAATAATGCTTTTCTATGGCAAATCCAATGATTTTTAATTTCTTTTTTCTTGAGAGAAAATGTCACATTTCATTAATGGAATTCAATGATAAATGGATACTGAAATTTGCCGGTTAATTTATTCGTATTGTTTTGAAATTTTGTCTACAAATTTGTCAGATTTTTTGAATTTTTACTGTAAGTTTTGGAAATTTTTTATATATGTGTTCCAATAATATAAACTAATTTGTTTTAGAGATTTACTTATTTCAAATGTATTTATTTCATTTTCTTTATTTTCTCTTAATGGTTGCTAAGCAACCATTCATCATAATCCTTAATTTTATAATGTTATAAATTTGAATGAAGTCAACGTCAAAACTGATGAATTAATGTGTTTGTATCTTTGTGTATAACTATAACATAGACCAAAAAAGAACATAGGCTATGTTTTATTAATTTTATTAACATATTTTCCTTAATAATTCAAAATTTCTTCTTTTTCATGCAGAATCAATAGCGATTTTTTAGATAAAATTTAACCAATTTCCTTTATCGTTGCCAAAAAAAAATTAAAATATGAATTAATTTTTTAACGGCAATAAGTTTCAATTTCCATTCGAAAAATTAAACTAAGAAAAAATAAATATGACGTCAGAATAAAAATAAAAATAAATATAGAATTTTGTTAAATATTAAACACGGAAATTTGTTTCGTTAATAAGAATTTTTCTGACAAAAATGGGGGCATTATTAGAAGTAAAAAAAAAAATAATAATTATATTTTTAACAATTATTTCACCTGATAAAATTTGACGTTATAATTGAAATAAAACAGGTATTTTATAGTAGTCGTAAAAAATATTAGAAACATCGATATCAATAACTCATGAATAATGACGTCATTGCCAAAACTTCAGTGAAGGTTTACTTTGGCGACACAAAATTTATTGTTTTCCGCCTGTCAGTCTGTCTGACCGCGATAACTGCCACAAAATGCAATCAAAACATATTTTTTTCGGAAACAAAATTGTGAAACCCTAGATTACTGAGTTTACACTTTCAAAAGTTCCTGATACATCAGATTAAGTGTTTGTGGTGGGCAGGTATGTAGAAGTATGAGTATAATGAAAAATGCTTATTAAAACTGTTACTTATCCTTATAAATGAAAATGTATAAAGAAATGCAAGATATACGATAACCATTAGCAAATTGATAGAAAGTTACAAATTTAAGTTTAATGAGATTACGGGGGGTTCAGGGGGACGGAGCCCCCCCTGAAGAAATCTACAATGTTATAATAAAAAACAAAAATAATAGATCATGAAAATCTCAGAATATCCTAACATAACTAAATCTTTAATTTAACGCTTTTGATGGCTGAAAACTTCTTATTCTTATTTTATTCTTATAAATAATTACGTAATTTGAAAATTTTAAATTAGAGTTTGCAGGAAGTTGAATATTACCCAAAGTGTGTTTAAAATAAATGATGTGCAAAGCTGACGTTGAGGCTCCTGATCTGCAGATTTACTAGTTTTATAACTTTTAATGGTTCTATTCTTTATCAGGTATGTGGAATAGGTATGGGTACAAATTTTTCAAGCACTGCAGCTAACTTTTTTTATTTTTTTATGAATATAATTTTATTTTAAATTCTAACAAATCATTCAGAGTTTTGAGATATATCGATGACATAATTGTCTTCGATTATAATTTTTTGGAATCGATTGATCACATTTATCCACCTTGTTTAAAGTTGAATTGTGCTTCAGACGATAATTTGCATGTTGTTTTTTTAGATCTTGACTTAAATATTAAAAATGATGAATTAATTGTTAAATTATTTGACAAAAGAACTTTTTTTAATTTTAAAACCCACTCCATGCGTCATTGGCACTCCAATTTAAGTAAAAGAGTTTTTGTAAATATTATTTTGGGTCAAATAATTAGATATTATAATATATGTGGGTCGAAAAAAAAATTTTGGAAACACAAATTTTTAAATTTGCTGCAAACTTGTTTTACAATAATTTTTATCCTCATAATTTTATATTTTTTTATGTAAATGAACTAAAAAAAGGTTTTTTGAAGTGGCAACAGTAGGGCCAAACGCCACTATGGAGGTTGCTTCTTGGGTGTTGAATTATATGAGGATCTGTGAATGAAAATCCGACAAGGAAAGTTCACAGGGCGATGATTGTCAACATTTCAAGAGTGACAGACCAAGCTTGAAAATGGACAGTAGTGAACAACGGAACGACAATTCAAAGAGTTTTAAACTTTGAAGCTGGCCTGCTATCATCTTAGGCCTAACAGTTTTTTCCCCGCTCATGCAAGTATGGAGGTTTAATGTGGACATTTTCTAACAGGTATCTTTTTTCTTTTTTTCTTCATAGGTAAAGGTGGGGGCATCGCATTGCTGCATGTCTATTTAGTTGAGTTTATTGTTTAGTCTTTGAGATTTTTCATGTTACTTTGGAAATTTCTAAATATAATATTTTTATGTTATGTTACAAGTTGATTTACTTTATGATTTTGCTGTTGGCTATTTTTTAATGTTTTTTAATGTTAATTCATTTTACAGTTTTGGTTTATTAAAGAAAAAAAAAATTTTATTTTTCTCAGTTATTTTTTATATAATTGGAGTATGCAGCTTTGTGATGCCTTGCGAAACCTGTGAGGATACACTTTTTTACAATTTTTTGATACCTGTTGCTCCTCCTACCTTCTGAAGAGCAGGGAGTTTATTTTGTTTTGTTTTTTTGGTGTTGTTCTTTTGTGGTTCATTGTTGTTTCACCCATTTTTACATTTTTTTCATCTTTTCATCATTTTTCATACTTTTCTCATAAAAGAGTATATGAACTTTGTGCAAAAACAGAGCTGCTATGCGCCGGTTGCATAAAGATAGTAATATTTTTTTCACTTAGTCAAGGTATATATATATATATATATTTATAGCTACTAAGATCTTGCATGTCAAAATTTAGTAATTTAGTTTAGTTAAAAAATACATATAAACTTTATTTGAAAACTTCTTTTCAGCAATTTCTGCTAATAAGCAGAATAAAACGTAAATTCGTTTAAGCAACTCTCTATATGAGGTATAGAATATATATATGAAAAGGAACATGCAAACAGTTATTTAAATTTCAAAGCACATGCCTTATTTTAAAACCTAATTCCAAAAATTATTATTCAAAAACAGTACTTCAACCGATTTATTTTGTGTATCCCTGTAAATAAAAGATTAATACTAAACTGTCATGAATAAAACTCTCAATTTTGAAGATTCAGCAATCCTTGAGCTGTATTTTGTATTTTTTGACAATAATTTCAAATCTAAATCACGCGATTTTGAACGAAACGAAAACTCTCAAATATTTGGCGAAATTTTTTCTTCACTTCCGGCCAGACTTAAATGTATTTTAAGATAACAAGGTAGAACCTGTCAAATTTTGACGAAAGAAAATGTTTAAGAAGGAATTGTTTCATTAATTTATAATAAACCTATAAAATTAGTTATAATAAAAAATGCATTTTATTTGGTACATCTAACTCTTAAACAAACGATATTTATCGTCAAATTAACAAAATACTATTTCTATAAAACTCAGTTGTAGAAATTGTTAAAATTAAACTTTAATCGTATATGTCAGCAGTAAAAAATAATAATGATACGTTATTATGGTAAAGTTATCAATTAAGGTTCCTATGCTAGTATCCTAAAATGACAAAAAGCAAAATTTATTCAACTTTGACTCAATCATAGATTTTCTTCCCATGAAATCTACACCCGGCATCATTTTCACCATATCAAAATTTACAAATGTATATTTCTCATCTGTATTCACGTTTAAAAAAAAATGGCATTTTAATTTGACAATTTTGATTCAAAACTTGAAGTCTCAATGGGCTATTAGCTAAAATAGATGTTAAACTGTTGATATTAGGTAGCTTTCATTACAAAAAGTAAAAAGCTACCTATTGCAGCCGTCCGGAGGAAAGCACTTCCAGAAAATTTTGGTATATTTTCACCGATCATGACTCCCAAGTAGTATATGGTACCGACTCTGGAACAGTTTTTATATTCCACTACACGCAAATATTTAACGATTTTTGTAAGATTTTCATCAAAAAGTTTGCCTGTCTAAATATCGCGGATGTATCGATTTTAGTACGATTTATGGAGCAAATGATGATAAAATATTGCATTGTGTGGATATTTTTCTACAAAATTATGTAAAGAAGAATTTTTAAGAAAGGGTTATAGAATAAAGAATCATGATAATAACGTAATCAAATTAGATAAAATAATCATGATTTTTAAATGCTAATATTTAATTATTATTGTGATGAAAAAATTTTGACTGATTATAGATTGCCGCACTTTCTTAATAGTCTACCAAATGGTAATGAACAACCTACCTCTAGGATAATCTTGATAGGAAAAGCAAAGAGCTGCGTTATATAATAAGTTATCAGCGTTATAACCAATCCTAAAATCATTAGTAGCATTAAAAGCTATAGAATAATATAAGTTATTAGCTCCCGGAATATAAATATCGAACCATTCTTTTGTTTCGGGTAATATATTCCAATTGTTATCACATTTACTTTCTATCCAAAAATAAACACCAGGTTGAGAAAATTTAGAGGCTTGATCCATTTTGTATATTTTAGCGGTCAAAGTTAATTTTATTGTATGATTGAAACTATGAAATATAGTATAATTATTAGAGTTATCGATGCTATGATTTGTAATAATGGGCTCAAATTTAAAATAATGAAAGTGATGCGAAAGACAATTAAAGAGTAACGTACTTATGACAAAATATTGTAACATTTATTTAGAAATAAATTTTCGACAGATGAAATAAATAAGAAATATTAATATCAATTGCTATATGAATTAAAAGTTAAATGATTTTTATCATATGTTTTATTTACAATTATAAATCCTATTCTGTTAGTTTGATAAAATTCAAAAAAATAATTTGTTTCGAAATGAACCCATCTTTGACAGGAAAGAAATTTGTACTTAAAACCGATATATTCAGGGAGTATAATATTTTCATAGTTCGATAAATGGTATTAAATAAAACCTATTCCAACAAAGTTTAGACAGATTAAATAAATAAGCTATAATAATATTTAGTATGGACAGAAAAACAAACAGCCTGATTAAGCTTTTTCTACTACATAATCATTTTTTCCTTTAAAATGAAAGATGTAACCCCCTTTTATCAATATTCATTTCTATTTATGTTTCAGCGATACGTAATCAATGCAACGTCATAGATTCCGGAACGGACGCCTGGCATGGACGGAATGATTTCAAAAAAATTTTGGAACGCATTTCCGCTATGCATATCGCTCGGCTGTTATATCTGTTATCAGTTTTTGAATCGGTGCCTTAACAGAGCTCGAAGTGAGTTCTACAAATGCGTCCTTGAATATTTCGTTTGCGCTCGCTTTCATCGCATTTTCTCTTACGGAAATTAATCTGAAAGGTGAACGAATAAGAAATTATCCTATAAGATAATATTGATAGAATAAGAAAAGCGAACATCTGCGTTATATAATATTATTATCAATTGCATTACATTGAAGATTTCTATGTGAATTAAAAGTTAAATGATTTTTATCATATGTTTTAAATTTTTAATTCTTTCTTTTTACTTACAATTATAAACACTATTCTGTTAGTTCGATAAAATTAAAAAAATAGTTTGTGTCGAAATGAACCCATCTTTGACAGAAAATAAATTTGTACTTAAAAACAGATATAGTTTGAATTTCAGTAAATATTATTATGGTAGTTTGATAGTTCGATAAAATAAAAAAAAGTAATTTGTGTCGAAATGAGCCCATCTTTGACAGGAAAGAAATTTGTACTTAAAACGGATATAGTTTGAATTTCAGTAAATATTATTTAGTGAGTTTCATAGTTCGATAAAAGGTCCATTCGATTATTGTAAGGTATAAAACAAATTGCAGGATTAAGCTTTTTCTGTTTCATAATCATAATAGCCATCATTAATTTTTCCTTTAAAATGAAAGATATAACCACCTTTATTCAGCGTTGTTATTGCTGTTTCAGAAATTTTTCCATGACTCTTTTTAAGAAAATAATCTTTTTCTACATCATTAACTTCCAATCTCGCAATAGTCATATTTCCAAATTTTCTTTGAATTTTCTTCAACGAAATCAGTTTGTATTTCCCTGTCTCTAAATCTTTTAACTTTTGAATTACAGGGAACGATCTGAGACTGTTGAATTCTTCGATTTATTAAGGTATATTTTTTGAAAGACAATTTTTATAGTACAGACATCTGTACATAGAACAACCCGGTCCTAGGATTCTTACGCATCTCGGTACTTCTAATATTTTTATAGGAATTCCCCACTCTTCAAACGTACTTTTCGGAAAAACTCCTCCTTTAAAAGCAAATGTGCCTCCGTATATCTTATGCAATTGTATGAAATAATCTTTTACATTGTCACTACTAATCCATAAGCCTGTATTATCTGAATATCTTTTAAATATTAAACCATGGACATCGTTAGTACATCTACGAACTATTCCATGGTCTTGATCACTCAATTCATAGTTAGGTGTAAGCACAGAAATAGTTTCACCTATTCCTTGTTTTAAATGAACACAGCTTATTTCTCTCGCTATAGACTTAAAAGGAAGTATAAAACCTTGAACATTTATGATAAGGGTGACATCGTCCATTTTATTAGAAAACAATTTTTATAAATTAAAAAAAATCGGCTTAAAATCCAAAAGGTACAGTATCAAAGTTATCTAAAATTCTTCTTTTATCATATCCAAACATATATCTTTTATTCATTTTATTCACTTTAATATTTCTATCTTTTTGTATCTGAAATTGATTTATTTCTACATCTATATGGTCAATTTCCCTAGTTATTATTTTCATTCTCTCGTCAAAATTCAGCTTAGTTTCGCTCTCATAACTCATTTTAAAACCTTTTACTTTTCCTTTTACAGAACCGTCGTTCAGAATATAACCATAATCTTTACTTGCTCCAGATATCCACGATTTCATATATTTATCTTCTCCTAATTCATCCGTCCATTCCCCTAACATACAACCCGTTTTTACTTTATTAGAGCCGTCGTCGATATAAACAATACTATCTGTATCGTAATACATTACTTTATCTCCTAATTTATCAAGCATTTCATATAATCTTATTCTAGCCGAACTGGTAGTAAAAGCCGCTATATAAATATTCGTATTAAAGTTATTCTTGACATATTCATCTTTCATCTTATAATCCATTTGCACACACTCATCATTCAAAAATATCATATTCAAGTCTTTAATGCGGTCGTTCAGTATAATTCTATAAAAATCGGATAATTCCATAACATTCTCTGTCTGTTTCAATTTTTTTCTCTGTCCGAACTTTCCCCATAAAGAGTTTAAACAAATTTTGGATATAAATCTCATTCCTGGATTTTGTTTGATTTCTCCTAACCTTATACCCAATTTCTTTTCTACGCACCTTTTATATTCTTTTTCAGTTTTGAAATTTTCAGACCATTTATCATGTGTTTCTAATTTGATTTTCAAAAACATTTTAACATAATCCTTAAATAATGTATTAGATTTTTTTTCAAAATGCCAAACTTCATAGATATTTAAAATCTTATAACCTTTTTCAATAGGCAGTTCAACTTCGGTAGTTGTCCACGTACCAATAAAACTTCTTTCCTTATCCGTATGATTACATTCTTTATTCCGTATTTCATAACATTTTTTACATTGTTTCTTTTCGTTTTTTATAGGATTTGAACATAATTTACACAAACTAAATATTAATTTTTCTCCTTTATAAGGTAAAACAGGATGATAGAGCTTTCTAGGTGGAAGTACTTTGCATTGTATCAAACCATACCAATTCTTATCATATTTTTCCGGATTATAAATCTTTACTGGATGACCAACAGGATAGTAATCAAAGTAATTCACTGTTGGATAAAGTGAACAAACATCGATATATCTACCCTTTTCGTTTTCTTTCATTTCGTATATTAATTTGGTAGGTTCCCACCTACCTCCGCTGAATGCGTTTCTAGGATTTAAAGGTTCTACAAAATCTCTTTTCCATTCATTTTTCATATATTTTTTAATTTCTTTGTGATTATCAAAATCACATTCCCATATTTCAATCAATTCAAATCCGTTATCTTTTATTTTATTATTTATTTTTTGAGTTCTTTCATACAAATCTTTCATACATATCTGATTTTGAAGATTGACAGTGGATTCTGTAAAACAGCGAGGACAACCGTGCCAATGACATCCTTGAAACTGATAAACGGTATTCTTATAAAAACCATCTACTTTATAAGTTTTATCACCTAATTTCAGTTTTTTCTCACCACCGTTTAAAGCATGCTGTATTTTGATATTGTGTTTTTCAGACAGATAGTCTAACCAAATGATCGATTTCTTACTGTATTGATCTTTTGAAATACACTCCTCATCAATTGCTATTGTATTCACTGGTATGAATTTATCTCTGTATATAGCCATACAAACGCCAGCTAAAGTGACATATTTAAAAGGATCAATATTAGCAATGTTTAGAAATAATTTTTGCAATTCTAAACATCCTTTTCTTAAAATATCAACATCAGATCTACAATATTTTATAATTTCTTTTTTAAAATCAAATGTTTCGTTTTTTACCGATATATACCATTTATCAAAAGTTTTTCTTTGATCTAAAGTCATAGTATCATAACCATAATAGTATTTTTCAGGATATTTCCCTACATAATTTTGATTTTCAGCAGTGTTAAACAAATGAGGAAAGTAACCTTTAGCCGATTCCGTTAGTCCAAACGTTTTAGGAAAGTTTCTTAACGGAATCAGTGTAAAATTAATAGAATCGATAAACCTTATATTATATACGGTTGCTTGCATATATATGAGTTTATTTCCTTGATATATTGTAAACACTTTAATTTTATTTTTAAAGCAGTATTTAGCTAGAAATTGAAAATCGAATCCTTTTCCATAATGCGCTAATACTGTATAACCGCAATGTTTTCTTTGGAATAACCATTCACAATATTCATTTTCATTCTTAAATATTTTTTCTATTCCGTTAAAATCATGATTTATAACTAGATTGACTTGGTGATTTCCTGTCTCTTGGTTCGTTTCAACGTCAAAAAACATATATTTTTCTGTAAATTCTGACTTTTGACATTTCTTACACCATTTCTCTCTGTCTTTTATATTTTTGGGACAGCTATTTTTACAAGATCCCCCCTTAGATTCTTTCTTACGTATATAACATTTATGATCTTCCAAAACCCACTTTCTGCAGTTTTTACATTGTCTTTCTCCACATTTATGATCTTCCGGTTCTCTTTCGCTTCTACGGATATTTCTCTTACATTTTAAACATTTCCACAGTGTTTCACAGACTGAGTGATTTTTATGATTTTCGAAGCAGTTTTTTCCTTTAAAACATCTAAAACAATCATTACACTGAATATCATCGCCTTCGCAATTACTCTCTTTCCTAAAACATCTATTGCATTTTAAAGAACATTTATGTTGATCACTTCTACTATATCTGACTTTACATTTATCACAA
The DNA here is from genome assembly GCA_964019185.1 of Maratus speculifer. Classification (NCBI taxonomy): domain Eukaryota; kingdom Metazoa; phylum Arthropoda; class Arachnida; order Araneae; family Salticidae; genus Maratus; species Maratus speculifer. The sequence goes on from OZ025292.1 coordinate 168,430,246, forward strand.
AATTGGTTTTTTCCTAAAAATCCTGTAACCGTTGTAATGACATCAAAATGATTTCTATTTTTTAAAATGTAAACACATCTATTTTTTAAAATGTAATAAGATTTATAGGCGCCGCTGTATATTCTTTCGTTAAAATTTTCTCTGCAAAATATAGTTATTTGAATATCTAAAAAATTTTCGAATTGTTTAACATGCTCTAAATTACACATTTCTAATGAAATTTTACACATTTCATGCAATTTTTCCGCTAAACTTTTTTGTAATTTTCTACCCATTTTTATGTATTTTATCTGTAAGTTTATTAAGTTATTATCTGTAAGTTTTTCTAGATTCAATTTTTCGCATAAAATTTTACGATTTTGAATAGCTAGGGCTGTAACGATGGATCTAGCCAAACAGATATTATCGTCATTTTTAATTTGAATTATACTTTTTTTATTGACAACATCGTTATCGTTCAGTAATTTCAAATGTTTACCACCTTTAGGCAAATCAACGACTGTAAAAATAAATTCACAGTCTTTAATATCCAACTCTTTGTATTCAATTTTATGCGTTAAAACATCTAAATAGGTGTCATAGGCTTCTTTCGTCGACATCATTTTAGGGTGAAAGGGCTGTGTCAAATAGGGATTGAATACAATTATATCTACCTTTCCTTCGATTTTTCCAATTGCTCTTCTGAATAAATCTTTTAAGATACTATAATACTGGCCAGGTGTGAGTTTGTTTATCTGTCTTATTTTATAAACATATCTATAAGTATTAAATTTTTTTACAAATTTTTTATCTTTCTCAACAATTTCATAATCGGGTCTAAACAGATTTTCCAAATTTGCTTGTAATTTGACTTTTTTTTCTGTCTTTTTGATCAATTTTTCATATTTATATTCTAAGCCGTAATAATCAAAGAGTTTTTTAAGTTTTGGACGGTTTTTCGGTTAATTTATAAATTGTTTCAATTTTTCATTCAAATCAGGAAATAATTTTTTAAGGTTTACCACTGTTTTTATCTTTTTTTCTTCGTTATTTTTTGGATTAAATTCTGCTGTGTTATTGTTAAATTTTAAATCAAAAGTATCGAATATTTTTTTCAACTTATTTCTTCTCTTAGGATTTTTGATAAATTCTCTCTTCATTTCATTTAAATAATCTGTGACGTCTAAATTTAATAAATCTACTAAAACATTTTTATATTCGCCTGTTCTTTTTATGTATCTCATTATCAATCTAATTAATTCATCTTTTTTACAACCTTTGGGTTGTTTTATATTTAAAACTTTTGCAGTGTGTCTCAATTTTGAAACAGATATCAATCTTAGAGTTTCCTCCATTTATATAGAAGAAATTTTATGAATACTTTTTGCTACACATTTTTAATAGCTATCTATAAATCCAAATTCGGTAGCAGGTAATTTTAGATTAAGCGATTTAAAATGAATTGAAGAATTTCTGAAAACATCTATTAAAAAATATATTTCATCGTTTACTCAAAAGGACTAATTGCAGTCCATTGAAAGAAATCTAAATTTTTTTCTACAGGTTCGCCATTCCATTTTAAACATTCAAATCGAAATCCGTTTTTATCTATTTCTGTTATTCTAACGAAAAATGGTTCGCTGTATTTACATACAGGTGTTATATGAACATTGGGATGAACATTAAAGGTATGATTCCAATCTACATTTATTCTTTCAGTTGTACAGTTACCTGTCAAAATCTTTGTACTTTTTGAATTACCCATTTATTTAGCCTAAAAATCACTGTCATAATCAGGCACTTCTATTTTACCTTTAAATTCTAAATAAAATTTTTCTGATAGATTTGAATATAAAATGCCAATCTACTCTGTCTTGGAACTTTTCTATAAATGGTTCTGAACACTTTTTCCCCCACAATTCTAATTTTGAAACTATCAAGGTCCAATTGAATAATATTTCTGAAAATGCAACATTCAATATAATATTTTAAACAAGAAAAAACTACATCGTGTTCTATTTTTGAAACGAGTAAAAAAACTACATCGTGTTCTATTTTTGAAACGAGTAAAAATACTACATCGTGTTCTATTTATGTAACGCGTAAAAAAACTACATCGTGTTCTATTTTTGAAACGAGTAAAAAAACTACATCGTGTTCTATTTTTGAAACGAGAAAAAACTTTCGTGATCTTTTTTTTAAACAAGAAAAACATTCAATATGATATTTTCAACTGAAAAATACGTTCAATTTAAAACAGAACATTGACTATATTATTTTCAACTAAAATGCAACATTCAATATAATATTTTCAACTAAAAACACAACATTCTGTATAATACATTCAATTTAAAACGCAATATCATAAATTTATTTTGATGTTCGTTTGATATGATAATTGCTTTTTAAATGTCTCTTTTTATGAGCTAAAGTATATTTTTTACCACATTCGCAATCAATTTTTTTATTTTTCATAGCTAAATGACAACTTTTGCAATTAGCGTAACGTTCTATTTTGCCGTAACGAAATCGAGTATAAAATTGGTCTAAATTTTTTGTCATCTCACAATGCTTACAACTTTTAGACAGCTCCATTTATTAAGAAATATTTTTTAGAAAGCTATTCCAAACGTCTTCGTTTTTCTTATTAAATTTTACTTTCAAATTATTATCAATATTATTATAATCTAATATTTTCTTTATGAAATATAGGTAATTTATCGACTTTTTATAGTACACTAAATCTAAAAACTGAATAAACATTTCTTCAGCTTTATATGGAATATTTAACTTCAATTTCCACTTCAATGCTTTAAAACGACTTATTCGGGATTTGCGTCTTTCGCTTAAAAAAACATCTATATTTTTATAGGTAAAATATTCACCGTCCGAATCGTACATTATTTCACATTTTTTCATCTGGTCATAAATCTTTAGATAGTTTTCAGGCATTTCATATTTTTTTACTTTGTCAAAAGTTTGTGTTAAGCTTGATTCGGTATCATCTATTAGAATGTCTTTAAAAAAGTCGTAATTCATTTATTTAATCTTATATTCTAGCAATACGTCGATTAAAGCAGACCTTTTTTCTACCAAAGACGTCATTTCCTTCCAAGTGCAAAATATAACGGGTGAGTACGAATGTTGACGCTCGCTCTAATTTGAACTTCATTTATAGGTCAACGCTTTCATTCAGTGGCCTTCCTGATAAAGATATTAAGTTACGTTTTTCTTACGGAGTATTTAGAAAAATATTTTTCGACCGTTCGAACTTGATATTCAACATAATACAAAGCAGATATTTATGATTATTAAAATTAGATACTATTCTTTATTTATAAAATCATAGAAATATTTTTAATTAAAATGCTAAAAGTCACTTAAAGCAGAGCCATTCATTTACTTTTTAAAATTGAATAATTTCTGAAAATATAAAAGAAAAGTTATTTCTACATAATTAGTTTTAAGTATGGACTTGTTTTATTAACATGGTTTGATATTTTACCATGTTTATATTTTAATACTTGATTACCCCGCCTAGACGGGACCTGCATAGACGGAAGTTTTTTTCTCGTTCTAAAAAAGGATCACGATACATATATTTTACTCGTTTTAAAAATAGATCACGATGTAGTTTTTTTACTCGTTTAAAAATTAAATTGACTTGATATCTTTTTCATCAACCCAAGAGTTAAATTCGTCGGAATAATTTAACCATTTAACTAGACATTTATTTCCTTTCTTTCTTAATATTTTCTCCACTTTAAACAACTTATCCTTCTTATTATATTTAACTAATTCTGGTTCATAATAAGTTCCTTTTATTTCGTTTCCATTCAAATCTTTTATTCTGTAAGTAATGGGGTCAGTCTTTAATATTTCTGAAACGATGAAAATTTCTTCAGTAAAAGTAGGTTGGTATCCGCGGGTGAAAGCAGTCTGGTATTTCGAAATTCTTATTCTATCGCCAACCTTGAATTTCGGTTTTCTTATTATTTTTTCTTCGTATAAATTTTTATAAACTTCGGATTCATTTTCTTCCCTACTGGCTTCGGTAGGCGTCATTTTGATAGACCTATGCTTGGTATTATTATAATTTTTAACTAATTTGTCCAAAACATCTATATATCTTTTAGTATTGTTGGCCGCTAGATAGGTTCTAATTTTTTTATTAATTGTCCTGTTAAAACGTTCGACTACAGAACATTTTATTTCAACATTTTCAGTTGTAAACCACTGAATATTATGATCTTTAAACAACTTTAAAGTTAACTTATTTAAAAATTCTGTGCCTTTGTCCGTCTGCAGTTTTTCAGGAATTCTTTCTTTAAATATCTTTTTAAATGCTTCCGTTACTTCTTGTCCAGTTTTTCTTTTTATCGGAATGACCCACCCATATTTACTAAATATATCTATCACTGTCAATAAGTAATTAGTTCCGTTATTATATTTACTAAAAGGTTTGATAAACAATAAATCTGCTTGCCATTGATCATCGATATGACTGACATAAATGCGTCTTCGTTTAAATTTACGAATTAAAGGCTTATGTCTGGTATAAACATCTTGGCTATGTAAAAAATCTGTAATTTGCTTTTGACTGAAACCTGTTTTCCGTTTTAATTCATTGATCCCACAATAACCAACTTCAGGATGATAATATATTTTTTCTAAGATATTTTTAGGACCTAAGGTTTTCCTAAAAAAACACTCTTTTTAGAACCACAATCTAAACAAATACCTTTCATCATTGGCCTGTTATTTTTAGACATTGTATTTTTAATATCTTTTGTTTCTGTATGGTTTTTACATTTTAAGCAATAGATCTGTGTATTTCCCATACCAAAAGATTTTTTAGCTTTAATAATCGGTTTTACAATTCCTCTTTCAATTCTTTCTCTAATAGTAGGATTTTGAATATTATCTAATTCATCAATCATATTCTTATCGCATACTTCATTTCTACTTTTTGTATATTTTTTTTCTAAATAACATTTGTCATGTTTATATGCAATTTCATCCACTCTGTTAACAGGTTTAGACGAATTTTTATACGTTAAATCTGGATTTAATCGTGTTTTTCCCCATAATAACTGTGTCCCCGGGCCGGTAAAAGAATGGCCTGGTAAATGCATTTCGAAAGGTAAATTACTAATGACTTTATTCAGAAAACCCGATCCCGTTTGTCCACATTTTAAACAACCGCCTTTAAAATTACCCTTTTTAGTTAAAGATGTAACAACAAATTTTTTACATTTACAACTCATTTATTAGACAGCAAAAAGTTGACGCTTTCTAAGAAGAATATTTATATCCATTCAACTGTACTTTTTTCACATACTTTTCGATTGGGAACTATACTAAATTATTTATAAAATCTTGTTCTCTTACATACACTTCTTCTTCTGAAATTTTTTTAGCTTTCAACAAATTTAATTGTTGTTTATAAAAATTATAACATTGTTTCTATTCTTCTTTTCGTTCTAAAATATTTAAAGATTTCTCAATAACTTCTACAATTCCTGCACTCAAACTCAATGCAGCCAGTGGTATTAATACAAAAGCTGATAATCCCGAAGCACTTAGCATAAATTTACTGACAGATAAGGAAATACTTATCTTTTGATACAAATTGTAACTTTTCCGATAAACATATAATCTCTTTTCTAAATATTCTTCCATATTTATACAGGTTCAAAATTTCTTCTGTATCTCATTTCAGAATTTACTAAGTCTAGCATAAAGAAGTTACCCTTACAAGAATTATATTTTTCTAGAAATTCCTTTTTCGTTAGATTTCCGTCTATTTCTCTGATTATCTGATTGATTTCCCTAGGCTGTAGCTTAAAAAATATGAAGTAATTACAATTTTTTCTAATATCTGGAGGAGTTGAGTAATAAGACTGCGTTAAATAAATAATGGATGCATTTTTCTTTCGACCTCTTATAAACAAATCTACTATAACTTTCTGGTCTTTCTCTGTAACACAATCGTCAAACACAACAAGATTTTTTTCTGAGGAATCTAGATCGTCGACAGTAATAAATTCACTCAAATCTGAAGAAAATAATACATTCTTTTTATATTTATCATACAATTTTAATATTTCCGTTTTTTTATTTTTATTTATTTTTTTACATTTTAAAATATCGTCTCTTTAAACACCTTCAAACAGTGTATAATCTTCTTGTAATTTAGAATACTTTGGCTCGAAAATATCTTTTGCGCATAAATATAGCGCGTCGAAATCTAATCTTACATTACTAGGATTCTCAAAACAGTTTAATAAATTTATTAGTAAATTTGTCTTTCCACAACCTGATGGGCCGATTATTAATAATCTAAAAGGATGTCTGGGTAAAAAACGATGTTGTTTAGGGTCCGGCAATTCTTCCGGTTCTGTGTAATTTTTAATTTTAATCATTTATTTACTGAGAAAGTTTACAGCTAATAAAAAATAAAATTACTGCTAGTAAAAACATATTAGCTGTCAGTAAAAATAGACGTCTGTGCTATCGCTTCTAATTAGCTTCAGCTTTTCACTGTCTATAAATGGATAAAATAAACGATTTAAAAAAAATCGAAATAAGAAACAAAAAGAAGAATTAAAAAATGCAATAAAACTTGTCAAATTACAAGCAGATATTAGAAAAAATAATGAAGAACAGCGTGATAGAAAGCTAGGTATAGACAAAAGTTTAACTGAATTTCATAAACCTGTCACTAAAAAATTAGAAGAACAGGATAAAAGTAGAAAAGAAAATATTAAAGCTATCAATGATAAATTGGACGAATTAAATATATCTTTACAGCCTATTGCAGAATCATCTAGAATTATTCCTGAAGCGATCGAAGATGTCAAAGAATTATATAAAGAACCGCCGCTTACTTATAACGTTGATCAAAATTTAGATCTAAGCTATTTAAAATCTGTACAATTATACAGACCTTCGAAACTCCTAGACAATCAAGAAAAATTAGATGAAATGTATACAAAGGCAAAGCATTTAAAAGAAGAATTATCGAGGAAAAAAGGCAACTTACAAAGTACAATTACGAGGGCTAAAAATCTTTCGGAGGAGGAATTAAGTCAGAAAAAAGTTGAATATAAAGCAGTTGAATATAACGAAGGGGAGCTACAAAAATATATGGCTAGATTAACTACAATTCGAGGTAGCGAAGTAATGAAAGTCGGTAAAGGATTAGGTTTATTATCTGAATTGCTGGATAAAATATGTCAAGGTAACAAGTCGAAAAAATTAAAAAATGAAATCAAACTGCTAATAGACAAACTCATTAAAGCTAAAAAAATAACTAATGGAGATAAAGAACGATTATACAACCAATTTCTTCTTTGAAAGCGTCAGCTTTTTGCTGCCTAATAAATGAGTTATGTAAAAAAGAAGATTCATTTGAGTGACGGGCAGATTAGTAAATTGAAATCTGCTCTTAGAAAAAAAGAAGAACTGACACTGCAGATAGACAATTCTAAACCTCCTAATTATGAAATGTATTTAACTAAAACACAGATTAATCAGATTCGTAAAGGTAAAAGAATAAATATAAGCAAAACTCAATTAGATAAAAACGGTGGATTTTTACCCTTTTTAATTCCTATTTTAACATCACTAGGACTCGGTGCCGCAAGTGGGGCAGCAGGTTGGGGAACTAAAAGAATCCTGGATAAAATTTCGGGATCTGGAGTTTATCAGCCTTGGGAAAACAAAGGATCTGGTCTAAAAGCGTCAGCTTCCCTGTCTAAAAAAAAAAAATTCGATAACAAAATTGGGTATATCGGATAAAACGATTAAAGAAAATATGAAAGATGAAAAAAGATTTAGGGATGTTTTCACTTCCGATTTACTTCCTAAAAAGATTGGAAAGTTTGAAAGTGGGATTATTAATTTAGATATCTCGACCGGCCCAGGAACACACTGGGTTTGTTACTATAATGACCCGAAATATAATTATGTAGAATATTTCGATCCTTTCGGTGAATATATGTATAAAAATATTAAACTCAAAGAAAAATATATTCCTGAAAATATTATGAAATTTCTTAAACTTTCCAATAAAAAAGTCAATATAGCTCACAATGATGGTTTTTTACAAAAACCTACTTATGTAAACTGCGGATTATTTTGTATGAAATATATAAAGGAAAGAAATAAAGGCAAATGTCCAGAATGTGTACTTAATTCATTTACTCAACAGCCTAGCGATTATAACGAAAAGCTTGTTTTTCATCTTTAAAGATTTTTTCTGTCTAATAAATGATCAAATTGAAACCAAAAATTCATGAAAAATCAGAGGATTTCACTGTTGAATTTCCAAAACCTCTTAAATTAAAAAAATTAGCATTGCAATCTTTTACTATGACAGTTTCATGGTTTAACATAACAGATAAAACTAATAAATTTGACGTATACACAGATGAGAATAATGTTAAATCTATCACTATTCCTTATGGTAATAAAAATGTTGAAGATTTAAATATAGATGTAATGAAAGCGTTTGGTTCAGACGATCCTCCGGTAAAATTTGGTAGAATACAATCTAGACTAAGAATGCTTATTAAATTAACTAAAGGTTGGAATATCGACTTAACAAAAAGCGATTTTCATAAGTTAATAGGCTTTGAAAAAAAAGTTTACGAAAGTCATGATGAAGAGACTGTAATAGAAGGTGAAAATATAGCGGATATAACAAACGGAAACGACATTATATATATTCATTGTGATGTAGTGAATGGATCTTTAATCAACCAGAATAATTCAGAAGTTATTTATTCTTTTACACCGAGAGATGTACCGGGTGTTATCATTTCGAAAGAATTCAATAATTTAATATATTATCCTGTGAAAAATATGGATTCAATTCGTAGAATAAGGATGACAGTTACGAATCAAAATGGCGAATTAATTGATTTAAATAAAGGTTTAATTGAGTATAATTTTAGAGTCGTAGAGGAAAAAGAAGACTATGTTGAAAAAATATATCAATTGATATTAACTAAATTTTCTCAATAAATAAATGAATCAACACAGATTATATAGGAAAAGTAAAAGAATTCAAGGAAAAGGATTTTTTAAATCTAAAAAAGTAGATTTGACAGTTGTTGACAAATTGACTGATGCTGACATATTGAAAGAAATATTTTCAAAAAAGATGAAAGGAACAGGTCTGAAAATTCTTCCTAAATAAATGGAAAAAATTTATGATCTGAGAGATACTCATTATTATTATAATAACGATATAAAAAGTAGCGAATTAAAAAAAATAAGATTGCTTAGTACAAGCCATAATGACAAAAAAGAAAATACTACGTTTCATTTCGAAATTACAGATACCAATGATCCTATTTCATTATCGGAAAGTTATCTGGAGACAAAGTGGAAAATTATAAAATCCAATGGCGATTCTATAAACGACGATAATGTCGCAGCTGTAGGTTCTATGAAAGGCGTAAAACTTCAGATAGGTAAGCAAATAATCGAATCAGTTGGAGACTATCACTCCTACATTCTGCAGGTTAAGAGACTGAAGGATTATACCAGAGATTATTCAACATCAGAAGCCACCAATATAGGTTTTTATCCAGATACCAGTGATAGTGCTGATAGAAATAAAAGTTTACTTGAAAGCGATGGTACGATAACGGCTACAACCTCTGTAACAGATATCGTCAATAAATTAAAAATTGTAAAAAATGAAAACTACAATAAAGGATTTAAAAAAAGATGGGAATTGTCGAAAAATAGTAATTCAGTTACAACATGGACACCTTTAAAGGAAATTTTTGATTTCGTCGCAGAATATAAAAAAGCCATTTCTGGTTTCATAATAAGAATGGAATTCCAAAGAGACGATAGTAGAAATATGATTTACACAGACGTTGCAAATCCAGATTATAAAGTAGAAATTGAAGACATAGCGCTCTGGGTGAGATACGTCGATTTTAAAAATGGAGCGGAGATTCTCTATAATGAATTAAAATTATCTAATACGGATATAGAAATAAACTGGAATCAGTATGAAATTAACAGATCTAGTCCTATTAATAAATATAAAAGCGGTTCCGATTCTATATCAGTTACATCCGATGAAGTTTTAAGATTATTCGTCATACCGCAATATTTCGAAAGAAATGAAAATCCTAAAAAAAATAATATGATATTTGATAATTTGGATATGATCGAATGTTGGTTGATGATTAACAGATCGCCATTACCTGCAGAGCGATATACTATGGATTTTGGTAAAAAGGAATATAATAGATTATATGAATCTTTTCTGGAATCAGGTCTCAATAATCTAAATACAGAAACCGGTTGTATGGTCAATTATTCAGATTTTGGTAAATTATATCCCATAATTCATTTTGATTTGTCAAATCATGTAAACTATACCACTCTTGAAAATTTGAGAATAGAATTCAATTGGAAATTAGAAAAAGAAACAACCAAAGAATATGTATTTTACTATATTTTAGGAGTAAGAAAGAAATGTATATTAAATATGAATAAAAAAGAAATTACTATGATTAAAACGTTAGGAGAATAACATTTTTTAGTCTTTATAAATGGCTGTTTATTATCCGCCGTATGATAATCCAGTGCGAAAAGGCCCTATCGGACCCCCCGGTATAGGTTTTAAATTAACGCCGGATGGAAATTTCGATATGGATAATAAGATATTAAAAAATGCTTCAGATCCCATCGATGATTTAGATTTAACCCCTAAACGTTTCGTTTTGAATAAAATAGAAAATAATCATTTTGAACTAAGAGATTTTATACAGAAAAATAATATTAATTACGATAGTAATTTTTTAACTTTCACAGAAGAAACGGGTAAGAGAATACAAGAACTCGATGAAAATACTTTACATCTAATCGACGGAAAATCTTACGACGCTAAAGGAAAAAGAATAGGAAATGTCGCAGATCCGAAAGATGATAAAAATGTTGTGAATAAACGATATTTAGAAAAAAATTCGTTAATATTAAAGAATGATAAATTTGATGCCAAAAATAAAATAATTACGAATGTTTCAGAACCCGAAAACGATAAAGACGTAGTCAATAAAATATATATTGACAGTAAAGATATCTGGGTTACTATAAAAGATAATTTTCAGACTTTTACAGATAAAGAATTTACCAAAGTAAATTTTGACTTAATGAGTTCTAAATTACTGGATCAAGAAATGCGATTATCTACAGATATGCATATGAAAATTACTATATATTTAATATATAATAGTTTAATCGGCAAAAATAGGGCTACAGTGATAGAACTAAAAATCGAAGATAAAATAATTTTAAGCGGAGAAATGTTTGATGATTATTCCGTAACTCGTTTTGATTATGGAAAAAGTGGTGACATGATTACATTTTTGATAAAATCCAAAAGTAATTTTCCAGTCACCTTAAAACCTTGGATGCATATTGAAAAAATTCCTTTTTAAAAATATTTCATTATTAAATGGATATCAACTGGGACGAATTTTCTAAGACGAAAAATTTATCCGAAGATGTCCTTCGAAATTTGAAGGATAAACTCAATTGGAAGTTAGTTTGTAGATATTCCGTATTATCCGAATGTTTTATGGAAGAACTCATAGATTATATCGAATGGAATGTTATATGCATTTTTCAAAAACTTTCGGAAAAATTTATAGAAAAATATAAAGAAGAATTAGACTGGAATTTAGTTTGTAAAAATCAGAAGCTGTCTGAGGAATTTATATTAAAACATTCGAATTATATAAATTGGGTTGTTATATCTCAATATCAAACCTTAAGTGACGAATTTATTCAAACCTATCATGAAAAATTAGATTTACATAAAGTATCTCAATTTCAACAGCTTGCAGAAAATACTATGTGCACATTGGAAGAAGGACTTAATTGGCTATTAATAACCCGTTTTCAAACATTTGGTGAAATATTTTTAAAAAAGTATATGCATAAACTAGATTTTTGTAATCTCATTGAATATAAGTTTGATCAATTACCAGATAATTTTTACAACGATAAATGGAAAAAAATTCTTTCCGTTCAACTGGGTGAATTAAATAAAAAATTTGGCCATTATTACGAAGAAGAACTACCGAACAGAGAAAAATTAATGGATGAAATTTTCGAATTAAAAAATATTTTAATACGATTTATTAATGAATTGAGACAAGTTTTGAATAAAGAAGAAAAATAAAAGTGTTTATAAAATTGCTTCGATATAAAATGGTGTTGGCTCAAAGATTAGACGATATTATAATTCATAAATATAAAGATTTATTTGTCGAATTATTGCAATGTAAAGAATTTTACACATTTATTTCATTATATATCAATAAAATTAATTTTCATTTAAGTGAAAAAGTTATGAAATTACCCATTGAATTTATAAGAAAATTTAAAGATAAACTTGACTGGGATTGTATATCACAGAATGAAAAAATATCAGAAGATTTTATTAGAGAATTTCAAGATAAAGTTAATTGGTATTATATATCGTTTCGTCAGACACTATAAGAAGATTTTATTAGAGAATTTCAAAATAAAGTTGATTGGGAAGGAATATCCTTTCGTCAAATATTATCCCATAATTTTCTAAAAGAATTTGAAGATAAAATTGATTGGGAATGGATATCATATATAAATGGTTTTTAAATAAAATTTCAATTTTAAGCCGAAGGATTATATCCTTTATTTGACGAACTTTCTGATAACACAATAATCAAATGGATTCTACTCAATACCATTTATTGAACTATGAAAGTATCAAAATAATATTCACATTAAAAAACATATGATAAAAAGCATTTAACTTTTATTTCAGACTTCAATGTAATGCAATTGATAATAATATTATTCAATGCAGCTCTTTGCTTTTCCTATCAAGATTATCCTAGAGGTAGGTTGTTCATTACCATTTGGTAGACTATTAAGAAAGTGCGGCAATCTATAATCAGTCAAAATTTTTTCATCACAATAATAATTAAATATTAGCATTTAAAAATCATGATTATTTTATCTAAATTGATTACGTTATTATAATGATTCTTTATTCTATAACCCTTTCTTAAAAATTCTTCTTTACATAATTTTGTAGAAAAATATCCACACAATGCAATATTTTATCATCATTTGCTCCATAAATCGTACTAAAATCGATACATCCGCGATATTTAGACAGGCAAACTTTTTGATGAAAATCTTACAAAAATCGTTAAATATTTGCGTTTAGTGGAATGTAAAAACTGTTCCAGAGTCGGTACCATATACTATTCCCCCAGACCCCAAAACCACCCTCCGTTCAAATGTTGACATATATATATATATATATATATATATATATATATATATATATATATATATATATATATATATATATATATATATATATATATATACAGGGTGTCCCAAAAGGTCGTTTACAAACTTAACATGCTGGTCTATCATATCATGATGAACAATATTAAATAGGAAATTATGGGTCCCAAACGTCTTCGAAAGGAGATATGCGCCATTAAAGTTTAGGGCCCAAAAATTCAAATGATTATAAAAAACAGAAAAATTGGTCGATTCGTTTGCGGTTTTCACTAAAACTATTCTTTATGTCGGTATTTTCTTGAAAATAAATTATAAAGATAAATTTCAAAAAATGTCGATAGAGGGCGCTTTAGACTTTGGAGTAACGATAAACTAGTTTTTACCATTATTTTTTGCATCTCATTAAATTTCTTTAGAAGCTTAGACATAAACTTAAATTTTGAGCTCAAAATCTAAATCGTTGGAAGTGGTTGATTAGCGCAAATTGAATTGCGGAGGGAGGTTCAAATTTCAAATGATTATTAAAAACGGAAAATTTGGTCAATTGATTTGCGATTTTCACTAAAATTATTTTTTATGTCAGAGTTATCTTGAAAATAATTTATAAAGATAAAATTTAAAAAATGCCGATATAGGGCGCTTTAGACTTTGGAGTAACGTACAGCTATTTTTTTCCGTTATTTTTTCCATCTCATAAATTTTTTTAGAAGCTTAGACATAAACTTAAATTTTGAGATTAAAATCTGAATCGTTGGGAGTGGTAAAGTAGCGCAAACTGAACTGTGTTCAATGGGGGTGGGGAGGTTCAAATTTCAAACGATTATAAAAAACGGAAAAATTGCTCGGTTTTCGCTAAAATTATTCTTTATGTCAATATTTCCTTGAAAATAAATTTTAAAGATAAATTTTAAAAAATCCGTTAGAGGGCGCCTTAAACTTTAGAATAACCAACAATTATTTTTAATCGTTTTTTTTCTTTTTCTTTTTCTTACTTACTTTTTTTTTCTTTTTCTAATTAAATGCTTGCAAAAGTTTAGACTTAAATTTTGTGCTCAAAATCTAAATGAATAGACGGGGTTAAGAAGCGCAAACTGAACTTCAGGAGTTGAAATGTTACATTCCCCACCCCTCGAACGCAGTTCAATTTTTGGCCGCTTAATTACTCACAACAATGCAGATTTTGAGCACAAAATTTAAGTTTGAACTTTTACAAGCATTTTATTAGATACAAAAAATAACGGTTAAAAATAGTTGCTGATTACTATAAAGTTTAAGACGCCCTCTGACGGAATTTTTTGAAAGATATCTGTAAAATTTATTTTCAAGAAAATATTGAAATAAATATTAGTTTTAGCGAAAACCGACCAATTTTTCCGTTTTTTATTGTCATTTGAAATTTGAAACTCCCCACCCCCTATCGAACACAGTTCAGTTTGCGCTACTTAACCACTCCCAACGATTCAGATTTTTATCTCAAAATTTAAGTTTATGTCTAAGCTTCTAAAAAAATTTTATGAGATGCAAGAAATAACGGAAAAAATAGCTGTACGTTACTCCAAAGTCTAAAACGCCCTCTATCGGCATTTTTTGAATTTTTCTTTATAAATTATTTTTAAGATAATACTGACATAAAGAATAATTTTAGTGAAAATCGCAAATCAATTGACCAATTTTTCAGTTTTTTATAATCATTTGAAATTTGAACCTCCCCCCGCAATGCAGTTTACGCTACTTAACCACTTACAACGATTTAGATTTTGAGCTGAAAATTTAATTTTATGTCTAAGCTTCTAAAATAATTTGATGAGATGCATAAAATAATGGTAAAAACTAGTTTATCGTTACTCCAAAGTCTAAAGCGCCCTCTATCGACATTTTTTGAAATTTATCTTTATAATTTAATTTCAAGAAAATACTCACATAAAGAATAGTTTTAGTGAAAACCGCAAACGAATCGACCAATTTTTCTGTTTTTTATAATCATTTGAATTTTTGGCCCCTAAATTTTAATGGCGCATATCTCATTTGGAAGACGTTTGGGACCCTTAGTTTCCTATTTTATATTGTTCATCATGATATGATAGACCAGCATGTTAAGTTTGTAAACGACCTTTTGGGACACCCTGTATATATATATATATATATATATATATATATACAGTGTGATTCATAAAAGATGGGCAGAACTTTAAGGGGTTATAGTACACTTAAAGAAAAATAATATTAAATAGGAGACTAAGGGTCCCAGACGTATTCCCAAGGAGATAGGGGGCATTAAAGTTTAGGGTCCGAAATTTCAAATGATTATAAAAAATGGAAAAATTGGTCGATTCGTTTGCGGTTTTTGCAAAAAAATTTTCTTTATGCTAGTATTTTCTTGAAATAAAATTTTAAAGTTCAATTTCAAAAAATGCCGATAGGGGGCGCTTTAGACTTTGGAGTAACAAACAACTATTTTTTAACGTTATTTTTTGTATTTCTTTAAATGATTTCGAAAGCTTAGACTTAAACTTAAATTTTGATCTAAAAATCTGAGTCCTAACGAGTAGTTAAGTAGCGTAAACTGAAATTTGAAATTTGAAACTCTTCTCCCCCCAGAACAAAAATCAGTTATTCCCGATCTTTGTGTCGTAGATTAGGCTCTAACTACTGCCGCGTTTTGCTAAAATTATTCTTTATGTCAGTATTTTCTTGAAAATAAATTTTAAAGAAAATTTTCAAAAAATTCCGATAGAGGGCGCTTTAGACTTTGGAGTAACGAACAACTATTTTATACCGTTATTTTTTGTGTCTCATTAAATGCTTTCTAAAGCTTAGACTTAAATTTTCAGCCCAAAATCTGAATCGTTAGACGTGGTTAAGTTTCTGGGGAGAGGGGTTTGAAATTTCTACTCCTGAGCACAGTTCAGTTTACCATGTCCACACATTGTGTGCTGTGATACGAGGTAAAAAGACACAAATTAGGATTATGTTACCAAAGCATATTTATTAACATGTAATTACAATAAATGTTCAAAATTTTGACCACCAGAGGTTATGCACGCAGAACAACGGCGAAGAATGGAACGGCGAACATTCGCGAAAACATCAGGCTTTTCGAGCTCTTCCCCTACAGCGGCGGAAAGTCTGGCGACCAGTTCCTCGGGGGATTCAATGGGTGTCTCATACATAAGAGCCTTCAATTGTCCCCAAAAAAGAAATCGAGGGGTGAAAGAAATGTGAGGTATGTTTTACCGTTGAGGCTTTCAGGAAGAAGGTACGGTCCGATTAGGTGGTCTCCGAGGATTCCTGCCCAAACATTGATGGAAAAGCGTCTCTGATGAGCATGTGGATACGTAGCATGTGGATTGACATCCGCCCATACATGTGCATCGTGTGTGTTAAATGCGACGTGTGCATCGGTGAAAAGCACAGTTCGTCCAAAATGTGGATTTAGCGCGTTCTGCTGCAGAAACCAACGGGCGAATTCAATACGATTTGGATAATCCCCTGGAGACAATTTCTGGACTCGTTGCACATGAAACGGGAGCAAATGTTCATCCTTCAGTACCCTCCAAGTCATGGACTGTGAGGTATCCACCTGCCTAGCCACTGTTCGTGTACTTGTACTTGGCTGCGCCGCTACTACATCCAGAATGGCTTCTGCAACAACTACTGATTCGTCCTTTTTTGCACGACCTGCATTCGACCGGGAAGCGAGAAATGATCCCGTCTCACA
The DNA here is from genome assembly GCA_964019185.1 of Maratus speculifer. Taxonomy (NCBI): domain Eukaryota; kingdom Metazoa; phylum Arthropoda; class Arachnida; order Araneae; family Salticidae; genus Maratus; species Maratus speculifer. The sequence continues at coordinate 168,447,281 of OZ025292.1, forward strand.
CAACTGTCTGTGCAAGCGCTCGAAAGTTTTCCGGTTAGACAACCGCCTGTTGGGAAATCGCTCTCCGTACATTCGTTGTGCCTCTGCACCATTTTCATCTGCCGCTCCGTAAATTAAATGCATCTCAGCCTTTTCCTTATTCGTGAAGGGCACCATCTTCCGATTCATTACTACAGCGACTTACACTTGACTCACCGTTCAGTGGTTTTTATGCCTGAATCGTGTCGAAATTTTGCATACGTGTTCTTCTTCTTCCCCATTTGACATTTGCATACTTTCTGTCTCCTTCTTCACCCGGTGACTAGCGTCAGGAATGGAGCGTTAATGTTTGCATGAGCGACGTTTCCAACTGTGCCAATGCCTTTATGAGTGAATTCCGACTATGCAGTCCTTGACGAAAGTTGTATTTTTGCCTCGTATCACAGCACAGAATCGTTGGGCATGGTTAAGTAGTGCAAACTGAACTATGTTCAGAAGTTGAAATTTGAACCCCCTTCCCTCGCTACTGAACCACGCTCAGCGATTCAGATTTTGAGCTGAAAATTTAAGTTTAAGTCTGAGCTTTAGAAAGCATTTAATGAGACACAAAAAATAACGGTATAAAATAGTTGTTTTTTACTCCAAAGTCTAAAGCGCCCTCTATCGGAATTTTTTGAAACTTTTCTTTAAAATTTATTTTCAAGAAAATACTGACATAAAGAATAATTTTAGCAAAACGCGGCAGTAGTTAGAGCCTAATCTACGACACAAAGATCGGGAATAACTGATTTTTGTTCTGGGGGGAGAAGGGTTTCAAATTTCAAATTTCAGTTTACGCTACTTAACTACTCGTTAGGACTCAGATTTTTAGATCAAAATTTAAGTTTAAGTCTAAGCTTTCGAAATCATTTAAAGAAATACAAAAAATAACGTTAAAAAATAGTTGTTTGTTACTCCAAAGTCTAAAGCTCCCCCTATCGGCATTTTTTGAAATTGAACTTTAAAATTTTATTTCAAGAAAATACTGGCGTAAAGAAAATTTTTTGCAAAAACCGCAAACGAATCGACCAATTTTTCCATGTTTTATAATCATTTGAAATTTCGGACCCTAAACTTTAATGCCCCCTATCTCCTTGGGAATACGTCTGGGACCCTTAGTCTCCTATTTAATATTATTTGTCTTTAAGTGTACTATAACCCCTTAAAGTTCTGCCCATCTTTTATGAATCACCCTGTATATATATATATATATATATATATATATATCTGATTTTTGTCATGCGATAACTATCGTATTTATGAACCGATTTGAATAAAATTTGGTATGCACATAGTACAAACAAATGTCTCGACCGAGTTCGTTAGCCAGCGTCATCCGCCATCTTGTTTCAAAATGGCGGCCATTTAAAAAATTTAAAAAAAAATAAAATTTAAAATTAAATGCGAAGAAATTAAAAGTTGAAAAATATTTTTCTTTTATGTGTTAGAACTTAAAACAACGATTCCAGAACCCTTTTTATTTTATTTATATCTTAAAAAATGATTGAGTTATAGCACTTTGAACTTTTCTTATGGCTGGCATTTTCAAACAATCTAATTTTTGTCATGCTATAACTAATGTATTTATGAACTAATTTAAATGAAATTTGGTATTTACATAATACATACAAATGTCTCGATCGAGTTTGTTAGTTAGCATCATCCGCCATCTTGTTTCAAAATGGCGGCAATTTAAAATTAAAAAAAAAATTTAAATTTAAAATTTAAAACGAAGAAATTAAAAGTTGAAAAATATTTTTCTTTTATGTGTTAGAACTTAAAACAAAGATTCCAGAACGCTTTTTATTTTGTCTATATCTTAAAAATGATTGAGTTATAGCACTTTGAATTTTTCTTATTGCTGACATTTTTAAACTAGCCTATTTTTGTCATGCTGTAACTAACGTATTTATGAACCGATTAGAATGAAACTTAGTGTGTACATAGCACATACAAATGTCTCGATCGAGTTCGTTAACCAGCATCATCCGCCATCTTGTTTCAAAATGGCGGCCATTTAAATTTTTTTAAAAAATTTAAAATTTAAAATTTGGTTAAAAAATTAGGGAAATTGAAAAAGATATTTCTTTTGTGTATTTGACCTTGATACAAAGATTCCAGGGCATTTTTTGTTTCATCTATATCTTTAAAAATGGCTGAGTTATAGCACTTTCAATTTCCAGTGTGGTTGACATTTTGAAACGCGATAATACGCATATTTATAAATTGATTTGGATATAACTTCCTGGTGTGTACATAGTACATATCAATGTCATGACCGAGTTCACTAGCCAACTTCATCCGCCATCTTTTTTCAAAATGGTGGCTATTTAAATTTATCAAAAATCTTTTAAATGTATAATAATGTACAAATAAAAATTAGAAATTGAAAAAAAAATTCTTTCGAATGTATTTATCTTAATAATGAGTTCCGGAGTAATTTTTGCTTTGTCTTTATCTTAAGAAACACCTGAGATATAGTAGTTTGAATTTCTAATGTGGGAGACATTTAAAAAAAAAACAATTTGCCCGCGACAGCAGTAGTATATATTAATCGATTTCGATATGAGAGTGCATTTCCACATGAATTAAGATTTCGACCAAGCTCATTGGTTTGTTTTATCCATCATGTTGCTTTAAAATGGCATACACTTCATGATATCGTGGAATTTGGCGACTCTCTATAATGCTGAAAATAAAACCAGGTTGAATAAAATATGACTAATTTCTAAAAATTCCTGTTAATAATTAGTATTGACAAAAACTAGCATTCAATCTTATAAAATCGGATTTCACTAATTTGAGCTTCGTTTATTTGAATAATATAACTTAATTTAAAATAAATAATATATAAATAAGTATATGAAAGCTACCCCTTTCTCCCGGCATTGCCGGAAGGACTTTTCTTTTATGTGTAAATCAAATTTTGTAAATGAAGTCAAAATTCACAGGATTTTATAACAGAACTTATTTAAATTTCTATTTTTTCCCTTTTAATGAGAAAATGGCAACATAAAAATATAGCACTCAATTTTTTCTTTTTTTCCCTTTGCTTTAAATAGAAATGGAGTACTCCTGTTGCCACTATTAGAAAAGGGGTATTAAAAACTACAAAAAATTAATATTTCAAAAACAAATTAAGATACAGCTTTTAAAAAAATTTAATTTAAAAGTACATTTTTTCTCTACACGATGGAGTAAAAATTGAAAATGTTCAAAATTAAGAAGTTTAAAAATTTTTAGTAGCAAAAATCTCAATACCGAAATTCATTTAAAATTTGAAAGTGTTGCCATGCGCAAAATGACGTATGCGTTACGCACAGATACGTTTGGCCTTTATAATATAGATAGTTGAGATAACTACTTTCCGAAAGAAGCCTTTATGTACTTTTTAAAATCCTGCGATTTTAACAAGCATATAATATACTGTATATGTTATTCCTGTCACATTTTATTTTAAAAACCGCACTTTTTATCTTTTTTTTTTAGAAAATACTGAAATGTATATAGCCGTTCTTCGTGCATTAGTTTCTTTTAATTTATTAAAGCTTTTAGAAATGTTTATCATCATTATTAATTATTTATTTATTCGCATTGTTCATTATGGTTTACATCTTAAGGTACAAATACCCTGTGTTCTATAAAAAAATTCAAATAAATAAATAAATAAATGGCGAGTAAAACTTTAAAACTTCTTCAAAGGATCTTCTTTTCTTTAAATAAATATATTATATATATTATAAATGTGAAAGTGTGTTCGAAAACTGGAGTGAAATTGGCTTCAAAACGGATGGATCCTTGAATTTTTCCATATAGATAATTTAAAGCACGGAAATTAACACAGACTAATTTTTAATTGATTTATACAAATATTTTCCTTAATAATTCAAAATTTCTTTATTTTTCATACAGAATCTATTTATTTATTTATTTATTGAACAACATACATCTGACTTGTATGCTCGACATGAAGCTAGCTTGTAAGTTATCGTTAATATACAGGGACGAGATAGCACAGGGAAATTAGGGAAATTTTACAACACAAGTTATATACAGCCAGGAGCTCCACACAAAGAGTGATCAATTAACATTTTTCCGATAAAAAATAACCATTTTTCTTTCCTGTTACCAACAAAATCAAATCCTGGAATAATAATTTTTCATCGGCAAATAATTTAATCGAAAAATAATTCAAAGACAATAAATATGACGTCATACTTGAAATAAAAACGAATTGTCTTTTATTATATAAGAAACATGAATATCAGTTACGTTAACAAGAAGTTTTCTGTAAAAAATGGCGACATATTTAGATGTAAAGTGATTAAAAACTAATTATATAAAATATTTCATTTGGACAAATATAAATGTCATACTTTAAATAACTTAGAAATTTCGAAGTATTCGTTAAAAATGCAACGGGCATAGTTATGTGTAACTAACAAAAATCGGTAAATAATGAAGTCACATTTAAAATCACATTTAATACTGATTAAAAAATTTGAATATGATTTACATATAAATGAAAATTTTCATTCAAAGTTAACGTTATGATTCTCAGTTTTTTATTAGAAAAAAAAGGGAAATAGAACTGATTAATATATATTTTGACACTATTTTCTCGCTAAAATAATATTAATAAAATAATTTAAATTTGTAGCGATGGCACAAAAATATAATTAAAGTAAATTTCCTAAAACTAAAATTAAATTTTCATACATTGGAGCTTCATGTATGAATTTATTTGACAGAAGTGAAAATCATCTGCAACATACACCGTTAAAATATTGAAACTTATGTACATTTCAGAAACTATGTTTTGCATTTTTTTAAATAATATTCTTTGTCATAAAAACATAAACCGATATCTTCGAATAGAATAAATAAAAGTTAGAGAAAATATAAATAATAAAATAGAATAACAGAGATGTAAATTTATTCCTCATTTGATCATAGAAAACAAGTGTGGAACTTCATACTCACGACAGAAATTTTAAATGATCCTATATATATAAACAAAAATAAACAAGTTGTTACCATCAGAAGACTTTCTGCTATAAAATACTAGCAGGCGTCGCCCGCTACGCTGGTCTGCCTATTTAGATGAATCTTTGAATTTTTACAGTAGGTTTTGTTGTAGGACTATTTAGCCCTATGAAATTTACAAAAACTGTCATTGTAAATTTGTCTAACAATGTAAGTCTCATCAAAATCCGTCTATTAATAGTTTTTATAAAGACTAATCTTTCATAATCAGGTTTACTTGATTATAGAAATTTCTAACTAACGCTATAATTCACCATTTTAGAGCAATATGCAATGAACTAAAACCACCCTTGAAATAATATCTAACTTATATTGTAAGTTCCTTGGAAATACGTGTAGTAGATTTTTTTTAATTGAATAATATTCCACAAATGAGTTTTACTGAATATTTAACTTTCTCCCATAATTCGATGAATAAGTAACATAAAACAATATGAAACATGCTAGATTCTTCCAAAAAAATTCTTCCATGAAAATTCTTTCAGCAGGAATCGGGTTATCAACAACCAGAACAAAAGACCAATTTACATTTTTTGTTTAAAGTAAAAGTAGACAGATGGTAACATCATAATAATATTGGTCATTAAAAATTTATGAAACAGAATGTTACTTTTAAATATCTTTGCTCAATAAATGCCGTAATTGAGTCAGAATGATGTAAATTTAAAGAGGTTTCAATTCACGAATGTTATGATTTACGATTATAGTTACAGCAACTATAGAAAATTTTGTACCAAAGCAATCTCGCATAACTGAATTAATTAGACTTGTATAGTATAAATGTGAAAGTGTGTCCGAAAATTGGAGTGAAATAGGCTTCAAAACGGATGGATTGATTTTTTTTTATCTCTCCTTATAGATAAATTATAGCCCGGAAATGAACATAGGCTATGTTTTATTCATTTCATTCAAATATTTTCTTTAAAAATTCAAAATTTCATTATTTTTCATGAAGAATAAATAGGCATTTTTTGGATAAAATTTAACCATTTTCCTTTCCTGTTGCTAGTAAAATAGAAATCTGGAATGATAAATTCTTATCGGCAATAAATTTTCAATTGAGCAATTTCCTCGCAAAAAAATGAAAAAAAAAATTAAAAGAAAATAAGTATGACGTCATATTTGAAATAGAAATAAAGAGAAAATTTTTTGTTACATATTAAACATGTATATTTGTTTCATTAACGAGATTTTTTCTTTCAAAAATGGCGACATAATGAGAAGTAAAAAAAGAATGAAAAAGAATAATATTTTCAATGAAATATTCCATCTGGAAAAATGTGACGTCATAGTTGAAATAAAACAGGTACTTTATAATAGTCGTTAAAAATACAAGAAACTTGAATATCAGTAGCTAATGGAGCTAGATAAATATTGACGTCATATTTAAAATGAATGAGAAATAATTTTTACATATACTAATTAATAAGTTATAAGTTACATACAAATGAAATATTTTATTCAAAACTCATAGTTATCAACGGAAGAAATCTTTTGTGGGAAAAAGACGGAAAATATAACTACTGATTAATATATTTTTTACTCTATTTTAAGACTTTCCAACAAAGTTGAAAAGATATTATGCTTTCGGTTTGTCTGTCCGTCTGGCCGCTTTCTAACTTTCGTAAACTTCATGGCAATCCGTAATAGCCATGAAATTTTTGAACTTTATTGACATTTACTTTCACACGAATACCAATTGAAAACGAAATTTCTACCATGACTAGTTTATTTATAGGGATAGTCAAAAATTTTCCTAACATTACAGCATTCTGGAGAAAAATCGTTTTAATTAAATTTTAACGATGTTACACCATGTGAAACATATTCAAGTTTATATGCATCAACGAAGTACACTAAAATATGTATTTTGTAAAGTATGCAGAAAAAAGGACACTTATTATTCATTTATAGAGTCAGACAGAAGAATTAAGAATGGCAGTAAAAGTAAATACTTCCACATAAAATAATAATAATAATAATTAGTATTTAAAATGTTTATAGTAATAAGAAAACATATATATATCTAAAATTTTTTAGATATATATATGTTTTCTTATTACTATAAATATTTTAAGTACTAATTATTTTTATTATTATTTTATGTGTTTGTATGTACTTTTAATATAACCTGCCTTTTTACTTATTACTTTTTACTTACTTTTTACTTTTTCCATTTGTAACCATTTTTCTTTTTCCCCTCCCTTCCTTCATTGTATCCTTTGTTCGTTTATGCTCTTCCCTGATTGGCTGTTGCCTTCAACTTTCTCATTATCTGCTGCTCCAGCTTGCACCCTTTCCCGCCTTTACACGTCAGTCGTGCCGCTACATTCATTGTAGACGCACGTCATTTCGCCTGATGAAGATAGACTAAGTTCGATCAAAAGGCCTTGCGGTTTTTTATGTATTTTATGGTGTTTCAAGATTTTTTTTGTGTTCTACCCATATCTGTGTGTGCATTAATCCTCCATTCCATCGTACAGTACAATAATAAATAAGAATAACTAAAAAATGATAAATTTACCTGCTGTATATTTGTGCGTGTATACACATTTTCAAAATATTTTGCATACATTTTATGCAATTTAGATGATTAATTTTAGAACATTAAAGTCTACTTTTGCGTTTATATTTATGTTCAGTACCTTCTCTTTTGAAAAACTAACACTAAAGGGCAAACATTGCTGCATTTCATTGCGATGCATAACGAGACTCAATAGCAGAAATTTGTTAGTGAAATCGTTCACCGTTCTCGTGCCTAATACCTCTCATATTATCTGGGGAAAAGTCAGTGTGTTAGTGGAAGAAATGAAGCTTTAATGACAAGTGACAATTTAGTCTTTAATTGTTTACCATATTTTGAACTATAGATTTGTAATTTATAGCTTTGTTATTCCCTAAGCAATTATGCATAACGTCCTTGAATGAAAGCCAAGCGTCTTTTTCTACCCTCGTAAGAATACTTTCAAACTGGTCATTTTTCATAATTTTCCGAATGTCCGGACCTACAAATACGCCTTCTTTTATTTTGGCATCCGATATTGATGGTAACAAATTTCGAAAAAAGCAAATGCTTTATCGTCCCGATTTCTTTCAGGAACATTTTATCAATCCCATTTTACCAATCCCAATTTGATATGGAGAGGTGGGAGTAATTTGTCCATTGATGCTACAAGAATTTAGTTAATTACATTTTTATCACTAGGTTCTAAGAGACTTTTGAGAAGGTTCAGTTTGTACAAAATAATGCTTGTCTTTATCACGAAATGACTTTCAAGTCAACAAAAAATTTTCCACTTAAAATCATTGTAACTAAGCATAAGTAATAATCTCTTCAGCGTGTGATATGTTTCTTTTCCCCTTGAAGCTTTTCCCCTTGAAGCGTATCCTACAGGAATGGAGTTGTTGTTCTTTCCAATAAGAAGGAGTACTGTTTTTAAACTTACTTTAGACGGTTTAATAAAAAGTCGCCATTCCTCTGGATTATGATATATTTCTAAAAATGACATAAGGTTTCAAATGTCGTTACAAAAGAATAATTTACTATATTTTTCATACAAATATCTGTTACATTACATAGAAATACGTAAATCACTAGCCAATACTTTCCATTCGTGAAGTCTTGATCCTAGAAATTACGTTTAATTCTTGCTTAGCCTCAAATCACACACAATATCATTCAACTATACTTGCGTTATCATATGAGGCTGCAAATATTTCTGTGGTGGAATGTGGACCATTTCTGTTTTACTTTCATGACGACATGGTGGCATGCATTCTTAATCAACTGAAAGACTAAAGTTTACAGGCGTCTGTAACAAAGAAAACACTTCATTGTGAGCCTAGTAGCAGAATCTATGTTGGAACATTGAATACGCTTATGCTTTTTTGCTGTACGAGTCATATGTCGGAGTAATCTTCTAGATGATCTCCAGTTTTTATCCAGATCACAAGCCTCGTAGCAGAATCCATGTTGGGATACTGAATACGCTTATCCATTTTAAAATTAAATCCTTTTGCTGTAAGAGTCATATGTCGGAGTTATCTTCCAAATGATCTCCATTTTTTATCCAGATCATTGGTACGGAAGAACGGCATTGAAGTCCCTTTTCCCTCAATGAACTTTCGAAGTCGGATAGAACAGCGCACACAACAAATGTGTGGTGCCCATGGCTTATAATGAACGCCAATTTCGCATCCAAAATAATAATTATAGGCAATTTTAATTGCAGAATGAATATTTCTTCTTCAGTTACTGCTCATAAATTCACCACAAATATAACAAAAAACATCACTGGAATTAACACACTTACAAGACATTCAAAAAGCACCTGCTCGTCAGCTAATTAAATGATACAGTGATATCTTTAATGCCTGTTGATACGATAATAAATTGTTATCCTGACAGGTTTTAAAGTCTGTAAATATGCCGAATACATTATTATTTTAAAGATATCAAGCAGATTATATTGTACCTTGATAAGATCTTACAACTAATATTTGCAGAATGACAACCGAGATTGCATCTTTAAACTAACTTCGTCAAAACATTGGAATTTCAAATTAGGTATAAGTACACTAATCCACTTTACATTTTCATAAGTACCTCTCTCGCATGAAATTTTATTTGGTTTCTTCATCACACGCAGATATTTCGTGATTGAAAGGCAAATATTGTCATTTGGATATTTCAGATAACTTAAAATTTTTGTCCAAATTGATGCTTAAGTAATAAAATTACAATGTAAAATTAAATCCACGATTTGCTACAATAATGATATAGCTAAATCAATAAGAAAAATAGTAATGTAAAATTAATTAAGATTAACAATGTAAAATTAATTAAGTACGATGATTTTTGTGAGGATCTGCTCTCTGTTGAAAGGTGTTTTTCTTCCTGAGAAGAGTAGATGAATAAACAGTTTAGTAGAATATCAATGCATAAAATCTTGCTTAATTTTACTATACTAATTTCTGAAAGATACGGCGAAAATTATACGCTTATGTATAGGTGTATCATATATATGTTACGGTCAATTTGATTATTATTATAATAGTGATTATTATTATTAATAGTAATCTATAATTATTAATGTAATTAAATGATAACCAAATAAACTGATTAATATGATAAATTTATGCAAATATATCAAAATAATTGGATTTTTAAAATAATTACCAAGAAAGGTTGTTAAACATAACAATTTTTACTCGTTTAGCATGAGATTTTTATTTTGTAAGCGTTTTTCCTAAATATTCATTGCTAAAATTATCCATTTCAAAGCTGTATGGTATGTTCTTTGACTATTTTAGGGTTACATTTTTTATCTAATTGATTCAATAATTTTAAAATAATTATCATAAGCTGTTTAGCTTTTTGCATCTTATTAATAGAGCACTTCTTTTGATAAGTATTATTGCCTCTTAACAATCCTTTTTGTTATTACATTCAAACACGATAGTACATATTTTTATAAAGTATGTTTTCGTTACTAAGTTTAATTAGTAATATTGGTCTTCATCGGTAATTATTAATAATAACCAGTAAATTTGATTAATATTCAACATTTATTAAATTTACCAAAAGACGTGTTTATAAATTTATAATAACCGATTACCATCAATAATTACCGAATTTATCAAATCAACCATAACATATCTCTCATAGAATCCATGGATGCTATGAGCCACTTTCGTCACATCACGTCAAAAGGGACGTGATGGGACTAAAGTGACCTGAGTGGTGGCGTTTTGGTCACATGTGACCAAAAGGGCACCACTCAGTGACGTCACATAGTGACTAAGATGTGACTTTCTTAAAAATTTTTGGAAAATTACAAATATTCTTCAAAACATGTTATTTACTTTAAAAAAACATGTTTCTGGTAATTTAAATATTGTCGCGTTTGTCACAGTTTCGTCACAATGTTAATGTCAAGTAGTCACAAATGACACATTTTTCACAAATTTGTCACACCGTAACTTCACAAAGTGGTCACAATATGACGTCACAAATAAGCTCTAAAACGGCCATAACGGCTTCACATTTATTCACTGTGACTTCACATCGACGTCACGTGACGTCGCATCAACAATCGATGGTCATAAAGTCACAATGTCACTTCACAACGACGTCTCAGCGATGTCACCCTGCCTTACGGGATATATATAAATAAATATATATGTGATATGCTTTAAAAATAAATTGAAGATTCTATTATATTAAATATTATGCAAAGTGAAACTAAAAGATAATTATTAAAAGCGCTTACAAAGAGATTCCTCAACAGCAGATTTATTAGTTACAGTAAATGTGTGGTGCAATCTGAGAAAATATTTTATTCGAAAAAACATCGATTCAAATTTCCACAATGACGAAATTGATAAACAAAAATTATCTTAAAAATAAACTAATTTTATAAAATCATGTAAGATCAATTATATAAAATTGTAGTTTTTAAAATTTTTAAAGTAAGGCATTAACAACGAAACCAAAACAACAGCGTTGTGCGAAAAGTGCCGGAGGAAACTGTTAAATAGCTTTTTCATTTAATTATAGAAATAATTTTTGAGTTAGCAAATGAGATTTATATTTTTTTATCTGATATAATACCTAGTCAACAATGCTTCAGGTGGAGCATTTAGTTATCACTAACTCATATCTTTTCCTCGAATTCTCACTGTACGTGATTACAATAATTTGATTTATAAAATCACTTTTAAATTAGCTACATGCCTTAAGATATAAAAAATTTTCTAGCGAAGAGGCATTTGTAAGACATTTCTGTTGAAGATATTAACTAATATAAAATATTTCTTCAAAAGAGCATTTAAGAAAACTTTTCCCGCATTTTGTTCAGATCTTTAAGTAATAATGTTCATTAAATAAAATTTTTGTATGAAAATATTTTATATATATTTTTTATAAATTTAGATAACAGGTATATAAATATTTTATACTTTTGATTGTCCCTTTTCCAGCATACTACCGACGTTTCCGGATCGAACCTCTGCCTCGTCCATGCCCGTTCTGTTCATCCCCGAGTCCGGCATCCAGTCGTTACATTTTGTTTGAGTGTGTGAGTACTCAGACAGTGAGGGGTCATCACTGTCCGAGACTCACAATTAACTCGGTGCGGAACTCTTTGTGGTTTCCAAGCTCAGGAAGGCTCTTGGAGCTTCTTGAAAGAGGTAGAGCCTCACCTCTGGTAGGTCTACCTATCCCTCACGTGGATGGATCTCATAGGGGAAAGATCGTCTAGTGGATGGTGTTCGGTGCTCGTAGGAATGACTTAAAGCGTTGGCAAAAGAGGGCAAGCACCTTGTAAATAGTGTACATAATTTTTCATTATTCATTATTCCTTAGAGTCTAACATGCATATACCGGTGTGGAAACACCATATTATTCGAGATGTAAAACCGCACCCGTGCGGTTCCACCCATATCAATAGTTGTCTGTATAGCTTTATTAATAAAGGTAGTTTTATAACAATGTGTGTGTGATGTTTTATTGAGAGGGGACATAGCCGAGTATTGAAGGTGGGGTCGACGGGGTTTGGCAGGCCTTCTTGCTTACGAGACTTTATATCATCTTTATACCTAGGAGCACGAGTGACAGTGGAGTTGAATGTGCCAAGTGGAGACTAATAAGATCAAAAGCGGGGCCATATGTCAGTTCTCCCCCGTGGAAGTTGTATATTAACAATGAGTAGTTAAGGACTCATAATCTGAGTTTGATCTACTTTAACTCGCTGAGACCTGACGTCGTCAGGCGCTCTAGATGAGTCGCATACCCCTTGTTGAAGAGATCCGGTGGCTTGTTGATCGCCTCTCATGGTCCGTGGTCTTCTGCAAATGTAAGCACCAAAGAGCAAATGTAAGACGGCCAAAGTGGGGATCATAGAGCGCCGTGGCGGCCCCGACCAGACCACAGTGTGATAACCAGTATTGGCCACGTACGCCTACCCATTGTTTTACAAGCGGGCAGAACACAGACTGAGGGACGGACTGATCGGACGATGACTCTAAATGTGACGTATTTAAATAATTACGAAATCGCCTAAAATAATAAAATGTAAAAGCACATGCAAAAATTGGAAACGCATTTCCAACTATAATTACTCAAAGATAGAATGTAACCTATTTTTTGTGTGTCCCTATAAAAGGAATTAAAATGCTATGAATGTTATGTTATAACATTTTCGGAGTGAAATTCAGGGATTTATATCAATTTCAATACATTTCTATATCGTAATGTCATTAAAACACTCTAAAAACAATTTTTCCCAATAAACCATAATGTAATGGATATATTTCGGGTGCCCCTCTAAATGAATTATGAATTGCACATACTTCATATACAATATGAAACATGTCTATACAGCCCCAAATAATATTTTCCAGTTGCATAAAAATACGATTATATTTACAGGAATTAGATCGTGGGCAGACGGACAGACAAAACGATTTCAAAAACAATTTTCAACATTGTTGGAAATTGTTAATAAAATATAGGTCCCTCAAGTGCACACACTTTTTAGCTCACAGGCTATAAAGCCTGAGAACGTATGAGCCCGTCCGTTCTGTATGTACGTAAGTACGTACGTGACGCGATAACTCATGACAAAAATATTCGATTTACATGAAATTTTGGATTTAGGCTTATTATGACAAGACGCTTCCCTGAGAGTTCATTCGATAATATAAGCAGGGGGAACGGGAGTTATTGCTCCTCCCCCTAATTTAGATAAATAGCTCTTTCATGCAGAATTAGATTTCGTTCAAATCTTAGATGTAGGATCATTCTAATGAGGTGCCTCCGTGATTAGTATTGGGTGTTCATTGGAAAAGCTAAAAGAGTGGGAATGGGGGGGGGAATAATCCCCCAGTCTTAATTTAGGGTTTTCACGCAAAATTTGTCTATTTGCTTCAAATTTTTTATAAAGGTTTATTCTGAAATGGCCGTTCGTACGAGTACCTGATTTGTTTTTGGAATTCACTGGATATGTATAAAGGGAGGATAGGGGAAACTACCCCTCATAATTTATGTAAATGGTTTTTCATACAGATTTAACCGATTTGTTTCAATTTTTGTATACAGATTCATAGTAGTAAGAAATTTCGCTCATTTGTTGTGGTATTTCTTTTGTTAATTATAAAGGAGGGTACGGGCGATTACCTCCTCCTTAAGTCAGCTAAATAGAGTTTTATGCAGAGTTATCCGATTTGCTTTACATTTTGGATGTAGGTTTTTTTCTGATAAATTGGATTTCTGAACAGTTCTGGAGGTTTAATGATTAATTATAAAGGAAGGAACGGGGGAAAACGTTTCTTAAATTACATTAATCTTTTTTTCCCAGAATAATTTGACTTGCTTCGAATTTTGGATACAGGTTTATTATATGATAAGGCGTATCCCTGATTAGTTTTGGGACTTCAATGATAAGTATAAAGAAAGAAAATCGGGGGGAGGGGGGTACTTCCTTCCTTATTTTTTTCGAAAGGCATTATTATATAAGGCTGTAATATACAATTAGTCTGCATAGCCTGTGAGCTCTATGCCATCAGTTTAACTGGGCATCTTTCTTTTTATTTATTTATCTACAAGCTGTCCTGCCCGGCGTTGCCCAGGTTCGACGAAAAACAGCAAGAATTGTGAAAAAAACATGAAAAATCATAATAAAAACCTCGAAATATTTTTAAAATGCTGCCCGAATTTCGTCTAAACTTCGTTGAAAAGAGATGGGCTTGAAAATTGAAATTGCATTATATTTACTAACGTGAAAAAATCATACAAAATCGCAAAAACATTAAAAATCACATAAAAATATAAAACAAAATTCAAAAATTGTGTTTCAAATTTCGAATAAACTTTGAAGAAAAGAGATCAGAATTTATTACATTCGGCCAAAAATTGAACGTCTAGAAAATCGAAGCGGGTAGCGAAGAAACGTAAACATAGCTTTAAAAATGGCAAAATTTTGAAAAATCATGAAACTCAAAATTTACTCTACTTGGAGGAATGTTTTGGATCTAAATAATTTGATAACATAAAAAGCATTGAAATGCGAAAAAAACCCGCTGAAACATAACAATAAAAACCTTTAATCGCACAGGAGAATATTTTTCATATTAGCCAAGAAATTTAAAACCGAATTCCTTTTCCGTATCTGAAAAAAATTGCTGTGAACTCAAACAAACAAAAAAAGCACACTGCATTAACAATTGCTGTAGACCAAAATAGGAGAGCAAAACAATTACCGTAAAGGATAAAAGTTTGAAACCAAACTCTTATTAGTCTAGAAGTTTAAAATCGAATTTGTTTGAAAAATGTAAAAATAAATAAATAAATAAATAAAAAATAAAAAAATGACTCAGAAAGCCAAAAATTGCATTGAAAATTGTAATAAAAGTCGTAAAACATTAAAAAAACCCTAGGGTAAAAATTCACTGTATAATATAAAATATTGTAATCAAGGAATTAACCATATTAAACAAAAAGTTTGAAATCGAAATCGATTTCCGGATGTAAAAAAATCGCCACGGAACTTAAAGAATACCTAAAATCACATCGAAAATTGCATAAAAAAATAGCTAAATATTTGGAAGTCAATGCTTAAAAAATTAATATCAAGGCAGGGCCGGGGGGGGGTTATGATCGGAAATCATTTATAAAAAACAAAGCGTAGATCCAAAGCGTAGAAAGCCAAAATCATATTAAGAGATAAAACATTGCACACGAAACATAACTGCGTTAAACAAAATGTTTTAAATCAAAATTGGTTTCTGAATGGCAGAAAATCGCCAAAGAACTTAAAAAATGGCTAAAAATCTTATTGAAAACTATATTAAAAATCGCTAAATATTTAAAAGTCATGGCTGTAAAAAATTAATATTCAGTCAAAAATATTGTAATCGGAAATAAGAAAAAGTCAACACGGAACACTAAAACTCCCCAAAACTAATTAAAAATTACATTAAATATCGCATTAGAAATTGGCAAAATACAAAAAACATGGAAAACAAATTGTACTATTTATGCTAAAAGTTAGAAACCGAAATTCTTTTACTGATGTGAACAACTGTAGCAGAACTTGAAAAATCGCTATAAAACATATTAAAAATCAGTAAAATTAAAAAATCCGGACAGAATTTACCATAGTAAGATAAACATTTATATTAAATTCCTGCGGACAAAATTTACTATAATTGGGCAAAACATTGAAATCTGAACTCTTTCATTAGTTAAAAAATATCGACACAAAACTTTAAAAAAATCGCTTAACTTTTTATGAAAATACGCTAAAAATCTGAATCTTTGATTATTACATTAAGCTGCAAATTATTCAGAAATTTCTTTTCCAATTGTGAAAAAATCGCCGTGGACTCGAAAACATCTAAATATTGTATTCAAAAAGGCATTACAAATCGTTTCAAAATTTAAAATAGCAGGGGACAACATTTACATTAATAGAGTAAAGTAGTGTAATCTGAATTCTTTCTTAAATACGAATGAAAAAAATTTGCGCAAAGCGTGGGAAATAATGAAAAGATTGCTTTGAAATATCACGAAATTTAAAAATTCGTAAATGAAGAGTAAATGTTTAAATCTAATTTCCTTTTCCAAATTTCAAAAAATTGCCGTGAGATTCAAAAAACCAATACAAAACCATTGAAAAATCCATTAAAAATAACTAAATGTAAATACATCCCGTGAATAAAAAATTATTCTAGTCATGTAAAGCATAGCAATCATTCCTTTTTACATGAATTACAAAAAAATCGACGGAAAACACAAAATAAATCAAAAATCACATTGAAAATCGACAAAATTAAAAAAAAGATAAATGGTGCAATTTACTATATTAGGCTAAAAGCTTGAAACCAAAATAATTTTTTAATTGTTTAAACACCGCTGTGGTGGGGTTCGAAAAAAAATTGGTACTAAATCGTATTAAAAAGTCCATTAAAAAACGCATTGAAAAATGCACTAAATATCGCAAGTTATTTTTAAAATCGCAGTAATCAGAATTTCATCAAACGGATAATACGTTCTAATCGGAAATCTGTACTATTTGATTATCCGGTTGACTAAGAAACTATCTAGGTCAAACCATAAGATTACATTACAATAATGGCGGATCGTAAATTCCATATTCACTTAACATTAAACATGTTACATATGTTTGTTACGTCATCAAGTGGTTTTTACTTCTTATTTTTATATCTATTTTATTATTGTTTTTCTAAATTATCTCTCTTTCATTATTTAACATAAAAATTACATTAATTTGCATAATTTAGCTTGTTTCACGATTAATGTGATTTGGCGAAATTGGTCGACAGGATAACTAAGTAGTAAATAGAAATCCTTTATAGATAATAAAAAATCGACACGGAGCACAAAAAATCTTGAATAATCGCTTTAAAAATCTCTAAAATTATATTAGATTGAAAGTTTGAAATCAATTTTTACTTCCGAATATCAAAAAATCACCTTAAAATTTGAAAAATCTCTAAAAATTACATTGAAAAAAGCATTAAAAATCACTAATATTAAAAAATCACAGGAGTCAAAATTTACTGTAATAGGGTAAAACGTTGTAATTGGAATATCTTATGAATGAAAAAAATTCGACATCAAACGCAAAAAATCTCGAAAAATCGCATTAAATATCGCTGAAATTCATAAATCTTAGCAGCTAAAATTTACTACATTAGCCTGAAAGTTTTAAGCAAAATTCCTTTTACTAATGTCGAATAATAGAATGTCGAAAATTCGAAAAAACATTAAAAAATACATTAAATAATTCACTAAAAATCAATACATCGTTGCGCGAAATCCAAATAAATTACATTGAAAAGAGGACAAAATTCACTAAATAAGGTCGAAAGAATGAAACCGCTCTCTTTTTGTGTGGAAAAATCGCCTCGAAACCCACTAAAAATCGCATATGAATTAAATTAAAAAAACTTAAAAATCGGCCTTCAAGGTGTAAAACTTCATACATAACTTCGTGCAGCGGTCTCTCCAAAGCATCGTCAGTACTTTAAAAATTTTAACATGCGTCATAAACTACCTTAAAGTGCAAAACAGATCTCCATGTGACATTTCCTAATTTTGTTTGCGCCCTCCTCTCACGCACCCTGATATGTGTCACCCCATTCTTTTTTTTTTAATTTGGTATCATGTATTATAAACCAATTTAAATTTTAAAACAAAGCACAGTGTTATATTTCCAAATTTTAACAAAATCGCGTTCTCTTAGTTCAATTTTCCACCACCAGGTAGCGCACTCTATTATTCAAAAAATTTATCAAAATGATATTCTGTTAAACAACCTATCAGGTGATATATTACTGGAGGTGGTAGCGGTCTTAAGCAAGAATTTAAGATATTTTATGAAAAGAGAATGCAATAATTAGTATTTTTTTTTTTTTGCAAAATCTACCTAAAATGTCAAAAATTTAGGTACCACTATTTTCGAATAGCAATTCGAAACAGTTCAAGTTTTTGATAGAACAATTATGAAAAAAAAATAGATGCTAAACGCAAAAAATCGTGAAAAGCGTTAAAAAACGTATTGAAAATCGCATTAAAAATCGTTAAAATCTAAAATTCGTAACAAACACAAAATTTAGGGCATTAGGCTAAAAGTTTAAAACAATTTTCTTTTTATCAATCTCAAAAAATAGCCGCAAAATGAGAAAAAACACTAAAAATCGCATTAAAAATTCGTTAAAAATTCAAAAATTGCTGTACAAATTCCGAATAAACTTTGTTGAAAAGAGAAAAAAAAATTGCTATTTTGGGTTAAAAGAATGAAAATTCCTTTCACTAATGGGATAAAACCACAAAAAGAAGGCTAAAAATCGCCTAAAAAATTATTTAAAAGAATCTAATCAAAAAATCGAAAATCGGGCTTCGAGGTGCAAAACTACATGTATAAAAGTACCTTCCCTCCAAATTTTGCAACTCTACGTACAGCAGTCTCTTCAGAACAGCGCTGACAGACAAACATAGTTCTCTCTTTATTATTATAGATTTAGTACATGGAGTGCAATGAATATTTTGTCCACTTACAGAGAAACATAAAAGAATTTGCATGCCAGATTGTGGTCAATATCTTCTGGAAACGCTTTTTCATACTATGACATACAAATGTTAATCGTAACTGAGTTTCTATATAGAACAAGGTATGCATACATTACGCGCAGTTTTGCATGAATAAATTTGTTCACATTACCGGACATACGCACATTTAATGAAAATGAGTTTTCATACGTTGTTTAATTTCTTTAACTAGGAGGCTCTGATCCTGTCAGCAACACACGCCAACCACCTTTCTGTATTAGCAGTCAATTCTATAATATTTTGAAGTAAAAAATAAACTAAACTTTCTGTATCTAATAATAAAATTAAATAATTTATGGTCGATATTTGATTTTATTCCAAATGAATATTATTTTCTTATTCTTCGCGTTATAACCTGTTACTATAAACTTAGTCAATGTTGATTATTATGCAGTTTGCCCAATAAAGGCCCTTGCCACTTTTTTACATTTGGAACGGTCGTTTCTATATTCACTATTTTCTATGAATATAACAACAGCCGTTTCGATATTAAATAGTTGTCAATGAACTTTAGTGGCCATGATGTATGATGTTATTTTCCTTAATTTCTTAAATTCATGCTTAAAATTTGATTATTTTTATTGACATTATATTTGAATATCACTGATTAATGCAAAATAACACAACAATTGCACTGTGCAATGTTTTCTTACTAGGTTTTTACTGCAAAGTTTTTGGCTAAAGCCACATGTTATATTATTTCATATAAATACAGAGAGCGAAACGAAAGGCTGTAGAATGCCCGCACGCGTAATTACCAGGCATTTGTGAGTATTAATGCCTTATATTTAACATGAATAAAATGTATACAGATACACATATCTTTTAAATTATCAATAATTATAGGATTAGTACCCACGACTGA
This sequence comes from Maratus speculifer, assembly GCA_964019185.1. NCBI lineage: Eukaryota > Metazoa > Arthropoda > Arachnida > Araneae > Salticidae > Maratus > Maratus speculifer. Next base: position 168,467,344 of record OZ025292.1, read on the forward strand.
AAAATTATAAGTAAATGTGAATGAAATAAAATTAACATCTTTAACATACGCTCTTTTTTTCCATGTACTTACATTATGCAAAGTAATACTAATGGATAATATATCCTTTAAAATAAATAAAATTACGTCTAACAGTTTTTCAAATTTTAAAGTTTTAAAAAAGTTAATGTTACACATGATATAAAATATTTTCCTCTTTAGAAACTTCTTTTAGAAAATAAAGTTTATTCAAAAAATAATAAAATGAAATATTTCGTCTTTCTAGATGTGTAATTAATCGTGAATGAAATAAAAATTCAAAGATTTTTCTCACTTAACTCATTAATTGTTTTGCAAATACCTAGTTGTTTTTTTTATTTTTTAAACAATACATTTTTAACTCGTCAATGGCATTAAAATTTAAGCAAAGTGTATGCAAGCTTTTAAAAATTTCAATAAAATTAAATAAGTTTGAATCATGTCAAGTTTAATGTTTTGGTATTTTAAAGGTCAGAATTCTGGAATGATGAAGCGGATATTTTTCATTTATGTCAAAACATATTTTTATTAAAATAAATTGCCGTGTTGAAAAAGTGGTATTCATAAGCGTTAGATTCCATTAAAATTAATTGAAAGCTACACTTTTTTTATAAATACTATGCAGATTGTTTTAAATTTGCATCTTTTAATAATTTTAATATGCAATTTTAAAGTTATTTTTATTTTCTATTTCTGGCTAATTATTTTGCGCAAGTGCCGCATTACAATATTCTGTCTTTTCTGAATGAATACTCTATCCGATATTATGTACCTCACTGAGCTAAATTGAAAAACTGGAGTACACTATACATATAAAAAAAATTTTAAATTATTGGTGTAGAAAAATTTAGAGTTACACTTCTGCTAATGATCTATTAGTAGAAGGAATTTTCTTTTTAATTTTTGTTCTTTAATGTTGTGTAAAATTTGTGAAACAAACACACAATGTATCACACCCAAAATCTGACGTTTATTTTATTTTTTTTAACCTGTATTTTATTTTTTCTGTAGTTATTTTTAATTGATTTTTTTAAATATTACTAAAGTCTATTTAATTGCTACTTGTTAAAATAACAGAATCACATGCGTACAGCTGATATTGGTAATTTTTACCGGTTTCGCCGCCTACTCAGCGATCCTGGGATATCCTTTATCTATGCACATACCTTAAAAAATGCAAAAATATGTTGTTATGTTTGATTCAAAAATAAATGTTTTTAAAGAAATGCACAATGAATATTATTGATTTGTATGATTATATATTTCAAATAAACAACAGAATATGACGCTTGATGTATGTGATCATTTACTGAGGAAAAAATATATTATACATACATATTGATAAAAATATATATACATGTTTATTTTTACTATCTGTTTCTGAATGTAACTGATATTTCTAAAACTAATTTCTGATGTACCCATCCAGGCAATTCAATGAAATTTATGCTATGATTCAGATCTGAATTAAAACAGAACAATATATGTAAGACTATGATCATGATGATTGGCGGTGGAGCGCGTAGATTTAATTAAATATAATTTAAACGAGTATGGAGTTCACTAAACACTGAAAATAGAAATCCTTTCCCACAAAACTTACGAAAATCAAACACTTTGACTCAAAATAACTTCACCGTTTGTTATGATGAAGAAGTGTTTTTAACTCCTATAAAATGTGATATTAAACAAGTCGTATCCCTATATAATGTAACTTCATGGATTCCAATAATACTTTTGTTTGTCACAGGAAAAAGGTAATTTCTTATTGGAATGGCGAAATTCAAAACATGTTAAAATCATACTGGTCAACGAAAATGACGGGCTACTCTACTTCAACTGACTATTGAGAATTTAAAAGTGCTATTATAGAAGTGGTCAAAGTTGATTCAAATTCCAGGCATCTCCATGTTATGCTAATGGATCCAGGGGAGTCACTTGGAAAGCAAGCATTTATTTTCTAATGAGCGTCTTTGACGTCTGAAACCACCGTCCCCTGAATTCTTTTCCAGAGCGTTGGCACAAAAATGGCGGCTGTCGAACACATGTCTGCAGCATGCCTACAGTCAGCATGTCTACAGTCCCTTAAACACTTGTACCAATAATTTTTTTAAGTTATTTTCGGTTTATTTTTCCGAGATTAAACAACTTAAGGAAATCTTTTAGGAAATAATGGTGTAAAAATTTTAGGGAGCATATATAGTTTTAAAAAATCCGCCTTCGACAGCCGCAATATTTCTGTCAGCGCTCCGACCGAGAATTAAGAGAGGGGTGCCTGAAACCAAGGTATTCGCCCATAACAACCAATAAAATGCTTGGAAATACGAATGACAGAAAAGCCTTTTTTAGAAAAGCCAATGAAATGCTTAGAAAACGAAAAAATGCAGCCAATTTATGTCACTTGAAATGTTTACGTGTAATAGCACTTTAATATTCACAATAAAGAACTCAGGCATCTCATACACAGGATAAGTCATAAATCCATTAAACCTAATCTCTACCATACAATATATGGCAACTACACATCAGAGACTTTTCATATCATTAAAAGAAATAACCATCTCAATCAGATTTCATATTTTCAGACATGTCAGGCAAAACGCAAATAAAGGAAGTATAAATAACTCCTTCATGCAAAAATATTAGAATTTAGGACTCCGTGATTGCACACAAAATTCGATACTTCCCTCGACGACAGAGTATTTTCATAAAAAAAAGTAACTTAGTATATTTCATTTTTTAATTTGATTCAGACACTAATATAATTAATGATATGAAATTTTTTTTTTAAACTGTTGTCCTAAATTTAAATTTTTCTTTTTTTAACATCTTTTGTCCATCAATGTCCACAAACGGTTGTCTAAAAATGAAATGTGAATTTTAATCCTTTATTAAAATTATCTTAAAATCACATCAACCTCATACGAATTTAGAGTACCTTCATAAAAGAATAATTTTGCAATATGCTAAACGTTTAAAAACATTTCATAAATGTAAAATTGAAAACTTTATGAAAGACTGCAACATATTATTCAACTCAAAAATTAAAATTAATTTCTCTATAGAATAATAGAAATTCACTAGTAGAGATGGAATGGTGATTTATTAGATTAAGATCATTTCAGAAGTGATTAATTAAAGACATTCTTTCTTTAATTAGTAATCCACATAAGTTGCTTTTTAAATCAGAAAAAACTTTTGGTTGATTTAAAAAGAGTGAGATATACGCGAAAAGCAGAAAAAACTCCTGCTTCATTACACACACATATATATATATATTAGGATTCATTTTGTAAAGCAAAAAATTGTAAAATTTGTGCAGACATTGTTTACGCCCCACGTCTCAGAGTCATAAAGGTTGTATATGCCATTTTTTTTTCTAAAAAAAGGGATAATATTTAGAGGTTGCACATTTTGATCACTATTCTAAATTAAGGTAAAAGTACGATTGTTCAATGTTAATTATTTTTATTAAGAAAACCAAAAAAAAAACTTAAAATAATACTAAAACTCGGTACTAAGCTCAATGGGTAGTATGAAAAGAAAAACAGGAGTTATATTAATAAACTTTGAAGGATGTAATCCCTTCTTTTTTTTTTCGTTTGGAGATTTTTTTCGTTTTTCTGTGATGCTCGATTGCTCACAACAAAAATCGATTTTCCTTCTTTGACTGATTCTTTAAAAAAATTATCCGAGAAATTCCTCTTTCGGCACACACACACGCATATGTAATTATATATACAGGGTGGTCATAAAAAACTTTGCCGATATACGGAGCTCTAGCGGCCAGTCCGCTCAACCGATCGAGGAGAAATTTCAGATATAGATATTCAGAGGTATGAGTTCGAGATTCTGTAAACGATAACAAAATGGCGCTCACGGTTACGGTTATAGTTACAGAAACTCGAAATTTTCCAATGGCACCACCCATTTTTTTTCATCGCAAAATGCTCAGCGCATGCGAAAACCCCAAAGAGCGTTGGAACCGTACATGTATCGCAAGAAACGGACATGTTATGCACGCACAAAAAATCGTTCTGGGAATCCTCCCCCCCATAGAAAAAACTCGATTGGGGCGCAAGGAGGAATTTTGCATATGACACAGAGTCAGTACATTAATCCTTGATTACAATACAGATAGGAGAAACTAAAACTTTTGTTTTGATTACACATTTTCCACATGGGTGCCATCGCAGGCAATTAATGGTGATGGCACCCATGTGGAAAATGTGTAATCAAAATAAAAGTTTTAGTTTCTGCGATCTTTATTGTAATCAGTGATTAGTGTACTGACTCTGTGTCATATGCAAATTTCCTCCTTGCGCCCCCATCGAGTTTTTTCTATGGGGGGGAGCATTCCCAGAACAGTTTTTTGTGCGTGCATAACATGTCCGTTTCTTGCGATACACGTACGGTTCCTACGCTCTTTAGGGTTTTCGCATGCGCTGAGCATTTTGCGATGAAAAAAATGGGTGTTGCCATTGGAAATTTTCGAGTTTCTGTAACTATAACCGTAACCGTGAGCGCCATTTTGTTGTCGATTACAGAATCTCGAGCTCATACCTCTGAATAGCTATATCTGAAATTTCATTTCGATCGGTTAAGCGGACTGGCCGCAAGAGCTCCGAAAATCGGCAAAGTTTTTTTTATGGCCACCCTGTATATGTGTGTGTGTGCATAAATAGATATATGCATTAGGGTGTTTCATTTTTCCGAATGTGTAATTTTACTATGACTTTTATTACGGCCCAAATCTAAGTATTCTAAAAGATACGTATGCGAGATTAGAAAAAAAATGGATAATATTTATGGTGCTCCAGAGTAAAGACCAAGAAGCTGTTTGACAACCACAATATTCATAGAGCAACTGCTAAAAAGGAGATTACGTATATATAATCTGCTATATAATATAATATTGCTCATTGGATATTATATAAATTAATTGTATATATATATATATATATAATATGCCGCGAGCCTCTCTCAAACTTCTAAAGGACAAATTTCTGCTGTATAGAAAAAAGGTATATTAGAATTATAGGATTGTACATTCCAATGGCAATTGATCAGGCTCCCCTGTTATCCAGTTGTAAATATCACAAAAAACATATTAGCCTCGCATAATAGCTGATGTAAGATTATTAATAAGTGCCAATCAGAAGACTCTTCCATAGAATATCTTATATAGTCATCTTACATACAGCTTAGTTAAACTTATGGTACTCAGAGACTTATAACTCCGGATCTACTAGACTGACACAAATGACATTTCAGATGTAAGTTATGTGGATCACGCGTTCAAAGTTTTCGCAAAAAAAGTTTTAATTTTTGCCACCAAGTAGTAGCGTTTTAAGAAAATATAATGAAAGATAACAGCTTAAAAATCAAAGAATATCAGAGTACTTTATTTATTCACACACCTTTGTGCTCTCTGGTGGTTAATAATATGTTGAAAGCTTACCATCGCGTTGTCAATGGCCGAACGAATCATATCAGTAGAAATAAAAGAGATATGCCGTAAGATACTAGCTTTCATGTCCAGTAAATTAGTTATACGAACTAGATAAACATGATTTTAAAGCCAACCTCACAACCAGAAGTAAAAAAAGTTCTGGATCTGGTGATCCTACTGGCAGGAAAATTAGAAAAGTAGCGAGATGACACATCCATGAGAGAAGTTGGCTTGAATCAGATTTACACATCTCTACTTATTAGCAGTTGCTCAATCTCGCATGAATATTGTGATTGTCAAGAGTCTGCTGTATTGGTCACCTCTTACTGTACGTCTAAGAAACCACACTGTAAGAAAAAACGGAAGAAAAAACAGCAAAAAGGGCTGTTAATAGTTCTTTTTTGGGCGAAAATCGAATTTTACGGTTATGGCGTTATTTTCCAGTGACGTTTTTGAAGCGCCATCTGCCGTTTCGCAACTCTCTATCCCATAATTCACTCGCTCCATCGCCATTTGTTTTCCTGTTGCAGTGATATAGCTTTATTAGATTTTTTTTTCTCCATAATCAGTAATGATTTAAATAAATCACAAGCTAATGAATCTGTTGTGGACTGAAAATAAGTTTTGTCTTTGTACTTATTTCTTTGCTTTAATAAAATTGCATTTCTCTTTATTATGTTATAAATACCTAACGCATTTATTTCAGTCAATTGTAATAATGTAGTAGTTAATGTTCATTGAAGTTAATTGATAAATGTTGTAAACTATTTCAACTATGCCATTAAGTTTCTCTGATTTATATTTGAAATAAATATTATTTAAACACAATTATCATTATTTATAGTTAATAATTCAATCCGATTAAAAGAAAAATTGGGGTTTTTGTGATTTGCTGTTACTTTGATAGATTACGTTTTTGCTTTGCAATGTTTTTAATATTTGTATGTATTTCCTTCGGATGTTATTTTATAGCAGGACCGGAGCAATAATTTGCCATAAAGAGCGACATTTGCATGACATATATTGAACATATAATCCATTATTATTTTATTTTTCTAAACTTAAAAAAAAATGTGATAAATTATTATTTTTTTATATAAAAATATAGACACAGAATGTATTTTATATAATTATATATTTAGTTCATAATCTTTACTGTAACACATAGATGAAATCAACATTAAGAAATAAAATTATAGCAAATAAAACAATATGTCAGCAGAATTCACAAAGAATAGAACAGGAAGTGCAAGCGAATCCAAAACAGCTAGCGTCAGCCAGCAACAGCTATGTAACTTAGTATTTCGTTATTTTACTTCGCCATTCGATAGTGTAATTCTTTTCTTTAATTGACCGAAGAACCAGATTTTGGATAACTTGATTAAATAGATGTTGTTTTAGTTATAATATCAGAGAAAATATTTCATACTTCAGGTAAATGTTATGTTATTTTTTTTAAATTTAAAATCATGATTGCAGATTATTTTGAAAAAAAAGTATTCTTTAAAACTTGTTTCATTAAACCCTTGTCATTTTATGTCACTAACCTTGCCAGATATCCTACGTAAATCAGCCCCTTTTTAAACGGGATACTGGAAACATTTCTATCTTAAGAAACGTTGCCGTCATGGGCAATCGCTCTGTAATTAATTTATCGGAAAATAAAAAGAAGGTGTTTAATTACTGTACAAATAATTTTTCAAAGGGTGCAGTTTTATTAAATTATTCTGAATGTGCTGTAAAGTGCTTCATAATCTATGCTTGATGCGCGATTTTTTTTTCCTTGCTTGTTTTAATTATTTTTGGATCGAGAACTAATATTTAATTTTAATTATTTTAGCTGAAAAAAATGCAATTATTTTTATTAGAATTAAACTATTTTGATAAAAATCTTATTATAATGTATCGTATTTATTTCATTGTTGATAGTTGTGTTTTTTTTTTTTTTTTTTTTTTTTTTTTTTTGTAAAGATCACTAACATGCAACCAAATTGTCATTTATCGTATTTCATATATCTCATCTTATCACAATTTCTAAATTTAGCAAGAATTTTATGTGCAGTTTGTTTTTGTGTGTTTTTCTTTTTGGTCTAAAAGTGTGTGCTTTTGTAATATTGATTTCGGTATTATAATAAGTAAATTTGCCTCCCCTCCCCCCCAAAAATACAAATTATATTTTGAAATTTTGTCTTATTTTTTATAGTTATTTTCTTTTCATTATTATTCAAAGTGGGATTTTATTATGAATTATATGATTAAAAAGTATATATCTTACTGGTATGATTATATCTATTTTGTAATTCATATACAAATCTTGTATGTAATTTGACGTTTTTAATTATTTCACATATTATGGATCAATAATGCTTAGTTTAAATTTAATTTCTTTGCCAACAGTAACTGAGATTTTATGTAATTCATAACGCCGATTTAATATATATATATATATATATTTTTCTTATGTTTTCAAAGGAGATTGAATTTTTTAGAAATCAGTTTTATTCTTGATGCGGTATTTTTTTATTTTTATTTATTTATTTATTTTTAGAAAATATGTATTATTAAGATGCAATTACATTTTTATTAATTCATTTTAAGCTAGTTGTTACTTTTTACGAGATGCAAAATTTCTTAATGTAACAGTTTAAGAAACATTTGTAATTTCTATCGATATTATCTAGCTTGATTGGAAGTTTAAATAATAATAATGATAAGGACAATAATTTTTAGCTTATATTTTTATGCCTAAAACTTTATTTTTCTTTGAGTTTTTTTTTTATAAAAATATATTTTTATAAAATAATTAATGTATTGAAAGATTACATATTTCATTTACTTTTTATTTATTATATTCTTTCATTAGGATAGATATTTATAAAAATACAATAATTTTCCCTTTTATAATTAAAATAATTATTTGAAATGATTTTCAATTTTAAACTGTCATTATTTTCTAAATCAAAAGTTAAACTACAGTTTTTTTTTCATATATACTATGTATTACATTTTTTGATAACAAACTTTATTCTATAGTAATTTATCACATTTATTTCTTTTTAATTTACATAAAAATAGTTTAATGAAACAATTTAGTGTTGCATATTTACAATTGTTATCAATATAATCTAAATTGATTTAGAGAAAATAATAATAATTTTGAGCTATAAAAGTAAAAATTTTTAGTTTACAATTTGGTAATAATGTTTGCAAAATTTGAGAAAACACTTTTTTATTAATATCTTAATGCAAAACTTCATTTTTTAATATAAGTTTTTCTTATAGATTTTAAGAAAGTAATAAATATTTTGCTATCTGATACATTTTAATTTCCTTTAATTTTAACTTACATGATTTTTTTATCTAATATAATACAGCAGCAATATTTCTTATAAAACTATTTATACTACTACTTAAATTGCTACTGATAAAAACAAAACTACGATGATTTGTTCTTTTTAAGTTAAAACAATTCTTTCAAATGCATTTTATATTTTTTATTGTTATGAATTTATTTTTACAAATTAAACAGAAGAAATTCTCATTCAATTTAATATTGCTTTCTTTTGATAAAAAAATATTAATGTTGTAATTTATTATATTTATTTCACTTTAAATTATATGAAGATCGCTTAATGACACAACTTAATGAGCCTTTGCATTTATTATGAATATAATCTAAATTGATTTAAAGTATAATAATACTAATACTTTAAATAATAATAATAATAATAATAATAATAATAATAATAATAATAATAATAATAATAATAATAATAATAATAATAATAATAATTAACAGCTGATAATTTTGCGCCTTTCTTTGCAAAATTTGGAAAAATGTAACTCCAATAAACACTAAATTGTTAACGCTAAATTTCTTTTTTGAAAATTTCATTTTATTAAATATAAGTTTTCTTAGATGATTTTAGAAAATACAACTATTTTGAAAATTATTTATTTTATGTAGATTTCATTTAATTTTAACTTATCACGTTCATTTATTAATATAGATAACTATAATAATACGAAAATCTGTTCTTTTGAAGTTAAAATATTTTTTTCAAAGAAATTTTTAATTTTTAATTTTTACTAAAAATGTTTGAAAAATTAAATAAAGGCGTTTTTGTTCCATTTTAATATTACTTTATTTTGATAGCAAATTTCAATTGCATTGCATAACGTAATGAGCCTTTGTAATTATTATTTATATAATCTGACTTGACTGAAAGTTAAATGCTGCTGATAATAATAATAATAATAATTTTTATCTTAGAATTTAGCGACTGTATTTGCAGAATTTGAGAAAATATTTAACATCGTCTTAATGGAAAAATTATAATTCTCATTATTTTAAATATAAGATTCTATTATAATTATAAATTTATAGAAAATAATAAATACATTGGAAGATTGTACATTTTATACATATTTAATTTATTTTAACTTTTTATCTTCTTTTATTAGTTGAATGCTTCAAGAGTACTTTTTATAAAATTACTTTACTACTAACAAAATTACTTTACTTCTTATACAACTACAACAATTTGTGCTTTTGAAGTTAAAATAATTCTTTCAAATGCATTTTCAGTTGTTATTAAAAATATTTTAAAAAATTAAGAAGAAGAAATAAAATATTGTGTAATACATTGAAAAATACTGTAAATAATTGTTCAATTTAATTTTATTTTGTTTTGATAGTAAATTTCAATTATGTTGTAACTTATCACATTTATTTCCTTTTACTTTTTATGAAGTTAGTTAAATGAAACAATTTAATGAGTCTTAACATTTATAAATCTTAGCCACCTAACTTGATTTAAATAATAATAATAATAATAATAATTTTAACTTATAAATTTGAACCTGGATTTCCAAAACTGTATGCGATTGCGAAAATGTAATTTTAATATTTCTTTTATCATTTTCTTGATGGTAAATTTCTTTTTTATAATATGTTTTTTTATTTCAAGTTTTCTTTATTAATAAAGATTTTTAGAAAATAATAAATATCTTGAAAAATTATGCATTTCATATGTATTTGATTATATTTTAACTTATTGTGTTATTTTAATAGTAAAAATAACTATACCCATGCAATAATATGTGCTTTGAAAGTTAAAATAATTCTTTTGAAATTATTTTCAACTGTCATTAAAAATATTGAGAAATTAAACAAAAGAAATTATCCTTCACATTTATTCCCTTTTAAGTAAAAAAAAAAGATAGTTTAATGAAACAACTGAAAGAGAATTTGTAATTATTATAAATATAATTTGAGTTGATTTAAATTAATATATATATATATATATATATATATATATATACACAGCATTGTGTTTGGGTTTAGAAAACTTGCGAAAATGTAATTTTAACATTTCTTTTTTAATATTCTTAATAGCGAAGTTTTTTTTAAACTTATTTTTTTTTAATTTGAGCTTTTCTATTGTTATATATTTTTAGAAAATAAATATCTTGAAAAGTTATGGATTTCATATATATTTTATTTTATTTTAACTATCATGTACTTTCATTAGTTAATATAACTATATGCATGCAAAAATTTGTGTTTTTAAAGTTAAAATAATTCTTTTGATAACAATTTCAATTTTTATTTTTAAAATATTGAGAAATTAAACGAAAGAAAATTTCTAATTAATAATGCTTTGGTTTGATAGCAAACGTCAATTGCGTTTTTATTTATCACATTTATCTCCATTTAAGGTTTTTTTTTTTTTTTTTCTTTTCATTTTTTTTTTTTTTTAAGACAGTTTAATGGAACAACTGAAGAAGAATTTGAATTTATTATAAATGTAAACTGATTTGATTTAAAGTTAAATAATATTTTTTATTACAATATTGTGGCTGAGTTTGCAAAAGTTGCGAAAATGTAATTTTAATATATTTTCTTTCTTTATTATTTTCATTTAATTTTAACTTATCATGTTCTTTTATTAATATAGATAATTACAGCAATACAAAAATTTGTGCTATTAAAGTTAAAATAATTCTTTCAAATGCATTTTCAATTAATTTTTAAAATATTGAGAAATTGCGCAATTTTTTTCGTTCCATTTAATATTGTCTGTATCAAATAACAAGGTTTAATTGCGTTGTAATTTATTTTATTTATATCCTTTTGAATTAAATAAATAACTTAATAAGCTTTTGTAATTATTATAAATATGGTATGATTTAATTTAAAATTAAATGAGAATAATAAAATTAATAATAATAATTTAAGCTTACAATTTTTTGTCTGGGTTTGCAAAACTTGGAAAGGCGAAATTTTAATATTTTGTCATTTTCTTAATCGAAAACGTCTTTTAATAAACTTCATTTCTTAAATTTAGGTTTACCTTATATTTATAGATTTCTTGGAAATGGTAAATATCTTGAAAAATTATATGTTGCATATGCATTTAATTTAATCTTAACTTATCATGCTGTTATAACAACACTACAATTTGCGCTTTTCAAATAAAAATAATTCTTTCAATTGTTAGTAAACATTTTTAGAAATAAAACAAAGAAGTTTTCAACCCGTTTAATAATAGTAAAATTTCTATTGAGTTGTAATTCATCACATATATATCCATTTAAATTAAATAAATATAATTTAATGAAACAACTTAATGACCCTTTGTAATTATTAATAAATATAATCTGACTTAATCTAAAAATTAATAATAATAATAATTTGAATCTTACAATTTTGTGCCTGTGTTTGCAAAACTTAGGAATATATCATTTTAATATGTACTACTTTTTTAATCTTTTTTTTTTATTATTTAAGGGTTTTTTATAGCTAGAGATTGTTTTGAGAATAATAAATATTTTGCAATCTTATCCATATTACATGCATTTCATTAAATTTTATCATATCACACTCTGTTATCAGTAAAAGTAATTACAACAACAAAATAATTTGTGCTTTTTAAATTAAAATCGTTCTTTCCAAGGGATTTTCAATTTTTAATTATTTTTTTTAAATAATAATAATAATAATAATAATAATAAAATTTCTCTAAATTTAAAGCAAATTTCAACGGGTTTGTAATTTAACACAGTTATACTCTTTGATGAAATCATAAATTGCATTTTTGTAATTATTAGAATTATATAATAAAACTCAATTTAGAGTTGAAATAATAATAATAATAATTTTCAGGTTACAATTTTATGTTACGATTTTTAACAAAATCTGTTTAATAACTTCCAAAATCTTCAAATTTTTTTAAACATTGCTTGTTTTGCATGTCTTAAATATGAAATTCCAATAGGCTTTGTAGTCATGATTGGAAAAAATAGTTCATTAACTTTAGCTTTTTTCAGACAATATGTGATCAATAGATTCTCAGATCACGGATTTGATGCTTATTTTGATAGTATATATTGCTTATACATTAATAACTATATGTGTTAAATAATTTGCGTTTTCTGTCACGTTGATTATTTCTATTTCATTTGGCACTTGATTTATTACATGTTTATTTTCCTTTTTAAAAAATCATTTCTGGAACAATTATTTAAAAGTGTATCTCTCATTTCGCCCCTCTTTAAAAAGCTCATAATCTATTGATTGTCAAAAGAAGGTAGTTTATTTTATTCTGATGCTACCCCTTTTCTTTTTAGATACACGTATATTTTTATCATTTATCTAATGACTTTTTTAAATAACTATCCATCTGATGTCAACAAAAGCTTCAAAATATAAAACTACAAGTGAACTACAATGAAGAACCAAATAATGCACCAAATGGATAGATTATCCTAAGCAGAAAAAAAAAATTTTTTTAATGTATTTTAAATTTATTTAAGTGTAAATTTCAGAGGCACACAATAAGCTTTTCCAATGCTAAAAATCTAAACTTCTTCATGCAGTATCATTTTTTGTAAATTTTGTATATTTAAATGAAAATTATCAAAATGTATCTTAATTAACATTAATGTGCTTTTAGTTAGCTTTACTATATAGAAATATTTCGCAACACTTTATTTGAAGTATTTTGTTGAATTTTGCGTGTATTTTCAGTTTTGAGAAATAGATTTCAGAAAATAATAGATAAGTTTCCTAGTTTAATTAAAAGTAGTTTATAATTTGTAATTAGTAATTGACAAAAATCAACAGCATCAGGCTAAATATTCAAAATCATTTATAAGTAATTCTCTGTATTTTTATTGCACAGACGGAATTTCATTTTTTAGTTTCAGATTAAAAAATAAATTTCGATTATGATAAAATGTTCTTTGAATGACACATGTTGTGATGAAAAGTTTGATTAAAATAATAGTATAAATGGCTCACTTGAAAGAAAAGAGACGCATCTCGGCAAATATATATTTAACAATAGAGGCAAAAGAAAATTTGTACAATTTTATTCTAATCTGAAAATAAAATAGTTTTGAACGCAGTAATAAAAACTGAATAAAAGCACAAAATAATTAAGCATGAAGACGTAGGATGAGGTTTGGAGATGGGATAATCTTATATCCCTCCACATTCCACCCCTCGTCTGTAGTAACAAATGGACATATAGCGTAATAAATCATTTTTTCGTATATCTACACTTGAAACTGTTTCTGTATTAGGATGCACCAATGACGGGCTTATTAGTGGAAGAAAAAACAAAATTAATTTTTGCAAGATGTATCACTTTTCTTGCAGGTGAGCGATATATACATTTATATAAAAGTTAGGTATGAGAAATACTTAATAATGAAAAAATAGAAGTTTATTTTTTACAATTTATGCATGGATCAATCAATTTACAAAATAAATGTATGTACAAATATAATTTTCAAAGATGAAACTAAAAAAATCTATAAATCAAGAGAAAATTTATTTTTACAAATTTATTACACTTATTTTCAGAAAATTTTCCATTTGCCTCAAACAAAACAAAGCAATATATATTTGAAAATTTTAACCTTTAACTTTTTATTATTTTACGTGCGTATGCATGTAATTTTTAAATTCACTATCTTAATATAAATCTATTAAAAACCTTTTACTTTCGCATCATTTTACAGAAGTTTGTTTTATGTGTGTATAAAAAAGGGTAGAGTGAGGTAGGTTTGCAGCTATGAAAGATTCATTTTGATATTTTAAATGATTTTGTTAACATAAAATATTAAAAGTGACCTGGTCAGCATTTTTTAAAAACTGAAACCCTTATTTCTTTTCAGATTTAGTCCACCTTCACTGTTTTTTATTATTCCACCTTCCTTGAAATTGAAGAAACCATCAGATAATGAATTGCATCTAAAAATATCGAAATGATGGAAAAGAAGAGAGGTCCAAGAAGAGGAAATGAATGCCTGAATGGCAATGTCTTAATGATTATAAATGAGAATTTTTCTAATATTCACTTATATATATTTCTAATTAATAAATTCTTTTTTTCATGTATTTGTCATGTCTTTTTCATGTATTTATGTCTTTTTCATGTATTTATTATGTCTTTTTCATATATTTGACATGTATTAAATCAAGAGTTTTATAAAAACAAAAGAAGAGTGAAGAAAATTATTTTCAGAATTAAAAAGAGGAAAAAGCATATCACAAAAAAAATTTAGTTTTACGCAAACATTTGTAGTATACAAACATTTGAAATAAAATTTACACTTTCTTAAATTTTTTTTAGTTGCTGAAAATACCTGCTGCATGCATAAAACTATAGAACTCTACTAATACAATAAGTTTTAAAATGACTGCATTTTTATTTTGCTTTTCTAAATCCGCAATACAGATCTTATAAGAAAATAAGAATAAGATAAGAATATACATTATGAATATCTATTTTTTTTTTCTTCATAAGAGATTTTTCAAGGTAATACATGTTTAAAATATATGAAAATCAAAGTTCAACATTGATTTAAAACAATTTTTGTAATATTTTATCATTTATTCTAGCTTTTACATGATAAGTTGATTAAAATTCAGATTTTTTTTTTCCTCTAATGTAAGTAACATTTTGAATGCAAGTATTAAACCTTAATTTTAAACATTTGTTGCAATTGAATTAGATATAAGAATTAATAAAATAGTTTTATGTTTAAAATATTCGGTTTTGGAATTGGTTAAGTATAAATTGCTGTTTTTTATTATATTACTGAATTAAAGCACTTTGTGTCACTATTTATTTGCTTAGAAAACTAATCAGTTTAATATACTCATATTACTCGTGTCTAAATACTGTTAGTGTAACAAATACATCAAATTCTTTACCGAGAGTGAATACAGCATGGCATCATTTCACTTACATTTAAACATTATGTGATTATTTATGACAAAATCGATTTGATTATTTTTTTTAGAAAATAAAAATGGCAAAAAAATTAAACAGTCAAATCATTATTTTACTGTTTTTTATTATTTTTTAATTTATTTTTAATTCTATTATCAGACTACATATTTCAAAATTAATGTTTATATGTCTACATAAAGTAAAAATTAAATATATATCATTAATTGTTAAACATCAGTAAAAGAATTCCGGAAAAAGAAATATATATATATATATAGAAAGAAACATGGATTTTATTGCTAAAGAAATTACAGTAAAATGTGAATAAATTTCCTCATTATTTTTAGAAAATCAAAAGGGTAAAAAATGTAAATAGTCAAATCATGATTCCAGAGGATTTTTTTCTTATGTTATTGCTGTCGACATTTTCTAATAATTACATAGTAGTTATTTTAAAACTAATTAAAATAACTATATATAAATTAGAACAAAATCATGTATCTACCATTCAGTGCTTGGTGTATAAGTATTAATAAAATAACTGCATATATATGTATATATAAAAACATAATTTTTTTGGTATAACATAGTAATAATTGTGAATAAAATTTATTATTCGTAATGATGATTGATTGTGCAAAAATACTCAATACAGTTGCTTAATTTAGAAAAAAAAAATGAGAATTGGCATTTTAAAATACTCTTATTGAAATGATTTATTATTTTTTAGAGGAGAGGGATAAATTAACATTTGGAAGTTGAAGTAATAATTTTGCTAACGTCAAGCAATTATTTGTATATTACGTAATAATATATTCAAGACAAAAATACGATTGCCATCGGCAATGCCTACTTTTTTAAAATGGACAAAGTCTTAATACATTTTATTATTATTATTTTTTTTTAATTTCTTTTTATATAGGTTCAAAGAGCAAAATTTCATTTTAGTTATTTATATTCATGTCAAATTTATATGAGTGAGATAACAAAATGGCAGAAAAAAAAAGAAAAAAAATGCTTTTATTCACTGTAACATCATATTTACAAACCTTTCTTTTAAATTAAAAAGCAAGTAATAATAATAGTTTTTCATTCAGAAAAAAATACTTAAATAGTTCATTAGTAATATATAACAGTAACTAAAAGGAAAAAAAAATAACGTCAATGAAAATTATATTGCATGTTATAATTTTAAATTGTAAAACACAAAATTTTTTATATAGCACACATATTTTGTATATAGCACATAGATTTGTGGTCTAAATTTTTATATATTTATTATTTTTTAATGTGCATTTAATAATTTTATTAAAATTTTAAAACTGCATAATTAATTATGATTCAAAAAATTTTCAACGTGTGAAAAAAAAAAAAAAATATTTAAATAATTTTTTTTTTTTTATATTAAAAATGTTTTTGACTGGCAAGCATCAAAGAAATGTATATCATTTTTTAAAACAAAATGTTACTTGTTTGGTAAATTGTCTATAAAGATTTATCTTACCCCCCCCCCCCTTCTTTTGCTGTAAGACAAATATAATATTAACGTAGTGAAAAGACAATTGTAAATACAACATTGCTGTAACAGTAGTGAAAAATCCATAAAAATTAAGAATATTAAGAATTAATTTCATTTTTACGGTATTGTTGTAATTTTCACGACACTTTTAACCATTTTTTTTACAGCTGTATCATAATTTCATTTTACAGTATTGTTGTAATTATAATTATTTTTTAGCCGTAATGTTTTCAGTTGTGATGCATTTTAATTTTACAGCATAACTATTAATTTAACTGCATTTTTATCCTTTTTTTACATTTTAATCATATTTTTGTTTTACAGCACAACCGTAATACATGTTAGCCTTTTTTACGACTGAGATGCATATTTGTTTTACAATTAAAATAAAATTTTAATTGTAAAACAAAAATGCATCTCAGTTGTAAAAAAAGGTTAACATTTATTAAAATATACGGTTGTGCTGTAAAACAAAAATATGATTAAAATGTAAAAAAAAATGGCAAAAATGCATTTAAATTAATAGTTGTGCTATAAAATTAAAATGCATCACAACTGTAAAAATTACGGCTAAAAAAAAAAAAAAAATAAATAAAAATTACAACAATACTGTAAAATGAAATTATGATATAGCTGTAAAAATAATGGTTAAAAGTGCCGTGAAAATTACAACAATACCGTAAAAATGAAATTACGACATTGCTGTAAAAAATATAGCCAAAACTGCAGTAAAATTTACGCCTGCACTGTGAAATTAAAATAACGCCATTGCTGTAAAAATAACAGCTAAAACTGCAGTAAAATTTACGCCTGCACTGTGAAATTAAAATAACGCCATTGCTGTAAAAATAACAGCTAAAACTGCAGTAAAATTTACGCCTGCTCTGTGAAATTAAAATAACGCCATTGCTGTAAAATAACTGCATAATGTGCTGGCACCCAAATTGCCAGCACTTTTTGCTGTAAAATTACAGTACTTTTTCTTACAGTGCAGTTCATTATAACTGCCTCAAAAAAATAAGAACCCGAAATAAAAGTCGCCATAAATGCACAACAAGCCGTGACGTATGTGGAATGTAGTGGCTCTTGTTACACTATATGAGGATTTGTAAAACTCTATGTACTGGATTTCTATGTATTCACAGCATAATCTAAGTAAAAATAAGCCTAATGTGTCCATAAGATATTGCAATGACCAATACACATCCACTTGCATCCTCGCCAGAAGTCACAACGCAAAATCAAGATGTGCAGATTGATCTTGCTGTAACACCTTTTGCACAATGTAGGGGAGAGGGGGTCACCTTTGAACATTTTTTCAAAAAATCAATATATTTCTTACTTGAACTATATTTTTTGAGTTTTAAATATTACATAATAAAAGCAACGCATTTATTCATCATATGAACCATAAATTAAACATTTTCCAAAGATATTAAATAAGTTGTGAGGATTTTAAAAGTTGTAATATTTTTGTTTAAACCTGCCCAATGTAGGGGTACCTTTGAACAAGCAAGGGGTACCTTTGAACAAATGAATAAAATGTGAAAAAATTAAGAGTTTTTATAAAAAGTTGCACATGTTACAGAAATATAAAGTAATATGAATATAATTAAATAACTACATTTTGTTGAAGTTGAGAAATTTTGTTATTTAACCAAACTTAAATCCATCAAAGTTGATGTCAAAACTCATTGTTGATAAAACACAAAGTGTTCATCCAGTTGTATTTGGTTGTGAAAACTTTTTTTACAATATCCTTGAAATACACCAATGTGATATCTGATGCTTCTGGGAAATTAAAATTTTTCAGTCTCTATTTTTTAAGAGACCTGATGTAAAATTCCGTTTTATCCGTTACGGAAACCAGAAATAATGTTTGGAAACCTGTTAAATCATGAATCATTTTTTTGTATCCAGGATTCGCAATTATCTTATAACTGAATTTAGATTTGATTCAATTTTGGTTTGAAACATTCCATCACTGATACATACAGAGGTTGGAACCTATGTGTGCAGTAAGGGAAATTGTTAGCAGTATAATTCCATGTTCTTTGACATTCTTAATTAATCAATGTGATATCTGATGCTTCTGGGAAATTAAATTTTTTCAGTCGCTATTTTTTAAGAGACCTGATGTAAAATTCCGTTTTGTCCGTTACGGAAACAAGAAATAATTTTTGGAAACCTGTTAAATCATGAATCATTTTTTTGTATCCAGGATTCGCAATTATCTTATAACTGAATTTAGATTTGATTCAAATTTGGTTTGAAACATTCCATCACTGATACATACAGAGGTTGGAACCTATGTGTGCAGTAATGGAAATTGTTAGCAGTATAAGTCCATGTTCTTTGACATTCTTAATTAAACTCTTTTCAAGTAAAAAAAAACAGAAATAATAATGTTTAGATACATTAAACACTCTTTACTTCATATTTTTAAGTGTTCTCCTTAAATTATTTAATTTATTATTTATCACCAGTTTATTAGGTGTTTTTCGCTGTTAAAAAAGCTAGCTTTTAAATTAAAGCTAGCATCTTTGTTTAAGCATTGAACAATAAATTAAAATTTTAGAGATAGAAGTTTATAAACAAAAGTCTTACAACTTTATTTTCTTAAGTTTAGATTCAAGAGGAAGAAAAATACATATATTGTTTAGACATTACTGCTCATACCAAAATGGTACAGCTTTGTATAATTATTCCCTTGAAGAAACAGTAGTGTATTGCCATATACATTTTTTTAAATAGTTTATTAGAATGCAAATATTTAGAGTGATTAAAGGTGCCCCCAGTTCAAACGTGCCCCCCTCTCCCCTACATCTTGTAAGGGTGGAGTTTCAGAATTTTGCACAAAAGCATGCAACGGATAACTACGAAATGTCCACTTATCGTGCTATTGAATGACTATTAACAGTAGCATTTAAAGAATGCAGACTGGCAGATGCTTTTGCTGCTGTGATTGCAACTTCCTGCACAATCGCTAGCTCAGTAACACGTCGTCCTCTTCCGGTGCAATATCTAGAGTACCATTTTTTAAGCTCCTCTCGTTAAGTTTTTCATCCGTCAATAAACACGAAGGGCTGTTGAAACATTGCTGTAATTCTGATAAAAAGTATTATGATTCAGACACCTTCATCCTTGTTTGGCGGCATATTTACTATGGACGAATCTTTGAACCATAAATACGCTTTTATAGCGAAAATGCACTGACTATTAATTTGCATATTGTCTTTACAGTACAGTGCCATCTGGTGGCAATAATTTCTATTTATTTATTTAATTATTTTTTCACGAAAACTTTGGTTACATGATCTAAATAACATATATCTGAACTTTCATTCGTATTCGTTCGGTAGAATCGGAGCTATAAGCTTTATAGCACAGTCAATTTAAGTTAAATTACTATGTATTACCATTACTAGATTTAGCTAAACTTCGTGACATTAAATGATGGAATTAATATTATGACAAAATCTTTAAAAATTTAATTCAATTTTTCAGTTTATATAATACATATACTTTTCTATTATGACTAAACAGAACATCGTCTTTTCAACGCTTTATTGAAGAAGTTGTAATTTAAAAACATTAATAACTGCAAGTATTTTTTTTAACAGGTGTCATCAAAGTCTTTATCTCCTTCAACAGTTTTTTTTTTTTTTTTTTTTTTTTTTTTTTTTTTTTTTAATTTTACAATGCTTCCCTTTCACAAAAACGTGCTGTTAACTCTACTGTGATTATTTTTTTTTCTTCAACTTATATAGGTTTTCGGCGTCTTGGATAAGTAGAATAAAAAATTGTGAGATGTATTGTGTATACGTATGTGTACACTTACCACTAGGCTGTAATATTATTATACATATAAAGTCTCGCAAAAAATTATGACCTTCATTATTTCGCGCCTGCTGAGTTTGAGCTTGTTTGAGGTGTGTTTGAACTTATCAATACAAAGACGACTTTGCTGTAAGGATATGTTAATTTCCCAGTTTACTTTATACATGGTTGAGGGAGTGATAAACTACCACAGAGTGATAAAACTATCACACTTTAATGTGGATTCATTGTAAAATCCTCATCATATGATTCTCGTGTAATGCATATATTCGTCCACTATTCTGTACCCGCCTCTCCCATTCTTTCAACAATACTCGGTTGGATCAATGCAGAATAGTAGTTGATTAAATAATTTAGTAGGTAATCTGTGACCTAATATTCTTGGGTATTTTGTCAAATAAATTCAGAGTAATAGAATTTATTTCTCAATAGTTTTTGCAAAATCACTTCGCTTTCTTTCTGATACATTCATGAAGGTATTTTCATCTTGAAATCTACAAACTGTCAATTTGTAACAATAACTGTTTAAAATATTTTTTTAAATATATAGTTTGTAATTTAGGTTAAACAAAGTAATAAGACCGTAAACAAGTTTCAGAAAAAAATAAAAAAAAATCTTTAAAAATCTTGATACTGTCGTAACAAATAGAAAAATAAGTTCCTCAGTATAAATTTAAATTCATCCAATGTTAATTACTGATGTTTTTCATTGTAAATTGTCGAGAGAAGCAGGACCGAATCTAAGGGGGTGCTGAGGACGGCTCACCCCCCCCCCCCTAAAATATTTCGAGCCTCCCCTGGAAAAGATTCCAAGGTCACTAAATGAATTTCTGTTATGAAAATTCATATGCATTTTTGTTGAAAAATCTAATTTAGTTTTGAGACCCTTTCACAGTTTTGTACAATTGCTAAATTGAGTCTAAAATAAATGTTTCAACTCTCGCTCATTCCACTTGCACATATGAAGCTAACAGGATATTTAATTTTGCACCATCTATACACTCAAGATTTTCATCATCGTATATTTTCTGAGCATAAAATGAAGTTATTACAACAGTTTAATAAGAAAAGTAGTACCTACAATGGGAATATGCACTGACTTATCTTTCTGCGTCAGATAGAGAGAGAAAAAAAATATGACCCCCCCCCCCCCTATTTTGCATTTCGAGCTACAGCACTGGGGAAGAGAGACTTAGTAAGAGGTTTGTCAATTACTAAAAACATCACCGATTGCTTGAAGTGTAGTTTTTTAAAGAACCTTTTCTTAACTTTCTTTATTTAGACATATATAATATCTGAGAGTTTATTATAAGGAAATATATAACTACATTAAATATGTACATCAAAATGTCATTATTCGGCCTTGGGTTTCAGTTCTTTAGCGTAAGTACCATTTGTTAAATTACGAATACAGTAGAACCACGATAATTCGAATTAATTGGGACCGAACCCTATCCTGATTATCGAAAATCCGGATTATCCGGAGAATTAGAAAAAAATGAAAGAAAATAAAACATACGTACAGAAAATCCCCTTTATGTTAAACTTATTAAATATTTACAGACAGTAAAATTGTTTACTTTGTTAATGCATTCTTTCAAAAAGATTTCATTAGAAGTTTTTTTTAATTCTGAATACGACAATGAAACAAGTTAATGTTATGGAAATTAACCAATCGCTTCTCAAACTTGAAAAAAAAAAATGACCAAACCGATCCGGATTAACGGGGTCCGAATTAGCGGGGTTCTAGTGTAATTAGATTTCTTTCAAGTTTAATGAATTATCTAAACGTATTATTTGGGAAATATGTATATATATTTTTAAAAAAGAACATTTTGCAAGAAATATCTTTTGACGACCCCAATGTCCTTTAAAATTTTACTACTTTAATATTCAGAGATATTTTTCGAATTTATTTTGAAATATTTCAGAAAATACCATTTAAAAATATAAATGTATTATGAAATAGCCTAAAGGAGAAAAAATATTTCTTGGAAACGTTCAAAGAATAAAAAAAATAAAATATTTATCTTTTTTTAAATATTGACCAAGCTGGAACTAGACATGATGTTGCGGTTATTGAGAGAGGGAAGGTCGGATTCAAATTTATTTATACCTTTCAGTTGAAACTGGTAGATAAAAAAAATATTGGTTTTCATGAAAGTCGGAATGCGAAGATTTTTTTAGGTTACTCATGCATGTCACGTTACGATTCAAGATTTCAATTTTCTGCTTGCAAGAAAATCTATCTACTTTAAATTTAAAATTTTCAGAAAAGTGTATGAAAATATATTTTCTAATAGACTATAAACGAGTTCAAGAAATTTTAGAAACAGAAAAATGTTAATGTAATTTTTTAAACGGAAATAAAATATTAAGTTAATAATAATCAGATGAAAATTAAACTTTGAAATAACTAAATTCTAATTGACGAAATTTTAATTCCGGTAAAATGCAATGACATAATCTATTATATATGTACTTATTTTTACATAGCTTTAGAGCTTATGTACAGTTCATTTCTGTTAATATTTCGAGAGTTAGCTGATTTAAAAACCTTTTAAAAAGATTATAAATTTGGGATAGATGAAACATTCAAATACATGCTTTAATGTATGCCATTTATGTTTAGTACAGAAAAATAAAGCTTTTGAGAGAAAATTGATGGCAATTCACCAGAATTTGAAAGTATGTCCCTTGTCTTTCATAAGCAATGAACACTGGCATGTCTTCAAATTTCGATATTTTTTTTGCTGGGGTAGAAGGCATTGTAACTCAGAAATGAAGAATTAAACTTTTTTTAAACACAACATATTGGTTATCATTTATTATATAGTTCTAATTCTAAATATCTAATGAAAACATTCGCAAGTGTGTGCGATTATTTGTTACAAATTTGCGAAAGTTTTATGAATACAATATTAAAAATCTTACTTTATTATTTAAAATTGCGTTGTTAGGTTTATTTTACGTTCAAAACATGATCTTTGTATACATATTCTCAATATATTAAATATTTTTAAAATAGCTATGATCAAAATAAGTGATATTTGAGTCATCTAAAGTGCAGTTAAAAAACTGTATTTTTACAGAATTCTTTCGGATCCCCATTTCTAGTTTATAAAAAAAGGTTTTTCACAATCTTTTTAAAATGTTCATCAGTTAAAGCTGAAAAAACTCACTTTGACTGAAGTATAGCATAAATTTTGACATTTCTTTTATAAAGCATGTGTTATTTAATTCATAAATAACTATATATTTGACATAAGGAGATAAATAGCCAGTGAAAATTTCGTAGCATTTTTTAAAAGATGGTAATTTCCTCGTTCTAATGCACAGGAGTGTGGCTTAATCAAAGAAAATTTACCTTGACAGCTTCAAATTAGTTTATTTATGCAGTCATATCATTAGAGAAATGCTCTCAACTTCCCAAACAAACGCTTCATTGAATAGAGCAGCCACCTTTCGCAGAATTCCGACGAATTGCTACAAGCCGAGTGCCACCTTCATCTCCGAACCTCCCAGGTGAAAAGTAAAAAGTTTCTAGAACATTCTATAATCTAAAATCCTACCTTTAGATGTAAACAGAGCTGACATCTGCGACCAAGCTCATAGCAAAGGAATCAAATGTATCCCGCAAACGATAGTTTTATTTAAAGGATTATTATTTAACTTATTTAATAATGGAAAGTAGTTAAAATTCGAATTCATTTCACAGACGATAATTTCATTAAAAAAAGGAAAAGAATAATTGTTACGAAATAAATATAAAACACGACGATAAAATAGCGAAAAAGTTAGTTTTATTAGGAATTTTAAGAAATAAAGTTATTTTAAGAATATTTTTAATTCAGAGATATTTTTTAGATTTACGTGTATCGGAATAAATTTTTTTGAAGGTGAATTAGGAATTTCTATAAAGATTAATAGATTAAATCTAATAATAAGATTTTAATTTCATAAGCTGGAATAAAAATGGAATTTTGTTAAAAAGAAATAACTATAGTATAAGGTTAATTTTGGCAAAAGAATTTAAATTTTGTAATATATATATATATATCGTACCAATCTACGGATGGGGTCATTCGTTTAAAAATTTTACAAAATACATAATAAACAATACCCTACTACACCTGCTTAATATAATAAGGTAAAAAATGGAAATACAAATGCTTATTGTCGATACTTTTCAGCTAATTTATGATTTAGAAAATAATTAACATATGAGTATTACTTAAAAAAGTCTTTTAAACATTAAAATATAGAAAAAACTATAAAAATAATATAAAAGTTTATGTTAAAATTTAAACCTATAAAACCCATAAGTGACAAGTAAAACCGGCTGCTTAGATAATAGTAAACAATGATTACTTAGGCTAATTGAAAATATTTACGTCATAATAAAACTTAATTATTTTGCCCCGCTTATAGTGAACGGGATAGAAATTATTTGAAAAGAAAAATTATTTACATAAAGCATAAACACACATAAAGACACATAAACACGCAAATATACATGTACATATATGTGTGTGTGTGAGTGCGTTGGTCTACCCTGTAAAATGAGTAACTTCGTCGGTTTAAACACCAACAGAGTGAGTAACCTCAGACGCTTCGAGTAACTTTTGGAGGTTACTCGGAGTGTCTGAGACCTGAATTACGCGTTTTCAATAACCAGGATGCTAAATCTGCAGTTTTTTGAGGTTACTCGGAGAAGCGATTTATTGCCGTCATGAAAACACACTGTGTGTAACATTTTATTTGCCACTGGTTTCAGCGCCATCTTATGGAGTGTATTTTGATAGCCTCGAACCCCAAAACTTTTACAGATGCAATGGCTTTCTACCAAGTAAGCTAAGGTTACTCGAAGATGCGGTATTTTGTCATATTCTACACAGCCACTTCAGTTACTCGATCATGCAATCTTCTACCATATATACACAACAATATAAGTTACTCGATCGTGCGAATTTTAGCCCGTATGTATACACAGCATTATTGGTTACTCGGTCGTGCAATATTCTACCCGTATGTATAAGGAAATATAAGTTACTCGGTGATGCGGTATTTTGTCAATTCCTACGCACAAATATCTCCGTTACTCGATAAAGCTATGTTCAGCACACACAAGAAGTTTAATTACTCGATAATACAATAATTGACCTAGTTATAAAAATACAAAGGTATTACCGTAAAAAGATGTCGGGAAGGTTGGCTTATTAAAAGAATTTCGACAAGCATTTTATCAAATTGTTAGATTGTCTGTTACTTTTTACGATGAATAATTTTATCAAAATTTAAAAGTTGAAGAAAATGTGAAATATATATTGATATTTGTTGGTAGAGTAATTAAGAAAATAAAAATAATAGCGATAAGATTATTATCTTTTCAGAGGACAGTGTATCTTTTCAATAATTTTGTTTATTTTGGAAAATATAGATTAAACGGTAAACTGACTACTTTTAATGTTCAGTTAACAGTGAATTAATAAAATAAACAAACAAACTACATTATTAATTAAAATTGTGAAAATGTTTTAAAAAATTGCATTTTTAAAAAATTCCTACTACATTTTTAAACACTAATATTTTGGCTTTTTTCCCTTTGAGCTTTTAAAATATGTATTACACGAGACTGCTCGTCGGAAGAAAAAAGTCGGTTAAAAGAAGCCTTTATTTAATATATTAAAAAAATCGCCTTTTAGATCAATTTTGAAATAAACTCAAATTACCATTTCATAACACCTTTGCTGTGAAATGAAAGCATAAAAAATAATGCATGACATACTTGACTCTAAAAAATATCACTTTGATCATCTACACATAAATATCAATTAAAAATGTTTTCTTTCTTTGATTACTGAGTAGAGTTACTCGAAGAGTCGCTGTATTTTTTTTAATTCTGTACACAGTTTTCTAAGTTACTCGATAATGCCTGAATGCACAACAATATAGATTACTCAATGGTAATGTATTTCACCAGTTCCTACAACACAATTATATCAGTTACTCGATAATGCAATCTTCTGCCTGTATGCACAACAATATAGTTACTCAATGATAATGTATTTCACCAGTTCCTACACACAATTATCTCGGTTACTCGATAATGCCATTTTCTATCCATTCGTACACATTTACGTTACTCATTGGTATGGTATATTACCAATTTCTACACACAGCTATCTCAGTTACTCGATAATGCGTTCTTCTGTCCATCTGTAGACACTACAAGCTAAGTTATAGATCATACATTATTTTACCTAATAATAAAAACACAGAGCTATTATGGTAAAAACTGAAGGGAAGGGGGGGGGGGAATCACTTACAAGAATTGAGTATTGTGTAAAATCGCAGCGTGGTCTGCAGCTACTAACTTGAATATTTTTTTAAATCAAAATTATGAGAATAAATGTGAATTAAAGGAACAATTGTAGATAAATTTGTAGCTGATATCGTATTATGGATTAATATTTTTTGTGGTACTTTAAGAAAATAATTGTATTAATATTAACATTAATTTCTCTTAAATGTAAAATGAGAGCCTTAATGATAGACCATATGATATTTTCATATAAAAAATGTCAGTAAGCACATGATATGAAATTATTAGATTTATTTATACAATGAACTTAATAATAAAATAAGTACTTATGTGCTTTTCTTTAAGTACTAAGTATAAAAGTTAAATGGATATTCTATAGAAAAAAAAAACACGATTTTTCAATAAATCTTTGAAAAATGTTACTGTTTTTTAATATTAAACAGAACTATTTTTCACTGGTTTCGATAATTTACTAATAATATCACTTTTTTATGTATGTGTCTTCATCTGTATCGTAAAATTTCAAACTTTCGCAATATGAGTTCAGAAATTTGGTTTGCTATCCCCAACATGTTTTTTATTTATTTTATTTTATTTTATTATGTGTTTTTTAATGGCATTATATAATTTTCGTAATTTGAAGAAAAAAAAAAGAAATTAATTAATTTCCGTAGTAAGAGAAACTCATAAAAAGTATTTATAATTTTGGGAGTAACTGGATTTTAGATGGTTTAGATTCTCCTGATACATGTCGCAGTTACCCCATTCTTGAAAAAAATATGGAGTAAACGATAGATACTTGATGTACGGGTCTACAAAAAGTGCGCCTACGGTAGGAGGAGATCATAAACTGCGCTTACAGCTTCGACCATATCTCTATGATCTGTGCTCGAGGGGTAGTAATATATCATTACATTGAGGAATGCCTTAATGATTTTTTACCCACAAACACTTCTGTGTGCAAATAGAAGCATGGTAAATCTTGGCGACAATAGTCACATTACTTATAAACATCTGGTCTGCATTCGTACTACATCTTACAAGATACTCAGTATATAGGGGGAACTGGGGTACATTGATACATGGGGCACATTGATACACCCCCTCTACAGCTCACAGGGTCATTACAGGAAGTTTCACAACAGCTCCAAAAGGTGATGCTAGTGCACTCAACTACATACAGAAAGTCTTGGAATGATTCAATTGTTTGATGAAACGGGATGAGTGATTTATTGTTTTTGTACATCAAAAGTAAATTTCAGTTGTACAATTGAAATGGTATTATACAACTGTTCTAGTGTTTCCTACCGAAAAGAATACTCTCCCTGGCAAGTAAAACTACTCTTTATCAGTTTCTCATTCTTTTTTGTTAGATAAATTATGAAGTGTTGGATTTGAGATTCATTTTATTCAAAATGGCTGTATGGGCCACATTGATACAGTCTTCGTCGGGGCACATTGATACAACCTAAATCCTTTTCTAGTTCATTTTTTCATTTCCTTTTATTATTTTTTTTACAATGCACTCTTTAATCCAACCATTTTTCGCCAAAAACTTCCAATATCATTTTTTATTGAAGTGAAATAGCTTTAATTTCTTTATATTAGAACATTTTGTAGTATTTTTGCAAAGAGAAGACGTACGAACTTACCCAACATCGAGTGCTAGTAGAACTAACAAAAGAAAAGGACGACAGCCTGGAAAATCTCAAATTTATATCTATTATCCAGAAAAAAAAGTATTTTCTACATGAAAAGTGTTACGTAAGAGAAACAAGCTGCAGAACAGCACAGGATAATTATATTAAAAAAAGAATTTTTAATATAATTATCCTTTATTTTCAGTTTATAAACCGATTTATAAACAGAAAACTTGGTAATTTTTCATTTTTTCCTAAGAAAGAAGGTAATGCTGGGGTTGAAGTACCAGATATGACAAAGTTACCACAGCCAACAATCAGACAAGGAACAGCCAGAACATCAGGTCATTATACATTTCGTTTTGATTGCTTTAACATTGCTTACAAATAAAGTGTGGGTGATTTGAATTTTTATAAATAATATAAAATGGTTTGCTATCTATTTTTTTATGAAAAATATGCATTGGTGTTATTTTGTCTCCATTTTTCCCAGACGTATCAAAGTGTATCAATCTGCCCCGGGGAAGGGGTACATTGATACAAATTACTTTTTTTGATTTTTTTTTAAATTACATGCAAAAATAATACATAAAACAACGATTGTACATTTTTATAACACACTTCACGGGTTTTAATGACATCACATAGAAAAATAACTTGAAATTTCTGCTTTCTAGACACCAAAAAAAATTTTAGAAAAAAACTGTATCAATGTACCCCAGTTCCTCCTACATATAAAATAAATAAATAAATAAAATGAATCGCAATTTCTCAAGTAGTGGATTACAATTTTTGCAGAGGATTTCTATTTTAAATGGAACCGGTGCCCCAAATTTTGCTAACTCTTTCAAGGTATTCCATGGATTAATTAACACACACCATTGTTATTTATTTATTTATTTATTTTTATTTATTTATTTTTTTTTTGTAACTCATAGATAAAAAGCGTTTTTCTGTTTTTATTGACAAAAAATTTTGAAAATTCTTAAAATTCAAATTATCATAACTCGGTAAGTTTTATTTGTACAAAAGTGAAACTTTTATTGTTTTACTTATTAGGACACGGAGAAAGTTTTACTAGTGCTTAAATGTCGTAAATGAATAAATAAATAAATAATTTCTATACCTTTTTAAAAAATACATTTTTTTATATGCGTTTACCATGAAATGAAACAACATTCGATTGAATTCTGAATTAAAACACCTTCTAATTTAATGTGTTTTCGAGCAAAATTGAATTCAGAAATGTGTTAGAAAAAAGCTTCTTTAAATTTGAGAGCAGATTTAAGATTGACTTCAAACCCAAACTGGTTACTCTCCAGAATTTATATTTGTTTGTACTTGCATGGCTGTTGCATGAGAATGACATATAATGATATTTAGAGTGTGTGAAATCAAAGGATATTTCCAATTTTCATTAAAAGCAATTTTTCACAAAATGCTGTTTAAAAGCATTTAGAATTTGAGCTAAATTTCTATAAAGTGCTCTAAACTGAATTTTCAGATGTTATAATGCTATAAATTTTCATAAAACAACAAGCGCTTATAATTCAGCATGTAATTCAATGCATAAAAATGATTGAAAAGTTACTAAAATTTAAGCCAGTTAAATATCATATCTGTAAATAGCATGCTTTGGCGTTTTGTGTTTGTAAGTTTATAAATTTGGAGGAAAACTCTTACAATCTATATTATAAAGGCCAAACGTTTATGTGCGTGACGCATACATCATTTTATGAATGACAACACTTTGAAATTTGAAATGGAATTTCGGTTTTGCAGTTTTTGCTATTTAAAATTTTTAAGTTTCTAAACATCACACACTTTCAATTTTATACCAGATTATACCAGCGCTCCTGAAAATCTTTGCTGAATGACTGCAAATCGAAATTTGTGTATAACGAAAAAAATGCGCTTTTCTCAAAATCTATGTATTCTAGGGTAATCGCTATAGTTTTCCTGGAACACATAAATTAGAGTCTAGAACCTCTAATTTTTTCATTATTTTAAATTCAGCTGATTTAGAAAAAGAGGGGGGGGGGACATATTTTCGCACTTAATTTTCTTCTATATCTCTGAAAATATAGCACCTAAAATTAAAAGAAAGCATAATAATCATGTTTATGCAGTCGTTCTAGTTACATATTTTATTTTTAACATTGAATCCAGAATTTCCACCACCACATTTGTCCGAAGAAAAAGCACTCTCATAGAAAACACAAATTGCATCATTTCACCTTTTTATAATCCATTTTCTGCTTTTTTTTTTTTTCATTCGGTTTACTTCTAACTTTTTTATTTCTTTTTTTCATATTTATTACAGGCAATTTTGCCATGTCCAAATGCGCTTTTTGTGAAGTGATCCTGTAACCAATTTCATTCTAGAAGACGGCCACGTTTGCTTTTATTTTCATATTGCAAAATGAGACTTGAACTATTTCTGAACCATTTAAATTAATTTATTAAGCATGGAACTATTTAAATTAATGTTTTTCCTTTTCTTCAAGCAGAGAACCCACAGATGTCTAAATACCTGCTGACCAGTGGACGGTATTCACATCATTGCTGTGTTTAAATTAACAAAACAATATTGCAATGCAAGTAAAAAAAAAAAAAAATCTTAATTTAAAAAAAAGAAAGAAAAAAAGTTTTTAATAATAATAATAATAATAATAATAATAATAATAATAATAATAATAATAATAATAATAATAATAATAATAATAATAATAATAATAATAATAACGTTCAAAAGCTTTATCTAATCCTTAACAAATAATGTGTGTCTGTCATGTTAACGATATTCAGGTTATTTTTGTTACATAAGCGTTTATATTTCACAATTTTCAATTAAAAAAATATTAAATTAGTAAATTCGCATTAATGGAAAATAAAGCTAACCACTGGTAATTTTAATAATAATACAATTTAATAAATAGATTAAATAATAATACAATTTTGCGAAAATTAAGATAATTTTATTAAATAATAATAAGGCCATCCATTTTTATTATCTTTTAACTTAAACTTATT
This sequence comes from Maratus speculifer, assembly GCA_964019185.1. Classification (NCBI taxonomy): domain Eukaryota; kingdom Metazoa; phylum Arthropoda; class Arachnida; order Araneae; family Salticidae; genus Maratus; species Maratus speculifer. The sequence continues at coordinate 168,499,418 of OZ025292.1, forward strand.
TCAATGGTTATGAGCTCCCGATATGCGTTTCTTTCAGGCAAAAAGTAAATGTGTCGTCACATTATATAGCTCCCAAATTAGAATACTTGTCATTAGGATGTGTTTAAATTCAAAAATAAATTTTAAAATGAGTCATTATATAAGCGTAATTGATTTGAGATTTTTTCTTCAACTACTATTTTTGTTAAATTTATTTTAGCTATAAGGATTGGTCCTATAAAAAACTTGGCGTTGTAAAAGCTGTAGATATTATTAAGAAGATGTAAAATAAATATAATCTGATTTAATAGCTTAAAAATTGACGAAGTATTAGATATTTTTTTCCACCCCACTTTTTTCTTTCGTTTTTAATTTTATTTTTATGTTTATTTATTTGTTTTAATTGTTGATTTTTTTTTTCCTTATCAGTAAGAGTTGGCATAAAAAATAGCAGTACAAAAGCTTTAGATAATATTACGTATATTTATAAAGAAAATTATTTGGATTACATATCTTGAGAATTGACTTGAAGTTATGAATTTTTTCTTCCAAAAACACCCTTTATTTCGCCCATTTTTAAATTCATCATATGTCTGTCATGCATAAAGTTCTTCGCTAATATAAACTTTATATCAGCAGAATTATAGAAGTTATCGAGCCCATAAAAGAGTGATGGTAATATATGAATTACTCTGGTTATATAATGTCCATTTATCCATATATTTCTTAGTAATTTGGTAATCTACCTTCTATTTCTCTTCAAACTTCAACTGTTTTTAATAATATGATTGTAAAAATACTGGTTTCATTGGTTCTTTTATTGGTATTGTCTGAATAACTTTGGATGTATTTATAAAAATACTTATATATGTGTGTATATATATATATATATATATATATATATAAATTGGTTATGCAAATTCCAATTGTATTCATTTTTTTTATTTTTTTTTATTTTTATTTTTCTTTTAAATTCAAATGTTTTATTATATAGCCCTTATTGGTGATTGGAACTAATTTTTTTTCGTGGAATCTCTTTTTCCTTGTTCTTAATAATCCCCATATAAATTTTAAAGCAGTTCCGGTTATTAGAATTAGCTACAGAGAGCTCTAAATAACGTCAGTTAAAAAAAAAAAAAATAAATAAAAAAAAAAATAAAAAAAAATAAAAAACCCTGTCTGTATATACCGGGTGTCATTAAAAATGACTGGTGGATTTTAAAATTCAATAACTTGCAAACGGTGACAGCTATTTAAAAAGTTTTTGCAGGAGGGTTATGTAAAATGTCAGAAGTTTTTTTACCGTAATTTTTTATTTTAGTTCGCATCTCAAACAATAGGCGGCGCTGACGGCGATTGAGGGCCAGGTTATCAGTGCTGAATGAAGCGTCGACCGTCGACAAATTATTACCTTTTTTTTTTTTTTTTTGAACCCATTACCGTCGAGTTTTGTTTACACTTTTTTAATGCATCTGCATCAGTTGATTCCAGTATTTACATAATTATAATTTTTACTCATTTAAACTCTCAAAACTTTAGATTAGATAATATGAATATTTCATTCCTAAAAAACTGATTTTCACATCGGAAATTTGTTAATTTTTATATCGCAAGTTTTCTTGCCAACTGGCTAATGAAAAAAATCAATTAATGAATTAATTAATGAAATGAATCAATTAATGAATAAATTAATGAAAAAAATCAATGGAAAATTTTTTCAAAAAAAAGAAAAAAAATTTAAATAAGTAAGTTTCCAGAAAAACAAATATAAAATTTTATCTTAACGTAAAATAACGTTGAACTAGCATTTTTACAATTAATGAACAAAATAGTTGGTAAAGTACTGACGCGATGCCCTATGACCTATACACTTGAGGACTAGAAAAAAATTTTAAAAATGACCCAAAGATTTATAATTTCCCCTTAAGAAGTTTCCTTTTAAATTACAAAAATTAAAACCAGGAAGTAAATTTCTGATTTTGGTTGATACAACCCCAACCAAATATTTTGGTTGGAATGACAAAATTTTGGTTTGACTAACGAAATGATTTTGTTAATTCAACCAAAGTCTGTTTAAAATTTGGTCCTTTTAACCAAAATTTTTGATTGGGGCTATATCAATTAAAATTTAGTAGTTTTAGCAAAACAGTTTTTTTTTCCTGTATGTGTGTGTGTGTGGGGGGGGGGGGGGGTCTGCAAATCTGAAATAACTATTTGAATCAAAATTTAAAGAGATAGATAAATTTTAAGCATTCAATTCATTTTAGTATGGACTTGGCCTTCGATACAAAAATTTAACCCTTTAAGCGGAAAAAATAAATTAAGTTTTCTCCCTCAAAAAAGTTCGAAACAGTAAGAGAATTCCTTTCAATAAGAGTTGTTCTATTTATCTAATGTTCACTAAAAACACCAGGGCAGATATTTATCACCCCCTTTTTGAGTGACGTGTAATCTTTACCCCTTTGTCCAGTAGTTTGGGCAGTGCAGTAGAAAGCTTTTGTGTCGCAAATGCTTTTTGATGTCAATACATGGGTGAGAAACTTGTATTTGTAAAGCTGATTTCGGCTCGTTTCTGTTTTCAAACATATGGGAAAGAAAGATTTCCACACACACACATATAATATATACCTATATAGATCAGAATAAGCAATATAAGTAACTTTTTTTTTAGTAGGATGATGAAATAGCGCCAGTAAAAATTCTATTAGCTTAAATACTTTTTAAATCAGAAGATTATGTTTCATTTTAAATGTAAATTTTAAATTTATATAATAATTGAAATTAATGATCCCTTATGCATTGTTTATAAATTCTATCATATTTATTTTTAAAATATATATTTAAATTTTACGTACAATGAAACCTCCTTATTGTAGTCAGGAATTCTGCAAAATTTTCTTTAATTTTTTATATTAAAACATGTCAGCTATTTTAATATTATACAAGTAATTCAACTGAGCTATAATTACGCCAAACAATTTTTATATGATTTGAAATTTAAACTTTGTATTTCAAAACAAACAATATACTAGCATCCTTTAGTTATTTTGGTAAAATTTATTATAATTTTACCTTAAATTATGTATTTGCTTACAGAATAATAACTTTGTTAATGTTACTTTACTAATAAAAACTTTAAAACTACCTTTCGTTTAATTTCTTTTTAATTTAATTGGCATTCTATACTCTTTACAGAATTTTTTTTTTTTCATACAAATAAAATTTTTTTAATTCAAACTTTATTTTGATATTAATAGTTTTTTCAATTATTACGGTAAAATAAATTTTATTAAAAAACATAATTATAGTCTATTCTGATATAAACTTCAAACGTTTCTCTCTCTCTCTCTCTCTCTTTTTTAAATCATTAGAGTTGTCGTAAAATGTTTAAGATTTTGAATTATAAAACATACGAAAAGCATAAAAAATATTATAAAATATAATTAATTTTAATAAAGTTTAAGAATTAGAAATCGTAATGATAAATATTCGTGAGATTCAATTAAATCGTAAAATTTAATGAATTTTTTAATGATATTTTTGTCATAATAAACTTTTTAGTGTTGTTTTCAGCTATTTTATAAAGTAAATAATAAAAAACCGAATGTTTTTTTTTTTTTTTCGCTATTACAAATGTGTGCTCCCTACATGCATTGTAAAAAACAAAAAAAAAAAACAAAAATAATAATAATAATAATAAAATTACTAATTTTTTTAGATTATTAGAACTTTTCATGTAACCATGACATCAAAAATTCATATAACCGAATCTGTAACATGAATTCTTACTGTTACAGTTATATAAAAAAAATCTTGAAATCCAAGATTCCTAGAAAAAGTTTAATAACTTTACAGATTTTATTTTATATATACTGTATGAGTTTCTTTACAATTGTGTTATCTGTAGTGATTTTTTTTTTTTTTTTTTTTTTTTTTTCAAATATTAAACTAACTATGTGTAGGGAATAACTTCATCCCACTAGTTAGAAAAAAATTACTCAAGTATAAAAACTTCCAAAATATTTTATGACATGGAAAATAAATTACAAAGAATAATTGCGGAAACTGCAAGGGAAAAAAATGCGACTACACACACAAAGAAAAAAAATTGCATATTGATATTTTATTTAACTTTAAAAATTTAAATGTTTAAATTTTGCAATATGTAGGGCCTGACTTATGCAGGGACATGCGGGGCAATTGCCCCGGGCCCCCCGGCTTGAGGGGGGCCCACAAGGACAGATTAATTTTTCATTAAAAGAGTGCCAATTGATAAAAAAACAGCCAAAAGTGACCAAATTCTTTTTTTTTTTTTCAATTTTAAGGAGCTGGCTTCTCCTACCCCCTCTGTTTCTGTGCCCCATGCCCCCTTAAGGTCTCACATTTATCCTTATACTTCTGAAACGGAAAAAAATTGAATTCAATATTTTCTTAAAGTTATCTTTCTTCTGCTATTATATATATCGATGTGAATAGTACTTGAAGTTTATGTACACATACCAATATGAATTTTAGTTTTAGTCACTTCAGTATAATTTATGAAAAATTTTAAGATTGAAGGGGGCCCCCCCTAATAATGTTTGCCCCAGGGCCCCCCCACTCTCTAAGTCGGGCCCTGGCAATATGGAGGTAATAAATTACTCCGATCAGTTAGAAATACTATTAAAATATTTGCAAAATTGCTTTATGTTAATGTTTAAACTTTGATGGAATTTCATATTTACGAAAACTGTAAAACTTTTAGTTTTGTTACTTTAAAATTTGCAATTATATTTCATTTCTTTTCTTTTTTCTTTTAACAGATGTACAATCATTCATATTCATAAAATGTACATATATATGTATGGTAAACGGAAAAAAAGTGACCGGAAAAAAAGTTATCTGAAAAAAAGTGACCTAAACTATAAAAGCGGAAAAAAGTGACACGGAAAAAAAGTGACACGGAAAAAAGTGACAAGGAAAAAAAAGTGACACGGAAAAAAGTGACAAGGATTGGTTTTGGGGATTTATTATTGATTTTGGGGATTCATTGGTTAAGTATGAAAAGGGGATCGGGTGGGGGGCTCATAGTGTAGGTAAATGGGTTTTTCATGCTGAATTAACTGTTTTGGTTCAATTTTTGGATATACGCTCATACTGAAAAGACGCTTGCCTGATTAGTTTTGGGAAGGGACGATTACCCCCCCCCCCATCCGTCCTCAATTAGATGAATGGGTTTTTATGCAGAATTATCCAACTTGTGTCAAATTTTCATATAGGTTCTTTTCGATAAGGCTTATATATAGTATAAAATGCCTGAAGAGTTTTAGGAGCTTAATGGTTAACTATAGAAAGGGAACGGGAGATAACCTTTCTTAAATTAAATTAATGGCTTTTTACGGATAATTATGCGATTTGCTTCGAATTTTGGACATGGGTTCATTAACACGTATAAGACGATAAGACGTATCTCTGATTAGTTATGGGGTTCTTTTACTTGTTATAAAGGGGGACGAGCAATTATCTCTCCCTCAAACTAAATAAATAGATTTTTATGCAGAATCATCTGATGCATTTCAATTTTTAAACATCGGTTCTTTCTGATAAGGTGAATTCCGGAATAGTTTTAAGGATTTAATGGCTAAGTATAAAGAGAAGATGGGGGAAAGCCCTCTTAAATTAAATAAATGGCTTTTTATGCAGAATTATCCGATTTGCTTCGAATTTTGGACATGGGTTAATTATGATAAGACGTATATCTGATTAGTTATGGGGTTCTTTTGCTAATTAAAAAGGGGGGGCGGGTGATTACTACCCCCGGCCTTAAATTAGCTTTAAAAAAATTATGCACACTTATCCGATTTATTTCAAATTTTGGATGGAGGATCTTTCTCATAAAGTAAATTCCTGAATAGTTTTAAGGGTTTAATGGTTATGTATAGAGGGAGATGGCTTTTTTCTCAGAATCATCCGATTTGCTTCAAATTTTCGATGTATATTCATTATAAGAAGGCGTATCTCTGATTAATTATGGGGTTCTTTTGCTAATTAAATAGGGGAAGCGGGCGATTAATCCCCCACTCTTTAAATAAGATTTTTTTTTTACAATTATCCAACGTATTTCAAATTTTGGATATAGGTTTTACCTGATAAAGTAAATCCCTGAATAGTTTTAAGGGTTTAATGGCTAAGTTTAAAGGGATGAACGGGGGATAACCCAAAATTAATCAGGAGTTCACCTTATCATAATGAACACACATTCAAAATTTGAATCAAATAAGATAATTCTGCGTAAAAAGCCATTTATTAATTTAAGGGGGGTTATCCTCCGTTCCCCCACTGTATACTTAGCCATTAAACCCTTAAAATTATTCTGGGATTCAATTTATGAGAAAAAACATATATCCAAATATGAAATATATCGAATAAGTGAACATAAAAAACAATTTATATAATTTAAGAGGGGGGGGGGATAATCACCCGCCTTAATTTTTTAAAAAATAACCCCATATGTAATCAGGGATACGCCTTATCATAATGAATCTATAATCCAAAATTTGTAGAAAATCCTATAATTCTGCGTAAAAAGTAATTTAATTTAAGGTAGGTTATATTCTATTCCCCTTCAATACTTAGATATCAAATCCTTAAAACTATTCAGGGATCCAGTTTATCAGTAAGAACCTACATTTAAAATTTGAAATACATGGGATAATTCTGCATAAATTTTTTTTTATCTAGTTTAAGGGGGAGATAATTGCTCGCCCCCCCCTTTATAATAAGCAGAAGAAGCCCATAACTAATCAGAGATACGTCTTATCATAATGAACCTATGTCCAAAATTCTAAGCAAATCGGATAATTATGTCTAAAAAGTTATTAATTTAATTTAAGAAAGGTTGTCCCCCGCTCTCCCTCTATATATAACCATTAAAACTCCTAAATCTCTTCATGCATTATATACTATATATAAGCCTTATCGAAAAGAACCTATATTCACAGGGCCCGACTTAGACAGTGGGTGGCCCTGGGGCAAACATTATTAGAGTGGCCCCTTCTATCTTAAAAATGTTTGTGAATTATACTCAAGTGACTAAAATCAAAATTCAAACCTATTGTATGTATGCATAAATTTCGTACCAAGTACTGATTTCAGTATTTATATTTCACATCTTTATACATAATAACAGAAGATAAATAATTTTAACTATTAATTTTTTTTGTGATGTAACTATTACTTGAAGGGAACGTGGGGCAGGGAAGCAAAGGGGGTAGGAGAAAAAAAGACCCCTTAAGATTGAAAAAAAAGAATTTTGGTAATATTTTGCTATTTTATATCATTTGGCCCTCTTTTAACAAGAAACTTTTCTCTCCTTGGGGGGGGGGGGGGGTGTCTTCAAACCGGGGGGCCCGGGGCAATTGCCCCGCATGCCCTTGCCTTAGTCAGGCCCTGTATATTCAAATTTGACACACGTTGGATAATTCTGCATAAAAACAAATTCATCTAATTGAAGACGGATGGGGGGGGGGGGGTAATCGTCCCTTACCAAAACTAATCAGGCCAGCGTCTTTTAGTATGAACGTATATCCAAAAATTGAACCAAAACAGTTAATTCAGCATGAAAAACACATTTACCTAAATTTTGAGCCCCCCCCCGATCCCCCTTTCATACTTAACCAATAAATCCCCAAAATCAATAATAATTCCCCAAAATCAATCCTTGTCACTTTTTTTCCTTGTCACTTTTTTTCCGTGTCACTTTTTTTCCGCTTTTGTAGTTTAGGTCACTTTTTTCCGATAACTTTTTTTCCGGTCACTTTTTTTCCTAGGTTCATATGTATATATATATTTATATAATCCTTAAATTGGCCGTTTACATGCATATCTATCTATCTATCTATCTATCTATATATATATATATATATATATATATATATATATATATATATATATACATATATACATATACATACACACACAATCCTTAAGTTGACCGTTTACCTCAAAAACAAACAAAAAATCAATTTACGTTTTTCAATATTGAAAGAAAATCTCTTTGATTGCGAAATTTGGATAACTCACTCTTACAGTAATTAAATCGCGAGATATTGTAAATTTTGTTAATATACCCAGCATAGTTCCCCACTTAAATGAAAACTTTAAACGATTTTTTTCTCTTTGTTCATACTTTTTACTTACCCATCATAGGTAGTATAGGGTAAATCTTGCAATCGTTTTGAAAATCGAAAAAAAAATTTTGACGGATTTACATGTTTTAGATAGTGGAGATTCCGAAAAACATATTTTTAGAAAAAAAAATTTGCCGTCCGTCTGTCTGTCTGTCAGTCTGTCTGTCTGTAAACGCTCTATCTCCCGAACGAATTGAGATAGATACTTGAAATTTTGTATGTACTTGGTATGTAAGAATGGGACGAAGCCTATTGAATATCAGCAACCTCGATTATCCGGAACTATTTTTTTCGGACTCTCGAAAAATTCGTTCTGATGAAAGGTATATAAAAATTTTCGAATTTTTTTGTTCTAAGGAATGGATATAAAAGGCAATAAAATAACACACATTTTGCATATAGAATGAAGTCGATCGGATTATTAGTTGTCGAGATATTTGTAATCCTGTTTTTCACATTCTTCGATTTTTCGTGACCCTGTATTTCATTCAAATTTCAATTCAGAAGTATATTTTAATTGGAAATGAGACTCTTAATCCGACGCAGTTAATTGTTAGTTAATTGAATTATTATTTATGGAGTTATAATGATGTTTCTTTTACACAGTTCGGTACTACTTGAGTAGTTTGGCTTTTTTTATAATTTGTCGAAATTGGTACATCAGCAGCTCTTTAATATAGCATTACTATGTATATTAACAATATTTAAATTTTGTTTATGAATTGCAATGCATTGTATAAATAGTTTTACATGTTTTATTTTCATATACATATCCATGATGGGTAAATATTACGGTGGCCCCCAACGAATAGTTTCCTGTTTAAAAAACGCTACGGCTTTCTTTTTTTTTAGTTCTTGAGATAGAGAATTAATTTTTTTTTGTACGTGTTCCTTATTATATATGTGATAAATCTACGCATGGAATTTTATGGAATATTTTAATGAAAACGTGTAGATTTCATCTCTTTATACTACAAATATCAATAAAAAAGTTATAATTAATGTCATATTAGATTTAAAAACACATGCGTAGTCTTGTGCAATAGACATTTAATATATATATATATGGACAAAAATATTAATATTAAAAAAAATAGCAAGTATTTAAAAAAAAATCGTTTTTTTTTTTTTTTTTTTTTTCTTTTTTTTTTTTACTTAAAAAAAATGTAATCAAATAAGCAGGAGCAGTATCAAGCATTGCGTAAGCATATCTTTAGTCATTTTTACCAGTCCTCCTTTTGTAAGGAAAAATATGCAAATACTAGACTTTCTCCTTCTTCCCGTTTGCTTACATCAAATTTAATGACAATCTAACCTCAATACTGTCCACAATAACAATTTACAGTTAGCGATAAATTACATTATTAATCAAGCAAATTTACATAGTAGTTGCGATATCGACAGGGTACGACTAAAGCTATGGGAGGCTCCGCGGCATCATTCTGGGCCACCTCCCCCCCCCCCCCTCACTCTTCTGTCTATAGGTAGAATTTTTTTTTTTTTTTTTTTGTGAATAATGTAGAAGTGGCTAAATATATATCTAAATATATATATATCATAGTATGATAGTACTAAACTTAATGTATATATGTATTAATTTTGTACAGTACTGGATATCACAAAAAGATAGCCATAAATTTAAGAAAAAGTACTTGCAGGATAATTCTAGAAAAAAATGATAAATAGGTTGACAAAAGTATCTCTTTGTAAACTTTTTCTTTGCCTATTTACATATGTTATAAGATGCTAAAAGAAAATATTACAAATTGGTTATATTTACTGGTTTTAACTTAGCCATGCTATGCGGAAAACGTTTTTAAAATATCTCTTTTGAAAACAATAGAATACGAAAAAATTGTTACAATAAACATGTAATTATAAATTTTCTAATGTAGTTTGTTTTTCGCATAGATAAATCGGGAGGGGGGGGGTGACAAAAAATGATCACTCTTATCTTCCTAGATGTTTGAAAATATATGAATTTTGATCGCTTTTGGCTAACTTAAATTATTTGGCACTTTTTAGTGAAAATTCTAACTACCCTCATGGGGGGCCCCTAAAAAGGGGGAGCCCGGGGCAATTGTCTCGCATACCCCTGCATAGGTCGGGCCCTAGGTATCGAAGGAAAACAAAATCGGTTTAATACATTATTACTTATTGTAGTAAATATTTCATTGAATACAAAATAATTTAATATAATATTATTTATCGCATAAAAAAAACTTTTAAGAAATACAATAGAAGTAACTTATTAAAGCACATAAGTAAAAATTTTAACAAGAGCCATAGGAATTTCAATGTAGTGATGGTCTGTAGCAATTTTCTACAATTTAAGTTTTTGTTTACTCTATATCATTTTTCTCCATTTATTCAACATCCGTAGAATGTTCATCTAAATCATGTTATTTTGCCTTTCTTTGTTAAACCTTTCCGGTACGGGCAAAATCTGTTATTAAAATGAGAAATTATCAACTGACACTGGAATTTACAAACAAATTTCTTAGATATTTTGAAATCCTTAGTTTAAGATTTTATTGTAAAAGCAAAATTTTATCAAAATATTATTGGTGTCGCTTGCAAGTTTGGAATTAAAATTAGGTATCCCAGACCGGGCACAAATTGCCGAAAAGGGTTAAACTACAGCTATTTCGTTGTCTAATGCTTACGTAAAGTGCCGCACCAATGGCGGAGAGGTTCTGACTTCTCAACTGGTAGTAGGTGCTGGGTTCGAACCCAATCGCGGCCGTCGGCCTAACTGTTCGGAGTCTTCGTGGTTTTCTTCAATACGGGTTAGTTTCCCTTAAAAATACTCCCCAAGAAAGGGCACCCCCTCCATTTGGGCTCTCCCTCCAAGTATATTTTCCGCTCCCCCCCCCCCTCTCTCCACAGAGTACCAAAAATGCCGAAATAAATTAAAAATCATTCTCAGGTGATGTTATTTACTAAAAATCTGCTTTTTCTAAACTTTTGCCAGAAAGGCTATTATAAATTGTATATTCCCTCTCCTCGGTGAATGAAAGGGGGACAAGTTAAAACAATCATTATATTTTTGAAAAGAAAACCCCATATAATTTTTTTTAATAATTGTAGATCTAAATTTTAAACTAAATATGAAACATTAGACAGACTGTAATACATTTAAAAAGCAACTAAATTAAAAAAAAAATATTAATAAATAAATAATAAAAAATGATCAGTTAAAAAATATCAATTAAAAAATAATCAATTTTAAAACTTAAATGCTTTTTAAATGTATTCAAGTCTGCCTAATGTTTCATATTTAGTATAAAAGACTATACTATTTTATTTCAGACTTTAAAATGTACATGTATCTTTAAAAAATATAAAATATTTATCACGTAACTTATAGCTTCCAATTTTCACTTTCATTTTTCAACTAAGTTTAATATTTTTTAAATGTTTGGAGGTCTTTTTTGTAAAAGAAACTTGCTCAAAATAGAGCCTTTATTCAGCAAAGAGAGTATTTTGTCCGGTGGGGATTTTGTCCAGAGGGGATTTTGTCCGAGGGGATTATGTCCATAACCCAGGAAAGACTGGGGGCACGTAAACAGTTCACATAAATATATTTTTTTCTTAACTGATTTAATTTCTTTAAACAAAAACTACTCAATATAGTAAACAGAACTTTTTTTTTTACACATGATAGATTCTTCTTTTAAACACCTGCATAGTTCTTAATTTTTTTTATCATGTTATAAATTCAAAAATTGTTCACATGTGCCCGACCAGTGGGGTAGTTTATATATTTATCTAATTTCTGAGCGATATGTTTAAACCTTTAAAAACTAATCTGGCCCGTTTTGGCTCTGTCATTTAACTTCTGTGACGGCTTGTTGACGTAGAAATAAGAATGGAAGGTACAAAAGAGATACTTTTCGACCCGGCATGCGGGATTTTTCGTTATAGTCCGCGATCGCTTTGTTTGATGACAGTGATGGAATGGCTTGTAGTAGCCTCCAGGTTTGTCATCTGAAGTGATTCTATTCAGACAAGCTGCGTTTTTCTTTACTCAGTTCTTTTCTTCAAAAGAACTACATTGTTTGCGGATAATTTTTATTATATTAACTAATATTTAGATTTTCATATTTCTTTTTTTCTTTTTTTTTTCTTTTTTTTTTTTTTTTTTCATTTTTGTGACGATTTCCCCTCTTTACGACTGAAGCATCGAAATGTTAAAATAAAAATTTTAAATTTAGTTTTGTAATCAGTATTAATAAGTTGCAACCCCCCTCCCCCCCCAAACACACACTATCCAGAATTCCATATTGCCCGCCCTCGGACCTGCAAAGTTACATCTGAGAGAAGAGAGTTTTTATTCAACAATGATCACAAATCATTTTAAATTTACGGTGAGTTTAAGATGGTTCTGAAAGAAGAAGAAGAAGAAGAAACGTTACTTAGCAATACGAATTCTGGCAAATTTACTGAATCATTTTAACGTAAAATTGTAATACAGGAAGACATTATTACCGAAGTCGTTTAAAATCAAAAATATTTTATCAATTATTGATCGATTGAATACACATCGAGTTGAATCTAGGAAAAAAAGTGACCGGAAAAAAAGTTATCGGAAAAAAAGTGACCTAAATTACAAAAGCGGAAAAAAAGTGACACGGAAAAAAAGTGACAAGGAAAAAAAGTGACACGGAAAAAAAGGGACACGGAAAAAAAGTGACAAGGATTGATTTTGGGGAATTACTATTGATTTTGGGGATTCATTGGTTAAGTATGAAAGGGGGATCGGGGGGGGGGGGGCTCATAATTTAGGTAAATGGGTTTTTCATGCTGAATTAACTGTTTTGGTTCAATTTTTGGATATATGTTCATACTGAAAAGACTCTTGCCTGATTAGTTTTGGGAAGGGACGATTACCCCCCCCCCCCCATCCGTCCTCAGTTAGATGAATGGGTTTTTATGCAGAATTATCCAACGTGTGTCAAATTTGAATACAGGGCCTGACTAAGGCAGGGGCATGCGGGGCAATTGCCCCGGGCCCCCGGTTTGAGGGGGGCCCCCAAGGAGAGAAAAGTTTATTGTTAAAAGAGGGCCAAATGATATAAAATAGCAAAATATTACAAAAATTCTTTTTTTTCAATTTTAAGGGGTCTTTTTTCTCCTACCTCCTTCGCTTCCCTGCCCCACGTTCCCTTAAAGTAATAGTTACATCATAAGAAAATTAATAGTTAAAATTATTTATCATCTGTTATTATGTATAAAGATGTGAAATATAAATACTGAAATCAGTACTTGGTACAAAATTTATGCATACATACAATAGGTTTGAATTTTAATTTTAGTCACTTGAGTATAATTCACAAACATTTTTAAGATAGAAGGGGGCCACTCTAATAATGTTTGCCCCAGGGCCCCCCACTGTCTAAGTCGGGCCCTGTGAATATAGGTTCTTTTCGATAAGGCTTATATATAGTATATATGCATGAAGAGTTTTAATGGTTATATATAGAGGGAGAACGGGGGATAACCTTTCTTAAATTAAATTAATAACTTTTTACGCATAATTATCCGATTTGCTTAGAATTTTGGACATAGATTCATTATGATAAGACGTATCTCTGATTAGTTATGGGGTTCTTCTGCTTATTATAAAGGGTGGGGGGTGAGCAATTATCTCCCCCTTAAACTAGATAAATAGGTTTTTATGCAGAATTATCCCATGTATTTCAAATTTTAAATATAGGTTCTTACTGATAAGGTGGATCCCTGAATAGTTTTAAGGATTTGATATCTAAGTATTGAAGGGGAATAGAATATAACCTACCTTAAATTAAATTACTTTTTACGCAGAATTATAGGATTTGCTACAAATTTTGGATTATAGATTCATTATGATAAAGCGTATCCCTGATTACATATGGGGTTATTTTTCTAATTAAAAATTAAGGCGGGTGATTTTCCGATCCCCTTAAATTATATAAATTGTTTTTTATGTTCACTTATCCGATATATTTCATATTTTGGATATATGTTTTTTCTCATAAAGTTAGTCCCAGAATAATTTTAAGGGTTTAATGGCTAAGTATACTGTCAGGTTCTGAGACCACCTCTGCTAAAGATTGGAATTTCCGTTATTTCTCTATCTTAATCTCTTTTATATTATACCGGCTGTGTATTAGAATTTTCAAGGTGACATTCTTTCTTTGTTGAAGGGAGAATTGACAGGTAATCCTCTACAGGTGGTGAGTGAGAAAGAGGAGATTGCGGAGAGGCGTGTTCATCCGTCAGTGAGGTATGTGGATGATGAGCTGACAAGCAACATGTTACTAATCAAGAAAGGAATGTGGAATGTGTCCAATGGATAAGCCCCAAAGGGGGTTGACATTGGGGAAACACCGTGATTTGAGAAGAGCAAGTCTTATCTCAGATTAGTTCAGTTCGTATCTGGGTTCATACCTAGAGAGTAATGTAGGACAGAGGTCCTGATAGGGTGTGCTCTGCGTTGTAGAGCGGAGGCAGTGCGTATCTGGAGAGCAAGGGGCACAGACGTCCTGGTGTTTAGTGCTCTGGGCCGAGAAGTGCAGGCCGTGTATCCATGTGTTGGGAGATTCGAAAGTGATCTCCGATAAAGTTAATCTAACGTGCATTGAGTGTGAGGTGGAAGGTGTAATTCGAATAGTACACAGCCAACCTTTACTGTATTTAATTTAATGTTGAACCGGATCACCTATATCCGAGTTGTAATTGTATATAATGGTAAATAGCGTATTTAGTGTGTACATATATTCTAAATAAACTGTTAATTCAGTTAATTGACAGTGTCAGTGTTCATTTACACAATCCTCACAGTGGGTGACCGATATCACCTAGTAATATCGGTGGTGGCAGCTATAACTACCACGGACTTTCTTCAAAGTTGTGCGGGCTAAGAGGAACGCCCGACATATACAGTGGGGGAACGGAGGATAACCCCCCTTAAATTAATAAATGGCTTTTTACGCAGAATTATCTTATTTGATTCAAACTTTGAATGTGCGTTCATTATGATAAGGCGAACTTCTGATTATTTGTGGGTTATCCCCCCCGTTCATCCCTCTATACTTAGCCATTAAACCCTTAAAACTATTCAGGGATTCACTTTATCAGGTAAAACCTATATCCAAAAGTTGAAATACGTTGGATAATTGTGAAAAAAAAATCTTATTTAAAGAGTGGGGGATTAATCGCCCGCTTTCCCTTATTTAATTAGCAAAAGAACCCCATAATTAATCAGAGATACGCCTTCTTGTAATGAATATGCATCGAAAATTTAAAGCAAATCGGATGATTCTGCGCAAAAAGCCATTTATTTAATTTAAGGGTGTATTTCGATTAAAACTGCCTATTTTCCGATTTATTTTTAACTTCATTTTTACTCTCATATGCATCAAACTGGCAAATTGTCTTATTTAGAAAGTACACAAAATGCCGTAATTGTCAATTCTTTGATAAATGCAGAAAATATTGCGAAAAAAGCAATCAAAAACGGCATTTTGAACAATTTCCCCCTTGCGGGAGATCTGTGAACGAAAAAAAGGGTCATACTGAGAAGATAATTGTTTATAAATCAAATTCTAATGAATTGAGCGTAAAAATACAGCACATGGCACCTTGTACATCTCTTCAAAAACATCATCAGCAAGTTTCATGTTTCTACTTTTGAAAATGTGCCTGAAATTGTATCGGAAAATTTCGAGCTGTTGAAGGTGGAAAAGCGTTTTTTTGAATACACCCTTAAGGGGGTTTATCCCCCGTTCTCCCTCTATACATAGCCATTAAACCCTTAAAACTATTCAGGAATTTACTTTATGAGAAAGATCCTACATCCAAAATTTGAAATAAATCGGATAAGTGTGCATAATTTTTTTAAAATCTAATTTAAGGCCGGGGGTAGTAATCACCCACCCCCTTTTTAATTAGCAAAAGAACCCCATAAATAATCAGAAATACGTCTTATCATAACTAACCCATGTCCAAAATTCGAAGCAAATCGGATAATTATCCGTAAAAAGCCATTAATTTAAGAAAGGTTATCCCCCGTTCCCCTTCTATACTTAACCATTAAACTCCTAAAACTCTTCAGGCACTTTATACAATATATAAGCCTTATCGAAAAGAACTTATATGCAAATTTGACACAAGTTGGATAAATCTGCATAAAAACCCATTCATCTAATTGAGGACGGATGGGGGGGGGGGTAATCGTCCTTCCCAAAACTAATCAAGCAAGCGTCTTTTCAGTATGAACGTATATCCAAAAATTGAACCAAAATAGTTAATTCAGCATGAAAAACCCATTTACCTAAATTATGAGCCCCCCCCCCCCATCCCCCTTTCATACTTAACCAATGAATCCCCAAAATCAATAATAAATCCCCAAAACCAATCCTTGTCACTTTTTTTCCGTGTCACTTTTTTTCCGTGTCACTTTTTTTCCATGTCACTTTTTTTCCGTGTCACTTTTTTTCCGCTTTTGTAGTTTAGGTCACTTTTTTTCCGATAACTTTTTTTCCGGTCACTTTTTTTCCGTTTACCCATCGAGTTATAAGCACTTGTTTTTCCATGACGACAGTTTTTTCTTTTCTCGGTTGGCCAAGTCAGGAACTTCTGTTCAAAACGGTGACTTTTGCGATATTTTCAGAAAGATATTTTATATTTTCAGCCCAAAAAGAAAAAAGAAACAGTTCGATTTGAAAGTTTTCGAATAAAATGATCTGCCGTTTTTAACCGTATAGAACAAAAATGTTTAAAAAATACGTGATGAATCACGGAAAAAATCGCCCCTGTAAAAATCTCCCCACAAAGAAAGGTAACCGAAAAATAAGGCTTTTTTAAATTAAGATTGAAAAAGCCCACACATATGAATAACAAAGATTTGATGACTTTGATTATGGCAATTATAATTTCAAGTAAATCACGTGCTAATCACGTGTATTTGTACTGGAAACAATTACAGCATTATATGCATATTGTTTAATAGTAAAACCTTCATATGAAATAAAGTCCTACTTCCATGATTATCGCAAGGGCAAACGAGGAAGCTGCCTTAGCTACCCAAACTCAAATTTTGGATTATTATTATTATTATTATTATTATTATTATTATTATTATTATTATTATTATTATTATTATTATTAATGCAAATTGTAGCTACAAAGACAGTTTGGATGCCCTCATTTGAGTCTTCACTTCAGATATTGAATATTGTTATTCAGTCATTGATAACTCATTACTTATTAGGATACAAACCTACATTTCATTTCGTATCATTTTTAAATCCGATTTTTATTTGTGTAATAGAAACGAACAAGAAAAAAACTCTTAAACAGTGAATTTTTTTTTTTTTTTTTTTTTTTTTTTTTTTTTTTAATCGGGTCGCACAAAATAAGAGAATAGGGAGGAAACAGAGATATGAATGTTAAGGCTGTTTTTAGATAAGAAAGGACAAATCTATGGCATAAGTTTTAACTTGTTTTTGTTCGGAAATTCATGAAACTAGCAGGTGTTAATGTTCAGAAACTATCTAATCCAATTACTAACTCGTATTTTTTTTTTCTTTTAACCCGATAGATTTTTTAGAAAATAATATCAAAAGGGGCGTTTTGAATTAAATTTCCTCGCGAAAAATGAATAACCACACAAACAGGGGTAAAAATGTGTTTGTCACTTGATCAAAATCTCTTATATCTCAACCTTTTTCATTATCTATCTTTTGAGGTGAGGGAGGGGTTGACTTTAGGGGAGGTAGCAAAAAAATATGAGATAAAATCTAGCGACGTTTGGGAAAGTCGGATTTTCTGTGTGTGAAAGGAGGGCTGGAGGGGGGGGGGGCGAAGGGCTAATTTAAAATAAAATGTAATTTATTGATTCTTTCACCTCTATTCATCTATAGCTTACATGTATAAGTAAAGTTGCTTCTGTCTTCATATATATATTTTAAATTAATAATAATTAAATCAAATTCAGCTTAGAATTATTGTTAAATTCAGCTTAGAATGATTCGATTTTCTCCTAACAATTTTTCTGTTATTGCTAGTCAAAAAGAAATTATTGCAAACACTTTTGCACAATGTATTCCCAAATAATTATTATTTTTCCAATTTCCGTATCCTCTTTTTTTATTGTTATTTAAAAAAAACTATAAAAGCTTTTAAAATATTTAATTGTCATTTTTATTTTTTATAACTAGAAAAGCATGCTATGGAGAGTAAACTTTTGAAATAATTATAACATTCTTATATTTTCATGGTAATTTATGTAACAAAATTTTTGTGCAATACAACTTTCTGAATTTGCAGTTAGGAGAGATAACATGTTATCTTGGCATGTTATCTTATATACAGTTAAATATGAAGAAAAAAATGATAGTATAAAAATATTATTATAAATATATTAAATAAATAAATAAAATAAAATAAATAAATGCTACACTGCTGATAAAATAGAAACTTGCTTATTAACCTTTAACTTTCAAAAATTAATTTAGTACACATGACAAGTAAAATTTAAATTTTATACTTATTATTTAAAAAAAAAGAAAGAAAAAAATGTGGAAAATGATATTGAAACATTTTTATTGAATTAAGATAAACAATTTTGAAACGTAACTAAATTATTAGACTTGCATTCAGTGTCAAATCTAGTAACTCTATTTAGACGACTATTATTTATCTTTTTTTCATACAGGGAAACAGGGGAATCTATATTTCTATGAAATTTATATCTTCTATATTATTTTTCAAATAAATTAAAATCGAATAAACTCCAAATCAGTTTAATAATGGGGTCTACAAATGGCCCAGTCGAAACACGTCATTGCTTATTTCGTGAAATGATGCTTGGACTGTCACACGCGCTAAGTTATAATGATTCAAAAAAATATGAAGCAACCATTTTCTACAAAGATTTAGATTTATTTTTCTCTCTGTGATATATATTTTTTTTTCATTCATAGAAAAAAGCATAAAAATCTTCATAATAAAACTTACTAAGACCATGCAAAGTAACTTTTATTTATTCAGGATAGCTATTACTTTCCTTTCTTGCAAAGAGAAAGAAATTTTTTTTAATATTAAGAATATTTTTTATTTAATTTTTATTACAGTGTTTGAGTATTTATTTAAAACAGATAATAAGCCAAGGCTAATATATATACATACATATAGTAGAATGTAATTTCATTTAAGATATAGCAATTTTCTTGTTATTACGTCATAAATATTTCTTTTATGAATATTTTTTAAACTATTGATTTTGCAAATCATTGTAAAGACTGAAAAGAGCACTTGCTTTAAAAATAGGGACAGACATCACTGATACTATTATGAAAAGATAAAAAAAATATATGAAGAATATCGTACACATTCAAAATCAGTTTCATCTACAGATTTTACTGATACACCAAAATGTAAAATATATCTCCAGAGACAAAAAAAGAATGTATTTTTTAATCTTATCCTATTGCATACTTGCCAAGTTTTACACATTAGGTGTAAAATTTACACATTTGGGCTGTTTTTTACACTTAGGATATTTTCTTATATTTTTTGGATTTTATTTCCAAGCTCCATTTCCCCCCGTAAATTATGAATTGTTTTCTAACTGCTTTTAATTATAAATACTTAAGGGGGTATATTTAAGTATCGTAAAAAAATAAGCTTGTTTCATTATTAAAAATCATAGAATTTTTAATTTGTATTGTGTGTAAAAGTTAATTTCGTTTTAAGTAAATTTTGCCTGTAATTTTCTATTAAAATTTGAGAATTGAAGATATGTTTAAAATTAGTGATGCAACGGATAATGGTTTGTCCAAATAACTGAAGAACTAAATATTCAGTATTCTTTTCGGTATTATGATTGACAATGTTTAAAGTAAAGCAAACAAAGTTACTATTGTCGTACTAAATGTCCGTCATGGGCTATTTTATAAAAAAAATCATTACAAATATCATTCACGTATTGTTTTACACATTTGAATTTTCTCAGGTTGGCAAGTACGCTATTGTTTTAAAAAATAAAATATACGATTAATTTTTTTTTTTTTTTTTTTTTTATAGAAAATTTGATGTAACTGAAAATGAAATCAAGATTATCTATAAAAATACTGTTATAAAGAACTTATATTTAACATCAGCAACTATTTTTTGAGAAAAGTTTCTCCAAAATAAAGTACTTATTTAAACAATGATAATAGTAATAATAAAATACACTTCTAAGTTAACTGGTGGGCATCTCGAATTTGTGTAATAAACTTTATCCAGAATATAAGAATCGTAAAAAATATATACATTTATATATTGAGAGCTAAATAAATACCTTATTTATAATAATAATGATGGTATTAATAATTATAAAATTCAATAAAAGTGCTAAGACAGAATCTCTGTTTCTCAAAGCTGGTAGATGGTTATTGCTGGATTTTAACCCAATCATGTCCATCGGTCTAATCTCCGGAAACTTTCTCGCATTTCTTTGTGAATCTTGGATAATCTTGCTTAAATATGGGTATGGTTGCCTTACCGATATCAACATGGAGGCTTCCCCCCCCTCTTTTTGATCTTTATATTTTCAGTGATATTCTTCGAACCTTGGATTAGAGTCCTACATCTGAGACCCTCCCCCCTCCCCTGGCGCGTCCTAGCTGCGGCCCTGAGTTTAGTAAAGAAATACATATAAACTTTAGCTGAAAATTCGCTTTCAGCAATTTCCGCTATTAAGGTGAATGGTATGTGAACTCTTTTGTACAGTTCTGTATATAAAGTATGGATTTTATCATGCACAAAAACAGTTAAATTTAAAAGAGCAAGAAATTGAGAGCGCATTTCCCGCAATTATTATTTTAAAACAGTACTATAATCGGTTTCTTCAGTGTGTCCCTGAATGACAAATGCTATGAATACCCTGTTCTATCATAGTCATCTTCTAATGAAATTCAATGATTTAAAATTAATTTCAATACACCTGAAATAAGTAATATTATTAAAATTTTCTGTAGTAATCGTCTGCAATATTTGCAATTTCCGACCATACTCCATATCATAATATAATGGAATTCTATTGGTTGCCCCTGTAAATGAACTATTAATCTCACATACTTCACATACAATATCAAACAAGAATTATAAAATGTACAAATATAATGTTCTTTCAATATAAATAAAGAAATATTTTCGAATTGAAAAATCCCCATCCCCCTCCCTCAGCGCCAAGAAATCTGAAAAGATACGAAAGCAACAGAAAAATTTTTGCAGATCTACACCGATCATACCCCTAGACCCCAAAGCTACCATAAGTAAAAAACTTATATAGGCACGATAAGTTCTATAATTCTACTCAAATATCCTCCAAACTAATACATAAAATCTTGTTCAAGTTCGTTAATGGACAAAATCGGACCAAGGGGGTCGAAAGGGGGGAATTTTGTAAAAACAGAAAAAAACCCATAATTTTTTAATGAAAATAGATATTGAATCAGTTTAAAATTTATATTAGTTCTAAAAAATTGGGCCAAAAGTTTAACTATTGCAGATTTTTGATAAAATTAAAAATGGGCTCAAGCAGCGCAAAAAATAGGGTTTTTGGGAAGAAAAAACTCAGATCTTCGTCAATTCTTATGATAAAAATCAAATATCAAATCCAATTAAATTTTTTAGAAAAGTTCTTAATATTACATAAAACTTTTGTATTTACAAGTTTTTGATAAGAACAACTCTTATTGCAATAAATAAATAAATAAAAACGAAAACAAAAAGGAGGGAGTGAACAAAAAAATCTGTAACTGCGTCGATTCTTAAGATATCAAATTCGATTAAATTTATTTTACATCTTCTCAATAACATCTACAACTTTCACACAGAAGGGTTTTTTAAAACCAATCATTATAGCAATAAAAAAAAAAAAAAAAATAGGAGTGGAAAAATAAATCTTAAATCCAAACAGCCTTTATTCTGACTCATTTTTAAATTCATTTTTGAATTTAAACGGACACATTTTTCATTTTAAATGTATCCAAATGACAAGTTTTCTTATTTGAAAATTATGTAATGTGATATATTGGCCAGTTTTTTGATAAAGGCAGAATATAGTTGTGATGAAAAAATGCTTTGAAAATGGGGCATTTTGAACAGAATTCCCCGAGACCATTGTAATTGAAAAATTGAGAAACTATTCAAAGAATAAAATAGCTTATTTTCTGCCTCATTTTTTAATCCATTTTTGATTTTAACGCATGCAAATGACAGGTTTTTTTTTTTTTGGAGGGGGGGGAGGGGGAAATATTTAATGTGTCGTATTGGGCAGTTTTTTGATATATGTAGAATATATTTTAAAAAGATGCTATCAAAGTGGGCATTTTGAGCATAATTTTCCGAAGCGAAAGTGATTGAAGAATTGAGGATTTATTCAAATAACAAATTGCTTATTTTGTGACTCATTTTTAAGTATAATTTTGCTCTCAAAAGCATTTGTTTGACAGTTTCTCTTATTTAGGAAATATATAATGTGCCGTGTAATGGTCGATTTTCTCATACTGTTAGAATATATTTGAAAAATTGCTGTCAAAGTGAGCATTTTGAACCGAATTTCTGTTAAGATGATTCTGATAAAAACAGTTCTTATAGAGAAATGAAGTTGAAAATTCTTCAAAAGCAGCCAAATAAAATTGTTAAACTGGATTTATGTCTAATCATATTTTATTTTTGTTGTTGAAATGCGCACTTAACTTCGAAATCTACCTCCGCCTATAGGCCAAACCGGTAAACGGAAAAAAAGTGACCGGAAAAAGTTATCGGAAAAAAAGTGACAAACTACAAAAGCGGAAAAAAAGTGACACGGAAAAAAGTGACGCGGAAAAAAGTTACCGGAAAAAAAGTGACAAGGAATTGATTTTGCGGATTTATTATTGATTTTGGGGATTCATAGGTTAAGTATGAAAGGGGGATCGGGGGGGGGGGCTCATAATTTAGGTAAATGGGTTTTTCATGTTGAATTAACTGTTTTGGTTCAATTTTTGGATATACGTTCATCCTGAAAAGACGCTTGCCAGGTTAGTTTCAGGAAGGGACGATTACCCCCCCCCCCCCATCCATCCTCAATTAGATGAATGGGTTTTTACGCAGAATTATCCAACGTGTGTCAGATTTGCATATAGGATCTTTTCGATAAGGCTTATGTATAGTATAAAATGCCTGAAGAGATTCTAGGAGTTTAAGGGTTAAGTATAGAGGGGGTACGAGGGATAACCTTTCTTAAATTAAATTAATGGCTTTTTACGCATAATTATCCGATTTGCTTAAAGTTTTGGACATAAGTTCATTATGATAAGACGTACCTTAGATTAGTTATGGGTTCTTCTGCTTATTATAAAGGGGGGGAACGAGGAATTCTCCCCCTCAAACTAGATAAATATATTTTTATGCAGAATTATCCCATGTATTTCAATTTTAAATATAGGTTCTTTCTGGTAATGTGAATTCCGGAATAGTTTTAATGGATTTAATGGCTAAGTATAAAGGGGAGATGCAGGAAACCCCCTCTTAAATTAAATAAATGGCTTTTTACGCAGAATCATCCGATTTGCTTCAAATTTTGGATGTATATTCATTATAAGAAGGGGAATCTCTGATTAATTATGGGGTTCTTTTGATAATTAAATACGGGAAGTGGGCGATTAATCCTCCACTCTTTAAATAAAATGAATTGTTTTTTTTTTTCTTTCACAACTATTCAACGTATTTCAAATTTTGGATATAGGTTCTTCCTGATAAAGTGAATCCCTGAATAGTTTTAAGGGTTTAATGGCTAAATATAGAGCGATGAATGGGGGATAACCCACAATTAATCAGGACTTCGCCTTATCATAATGAACGCCCAATCAAAATTTGAATCAAATAAGATAATTCTGCGTAAAAAGCCATTTATTAATTTAAGGGGGGGGGGTATCATCCGTTCCCCCAGTGTTTACTTAGCCGTTAAACCTTTAAAATTATTCCGGGATTCACTTTATGAGAAAGAACATATGTCCAAAATATGAAATATATCGGATAAGTGAACATAAAAAACAATTTATCTAATTTAGAGGGGGGGGGATAATCACCCGCCCCAATTTTTAATTGGCAAAATAACCCCATATGTAATCAGGGATACGCCTCATCATAATGGTTCTATAATCCAAAATTTGAAGCAAATCTGATAATTCTGCGTAAAAAGTAATTTATTTTAAGGTGGGTTATATTCTATTCCCCTTCTATATACTTAGATATTAAATCTTTAAAACTATTCAGAGATCCACCTTAACAGAAAGAATCTATATTTAAAATTTGAAATACATAGGATAATTCTGCATAAAAACCTATTTTTCTAGTTTAAGGGGATATAATTGCTCACAACCCTTTACAATAAGCAGAAGAACCCCATAACTAATCAGAGATACGTCTTATCATAATGAACCTATGTCCAAAATTCTAAGCAAATCGGATAATTATGCGTAAAAAGTTATTAATTTAATTTTAGGAAGGTTATCCCCGGTTTCCCCTCTATACATAACCATTAGAACTCCTAAATCTCTTCAGGCATGATATACTACATATAAGCCTTATCAAAAAGAACCTATATGCCAGACACACGTTGGACAATTCTGCGTAAAAACCCATTCATCTAATTGAGGACGGATGGGGGGGGGAGAGTAATCGTACCTTCCCAAAATTAATCAGGCAAGCGTCTTTTCAGGATGAACGTATATCCAAAAATTAAACCAAAACAGTTAATTCAGCATGAAAAACCCATTTACCTACACTATGAGCCCCCTCTTCGATCCCCCTTTCATACTTAAGCAATGAATCCCCAAAATCAATTCTTTGTCACTTTTTTTCCGGTAACTTTTTTTCCTTGTCACTTTTTTCCGCGTCACTTTTTTTCCGTGTCACTTTTTTCCGCTTTTGTAGTTTATGTCACTTTTTTCCGATAACTTTTTTTCCTGTCACTTTTTTCCTAGATTCATTACGAATGACTTAAGCCAATATTATCTTTCATAAATTCTTAAATCGATGTCCAAATTCTTTATATATGTTAAAATTAAAAAAATGAAATACATAAAATTAGCAATTCTTTGATATATTTAAGACTTTTGTATCAAAATCTAAATGATTATTTCATACTATAACATATACAATAATTATCATATATTAGATTTATAAAATTGAATAAACAATCTGTAACGAAAAAAAATATAAATTCATAAATCTTTTTTTTTTTTTTTTTTTTTTTTTTTTTTTGCATATTTCACCTTTAATCATAAAATTATAATTAAAAAAAATCTTAGTTTCTGCGATTTATAAAGATATAAAATGCTATAATTTGATTAAATAAATATTTTTTTCAAATAAAAAATAAATGAGCATTTGCAATTAATCAAATTTGAAATTTCTAACTTCTCGCGAAAAGACCTTTAAATTTTAATGAAAGAGTTATTTTAAAATGATCCTTTTGTTTACTTCTATCGATTCTAAATACTATATAATTTATTTCAATGAATTTTGTGAAGTTTTTTTTATACACACAATTAATGAAAGATTAAATCATTAGTAAAAATGTTACATGCAATTTCATTTCTGCAAATAAAAAATGAGAAAACTTAAGATGAAATACTTGCTATATTTTTAATACACAAATAAAATTACGTAATTAATTTGTGACTGCAAAAACCACTCATGTATAATTCATTCATTCAAAGTACTTTTGAATCTGTAAGTCTAAATCAATATACAAACACAGCTTCAATAGAAAACATATTTCGTAGTTTTTTGGTCTCAAGTCTCAAGAGTAATTTTGACACTCTCAGTGCAATACATTAATCCTTCTACTTACTGACAGTCATTGTATTTTCACCCGCCTTCCAAACAAAGCAAGCTAGCTATGCACGGAAGTTTGTCTGGGGGGAAAAATTGCTTTGAAAATGCTTGAGATACTTGGTCATGTGTGAGCAGGTTTCAATGAAAGGAACTGCGAATATTTACAAGAATGCTTATCGGGAAAAAAAATGAAATATTATAAACAGAAAATAAGTAAGATTTGGGGAAGCTGGGGGGGGGGGGGGAGGGTAGACTTAGATAATTCGTTAAATACTATTGCTATAAAAAAAAAAAGAAAGAAGTAATTAAAAAAAAAAAAGACATTAAACTTTTTAAATTTGTTTGAAGGGAATCTTAGAGAATGGGGTGTTACTATTTATTAGAAATCAGCTGAAATACAAAAGATTCTTACACCAGAATTTAACATATTTATTTGCACATTATAAATTTAAAAAAAATCTTTTTTTATGTAAAATCTCGACTATAAACCACCCCTTCCCCAAGTTTAACTTCTTTTACTTTTTTGAAAGAAGAGTGGGAGAGGGGAGGGTTTACAATTGTATTTTTACAATAGTTATCAGCAATAAAAATTTATTTTTTAAATATTACTAATAGCTATCTCCATTCAAAGATCATAAATATAATTGTTTTAGATATGGAATGAAGAAATCCTTGCAACTTTGGAAAAGACATTAAATAGAAACATTTGCAAAGGTAATATTGTTTTATCTGCTTTTCTTCGTGCGCCTTTTTTTTTTTTTTTTTTTTTTCACATACCCGCTAAAGATGTGTCTGTGAAAGTTTTAATTTAAAATCAACTTGTAAAAAGGAAATATTTTTATTTCAGAAAAATTATAGATATTTGAATTCACATTATTTTTCACAAGGTTAATACAAAGATCAAAATCACAGAATGATTATTGCAACTTTTATAAATTGTTCAGATTTACCCCGACTACACCCAGAAAAAGGAATTCATTAAAACTACAAAACATGTTTTGTTGAGTATATTGTGGTTGTTTTAAGCGAATTTTTTAATTACAGTAAAAAATAATTTTCTTGCTGATAATATCTATCTATCTATCTATCTATCTATCTATATATATATATTGTTAACACTCTTACAAATTTTTAATAAAATTTCATCAATTTTATTTGAGTTTTACTAAAGTCTCGTATTTTTAAGCTGCCAACAAAATTTTGTTTTTTTTTTTCAAAATTTAAATTGGTGTGCATTATCATAGCTCTCTCACGTAATTTTTTAAATTAACTTAAATAGCTATAAAGGATTAACATAATTTTTAGATAATAAAAACTTTTCGAGTTTATTACGTTATTATGTATTTCGGATGAAAATTGTAAACAGAAAACTGAAAAAAAAAAAATCAACAATATTTTTTTTAGTTTATTCAAACAAAATTTTAAAAGATATTTAGATTATTTTCAAAAGATATATATCTTATTCTTCTTGAATATAATATAAATAGAAAATAAACATTCTAAAAACATTCAAACTCCCGAATATTATGTAACTTGGTCGTAAAGGCCAAATACTGCATAGATGCAAAATATTTAGTGAATTCTATATACATTTAAATATACTTATATGTACGCTTTTGTGAAAAATAATAACTATAATAATAATTCCGAGGATTTTTGATATAAAGTAGTAATGCAAATTACATTGACCAAGTATGACAACTTCGGATAGATTGCGAAAGTTTTTGGCAACTTGTCTTTAATAAAACGTTACTTCGACCCCCTATGCATTTACAAATCATTGATAGAGCATATAAGTGCTTGTAAAATACAAAAGATGCATTTAAAGTGTTTAAAGATTTTGAAAAATATTAATTATTCAGATTAGTGCACCATTTTCAGATTAAATAATATATAACTTCATTATTCACTATACTATTTCAAATCAAATTTGTGTTTCCATTGCAACATAAAATCATATTTATATAATTTTCTATAAAAGTGATTTCTTGAAGTAATTGTAATGTTTTCACACTATATATCAGTATTGAAGTAAATATCTATTCTTAGTTAAAAATAATCTATTTTCTATACATAATTATGTTTGTTACGTTTTATTTTATTTGTTTTTCAACCGGTTTATAATTGTAATGTTGATTCCTTATGATTTGTATATTTCTCTAAATTAAACACAAAATCTCTGATTCGGAATTTATAACAAATGAGATCAAATCGATCTATTATATATGAATAGCATTGTTAAACAAAAGTCTAGAATAACAGAAAATGAATATTTCCTCAACACTCGCTGAATGCAAACAAAGACGGATATTGCAATTTTGTGCGAATATATATATATATATATATATATATATATAAACTTTTTTTTTTTTTTTTTTTTTTTTTTTTTTTTTTTTTTTTTTTTGTCTT
This sequence comes from Maratus speculifer, assembly GCA_964019185.1. Lineage (NCBI taxonomy): Eukaryota > Metazoa > Arthropoda > Arachnida > Araneae > Salticidae > Maratus > Maratus speculifer. Next base: position 168,527,836 of record OZ025292.1, read on the forward strand.
AAACTTTATAGTGACGGGGAAGAGAATTATCTTAGTCCATTATAGCAATCAGCACTAAACACAGCAGGTAAAAATTACCGTTCTTCTGAGTAACAATTTTTATTATCTTAGTTCGAGGTTATGTTACTCACAACGCCATGTGTGTAAGCTGAACCAGTTACTCGATCCACATGCGAAACATCTCCTGCTGTTTTATTTAATAAAAAATAATGTTACAAGAAAAATATAATTTTTAATATAGTTATAGCTTTTATTAATGTGAATACGTATCAGTAAATTGCATTTTTACGGTTTTGACCACAATTTCTAAGGTTACTCGGAACGTATTGTGTAAACACGGTTCCTCACTTTACAGGGTAGACCAACCTATGTGTGTGTGTGTGTGTTACCATCATAAAATATTACAAATTATCATCTATTTTAAATATAAACTATAAATTATGTTTTAGAAGAAAATTCAAACATTATAAATGTTAAAGTAGGAGCAAGAAATTAGTAAATAAAGTAATTATAAATGAAGGTCCAAACATTTATAAATGAAATTTTTAATAAGATCCAAACATTATAAATTTTGATTTTAGAAAACGAGTTATTTAGAGATAAGAATTGGAATGCATAAAAATAAAAAATGGAAATATTTCTTATCCATAATTAAACTTTGTAGATAAAACATTGAACAAGTGATAATTGACCATAAAATAACCAAATTATTGATAGTATCATTAAACCTATTTCAAACATACGGTATATTAAAATAGAAAATATATAAATTCAGTGAGAAAAAATTGAAAAGGAATATTTACATATAATTTAACACTCTATACAACTACCAAAAATTTAACAAAAAAAAAAAAAACTAAATTTGATTTATTATTTTTCAAAAATGCTACCAAAAACAAATATCTTTTACATTTTATACTATGTTTCATAGAATTTCTTGTAGAACTATTTTGCAATATTCATTATCATTTTTCTCTCCCTTAAATAAAAGAGGAAAACGTCGATTTTAATACATATTAAAAAATATTATCTTGTTATCATTTACGATTCATAAATATATCTTAACAGATTACAATTTTTAAAAAAATTTTGAAGATTAGAATAATTTGGAAGTTTTCTTCGCGCAAAGGCAATTATGAATAAAATATATAAATTTAATTTATGATTTTTCTTATTCCGTTATTCAAATTGTTCGTAACAAAATAATACATATTTAAATGACTTTTTCTTGTTTTGAACTTAAATATTTTTCTGTAGTGCTTTTTTTAGTATTTATATAATGTTGTTATAATTTTTTTTGTGTTTTTCTCAATGAAACACTTTTTTTTCTCAGTGTCTGATAAATCTGCTATTTAAATATATATAACATGCAGTTAACATGTTTTCCTTGTATCATTTTATTTTTTTTCTTTTGGATGAGCAATTCCTAGTTTAAGCAACATATTAATTTTAAATGTCAAACATCTTCAATTTTAGAGTTGCTTGTAGGAAACAGTACATTATACTAGAAACATAAAAGTATCAGAGTTAAAAATCTCCAGTTGTATTAATAGTCCTTCCGGCAGTGCCGGGAGGAAGAGGTAGCTTTCATATACTTATATATTTGTTTATTTATTTTAAATTAAGTTATACTATTTAAAAATACTAAGCTCAAATTAGTGGAACCTGATTATGAGCTTGGTCGAAATCTTAATTCAGGCGCACATGCACACTCATATTGAAATCGATTAATATATACGAGTGCTTTCGCGGGCAAATTAATTTTTTTAAAATGTCACCCACGTTAGAAATTCAAACTACTCAGGCGATTTTTAAATTAAAGACAAAGCAAAAAATGCTCCTGAATTCATTATTAAGATAAATAATTTAAAAAGAACCTCTTTTCAATTTCTAATTTTTTGTTTGTACATCATTATACATTTAAAAATTCTTTGACAAACTTAAATGGCTTCCATTTTGAAACAAGAGGACGGAAGAAGTTGGACAGTAAACGTGGTCCAGGCATTGCTATGTACTATGTGCACACGGAGTTACATCCAAATCAGTTTATAAACAGGCGTGTTATCACGTGGTGAAAATCAGATCATTTCAAGATATGAGCAACACTAGAAATTAAAAACGCGATAACTCAGCCATTTTTTAAGATACAGACAAAACAAAAAATGCTCTGGAATCTTTATATCAAGTTCAAATGCATAACAGAAAAATATTTTTCAATTTCTTACTTTCTTGTACCTAATTTTAAATTTTAAATTTATAAAAAAATTTAAATGGCCTCCATTTTGAAATAACATGGCGGATGGAACTGAGTATCGAACTCGATTCAGGCCTCAGTATATATTATGTACACACCAAGTTACATCCAAATCGATTCATAAATACGCGTGTTATCTTTTGACAAAAATCAGATCGTTTCAAAATGTCAGCCATAAGAAAAATTCGAAGTGCTAAAACTCAATCATTTTTTAAGATATAGTGTTCTATAATCGCTGTTTTAAGTTCTAACACGTAAAAGAAAAATATTTTTCAACTTTTATTATTTTCAGATTTGATTTTAAATTTAAATTTTTTTTTAAAAATTTAAAATGGCCGCCATTTTGAAACAAAATGCCGGATGATGCTGGGCAACGAACTCGTTCGAGACATTTGTATGTACTATGTACATAACAAGTTTCATTCAAATCGGTTCATAAATACGCGTGTTATGACGTGACAAAAATCAGATCGTTTCAAAATGTCAGCCATAAAAAAAATTCAAAGTGCTATAGCTCAATCATTTTTTTAAGCTATAGACAAAATAAAATGTGTTCTGGAATCGTTGTTTTAAGTTCTAACACGTAAACAAAAAATATTTTTCAACTTTTAATTTTTTCGCATTGAATTTTAAATTTTAAATTAAAAAAAAATTAAAATTGTCGCCATTTTGAAACAAAATGTCGGATGATGCTGGACAACGAACTCGGTCAAAACATTTGTATGTACTATGTACATAGCAAGTTTCATTAAAATCGGCTCATAAATACGTTACTTATCGCATGACAAAAATCATATATATATATATATATATATATATATATATATATATATATATATATATATATATATATATGGTTATATATATATATATATATATATGTCAACATTTGAACGGAGGGTGTTTTTGGGGTCTGGGGGTTATGATCGGTGAAAATATACCAAAATTTTCTGGAAGTGCTTTCCTCCGGACGGCTGCAATAGGTAGCTTTTTACTTTTTGTAATGAAATCTACCTAAAAATCAGCATATTTGTTTCGGCAACATATAGCATACGGCCCTCAGTGTCAAGGATGGTTGTAATATGCTCATATATGTAGGGGAAATAGGGGAGTCAAACTAAAGGTTAAATAACCAATAGGAAAACACAGTAATGCAAGTAATAGTCAATAGGGTGAATGGCAAATGGGACCGCAGTAATGAAAAATGGGCAGAGAAACAAAATAAGAAAAATACGTATTCATGTAAAATTTCCAGTAATATGATAATGCGGGATTGGCTAATTCACCAATGAAAATATTGACATTTTTTTAAAATATAAATATGAAATATTTCAACGGAATTAAGATCATGTATGAAAGTGGGTTTAGAGATTATTTTAACTGAATCGAAATTAAAAGTATGGTTTATCTACCAGCAATGTTTTGCAAGAGAGGTTTCAAATTGTTTTTATATTTCTTAGTACATCATTGATTTTCTTTACATTTTTTTTTTAAAGAACATCTGATTTGACCAATATAGGTAAAACCTCACTGACCGTTAATACTGCAGAATATTATAATACTGTACCCCATGAATTGATCTATATGATCTTTGAATTTTGAAAGGGTGCGTTTATTGGTAGAGGCAGAAATTATTTTAAAGTCATATTTTCTGAGAATATGACAATGATAAAGCTTGATTTAGGAAAGAAAGATTACAAAATGCTCATCTTAGAACGAATACAAGACAAAGGTGAGATTGAGGAACAAGGATGCTGTAGTTTAAACAGAGAAATAAACTACAATACGTTAAAGAAGTATCTATAAAGAAGCGTTCCATAAAATCTGAGTGAATTCCAGATATATAAATTTGGAATAATATTTTTTGAAATAAATATAAATATAAATAATCGTCAGTTTAAAAAAATATTAGTAGAAAGTAAAATAAACTTTACAATATATATTTGAAATCTATTTCAATTATGATATATTACTGAAAACAATAAAGCTTATATTGAAAATCCGATAATACAATACAATAAAACAGAATTTGCGTTAAATGAAATAATGAAAACCAACAGTCACAATTCTTCGCAAAATAATATCGTTTATGATAATGCAATTAGATTATCTAATCTGAAACTTAGATAATGAAAATAAAAGTTACACTGTAAAAAAAAAAAATTCAAGAGGTTACTAAAAATTTTTTAGTAAATTTGTATTCCACACAATTTTTTAGTAACCATTACAAACTTTTTTTTTGCAAGTGAAACAAGTATTTCTTTTGTAAACTGAACAAAAGAATTTTTCGTATAACTAACTTAAAAATTTTTAGTATGAGCCACCAAGCAAATTTTAGTAATAGCTCCAAAATTTTTTTTAATAACCATTAAGTGCGCCCGAAGGGCAGGAGGTTCCTTAGAGCTGCATCCAGACTTCTGAAGCGGAAGATTTTCAGCAAAACTGCAATAGATGGCAGCACCAAACATGGCTAACTGCTCCGACAGGATTTTCATAATCCCTTTACTAACGAGTACTTACACTACACATATTCGGGGCATATTTGGCGGCGGCCAGTATCGAACCCAGGCCCTTTCAGTCTGGAGTCCGTTACTATAACCACTATGCTATCAAGGCCACACCAAGTGAGTTTTAGTAATAGTTATTAAAAATATAAAACTATTAACTCTCTTCGTTGCTAACTTTTTTCTAGTAATTCTAACAGATTTTCTTGTAACCGACTAAGATTACTAAAAACTTTTTAGTAATTACAAGGATCACTAAAGTTTTTTTTAGTAGATTGACCCTTTTCTTTTTCAGTGTATCTTTAAATTTCAAACTGATTGTTTTAGGCAGCAATGAAAAAGCACACACTCTATATAAACCATTTTGCGTTCTGTCCTACGAAGCATGCTCTGACTCATCTGCATTCAAATGCTATAAATTGGAATATTTCTTGCAACTCAAAGTTTCATAAATTAATCTAATTCAATGTTTGAATAAGGAGTGTTCTGGTCTAAATACATAATTTCTAGGTATTTTTTTTAATCCCGTGAAAAAAAAGCAATAATTTTACTATGCATTTTTATAAGATATCTATACTAATAAAATCCGTGCGCCTCTGTCTGCTTGAAGCCGATTACAGTTCGCAACGCGGGCGAGTTGGAAGTCGCGAGAGGTGTCTTTCGATTGGAAATATTCCGGGGAAGTCATTTCGGGCATTTTCGAGACAGTGGGACGAAAATTAAAAAAGTTATGAATTAAAAACCCCTTGGGAATCGGAAACGAAAAGTGTCTCAAATCCGAAACGGCGCTCAAACGGAGCTCCGAGGCAGAACACTGCGCTACCTTGCGGTGAAGAACCTAACTTTTCCCCTTTGGCTAAAAGAAGAAACAGCCGAAAACCGCTTGTCCTACCGGCGCTAATTGCGTTTTTTTTTTTTTTTTTTTTTTTTTTTTTTTTTTTTTTTGCGCGTTTTTTTTTAAACCATCATGCAGACAGTTTTTAAAGTAGAAAAAAACTGATTATATATTCAGAATCTGCGTAAAAATCTCCTTCTGATGAACTAAAAAATACGGGAAAATGTCTTAAGGGCGCATAGTGCCCACCGTGCAAAACCAAATATTTTTAACGGGACTATGGGCGCGAAGCGACCATAGTTCCGATCCACAATCTTTTTTTTTTCAAGTGCACGTGGCCCACAGTGCGAAATCATATATTTTTAACGTGACCATGGCTCTTTAATTTACTTTTTTTTGTGCTTGAGGATTCGAACAGCAAGACTTGCTTATTTAATGAATTTTTTTGCTTATTATATACTGCTTAATACCGAGGTTCGTTTGGAAAAAGTGGCCCAGCTAGCGGGCGTAGCTCGCTAGTTTATTAATATTTCAAGAATACAGAAAAAGGTGAAAAAACGGAAAACTTAAAAAGTTATCGGCCGATGAAGTGGGAATGCGAAAAGTCTAAAAAAATGCGTGTCAGTCTAACCCTCCTAGCAATCTGACAAAAAAATAATAATTAAAAAAACTTATTAATCTAAAGTAATGCCGCTATCGTACTAATTGAGAAAGAGTTGAAAAATATTTTTTCTTCAAAAAAGCTGCCTAAAGAAAAGTAGCATTTTTTTTAATTTTCCGATTTTTTTAAACAGTAAATTTAAAATTTTAAGCTGGGGGAAATTAGTACGTATATTATAAGTCTACATAAAAGATCTACGCCAAATTTCAAATAAATCTGTTCAATAGAACTTGCGAAATCGTGGTTACCAGTTTTAAAAAGATGGTTTCGAGAACAAGGGGTATAAAGTTCCCCGTAAAGTTTTTCGAAGTCAAAATCATAAAGTGACATTTTATACTTATATTTATTCAATCTGCCATTCCTGATACATATTTGGAACCTTTCTTGTCTTCGAAAAAAAAGCATTTTCCGCGTTTTTCACAGTTAATCGAGCAGTCCTCTCCTCCTTTGTCACGTTAGATGTTCGAATCCCTGAGCATTCAATCAGGACGCTGTCTCGTTTCACCGAAAATGAATAACGGCCATTTTCAACATAGTATCAAGCCTGTTATAAAATGTCAAGTCTGTTAACGCACGGTATTTTACTTATTATCATTTTTTCACCATTCTACTTTTATTTTTTATTCAACTAAGAAACAAATGTGCAGTTTCCTTAAAATTTAATAATTTACATAAATATATAATGTAATTATTAGAAAAAGTTCTCGTATAATTTCTATGTGATCAAAATATTGTGGTTAAAACTGTCTCTCATTTCAATTTAATTTAAGAATTATTGATGTTTGCACGATATCATGTTTTGAAATTTAGGTACATAGGTCACTTCAAAGTTGATTTTAGGAAATTTTATAAATTTAAAGCTGAATATTTTCAGTAATTTTGTATGGTAACGGACTTGACAATGTGCCTTACGAGCCAACTTTAAATAGCATTTACATATTATATTACAAGGCAAAGTGCACAACCAAATTTTTTCCATTTACCTTAAACATTTACTTTAACACATTAAGTTTGAAAAATAAAAATAAAATTCTAAAATGTATGAGAATGTGAAAGTGGCCCATAAGCTTCCAGACAAGTTTTGATTCCCTTAAATGTCATCCTTTTTAAAATGGGAATGAAGCCGGTAATGAATATACAAACAGCAATAAATATAACAATTTCAATTGCTTCAGCTCCGAAATGAATGTTTTTAAATGCGAAAGCCCAAATCAGAGTATTTAGAGACTCATTATTATTTTGGGTTTATGAACATAAACATCGAGTCTGTAACTCCTCCGAAAGGATTTGCCATGACACAACTACAGGTAGACGGATGGTCCCTAATGTTTTTTGTCCAATTCATTCCGGCCGAGCCGGTTTGGATGACAGGGTCACTAAAACAGCTGTATCTCCAAAAATAATTGTCTGAGCGTAGCGAAGTCTTATACTCAGAGTACGTAGCGATATTAAAAGTCAAAAAACGATATTAAAGTTCTTTTGTCAAGCAAATCTCAAAAAGTACTTGTCGGATTTTGATTCTGTTTGTACCAGAAAGTACCTATGAAGGTAATCTGGTGAATGCACCTACTTTTAAAAATTAATTCCAAATAGTTTAAAAGTTATATTAAAAAAACTGATACAAAAGCACAATTTATTTGCATACGTCACAGAAATTTGGTGTGCATGATTTTCACCTGGTGGATATTTTTGTAGATAACCGAATCAGTACATGGAGTAAATAGTAATCATTTAAGCACTCAGAAATATTAAATGCAATAAAACATTTTAAAATTTAATCATGCAGGAAAATAAAGCTGTTATTGTTTTATATTTAAAAAAATGTCATAAAAACTTTGATTTTGAGATTTTGTGATAATCTCTTAATAGCATTTTTTGATCACTAAAAAAATGTTTTATATATTTCCCGTGTGAAAATTAGAAACAATTACGTTTTTAATAAAAAGTTTCTTTTATGACATCATTTTCCCTTTATATTTATTTTTATTGCATGTTTTCTTTTAACTTATGTTTTGTTTGTGTGTGGAAGTCAATTCTGCTCACTAATTTTTCGGCACGGATACCACAAGCGCATCAGATTTGGCACAATTTTTTTCAAAGCCCATTTGGCGAAAACTCCGTTTTCAAATAACGCTTACATACACATTAAATTATTTTCTATTTTCAAAAAGAACTTACCGTAAATAAAATAATAATTAATAACTATAAAAATATATTTTATATAATTAAAAAAAGGAAATGAAAGTAAATAAACATTTTATGAGTAAATAAACAAAAAATAAATAAATAAAGCCGGGTTACCATCTCAGGTAAAATAATGCCATTTTGACGCCAATTATGTACCCTGGTGCATATGTGACATCTTTTCCCATTTTTCATCCATTTCCTGTTGGTATACAACTTTGAAATGTGGAATATGTATGCATACCTGGAGGCAATACTGGAATTAGACATTGATTTTTTTTAATTCGATCCAAAAAGGGGCAACGGGGGCTATTTTTAAAGATTTATACAGTTTAAATTATATAAAGGAGCCACTTACCTATTTTTATATACAAGAAGAAGTAAGTGGTATGTAAAAACAATTATAGTATACATAAATAAAATACTTGAGATAATATACTAGAGACATATAAGCACCGGGTTTGGCGAGATTTTTTATGCCAATTAAGCGAAAACATCGTTTTGATTACCAGATACATATAGCATGCTATAATAACACGTTATTTATTTATTTCAAAATGAAAAAAAAGGAATAAACGAAACATTTTCTGTTATTAAAAAAAAGAAATAACAATCAATAAATGATAACATTTTTAGAACAAACAGTTTATTATAACATTTATATGATAACCAGCATGTTAGGCAACTGAACGCCACTTTGGCACCAATTATAGGTACCTCGGTGTGTATAGGGCATATATGTGCCACATTTATTTGTAAAACTGAGCATGAACGTTTACCAAGTGTGCTTTCATAGTCGCATATATCTGTTTGCAGCATAATGTAATTTTCGAAACCAAAACTGCACACACAAAAAAATCAATATTTGCAATATTTATTTATTTATTTTTTTATTATGTAATGCACATTTTGTAATCAGTAGGCTTGATAGTCAGACCTCGTTTTTTTTTTTTTTTTTTTTTTTTTTTTTTTTTTTTTTTTTTTTGCTTTAAAAGATGATATTTTATACGACTTCTTTTTTGGATTCGTCATTTTTCCATATTTCATAATATGCATCTACTCGTTTTGTAACTTTTTTTTGTAACTTTCTTCTTTATTAACAACGACATTTGGATTTCCTATTTAAATAAAAATTCTTCTAAATACAAAGAATTTTGTTAGAATAAATAAATAAATGAAATGCGGACATCTATTGCTCAAAGCACAAAATTTTTCATATTGAGTTAATAAAAATCAGTAAAAACATAAATTTTATTTTAATAAAAAGATGACTTATGTAATAACAAAGTCATATATTATGTACGTTATGGATTAAGTATGAATATTTCTCCACCATTTATAAATAATAATAATAATAAAATAAAATGCGGACAGACCAAAGTCTATATTTGACTGAAAACAACAACCATTTTCTAAATGCTTTTAAAAAATGGCCAGTGAAAAGTGATATTTCAAAAGCATTATGAAATTAATTAAAAACCATTTATTTTAAACTAAATGAATAAAAGATTTATATTTTTAATGAAATAAATGGGATTTGAAAAATTATTGGAAATTTATCAGCATAGATGTATCAATATTACAATCAGTACCTTGTATGCAAAATGGAACAACTAGCAATACTTTTTGTACACGAAAATTGGTCGTTGCTTTTTTTAAGGTTAAAAAGTATTTTACGAAATATTCCTATACAAAGATGCCAAGCCCCCGCTTATGGCATAGCGGAATTTTCTTATAGGAAAATTTAATTTTTAAATCCGCAGAATGTTCCAATTTAATAAAACATTTTCTGTATTAAAATGTCTGTATACAAAATGCCGGAGACTTGGCAGCTCTGCCTATAACATTTTAATTAATCACGGTACTTTTTTTAATCGGATTCAAATTTAATGAAGACAACGTTTTTTGGCCAAAAGCAGCTTTTTTCCACATGCGTAACTACAATACAATTCCTTGATGTTGAAATAAAATGTTCGACTTATGCTATTATTGCTTCCTCTTATTTATTAATTTGAATTTTAAATAAGATGACTCAAAATCGTGTTTTTTAAATGTACGGAAAAAATGCATTTCGAGAGAGGGCGAAAATGACAATATTTGGCGATTTATTACCCGCGTTTGGCTAAGTGTCTTACTACCTTGTATTTAATACTCTTCACAATACTTCGCTATTATATGGACTTAGGCTTTTTTGAAAGCAATTTATTGAGAATATTGCAATTTCTAGGATACTGTTGGGGTCAGAAACTATAACTTTGGTATCACAGTAACTTATAAGATGTAAGTGCTCGTTTAGGACAATTTTTTAAAAAAGAATTCCTTAACTCTTATCGAGAACCTCATTGCATCCGTGGAAAACAGATATTCAACATTATAAACTATTCGGACGGATTTCACACCATATAAAATACACTCCATTCTCTTCAAACATAATAGTTTATGTTATTTATAGTTTTTCAAATCGGTGCGAAACTTCTGTTTATGCTCAAACTTCTGTTAATGCTCATTTCAAAGAGTTATATTTCCAATATAGGAAAATTTGGTGTTTTATTTTCTGTATTACTTTTAACATTTTGCATATTTCCAATTTTATATCCATGCATGGTTTGCTTTTCTTTTATAAAAATAGTATATGCAACTTTATATATAAGATTTTGTAATTCTATGATTCAATATGCTTATTTTCATCACATTGTATCACAATGAATGACCAATTAAAGGTAACATCTCATTTTCTTTACTTATCGCAAGTTATTAAATGTGTATTCTTAGCAATATCGCTCAGACTAATCCCTCTGAGGGAAGTCCTAGTTAAAATATTGAAAAATCCTCTAAATCCATTCTTAAAGGATCGAGTTTCGAAAATATAAAAAAATCGGGTTTTTTTTCGAATTTCCAGACCAGAATATCCTTTTAATGGTTTTTTATACATATTAGTGTAGCAAAAGATATTTATTAAAAATTATTTGTAGGAACCGCATAAAAATTTAATTTTCATAATTTCTTAAAAAAATATTTTTATTGTTCAAAACGAAATTATACGTGATTTTTTTTTCTCATTTGAAACATTTTCATAATTGGACTCTATGATTAACGGTTTAGAAATTAGCCATTAGAGACCGTTGAGAATGCACACACTCTATGTAAATAAATAAAATTCTAGACAGAAAATATTCATTAAAACAAAGGATTAAACAGACAACTAATTTTATTATTCAATTCATTTCATTATTTTAACATTTATTAAATAATTTTTTACTTTTTCATAATAAAAAATACTGTATACTGTACATTTATACATGAAACTTAAAATGCCGTTTGGAAAAAAAATCTACCAGCATTTGATCATGCGGGAAAAAAATTCTTGAAATTGAAACATTTATTTAATGTTTTAAAAAAAAGATAGGTTTACAGTTTTAGAAGATTTATTTTACGTGATAATATACTGAATAAAAAATCTTTTCGTTTACGGTATCTTTACTTTACATGTCCAAGAAATGGAAGGTATAAATCTTTGTCTAACTTTTGCTCTATCAATCGAGAAAATATAAAAATACCGCAACGTCTCATTCAGTTGTTTTGGTTAATTTTTATATACCTTTGGGGGAAATTTTATAATGGCTTTTTAGATTTCGTAATCTTAATTTCACATTACGATATTAATTTAATTAAAAACAAAATAAATTCAATAAATATTTTTTTAATAATCTGTGTATATTTTTTTATTATAGGTATATTTTGCAAAACTAAGTTTAATTTTCTTATTTTATGGATTTTACTTTAACTACGGGTATAAATTTTATTCGATTTATAGAACTTGATAGAACTTTTTTATGTTAGTTTTTGAAAAATGTTCTTAAGTTAAATTTATATATAGTGAGCTTCACAGGGTATAGAGAAAGAAAACATTGTCTAATTTCTGAACGGATAAAATTTTTATTTATTATCAGGATTTACACATAAGAATAAAAGAACTTAAAATCTGAAATTCTTTAAATCTTGACCATCTCGGGAGACAGCAAAACGAAGTCTCTTGTTTAAATTCACGACATCCTGCTAGTGTTAATCTGATGGAGTTGACTTTATCATACTTATCAAAGTTGTTTTTAGCTATTCTATGGTTTTTGATGATCTCTGCGGACTTCCTTTTCACATAATCCTAAAAAAGAAGTCTAGTGAGGATCAATTAGGTTTATTTGGGAGCAGGGCCGTAGCTAAGCCCCCCCTAAAAATTTTGATAACCCCCCTAGAAAAGATTCCAGTGTTACTAAATGAATCTTTGTACCCAAGATCCACATGAAATTATATTCAAAAATCTAATTTAGTTTTGATGACCTTTCACAATTTTGCGAAAATACTAAATTGCAACTAAAATAAGAGTTTCAACACTTGCTCATCTTATTTCCACATATGAAGCTAACATGATGTTTAATATCGCACAAGCTATACACTCGATTTTTTTTCATCCTATTACTTTCTTAGCATAAAATGACGTTATTACAGCAGTTTAATGAGAAACATAGTAATTAAAATTTTTTTTCCTGCATGAGAGAAAGTATGAGCCCCCTCCCCTACATTTCCTTGAGCCATCCCTATTATTCACTTCTAGCTACTGCGCTGTTTGGGAGCCAAATTATTTCATAGTCAAATCGATATGGAAAGTCTCTTGTGATGAGACAATAATGACTGTCAATAATGACTTCTCAGCAAGTCCTGTTGAATATGGAGGAGCTCCACCCAGCTGAACCATGTACCTTAGATCCAGTGTTTGTATAAAAATCGAGATATTTAAATTCTCCGAGGTGGCTTTAGTCTATTTGTAAAGGCACAAGTCTGGTTCCTGAATTATTCGGGAAGTCTCCGGTATCAAAACTTTAAGTTTTTTTACTAAAAAAATACGCTCTTTTATTAAATTTGCCGGCACATTTTGGCCAAAAAAAAGAGCCTATAAATATTCTTTTTTTATGCACAATTTCATGTTTCAATAGAATTTTTTGAATCAGTCATGACATCATTGTTCAAATTCATGTTCAATAGCCACACATGTTGAAGTGTTATTCAACTGCAAGTTTTGTTAAATATCGTAAAGCAACAGTATATTAAAAATTTAGATTTTCGATGTAAAGAAACCTCGTAGCGTTTTTATATTTTTGAATGATTTGTAGAACAATTTTAATACAAAAATCTTTGAGATATTCACGGTATTTATTTAAAAATATAAAATTTCACACACATTCGATTTTATATGCCACCGACGTTAGAGATTACAACAACATTAAGTCCGACTTGAAATCTTTTTGTTTGAATGTGTAAAATCATGAAACATTGATTTTAGCTCTATGTAAGGTGACATGGTAACCGGTTACGTCGATTTTTTCATTTGAAAATATAAATGCAAATTATACTAAAGTGCATGAATCAAGTCCGGTGAAAGCTGTAAAAGACATTGGGTCTCACATATCTAGATTTCTTTGGGTCTTCATTTTAAAGTATAAAAACATACGAATTCGAGAATAGAAGCTATGAGAATTTTGTATCAAGACAGTAGAAAATTCAGTAATAGATTACATTTAATTTACTTTCATTTAAAAATATGAAATCGTATAAAACTAATTTTAGGTATATTTAAAATTAACACAGGTTCTTTCAACTGCAGTGTGAGGTAGAATATGGTCTTCAGATAATATTAAGGTAATATTTTGTAACGAATTTCTTGGTTTTAGTGATATCTTATTATATCATTGAATAATTCGTGGTAATAAAACTAATAATCTATTTGAAACGTTCATTATTAATTTTTTTAATTTTTCCTTACCCTTGAAGGATCATAAATTAAATAGAATCTTATGCAAACAAAAAAAGCATATTTAATAAGGAAACTTAAACAAAGGTAAACGAAATTAAATAAAAACATAATAATGTTTCACTGCACTGTTATCATATGCTTAAAACTTGTATAAAATTTTTCTTCTGTTAGATCTACATTGGTACAAAAACTAAGAAAAACGATTATTATTTTACACGCACATCTACTAAATTGTACTTTTTTCTTATCCTTAAAAAATCATAAGTTTAAGAGAAGTTTATGCAAACAAACACACACAAAAATATTTAATTATATTAACTCAAACAAAAATAAACAAAACTAAATGAAATGAAAATGATTCCACTGGACTGATATCACATGTTCAAAAATTGTATATATATATTTTTTCTTTTGGATCTATATTAACACAAAATTTAAGAAAACGATGAATTATTTAAAAGGCCCATCTACTAAAATCGATAAGTAAACTGCAAAAGAATAAAAAAAAGGAAAACTGAACAGGTTACTTGATAATTCATTTTATGTCAAGAAAATTACAACAATATTATAGGATATCTGAAACTTTACTTATATTTAATTGTCCTTTGGAAGAAAGTCAATAAATGAATAAAAACAGGAATTATGGGAAAATGGCTATGCATATTCTTAAAAGATTTTTACTCTTTTATTTTATACTTTGTAAACAAAAAAAAACCCCTCTTATAACACTTTATAATGTATTGGGTTAATGTTATATTCTTTTATAATTTATTTAAAACATATATGCGTTTATAATGCGTCATGTAAGTTTAATTAGCAAGATTTAAACTAAAAGAAACGAAGCTAAAAATATAAAATAATTTTATGTTTCCCCAGCACTGATGCCATATACTCAAAAACTGTACAAATTTTCCTCTTTATGATCATTATTGGCACAAAAACTAAGAAAAGCGATACATGAATTAACACGCACATCCTCTAAAACCTATTAGAAAACCACAAAAGAAAAAAGAAAACTGAGCAGGTCACTTGGGAATGCATTTTATGTTAAGAAAATTACAACATTATAGGATATATGAAAATTTTCTGATATCTTATTGTCCTTAACACATTCGCTGCCGCTCATTCAAAAGCGCGTGATTAGGCGTCAACGTTAAGGGGTCGCTCACGCGCCAGCGCGTGATGTGGGGTGATGTCTAACAGACAGTCACGCGCTGGCGTGGGAAAAGTTTTCACTGATTCATTGTTATAAAAAGTAAATCGGCTTCTGAGAAAAAAACACTTCTACAGTGCGGCATTAACTGTCATCACATCTTCACGTAAGAGGCAGCGAACGTGTTAACAGGAAAGCCAATAATCGAATAAAAAACACGAATTACGGGACATATAACTGCATATATTCTTAAAAGATTCTCGTTCTTTTATTTTACACTTAGAAAAAAAGCGTCTTAAAACAATTTATAACGCACTGGGTTATTGTTACATTTTTTTTAATATTATTTTTAATATATGCGTTTATAATGTGTGATGTAAATTTAATTAGCAAAATTTAAACAAGAAGAAATGAAGATAAAAGAAACAAAATAACATTTATGTTTCCACAGCTTTCATATTACATGCTCAAAAGCTGCATACATATTTCTTTTTTTTTATATTTATTGGTACAAAAAACTATGAAAAGCTATATTTTGTTAAACACGCCAATCCACTAAAATCGATATGAAATCCACAAAGGAAAGAAGAAAACTGAAAAGGTCACTTCGTTTTATGTCAAGAAAATTACAATAGTATTACAGGATATCTGAAAATTTTCTGATATCTAATTATCCTTTGGAGGAAAGCCAATAAACGAATAAAAAGCACGAGTTAACAGACAAATAAGCTGTATACATTCTATAAGATTCTCCCTCTCTTATTTTAGACTTATAAAAAATGTATCTCTCAAAACTATCTATAATGTACTTGGTTAATATCATATATTTTTTTATAAATTATTAAACATATATGTATATATATGTTAATAATGTTTAATATTAAAACAAAATCAAAAATATGTTTGATTTGATGAATAAAAATAAAACCAATTTACGAAATGCAAAAGAGTTTTTATATATGCTACTTTAGCTCTATTTTTTTTAGTTTTTAAATTTTTATTTATTTTTTTATTTTTTTTATTTAATTCCAGATATCGTTTGTTATCGTTTACAATGTACTGGGTTAATGTTATACATTTTTATAAATTAATTAATAAATGTATACGTTTTTAATGTGTAATGTTATAAAAGTATTAAACATATATATGATTTAATGAGTAAATATAAAACCAATTAACGAAATGAAAGCTAGGTTTTTTTTAATACTATTTTGCTTCTATTTTTTTTTTATTTAATTCCAGGTATCGTTTGAGATTGTTTTTTTTTATATAATTTTTAAAATAAATATAGACACTCTCAGTATGCAATATTATAAATATATTAAAAATACATTTGATTTGATGAATAAATATAAAACCAGTTAACGAAATATACAAGAGTTTTTTTTTTAATACTTACACGGACAGCCACTAAAATCGATAAGAAAACCGCAAAAGAAAAAAAAAAGAATAAAAGAACTGGTCATTTGAAAATTCATTTTACACCAATAAGATTACAAAAATATAGGATATCTGAAACTTTACTGATATTTAAATGTCCTTTGGAAAAACGCCAATAAACGAATAAAAAACACGAATTATCGAACAAATAACTGAATAAATTCATAAAAGATTCCGTTATTTTATTTTACACTTTGTAAAAAAAAATTACCTCTTATCACAATTTATAATGTACTGGATTAATGTTATATATATATATATATATATTAATTTATTTATAAAATATGTACTCTTTAACGTGTAATATTATAAAAATATTAAACATATATTTGATTCGATGAATAAACATAAAACTAATTTTAAGGTATAGTTTATTAAGGTATAGTTACAGTTATTTTTTTAATACTTACACGGACAGCCACTAAAATCGATAAGAAAACCGCAAAAGAAAAAAAAAGAATAAAAGAACTGGTCATTTGAAAATTCATTTTACACCAATAAGATTACAAAAATATAGGATATCTGAAACTTTACTGATATTTAAATGTCCTTTGGAAAAACGCCAATAAACGAATAAAAAACACGAATTATCGAACAAATAACTGAATAAATTCATAAAAGATTCCGTTATTTTATTTTACACTTTGTAAAAAAAAATTACCTCTTATCACAATTTATAATGTACTGGATTAATGTTATATATATATATATATATTAATTTATTTATAAAATATGTACTCTTTAACGTGTAATATTATAAAAATATTAAACATATATTTGATTCGATGAATAAACATAAAACTAATTTTAAGGTATAGTTTAGGCATAATTTTTACGCATACTAAAATTAGCAAGGATTTAGTTTAGATGGTGTGAGGTGGGAGTTGTTAGTCAGCTAATATTAATACAACTAGCTGACCCGCCCGGCGTTGCCAGGGTCCGTATTAACAATATTAAACGAACTTGAAATTTGTAAGATTTTATCATTAACTCGTTACATGCAGAAATGCATTGTCTGAAATACGTAGCCACTGACTGTGTGAAAAATCGGTTTTAAAAACAACAAGTAATATTAAGCTCTAAAAATACTCAAAATGAGCAATGAAAAACGCGGGAGGGAATATGTACCAACGATTGCATGATTTTCGTGTTAAAAAGTTGATATTTACCCGTAAAAATCACTGTTAAGTCACGTAACTAATTATTATTTTCACATACAAATCCCAAGTGAAATACTTTGAATTTCAAACTAATTATATCACTCTTAAATCCGACTATACCATGAATGAAATCGATACACGATGGTAGCTAAAAGATTGATATATAATATTATAATTTCAGAGCTATTTAACAAAAGTAAGTGTTATTTTTAATTAAATCTTGCGTAATGTTCCCTCTGTGTATAAATTCCTAACCTTAAACTTTTGTACCGTAAACAGAACCTGTCTGTAACCTAACAGCGACTTAACAGTACCCTACCGTAAATTAAATATAACAGAAATGTAACCTAGCCTTCACTTTATTGTAACATATCCTTATTCTAACCATAACATAAATGCAATTTAACTTTAACCTAACTTTAACCTAAATAATATAATAGAAAAAAAAAACCATTTTAAAAAATTATTATTTCTTCGTATAATATGCTTCAGCTGTAATTCATTCCTTTCAATTCGTTTTATTAATACAAAATTCCTTCCTCGTGCTTTTGTTTGAGACATTAAAATTTCGGCGATAAATGGTTTAATATTGCAAACCTTTTTTTTCGGTTTACTTCGTCTCCACCTATCTTTTTCTCCATGGTGTACAGCTGCTCTGATTTTAAAAAAATCCTCATTTAAACTGACAGTTTGCCAGTCTATGAATTTTAAAGGTCTTTTTTAATTATTTCTGCGAAAATTTTATGCAACCAATCAACCATAAAAAAATGAAAGGGAAAAAAGCGAGAAAAAGGCGATTTGTTATGAGAGTGAGCTTTGGAATTTAATTAATTACTCAGTTAATAAATAGAATTTTGAAATTTTGAGCTTCAGGTGCATCAGGAAAGATATTGGGCTACTCTCAAAAAAATTTTGAGCTTCGTACGTGCTGTAGATTTTGCTAGCCATCGCAGACACACAGACACACACACAGATACACACACAGTCACACACATAGACAGACAGAGCGTTTTGTTCTTTTATTAGTATAGATATTCTGTAACGGTTTTCTTGTTTTTAGTGATATCTTGTTACATCATTTAATTATTCGGAGTAATAAAATTTTTAATTTAATTCAAACATTCTTCATAGAAGCTTTAAAATTTCGCACACACTTCAAGGATCATGAGATTAATAGAAGTAATGCAAATAAACAAACAAGATACCGTAAAATGGGGTGAACCGGAACACTTTTCAAACTGTAACGTAAAAAGAAGCAACAAGTGATTTATTTATTTTTTTTTTCTACTAGAAACTTCGGTTTTGTTTTGTTCTTTACTTTTTAAGCAAAACCGAAACATTTTTACAGTTTATATATATATATTATTTATTTATTTAATGGTGTTCCGATTCACCCCGCAGATAAGGGTGAATCGGAACAAATGTTACAATCTTTATTTATTCCAATTCAAACTTTAAAAGGGTTAATAGAAACAGGTAATAAGTATAAGGGATGAATAGGAACACGTAGTTACTGTGAAATCAAGCCTTTATTTTATATACAAGTAAAGATATGCCTTTTTAAAAATTAGAAAAAAAATTTTAGATCAATAAAAATCAAAATTTCTTTTAAGAAATTATATTCGAATTGTAAAAGTAGAATTTAATACTAATTTAGCCCTGTTCTGTGTTATCCTTTACTAGTAGTCATTGGGTAAGTGAATCTATTGAATAGCCCCAATCGCTGCAAGTATTAATACGATCTACTAATACGCCCTTATCCTCCAGCCCTTAGTACAGTTTGCATCCCTCTCTTTGTAATTGTTTTTTTTCATTTTGAGATTTTTTTGTAATGTTGTGGATGTCAGAGAATAATTCTGTGCAGTTTTTCTAACTAATTTGCTATTTTAAAATTCTTTTATAGTGTGTTCCATGTCTGTTGGATTAGGCTTTGACTTTTTTGTTTAACCAAGTAACTTCTTGGCACCTTTAAACTCTTCAAGTAATTAGAACAAACAAAATATTGTTACAATACATATTCATACATATGTTTTCATATATTACATGAAACTATTACAGCATAGAAAAATAAACCATGAGAGAAAACGTGTTCCGATTCACCCCGTAAATCTTAAACCTCTGATGTTACAAAGTATTTTTCATTTTTTCATTATGTAGTTTAGAAATAAGTAGAATTTAATACAGAATGTCGTTTACAGGCCTATCATTAATTAAAAATCCCCTCTCTTAGGTTTAGAATACGAAAAATACTGTAGTTACATACAAAGTTTTGAAGACGTTGAAAAAATGAGGTTTTTGAGGATCCTCTTGAAGTTTCTTTTTTTATTACACACCAGTAGTTGTGCAAACATGTCAAAACTGAATTTCCCAACTCTTAATGTTATTACCTTCTTATAAAAAATTGGCAAATAAAAATATCATCATATATATTTATAATGAATTTGTATGACCGAGAAATTTCGTTCCTATTCACCCCGCTGTTTCTATTCACACCATTTTACGATATTAAATTAGCAAAATTTAAAGAAAAATAATCAAAACTCAAAGAAAAAAAATTCTTCCCACATCACTGATATCATATTCTCAAAAACTTTATAATTTTTGCTTCATTTGGATCTTTATTGTCACAAAACTAAAAAAAGCGATAGTTTATTTAGCACGCATATACATTAAAATCAATAAGAAAACCACAAAAGAAAAACGAAAAATCAACAGTTCACTTGAGAATTCATTTTATGTCAAGAAAATTTAAACAGTCTAGAACATCTAATACTTCTTGATATCTAATTGTCTTTTGGAGGGAAGTCAACGAATAAAGAACACGAATTATTTCACAAATGACTCCATATATTCTTAAAATATTATCTTTCTTTTATTTTACACTTTGTAAAAAATATATAAATAATAAAATGGGTTACTGCTATATTTTCAAAAAAAAATATTTTAAAAAAATATATGCGTTTTTAATGTGTACTATAATTTTAAATAGCAAAATTTAAACGAAAAGAAACAGAATAATGTTTATGTTTCCACAGAACGATACCACATGCTCAAAAACTCTATAATTCTTTCTTCTTTTGGATCGTTATTTGCACAAAAACAAATAAGAAAACGGTATTCTATTTAGCACACCCATCTTCAAAATCGATAAGAAAACCACAAAAGAAAAAAGAAAAAAATGAGCAGGTCACTTGAGAGTTCATTTTATTTCAAGAAAATTACAATAATATAGGACATCTGAAATTTTCTGATATCTAATTGTCCTTTGGAGGAAAGCCAATAAACGAGAAAAGAACACGAATTATCTTACAAATGACTGCATAATTTCTTAAAGTATTATCTTTCTTTTATTTTACACTTTGTAAAAGAAAAATAAAAAATAAATAAAAAATTAAAAAAAAAATCTTAAAATAACTTATAATGTAAAGGGTTAATGCTATTTTTTTCATAGTTTATTTTAAAAATATATATGTTTTTAATGTGTAATATTATTCAAATTAGCAAAATTAAAATGAAAAACAACAGAATAATGTTTATCTTTCGACAGCACTGATACCACATGCTGAAAAACTGTATAATTGTTTCTTCTTTTCGATCGTTATTTGCACAAAAATTAAAAAAACGATATTTTATATAGCGCGCATAGCCATTAAAATCGATAAGAAAACCACAAAAGAAGAAAGAAAACTGAACAGGCCATTTGAGAATTCATTTTATGCGAAGAAAATTATAACAACATTGGATATTAGAAATTTTCCTGATATCTAATTGTCCTTTGGAGGAAAGCCAATAAACGAATAAAAATCACAAATTATAGGACAAATGGCTATATATATTCTTAAAAAAATATCTTTCTTTTATTTTACACTTTGGAAAAAGCAATTACCTCTTTAAACAATTTTTAATTTACTGGATTAATCTTGTATATTTTTATAATTTATTTAAAAAATATATGTTTTTGTTCCGTTAAAGAGTTATTCAACTGGGAGCTTTGTTAATCAGCACCGTGAAAGAGCAGTATATAAAAGTTTAGATTTTAGATGTAAGCGGGGCTCGTAACGTTTTTGTACGATTTTTCTAACTATTTTAATACAAAATTCTTTAAAACATTCACGGTATTTATTTAAAAAATGTAAAATATAACAAATTCGCTTTTATACGCAACAGAAATTAGAGAGTACCTCAACATTTATTTAGATTGAAATCTTTTTGTTTAAAAGTATAAAATCATGCAACATTGGATTTAGCTATATTTAAGCTGATTATCACTTCAGTAGGTTACGTCGATTTTTTTTCCTTTAAGAAAATACATACAAATGATACTAGAATGTATGTATCAAGCCCGATGTTGAAAACTGTTGAAAACAGTGGGGCTTCGATATCTAGATTCATTTTGGTAGATTTTTTATTTAAAAGCTATAAAATCATAAGATAAAATGAAATACTTCGTGCAAATTTCAATAAACAAGGTAAAAACTAGAAAAAACTTTTAAATACACAAATCCTGTCAAAAACAATGTCCCCCAAAAATCACATACACCATTTCAAGGATGTCTCGATCGCTTTCCTCAGTTAGAAAAAAAAAATATGAAATGGACTCAAAGAACCCATTTCACATTTTCATTCACTTTACCCTTTTTCCATCTATATCACATTTTATTCATTTTACCTATTTCGCACATCTCTTTGATGATATCTTTGAATCCATTTTTTCCCCTTAACAAGAGGATCGAGACATCCTTAAAACGGCATATGTTATATATATTTTTTTTTTGTGTGTGTGGGAGGGGGTATTTACTATATTTGTGCTTTAAAACATCATTCATAATTTTTAACTTGTGTATTAAGAAAAAGTTTATATGAATTCGATAATAGAAAATTCCAAAAGCATTGGGAATTTCAACAGTAGGTTACTTTCGTTTAAAAATATAAAATCGTACAACAGTGACTTTGGGTAAATCTAAAGTTATCACTGATTCAAGGAACGACATTAGATTGGGGAGGTTAAGGAGGGTGGTATTCAGCTAATAATAATACCATACTTTGTACAAAATTCATATTTTTACTGATATCGAGTTATATCATTTAATTATTCGAGGTAATAAAATATAGAATATTATTGAAACATTCATTATTGGTGCATTTGAATTTTGCCTGCCTTCGAAAGTCAATAAGCTGAACAGAAAGTTTATGCAATAAAAAAAAGTTTAATCAGTAAAATTTAAACAAAAAAGAAATGAAGCAAAAATAAACAAAATAATGTTTCCACGCCACTGATATCACAGGCTTAAAAACTGTATAAATTTTGCTTTTTGTAGATCTTTATTGGCACAAAAAATGAAAAAAGCGATATTTTATTTACCGCGCACAGGTACAAAAATCGATAAGAAAAACCACAAATGAAAGAAAGAAAACTGAACAGTCACTCGAGAATTCAATTTATGTCAAGAAAATTACAAAACTATTATAGGATATCTAAAACTTTTCTGATATCTAATTTCCCTTTGGAGGAAAGCCAATAACCGAATAAAAACACGAATTATTGGACGACAAATGGCTGTATATATTCTTAAAAGATTCTTCGTCTTCTATTTTATACATTGTAAAAAAAACATAAATAAATAAACAAAAAAATATCTTAAAACGATTTATAATGTACTGGGTTTCTATTTTTTTTTTTATAAATTATTTTTTAAAAAATTGTACTTTTTTTTATGTTTAATATTATAAACATATTAAAAATTTATTTTATTTTATGAATAAATATAAAATTAATTAACGAAATTCATCAGAGTTTTCTAAAATTATACTACTTTAATTCTTTTTTTAAAAATTTAATTCAGGATTTCATTTAAGTATTAAAAGCTCTCTCAATCCATTTGGATATTAAAAATAAGTATTTTCTAAGAAGTATTTTCTTAGTATTAAAAGAAAAAAAAAACTTCAAAAAGTTTATCTTACAATTTTGTAAGAGAAATCTAAACAGAAATTATTTAAAAATAAAAAAAGAAAAAGATTTTTTTTTCAAATTTATCTTTATACAAAACATGGACCATATGAGAGCTGTGTAGTAAAAGTATTTTTGTGCTTACAATTTTACAAAGATCAAGTTTGAAGCCAGATATAATCATCGATATATCTGACTGTCGGAAAAAAATACCTCTGTATTTTGAACAGGACTATTTTATTACTTTAATTTTTTTTCAAACAATAACACTTAAACTAAAACATTTATTTCAGTTTTAATATATGCAGTTTCATATATAATATATAATGTCGTTATTTCGTCAGAAAAAATCATGTTTAGTAATCGTAATAAAAGAAATGGAATAAATTTTACTAAAAAAATCATTTTTTTCTACTTAGTATCAGAATTGGAATTTCCATTCGTTCTCTATCGTGAAATATTATCCTAAAAACCACAACCATGTTTAATTATAAGACGAAATCTTTGCTTTGGATATTATTTGATGAAATCTCATGTTGTTTTTAGAAGCATTCGTAACTATGTAAATGCGTAGCAACTGTAGTCCTCGTTTCATCCGACCGTCAGTAATTAACAACTAAAAACTACCCAAGCAACTCTTTGTAATTTAAAATATTTAATTGTTGCTTAATTTTGTCGAGTCATTTTAAATTTTATGAAAATTGATGTAGACAATTGCAGGGACAATCAAAAATAATACGTTACATTACGGTCAATGGGAAAAAATAATTCCAACTGCATTTTAATGATATTACACTCTTCCCACACTGTAAAAAAAAAAAAATTCAAGAGGTTACTAAAATGTTTTTTGTAAATTTGTATTCCACAGAATTTTTTAGTAACCATTACAAACTTTTTTTTTGCAAGTGAAACAAGCATTTCTTTTGTAAACTGAACAAAAGAATTTTTTGTATAACTAACTTAAAAATTTTTAGTATGAGCCATCAAGCAAATTTTAGTAATAGCTCCAAAATTATTTTTAATAACCATTATGTGCGCCCGAAGGGCAGGAGGTTCCTTCGAGCTGCATCCAGACTTCTGAAGCGGAAGATTTTCGGCAAAACTGCAATAGATGGCATCACCAAACATTGCTAATTGCTCCGACAGGATTTTCATAATCCCTTTACTAACGAGTACTTACACTACATACATTCGGGGCGTATTTGGCGGTGGCCAGTATCGAACACGGGACCTTTTAGTCTGGAGTCCGTTACTATAACCACTATGCTATCAAGGCCACACCAAGTGAGTTTCAGTAATAGTTATTAAAAATATAAAACTATTAACTCTCTTCGTTGCTAACTTTTTTCTAGTAATTTTTACAGATTTTCTTGTAACCGACTAAGATCACTAAAAATTTTTTAGTAATTACAAGGATCACTAAAGTTTTTTTCGTAGATCGACCCTTTTTTTTACAGTGCAACATAAAATTGATATGCATCTATGAAGCATATGCTAAAATCTACATTCTGTACAATCTGTGCTACAAAGAATGTTTGTTACTACTTTAGATGGCTACACAAAATTATTCCATTATATAATGGTAAAAGGAAAAACATTTTTTTAGATATATTTCAATTATATTTAGCTATTTCATATTTTATGAAATGGGTATAAGTTGCAGAGGATTATAAGTTATCTGTATAACAGAAAGAAGATTGTATTTACAAGGGCACACAAAAGGTTTCTATATACTACTATACTGTATCCAAAGTACTCTGTACTCTTACATTAAAATCCTAATATATATATTTTTTTATTTTGTTATAATTGACCGCAATTCATTTGCTAAGCTTGAAACAATTTTCAAATTGTTCTCTTCTTTATTATCACTTCTTTTGAAACAGAAAAGCGTCCACATCTCACGTATTATTGGAATAATAAGTACACTTCCTGTACATTTGGATGATTCTCTCCAAATAGGCCAAAATAATAGTCATGAGGGAGTGATGAACTGTAACAAAATGGCCATTTACTTTTTTGCCATCATCTGAATTGAAATTAGCCTTGGTGAGTTTTAACTATAGCTAAATAATTCTAAATAGTAATAATTGATAATTTTCTAATATTTACCTGTATTCAGTAGAGTCTGAAGAGAAAGTGATGAGGTCTAAAGCCTCCTCATTGCTCTCTCATTAGCCTCTACTGGATACAGGTAAATATTAAGAAACTTAAATTATTAAGGAAATTATAAGTATTCAATTAGAGTTAAATCCTACTATGCCTAATCGCAATTCAGATAATGGTAAAAAAGTAAATGGGCATTTTATTAAAATTCATCACTCCCTCACAGTCACTCGCTCATGACTATTATTTTGGCCTATTTGGAGAGAATCACCCATTTCTCCAGACAAGAGCTTTCGAAAGATGCTATTTTCGCTAAAATCCAGAGCTGACAGTTAGGGATGCTGGCCAGTTAGAGAGATAATAAAATAAATGTAGAAAACTTTTTCAAATTCTAAAAACATAAACATGCTCACAATTTTGAGGCAATTTATTTTATTCAATACGATATTGAATAAAACTCTTATCGTTTAGAGTATATCATTGTTTTTCATATTAAACAAATGAAAAGCATTAATCTTTAACTAAATTTTGCTTTTTAATTAAAGAAAATGTGAAAGAAAAGATTAATATCCATCTTATTTTATCTGATTTTCTTCACATTGTTTAGATTCTGTTTTTCCTTATTGATGTGGATTTTATAAAATATGAAATAAATCGAAGTTATAAATTAATAATGAATAATATGTAAATTTTATCATGTTTACAGTTTTTTTCAATTTAAGGTTTTACGTAAGCTTTATATAAAAAGTATGTAGTTTAACACATTCTGTACCATGCATCCATATAAGCACCCTTAAAAGGTGCTTACAAAGTTTATTTTTGCACTATTAATAAAGAAAAGCAGTATTTTTCTTTAATTAGAGCAATTTTCAATTATCTAATTGAACATAACGTTTTCAAAAGAAACTGTTTCGAATAGAATAAAATATTCATAACAAAACAAATGTGATTAAAAATCTATCAATATTAAATATTATGTGTTTTTGAAACATAACCCCCCCCCCCCTCAGTATTATGTAACTATTTCTACCTGTTCTGGTGTGACAGTTTTCACTTAGTTTGAATAAATCTCAATTGCATTGTTCCATCTATGAAAAAGAATTATTTTTGAAATGTTAAGAAATATATTGGCAAATTGTAAAATAGATATGACTGAAATGTATTGACAAATTTTATAAAGTGTTATAATTAATTTAAGACTTTTCTGGTAAAAAAATAGCATTTATAATTTTACAATTAAATGAAGCACATAAATGTACAACTTTTTAAAAATGAAATATTATAAAATTGTATAAATTATAAAAGATTATGAATACCGTAGAATAGTTATGGAATAAAACAAAAATTTTCATGTTTCTCAAACAAATCAGTTTTATTAATTTATAAACAATATAGTTATTTTGAAATATTTCATCAATATATCCTATTCATTTCAAGATTGTCGACCAGATTATTATATAATTATCCAAAGACAGTTAGTTATATGTGGGGAGATGCATTCAGATTTAGTAACAAACTTGAAAATCTCACGTACCTCCCAAATAAGGCCCCAGTTTCCTATCCAAATAATAAATGGTAGGTAAGCCTTTAACTTTATACTTTGCACTTTGCGAGTAGACTAATTTAATTTTTTTATATTTTTCACATAGAATATATTAAAATAAGGATGGTTTCAAAGCAAAAACGCGTAGGTTGCTGAAGGATCCAGTTTTCCAAGGTGTCTTGTACGTTCTTGTCACAGGCGAATCTCTGACCTTTAACAGATTTTTTTTCAGGAGCCGAAGATATGCGAGATACTGCTCTCCGTACACAGCTTTCATCCTACCATAAATCTGGGAAGGATGTTCCCCTTCTCCGCGAAGAATTCGAATAAATACTCTTTGTGCTGATTTGGTTGGAATCAATCGTGTAGATTGAGATTCAGATTCGGTCAGGTGGGGAGAGCCTACCAACTGGTTTGAGCTCAACTAGCCCCACCCAGCAATGTTTATGCAAAAAAAGAACAAATATACAGTAATAAAATAAAGGTAGGCATCCAAAAGTAATTGAGATAATGAAATAAGTATAGGTAATAATAGTAAAATATACGAGCAGAGTGCTTTGCAGACGTATAATGCATACCTTGTTTTAACAGTAACACTAATTCTATAACAATTTTAAAGTAAAAGTTTGTTTGATCAGTTCCATTGTTCATCATCATTATCATATAAAAGGTTCCGTGGAGGCATTTGGAAAATTCCTTATTTGTTTTCACGCAGTGTTACGCAGTTTATGATTCTTTGTAATAATGTTGGTTGTTATCTTATTACAGTGAAATCTGTTTAAGCCGAAACCTGCCTAAGCCGGAAATCTGTCTATGGCGGACACATTTCAGGGTCTCACATTTTTAAACATAGAGATTTTCGGGAAATCTGGATAAGACGGAAATAATTTGTATAAAGCGGGACCGAAATTCATTTTGAGTCCCAGGTAGCAAATTTAATGTTTAAGACGGAAGAAAAAGTTCCTGCAAAATATAAATGGAAAGAAAGTTTTTCTTTTCATATTGAAATGTATTGTCTTGTCGCATTCCCTGAGGTTAAGAAAAAGCGTCACTGATTGCTAACAGTAGATTGACAATAGATTGCTGCAGATTGCTGACAGTAGAGGTGATTTTATTGTTGTATATGACTGGGAAATGTTGAACAACGGGTGAACTAGTGTGTATGTGTACTAGCAATTTGTAGTGCTATTATTACTACTATAAATATATAAGAATATGTAAAGATTGCATGTGTAATTAATTCATTTTTTAAGATACTTTAGTTTTAACTTTTAGTCAAAGAAATGTTTAATACTCTGTGAACGGGATGTCTCTAAAGTTTTCCTGTCTAAGCCGGAAATCTGTCTAAAGCGGAATTATATTTCAGTCCGAAGCGATTTCTTTTTAGACAGATTTCACTGTATTTTGAACCATAAAAAGGCCTTATCGTTCTGGAGATTCTGAGGTGATATATGCATGTTAGAGTGCATTCCGTTACGTAGTGCAGCGAGGCTCCTCGTTATTGCGAAAACTCTCCTTAAATGAGGATATTGTCGAAAAGCCATCAAGTGCGCGTGTGTGTGTAAAAGGAAATATCACAATGCCATCTATCTGCTAACGCATTAACACATTGAGATTTTATACTTAAACAACGAACTACAGCTAAAGCCTGCTTTACATTTTGGAATACCTTTTATCTTAACACTCATTTTAAATTTAGATACATATAATAAATGAATATAAAATGTTAGGTTAAAATTAATGCGGCTGGATATGGCTTTCCTGCCAAGGCTTCCTTTAAGAATGCTTACTTTTTTTTTCCTACCTTCGATACCAAACATATCTCTTTTTAGCTGATTGATATTTATAAGAAAAATATTTTACTTATAAAACAACAATATGTTTATTAATTGAAATTCATAATCGAAATTTCAGAATTACATTAAACTTTTGAATTTTTCTTATTTCTGTGAAACCTCTAAAGGTAGTAATGCAAGGGGTTTATAATCATTTTTCATGATTGTTATTAATTTTCATCAACCTGCATGTTGATTTATAAGGAATAATATGCAATCTTTCCTTTTTCTTTTTCGGGTCCAAAAGCTGACAAATTCACCCCATCTATAAGTTCAATGCATCATCTTTGAAATAATTTTCGAAAAATTCGTACTTTTCAAAAAAAAAAAAAAAAAAAATCTTTTCGTAGTTAAAAAAATCTTTTACGCTAAATTTTCAATAGCTACTTCTTTAGCATTTTGTTCTATAATAAAACTACTTTTCCGTAAGTTAATGATTATACAAAACTCAAAAACGTTGCAAGAAAAAATATTTTCAGAGAAAACTTTTCTTTAGCTCAAATGTATTAAAAAGATGAATTGTTAAAATATCTTATATTGCAATGTTCAATATGTTTTTTGTCAAATAAAAACACCTTGAGCTAGCAAATTTAACATTAAATTGTATAAAAATATCAAATATACGGCACGTTATTATTATCTTTTTAAAATTCAGCACGTTATTTTGGTGTATGAAAGTACTTTTTTTCTAGAAATTAGGCTTTACTAATATGAAAATATTTTTACAGTTAATTTATGTTTGTATGGAAATATCACATAAAAATATCATTTTTAGGAAGAATTTAATTACATTCAATAATATAATTAAATTAACAATATGTTTGGAAAACTTGATTTTTTTCAACTATAATAAAAAATGGTAATAAGAAGGCATTTATATTATTTTTTACAAACTATGTTAAGCATTATTATTGTCATTGTTTAGTGTTAATTTTACTTCAATTACACGTTAAAAATTGCATCAATTACATATGTGAATATCATATTTTCTTTTTTATTCCTAAAAATTCAATTAAATATAATAAATAATATACTTTCTTTTAATATTTTACTTTAATTTTTAAGATAAAAAGCCTTTTCTTTTCATAAAAATGTCTCACAAAGTTAAATAATTAATGCTAAAATCAAGAGACCAGATCATTTGGAATATTTTTTAACCATTTTATTTTTATTTCTTGTTTGATTCTAAACTTCTCCCTTTGGACATTTTCCCTCTAGATGGCATTAGCAATTAGCACGTTAGTTGATAATAAATCCTCACCCTCATGTAACCCCTGATTGGATTCTTGGCTGGCGCCGAATTTTGATTTGTCCAAATCTATTCCAAGACGTCGGTAACTTTTCGTGAAAATTCCCTTTAAATTAAATTGTATGAATTGAGAACTCACATTTTGTCGTATTTTTAATTGTTAAAATATTATGCGGCTTTTTGGAAAGAAGTCAACTTATCGAAAATAAAATGTCCCGAATTAATTTATTCACGGAATTCTATGGAAAGTGAATTTATTGTGAAAGGTGGTGAAGTTACGTAGAGCATAGTAATAAAAAATTTTTCTACTAGGATAAGCCCCCTTCTTTAGGAAATTTTTTCTACTAGGATGAGCCCCCTTCTTTAAGAAATTTTTTCGGTGGATTTAATTTCATTTTCCCGCCAACTGCCGCACGCAATAGATTCGATTGTTTGACTGATCTCAACTGATTCGAATGCATCCACATTTTTAATCACGCAATAAATAATGACAATTTCTAAAAACAGTCAGAATCTACTACAAAGACCGATAAATCAAAACATATATATGAGGACTCAAAAGGCAAGGGGTTTAAGTGACAAAAATTTATTTGGAATAAATTGAGTTCAAAGATAATTGACATTACATTTGAACCTCAATAATAATTGACTGAATTGGAATAAGAAACTGCCGCTCGTTTCATTGTGGACTTTGTACTCTTTTTTCAATAATTATGAAATAAGCAGAATAAAATTTTCTTTAAATATGTAATTAACCGATATTAATAATTATTTGGCAAAAATGGTTGACCTTTAGAAAATCACTTATACTGCATCACATGAAAAGAAGAAAAACTTATTTCCAAGCCGTGTATTCATAGTAGTGAAGCCTGTATATAAAAAAAATATTTGCAAATTAAGTATACAAATCAGAGGGATCAGTGCAGTAAATGCATTCAAAATATAATCCATTAACCTCTTTTCGAACACATTTCACAGGAGCTCAACGTTTGCAACTCACGCCATGGATCCATTGTACCCCAGGTATACATTGATTAAACCCCTTCAGACAACGTAGGCAGATATTGCCTTCGTCCTCCTCATCGTCACTTTCTTTAATAGATTTCTTCTTCCTTTTTTAACGGTTCAGAACACTACATCCAGTCTGTGGGGGATCAAAAGGAAACAAAATCTCTTTCATAGATTGCTTTCCTTTTCGTTTTTTGGTCTGATTTCTTCTTTTAAGAGCCCACAATAGTCACAGAAAAAGTACACAAAAAGACCCGGATGACCATGTAAAGTCTATGGGAGCGTTCTTTTCTAATATCTCGCTCAAATTTTAATATTTTTGCATGATTTTTTTGCACAAGATAGCTGAGGGCAATCCACAACCGGGCTAGTTTTTACTTTTTCAATTTTTGTTTCAGATTTTCCTTAAAAAATTACTTTAACTTTCGAAACCGGTTTAAACCGGTTCTGAAACTGAAACTATCGTAATATAAAAAATATATAACCAAAATCGAAAAAGTAAAAACTAGCCCGGTTGTGGATCGTCCTGAACTATTTTATGCAAAAAAAATCATGTCAAAATATTAAAATTTGAACGAGATATTAGAAAAGAACGCTCTCATAGACTTTACATGGTCATCCGGGTCTTTTTCTGTACTTTTCCTGTGACTATTGTGGGCTCTTAATATCATTTTGAATTTTTGGCCTATTTCCTTCTTCTGTTGCCTTTTGTTGTTGTTCAAGACCTAATTTGACAGGGGTGACTGTAGAGGACTGCAGAAGTTCTCTTCGTTCTATTCGAAGAATTTTTCTTCTTTGGCTCTGCCTTTTCGAATAGTCTAATATCCTTAGGTGTTGGAATTGTCTTGCATGGAGCAGAAGAAGATGCGGTAGGCACATCAATAGAAATAGGCCTACCCATAATTATGTGTGTTTTAATAGAAGCTTCATTAATTGCTTTGTCGTACGTGCTTGAAGGCTCTGGTCTATCACAGACATACGAAGGCATGAAATCAGAGTGAGTAAAAACATTCCTATTGAAAGGCCATATTCCAGTTATCTGAAAACCTGATGTTATATTTATTTATTGAAACTGAATTTATTGCATTGGGAAGGGCAGTTTTCACAATTCCCGGAATATTGCAGATGGTCATAGGGCGTCTATTAGTTTTCGCCCAACCATCACAGGCTGAATTAACATATTTTCTGAATAGGCCATAAACCGTGCGGTTCAATGGCTGTAGTTTATGGATACAATGGGCCGGGAAAGACCGGCCCAACGTGCCCCAACGTAAGCGGGCCAGCTTGCACCCCCCCCCCCGCCATGCCTGAAATACTTTTCCTATTCTGCATATATCTTAACAACATTTAATATTTATTGTTACATCAAAATAATCTTTATAAATTGAACTTTCAAAATATTACTCATTTTTGTTCTTTTGAAGTATCTCTTGAGAGCATTAACACTTTATGCACACTAACGAAAATTTACATCGAGATCGACGAAAGTAGAAAATCAACGTTGTTCTTAGTTTGTTTTTCTTAAGAGAAAGGAAACTCGTGGAAGAATAGGGGACCAGGTTTTCTAACATGGTTCTAGACTTGTGGTGACATCTGGTGCCTAGTTTGAAAATTAAAGCAAATTGGCCAACCTATCTCTATGGCCAACATTCCCCGGTCTCCCTTACTTCAATATTTTCTATTAAGTCACTTACTCCCTTTGTCTTATGGGGTTGTCATATAATATAATGATTACAATATGATAAAAATGTATTTAAATGTATTTATTCACATTAGTACCATCTCAATACTACTTAATGATTTGCATTGAATAAATAAACTAACTGACACAGCATAAATTTCACATATAAGTGTATGATTCAGCTGTTTGGCCCGGAAACTGAAGTCAGGTGTTCATGTTATATAAATACCTATGTATTGAAATTCCATCTAAAAATATTAACAAAATTTTGCTTCTAAAGTAAATATATCCATGTATTTATTTGAAAATTTCCTTAAATAGCTCTTGTAAAAATTCGATGTTATGATTTTATTCACAAATTACTTGCAAAATAATCAATAAAATATGTTATCAAACTTAAAATTTCACTATACTTAAATTTTTAAAATTTCCATAAGGAATAACTGATAAAATCTATTTAACGTTACAGTTTTTTTACGCTAGTGCATTTAAATATTATGTTTCATTCGTTAACAAAAACTCAATGATAAAGGATTATTTTTTAATAAACTACTAACATTATAAATTTTAGTATTAAAATGAAAAAACTGATCTAACATGGTAAATTCAATGCAGAAAAAAAGGTTTGTAAAATAAGCTAATAGTTAATGAGATAATAAATTAAAAGAAAATATTATTAATTCTTAACATATGCACATACATATATATAAAGTGGATAAAAATTAATTTTATTGAAAACTATTTTATAACAAAGTTTTATCTAAAATTGGTTGATAAACTGTTGGTTAGATAAATAAGGCAATCTAATTATCAAAAGTCTTTCATTTTTGCATTATTAAAGCAGTTAAGAAAGCACATTTTTAATAGATTTCTTAAAATACTTTCATTACTTAATCTCTTTTTTACTGTTCTTCCCTTAATGAAAAATGTACGAAAATGGAAATAAAGCTTAAAATAATTATAATTTATTGATTAAAATCTGTGAAAATCATAGACAACTTTCTTTCATTTAAAATGAAAGGAATGATATTTTTATGTAATATCTTTTGAATTGCTTTCAATTACAATTTTAAGAAAAAATATTTTTCAGAATAATTATAAGAAATATTTGGAAATTTAATTAAATAAGAAAATATTTGCTAAACAAACATTTCTAAAACAGAGATTTTTTCAAAGGAAAATACTCTCTTAAACCTCAGCCACAAAATAACTCAAGTTGAGCCGAAACCACCCATTTCACGTTCTGAAAGGAAGCTTCTCGAAAAAAGTTGTAATAACTCGAGTGAATTAGTTGTTTTTTAAGAAATTTAAATCAATTTGAGTTATTTAAATAAGCAATTTAGATAAAGAAGATTCAATCGTTTGAAAAACAACTCGTATGGGTGATTCTGAAAATAGGGGACAATTTATGTCTTTCGTCATACAAAAAAAATTGAGAGATTTTCTGTCATGTTTTTATATTTAGATATGTTTGTCTTAATATTATTCATTATTTGCACTCAAGAATTACTCATATTTTAGTTAAAAACACATCAAAATAACAGAATAAATGTTCAAAATGTCATTAGCATGGATGTCCACAGCGGTTGTGCCTTATGTATACTAGCATTTTTCAAGAGTTAATATCATGTTTTTAAAATAAAACAAATGTTATTCTTCCTTTAAATTAATCAAGGAGAGGATTTATCCAATAAATTTCTTTTTAAAAATAAAATTATAGTATATAAAAAAAGAATTAAAGTTTGTCCTCCATATTCTATTTTCAAAACAAGATCATACTCTAACAGCTGGTTATTAATCAAAATTTCATTTTCACATATGACAATGATTTGAAAATATAAAGTTTCTCCATGGCAACAAGTAGCCATTTTATCCCAGCCTGAAAATAGAAGCATGTATTGTATTTTAAGAATATAAGTTGAATATTAGGGGCGTACATCAATTGTATGTCATTAGAATGGATAATAATTTTCATGTTTATTTTATAGTTAAAATTTTTATTTTACTTATTTGCATAGATCTTTTGTGTTTTAAAAAGCCCCAGAAAGGACTATTGCATTGTGATTATATTATGGCTCATAATCTTATTTAAATTAAAATTTGTCATTAGCATGCACAAATATCAGTGTCATTAGCATGGTCTTTCTGTCCATGCTAAAGACTCCTATGTGCATAAATGTAACCAGTGCTTATATTGTATCCTTTATAAAGTTTAATTTTACATATAAATTTAAGTATTACATTTATTATCCCTAAAATATGCATTAAATCTGCCAGAAAATCATTAAGACAGCTTCTTACATTGTTAGTGTCAGAATGTTGCTCATGTAAACAAGGTTTCCTCTTTGGTAATGTTTTTATTTTCCTTATATGTATATATGTAAAAATGGAAACCATTTGCTCAAAAGGAAGTCTAATAAATAGAGAAAAAATTATTTAAACAGGAAGAAAATAAAAATTTCTTAATATATTTATTCCATGCAATTTGTTTTGCCATTAGCATGGCTCAAAAAATACTAATTATTTTTTTAAGTTAATTTTTAAATATTTAGCTCTGCTGACTACATCTAAAGTATACCTAATACTATATTAACAACACCTATTTTTTTCAGAAATTTTGCTGACAGTAATTTTTTTTAAGATTTCACTTTTGAAATTCTTCTCTATTTTGAGAATCACCCATATATGATCGAAAAACTACAGCTCTTTTCTGAGAAGCCAAATCAACTTTTTCGTTTTAAGATTGTAAAATTCAAGTATTATAAACGAAATGCATCGTAAACTCAGGAATTTTAAATTAAAAACAACCATAACTTTCGTAAATTTATTTATAAATAAATCCTGCCAAACGACTTTTACACAATAACCAATAAGGTGCATTTTATTTGGATGTTTCCATTAAACAATTAACGAATAATTGCGATTTCTGTGCCACGTCCGATAGCGTAATATATTCATAGATATGTAACGGGTATTTAAAAAACGAGATTTTTGCCAAAATCTGAAAAACATTGTACGAATTTGATGTGTGTATGACATCTGTGCCATATAAATGTTATTCAGTCATTTTTTAAAGTCTACTCTTGCGCTATATTTTCCAATGACAGTCCCGGCACAGTTTCTGCTCGGGCAAGCCGAGCGGGTCAGCTAGTATATTGTATTCATGGAACAAATTTATCTGATTTCTAAATAACGTCATTTTTTCCACCCGGAACATTTCGGTTTAGATATCACTTTTTATCATACATTATTTTCTATTATTTTACTTTCATAGTAGACTTAATATCTTAGTAAAAAATGTATGATTCATACACTTAATGCACAACTATACGCATGAATTTGATTGTGATTATCGTTTACAAAAACATTTTTTTTTTCTTCTTTTAAATGCGATGATACATTCACCGATGGAATCAAGCTTAAGATTGGTTGAAAGTGATAAACCAAAATAAATTTTTATTATAGCGAGAAAAGCTCAAACTTATTTCCACTGTTTTGAAGAAATTTCATAAAAAGACATTTTAAATTAAAAATAAAATATAAAATTGGAAATAAATTAAAAAAAAATAGCTAGAATGGTCACATCTGTAAATGAATAGCTTTCATTTAAAAAATAATTATGAAAATCGGTGCAGCAGAAAGCTCAGGGCTGATGACTAAAAAAACAGACAGGTCTTTTAAATATATAGATAATAATCTTTTTCAAAATTTTATGATTTTTTGTGTGACAAGAGGTATTCAGCTGTAAATACACAAAATTCGAACTCTCTGACTTACATAGTTTTTGTTTACGGACTCTGTGAAAGACAGACTGACATAGGACAAAGACGAGTAGTGTTTCGTCAGATGAACGAAACCATAAAAAGAGTAAAGATCATAAAGTTAAACTAATATTTATTTTTAATTAACTTAGAAGATAATTAATTGTTAACTGTTTAGTTGGTAACTATTTAATCAGTAGATAAAGTAATATTATTTAATTGTTATTATATTTCTTTGAACATTTTTCGGCATATTTGATATAAAGAAAGTCTTAATGTGAAAGTGATTTCTAATATAGAAAAAAAAATATTCAAAACTTTAATCGGAATAATTTGAATTATAAGAAAGAGCTTCCTATTTGCTTTCATTTTATTTACATTCTAATAAAGACAAACGATTTCTTCTAAAAATATATTACATGTTTTTACAAAAAATATGCAAAAGCGTGAGAAGGTGAATTAAAAATATATTTGAGTAATGTAAAAGCAATCTCTTAAAAAATGCTGTTAAGAAAGGGCTAATGTAAATGGGCTTGTGTAAATAATGAAAAATTGAATTTTCAAAATATCTCTGTACCGAGAAAGCAATCTTTTAGTAATTATATTTAAATTGTTATTTAGAAAAATTACGTGAAATAAAAGGAAAATTAATTTAAAAGCTATTTTGTATCGAAACATTACGAAAATGTGTCAGATCCTTGTAATAATCAATCATAATAGATAAAATAAATGGTGAATATTAATATTTAAGAAGTTAAAGGAAAATAATTCATTTATTTTAATTTATAAAAATAATTAAAGCACATAAAAAGAAACTTAAATTTATCTTTAATATACTTATTTAATTGTAGTTTAAATTTTTTCAGGATATTCCTATTTATTGTTTAAATAATATAAAGATTGTATTACTATGTAAACAAAGAATGTATGCCAATATAAATTTAAAAATTTTGAGACATAGGTAAAAACATTCAGTTTTTGCTATTATTTAAAGAATGCATTTTAAGAAGAATTATTAAGAATATTATTCTTTCTTTTGCTCCTAAACTTAACAGTATAGATGCTCAGATAATAATTAGTTTATTCAAAAACAGTGCTATATTTTTTTCTGAAAATTTACTTCAATATGAAAATGTTTAAAAATATAAAAAATATGTTATAATTAGTCTGAATCGATTTAAAAAATGTGCCTTAGATTAAATAATGCATTAGAGATATTTTTTTTTTTTAATACATCATATAGCTCTGATATAAGATTTCTTTTTCAGAAAAATACTTAAATAAATTGTATAATTAAATAAAGAAAATAATTTTTATCACCATTAAGGATTTTTTTATATAATTTAAACTATGCGTTTTATACCTACTTAAATTTTGTGACATATAATATGACATCTCTCGCTTTTAGCACATAATAATCATATCCATGCAACACTATGCATTAGAATATTTGAAGTTTCCTGGGAGTGTATGGGATATAATGTCAACGCATGATATTGTCTATCCTTCATTAGTTTCTGCACCGAGTATCTCTTCCATGTTACGCATAGGATTACCATTATGTAACTTCAGCAGATATCGTTCTAATTTGCCTAACCAAGCAGTACATCTTAAATGTGCACTATTAAGATATATTGAAATTACGCTATGTTAAAGCAATTGTTTCACTCATAAGTGGAACCTAATGAGAGTGATTAAACCTTTCAGGAGTAAAGTAATTCCACTACCAACATGTTGAAATGATTGTATGTCTCCAACATCTATGCACAATTTCATTTGAATATAAATAAATCCTTATCTCCGTATACATTATAAAAGCATCTTTCTTCAAATGCATTGCATGTAATTTGGCGAATTCAAATTAAAATTAAGTGGTATGAATAATGCACTACAGCCTTTCAAAGCGTTAAATTAATACAATATAAAACTGTCGAATATTATTTTACTTTTAATAACATTGTCGTTTTGTCTAGAGGAATAAGTAAGAAATATTTAAACAAAAAATGCGTTTTTCGACATTATGTATATCTGAAAAAAAAATGGATATAGCCAACATATAAAATCTTTATAAATATGTTATATACAATTTTTAATACATAAATATGATATCAGATTTCTGCATAAAGAAAAAATTAATAATTTGCATGATTAAATAACGAAAATAACTTTTATCAACATTATGATTTTTTTTTATATAATTTAAAGTATACATCTTATAGCTATGTAATTTTTGTGACATATAATATGGCATCTCTCGCTTTTAGCATATAATATTCATAACCATCCAACACTGGAATATTTGAAGTTTCCTGGGAATGTTTCGGATATAATGTCAACGCATGATATTGTTTACCCTTCATTAGCTTCTGCTCTGAGAATTTCCTCACATTCCGCATAGGATTACCATTATGTAACTTCAGCAGTTATCTCTCTAATTTGCCTAACCAAGCAGTACATCTTAAACGTGTACTATTAAGATGTATTCAAATTACATTACGTTAAAGCAATTGTTTCACTCATAAGTGTAACCTAATGAGAGTTATTAAACCTTTCAGGAGAAAATTAATTCCATTGCTAAAATGTTGAAATGATTGTATGTCACCACCATCAAAGGACAAATTGATTTGAATATAAATGCAAATAATATACAAATTATTGAATAAATCTTTTTTTCCCATATACATTATAAAAGCACTTTTTTGTAATTATTTTATATAATTTGGCGATTTAAAATGAAAATAATTTGGTACTAGCAACCTTTGTCCGCTACGCTGGTCGATTTCTTTAAAATAATCTTGAATCAAAGTAAATATATCTAATAAAGTTTAAAAAAAATATGCAAATAAGCATAGTTGTGGTCTTATTCGTATGATCTCTCTTTATCCGGGTCAAAATCAATTTTGACTGTATAATAGACAAAAAAGCTCAAAAATCACTATGTTCACCGATTTTTTAGTGATTTGCTGTCTTGAATACCGGATACTATCTAAAACAGTTACAAGGATATGGCGAAATATCCTAAAAGACCGACCACCCCATAATACCCTGTTAGGTGGGAATTTCTAAATTAGATGAAATGTATGCATAAGTTTATTTTAGTAGATTAATTATCGACAAATGCACGTTTCGTAATTCACATTAATCCTTTTGGAGGGGGTTTCTTAAAATCTATGAAATAAATATTTAATAGGAATGATTTGCTATCGTGAATTTCACCCTTCTACCTAATGTTGCTGCTGTAATGAAAGCGCCCTGCGGCGCTTTCATTTCCGGTTTATCTACCGATTCTTTTGTTTTTTTGTTGCCTTTGGGGTATGGCTAGTTATGGACAATTCTTGAATACTTACCAATCGAAAAAAATTGTCATCGGGAAATCACAATCGATACAGTCATCGATTACTTCCGGAAATTTACAATCTAGATGTTTTCCAGTCATTTATAAAAATCATTTTTTACATGCTTAACAAGTCGATTTTAGTTCTACATGGAAACTAAAAACAGAGGGAATTAAAAAGCAACAAATCAAAGGGAAACTATAAGAGAACCACGCTAATGGAAAAGTCATGTGGTGGCCACCGTCTGCAGGTTGGAAAAAGTAGAAAAAGTTCGAGTAAGTATAAAAAGATTAGGGAGTTTAGCTATCGAAAATTCGAACTTTTTGGAAATTAGCAGAAACATAGCCAAAGAAATAAGAATTAAAAGCATCACCTGTGGCAAAAATAGAATCTAAAGAAGTGGTCAATGGGATCAATTATTTTTATTGTGTTTTTTTCTATGTCATTTAAGATCAGTTCCAGAATTTTCTCATTATTATAAAACCTTTCGCTGGAGTATGTTAAAAGTGCTCTTGGAAAGGTTAAGGGAAGTGCATAATATGCAACAATATATCATTTGAAGAAAATCGTTGAAATTTAGTAAAATGCTCCCCTCCACCGCGGAGGCAAAGGAGGGAGAGGGGGTCCAGAGGTGTATAACATAAAGTAATGGTCACAGAGATTTTCCATGATATTTCACATGAGAGGTGTGTGCAAAAGATAAAAAAATGCACCGCATAGTTCCAAGTACCGTCTCTCCGGAAAGCATCCCCTTATCTCTCTCTTTCTTTCAAAGTTTCATGCATTATAAATAATGTTTATCGGATGAGTCTCTAAAAAAATCCGATTTAAAATAATAAAAGAACTGCGAACTGCGATCTAAAAAAGTTCGAAAATTGTCCCCGCTATGTCGGGGTCCAAAAAACAAATTGAAAACTCGAACCCTAATTTACACCCCCCCCCCCTAAAGTGTAAAAATTTTTAAATTGTTGAAAAACATGTTTAATTATTTTATTTAGTAGATTTATTTTCTGCGATTTCGCACTCCTACTTAAAACGGCTGCTAAGATGTGCGAATAGTTCTAATTTTTTTAATCCCCTTATGTGGAGATTATGTAAACTCGC
This sequence comes from Maratus speculifer, assembly GCA_964019185.1. Lineage (NCBI taxonomy): Eukaryota > Metazoa > Arthropoda > Arachnida > Araneae > Salticidae > Maratus > Maratus speculifer. The sequence goes on from OZ025292.1 coordinate 168,569,402, forward strand.
TGAAAAACTTGTTTAATTTTTTTCAGTAGATTTATATTCTGCAATACCACGCTTCTACCTATAACGGATGTCGAGTTATAGCATGATATTCTAGAATTTGTGATTCCCCCCCACCTCCCGTTCGACCCTCTTAAGGAGAAGGGGGAATTTTCAAAAATCCCGTCTTTGAGCACTGATCATGATCTGTGTATTGATCACGAGCGAGTCAGGACAAACTATTTTATTTATTTAAAGATAAAAATAGCACCACTGCCTTTCAAAGAATTAAAATAATTTAATATAAATCTGTCTAACAACATTTTAACTTTTAAAATTTTTTATGCCTGTAGAAATAGCTAAGAAATATTGAAAATTAAAATGTGTGCTTCAACACTATGTACATTTAAAATAATTTTGGATACATCCTACAAAAGTAAAACTAGTCGTTGTGGGCCACCGTAATACTTATCCTTCATATATATGCATAATATAATGTATGAAAATAAAACGCGTAAATTATTTATAAAACGTATTACAATTCTAAAATAAAATTTAAACGTATATTTAAATATTTTAATATACATAGTAATGCTCTATTAATAAATTTCTGATGAACCAATTTCGACACATTTTATAAAACGCCAAACCACTCAAGCAATACCGAATTCCGTAAAAAAATCATCCTTACAACTCAAAAAATAATAATCCTGTTAATTAACACACTGTAACAAAAAATAACAGTAATTAAACAGCAAAAAATGCTGGCAATATGGGTGCCAATAAATTTTGCAGTATAATTACAGCAATTGAGTTTTTTTAGATTTTACAGCAGTCTTGTATAATTTCAGCATTTTTTACTGTTAATTTACTAAAACTCGTTTTACAGATTTTACAGCACTCTTGTAGATTTTCAGCATTTTTTGCTGTTTTTTTGCTAAAATTTGTTTTTCAGATTTTACAGCACTCTTGTAGATTTTCAGCATTTTTTGCTGTTAATTTATTAAAATTTGTTTTTCAGATTTTACTGTACTTTTGTAGATTTTCAGCAATTTTTGCTGTTAATTTACTTAAATTTGTTTTTCACATTTTACTGTACTTTTGTAGATTTTCAGCATCTTTTGTTATTATTTTACTGAAATTTGTTTTTCAGATTTAACTGCTCGTTTGTAGTTATTCAGTATTTTTTGCTGTTAATGTACTAAAATTTGTTTTTACTGCTTTTTCGTTGATTTTCAGCAAATTTTGAGGCCAATTAAACAAATTTTGTTTTGACTTTATGCCACCTTTTTTCCAGTACTTTTAGCTGTTTATTTAAGAAATTTTGTTTTTTAAATTTTACTCACCTATCTTTGGAACTTTCTGCAGCTTATTCAACATAAAATTAGTTTTTTTAGTTACACAATTTTGCATTTTCTCAGTATTTTTTGCTTTTTAAATTTATAATCAGTTGAGAAATTTTGTAGATTTTTTTTGGTTAATTTAATTCCATCATAATGTATCAGCTTTCAAATAGTTCATTTGTAATTTTTTCAGTAGCTGTAAATTATACTTTAATGTTTATCTAGTAAATTATTGATATAGGTTGAAAAGTGTATGGAACATTTAAACGTAATTACTTTTATTATAATTTTGTATTATTTGACATCAGAATTTCAGAAATAAAGAAAAATACCTCCATACAATAGTGATATCAAACATGTGACAATAATATGCTATACAAAATTTTAATTACTTATGATTATAGCCCTCTAATAGGGCTATAATCATAAGTAATTAAAATTTTGACATAAAATAAGTAATTACATAAGTAAATACAAAACATAAGTAATTAAAGCATGAGTTAACTGGGATGTGACATTAGGTTATTTTAACAAAATCTTTTTTTTAAGTAGTATACACACTTTAAAGTTCTCTCAGGTTTTTATTTTTTCACTACAATCATTTTCACAACACTAAGTAAAAGGAAGTTGTAAGAAATACTATACAATGCCTTGTGTCTTTTTAGACTGATGGGCCATTATACTTATTAAAATTTATTTTAGATTTAAAAAAATCTTTAAACCAGGTGTATCTTTTAAAAAACTGGTGAATCCTTTTCAAATCCATCAACAGGCTTTTAATACCAAGTTTACCAATAGAGTAAAACATTCAAAAATAGAACATTTTGATAATGATAAAAATAGTTTACTACAAAAGTAGTACAAATACACCTCTCTCTGAAGCAGTATTTGTGTCAAGTACATCAACATTACATTTTTAAAAGTTTTGCTAACATGTACATTTTTTTCTTTAACTGCAATACTTAAATATAGACTTAAGTTCATTGTTAAGTTTCTATATGAAGATTAATAAATTGCTGAAATGCAAAAGTGTAAAGTGGATCTGTTTTCATATGCATATTTTGAAATTAAATAGTTACATAATTTTTGGTCTTATGTAAATAAAATTAATTTGAAAGAATAACAAAGATCTTTTACAGAATAGTGTTAAATTAAAAAATATATGTCACATTGAAATCGAGGAAATATATTCCATCATTCATAATTTATCCGAAAGATACAAGTAATCTAGGGATTTATGAAGCTTTTGCCTGTGAGTTTTAATAACGAAATTTTATCAGAGACTGTCAATAAATTATTTCATGCCTGGAAGAGGGTTTGAGAAACTGTGACAAAGGGGTAGTAGGGGGATAAAAAGAAATGCAACATCACACATTTTGGTTAAAATAAAAGCATGTAAGACCAATAGATTAAATTTTCAAGTTATTTTAAAAGTATTTTGTGTTTATAAAGTAAAGATAAGATTTAAAGCCAAATATATTAAATTATATTTTGAACTGAAAATTACTAATCTTTCCTATTGCTCTTTCATATTAATATTTCATTGCTGTTTTTGGTTATAAACTTTAACCTTATTGCATATAAAATAAGTATAGAAATGTTTACTGTTATGTTCACAAATGTCATTAAAACAGATAGTTAAATTTTAAAAGTACAGTGTGAAATACAGTCTATAAGGTAGTGTTTTGATTCTGAACGGCAAGTATATGTTTATGTAACATAGCATGACATGTAACAAAAGGGAGGAGGAGGGAGAGTAAGATCAAGATTGACATTTTGTGGCTAAGAGGAGGGGGGAGATAAAAAATATTGAAGAAATGTGTGGCATCTTTTATGGATAGATCAAAATTTAAAATTAAACTCCACCTAATCTGAAATTTTAAGCAGTATATGTGTGTGATGGAGGGAGGATAAAGAAATTGTACGTTTGTTTCTACAAACATACCTTTATACAATGTGAGACCTTGATAGTAAAGCAGTTATGGATTTAATTATAAGCTCTGTTTTCATTAAAACCCCATCATTGAATATTTTTTTTCCAGAAAGGCTTGATTTTCTTGATCAAATTTTAAGAAAAGTAGCATTTTTCCTTTCTTAAAGGATTTTTAAATTGTCTTTACTGATAAAAAATGAAAATGCAAAGCACTTTCCAAAGCACTTCCTATTTGAGTTCCATTAGTACTTGAAGATATGTAATATTGGTTGTTTACAGGACTCAAAATGTAATGGAGGATATCAGAACAATATTCCAGTTCATGAAATCATGAAATCTTATTGTGGTTTCAACTTAGCATTATTTACAATCAGGAATGCATTTTTAAAAGATTGCTTTTGTATGGTTAGATATAAGTTTCTCCATACATATACTAATTGTTAATTCAAACCAGAAATATAAATTATGATAAATGAACTTTCAAGTAATCTAAAAAAAATTTCGAAGCATTGATACTATATTCTACCTTGACCATCAGCATTTGTTTGCTGGTTGGAAAAGGTCAGAAATTTCTGTTTCTATTTTAAGCAAATTTACCATATCTACATTAAAGTGTAATTGTACCTAAACAGGGATCAAACGAGGGGCTTAAGATCAGTATAAACCAGAGAAATATATTTGTATGGATTTGTTAATTTAGCTGAAAAATTTGCAATCCATAATTATTCCAATATTAACGTCTTCATTATTAAGAAACCAGGTCATATTGAAGTCTACCTCAACTAAATATCTTTAAAATTAATTAAAAAAAAAAACACATAAAAAGATGCACTGTAACAATTTAAATTCTTTGTGGAAAATCAACTTCGGCCAATAAAGGTTAATTTTGGTTAAAAGAAAGCCGATTAAGACCAACAAAAGCCAGCAGCATAGCATTGCTTTTTTAAATTTTACCAGGCTTTTTTACAACCCTTAAAATAAGTTACTTTCATACTTAGAATTTTTAACACAATCATACATTGTCCAAAAAGGGGGGGAAATGCAATAAGCTCTTTTTTTGCGCCTTATTGATAAAATTTGCATTTTTTCGCGATCTTTAAAAAAAATCTTCATATCTTTGCAGATGTAAACAATGAAACTTTCAGTTCATATGTAGGGCCAAAATCAGATTTTTTTTTCTTTATATCATTCTACATGTATTTCATTAAATAATTCAAGGAATGTGTATATTTTTTATTATGCTTATTTTATTTTACATTATTATTTATTTGACCTTTATATTATAAATAATTTAATCAGTTTTAAAATGATCTCAGTTTTGATCATTTTAGTTTATTATTTTACTATATTGAAAGCATTTCTTATAATGAATTTACAAAAAAATTACCAGAAATCAAGAAAATTCTAAACTCCATATAACCTCTGGTCCCAAGATGTGCGAATTTGGGGGAGTCTAAATTCCATAAGCCAAAATGTACTAGAGCAAACCAAAACAATATTATGGCTTGTGAAATGATGACAAAGATTGTTCCGTTTCATGAAATTAAACTAAATGTTGGTCTTGTATGTGCGATTATTATAATTATTAGTTTTATACCTGCAGCTTATTATAATCTCAAACTTTTAAATTAGAATTTTAAATGCATTTTAAATTTTGTGCAATAAGATAAATTTGTGTACAGTTTCAGAAAAAAAATAGTAAATAACTATTTTGAAACATATCATTTTGTAGATTTTTCCTTTCTAATCTCCCCCCTTTTTTGAGGGGGGGGGGGTCAGATAAGTAGGAAATTTGATACTTGATATTTTATAAATTATAATTGTGCACCCTAAAAATTGACATTTAAAGGAAAATACGATAGTTTAAAGGGTTAATGCAATAATTTAAAGGAAAGAAAGATTTGTGAACTTGAATGTTTGACGGAAAAAATAAATATGTATTTCTAGTCGGTATAGTTTATGCTAAAATTACTTAATTCAGATTTTAATTTAATAAAATAGGAAATATGTATTATATCCATTTTAAAAACAAACTTCGGGTAAGATTTTCGATTTGTCAGCGGAAGAGCTAAATTAAAATTTTTATACTAAAATAAATAAATAAAACTTTTACGCTAAGCAGTAAACAGCTGGACAAAAATTGTAACTCTTTAAATTTTAAATATAGAAGATTTTTAAATTACAATTAATAAGCAAATAAAGAAATGCGAATGAATAAACAAGTTAAAACTAACACTTACCTTTATTATATATACTGAGTTAAATCACCTCGTCTGATTTCACAATATGATCATGACCATGTGATATATCTAAGGCGGCTTCTGATATATTTTCTAAAACTTTCCGCGGCAAAACTTATCGTCTCGGGTGGCTTTTGTCAGCGACAAGTTTCCATGCTTCTCCTGTTGTCTTTTAATCTTTCTCGCCAAGGTTACGCTATTCTCTTTTAGTATAACTTTATTTTCCAGAAAATGATTTATGCTTTTATTTTATCTTACCGCCGTGAGAACAAGGAGTTAGACTCATTTTCGTGTGTAAAAATCTTTTACATAGGAATCTACTTTACTTGAAGATTTTTGTATAAATCTTACAAATCTCCGTACAAAGCAGAAGAGGGGGAGGATAGATTAATGATTTGATTTAATGAAGTTTTTAAGACATATTCTCGTATCTATGCTAAAATCGTGGGTGTATTTCACGACTCCTTTCGTAGATGGCGCTTACAAAAAACAGCAAAAAGAACTGTGAATTGTATTTTTCCCTTTTCTAGAAAGAAAAAACAGTCTTTTCCACTGTTATATTCACCGTTATTTTTTACTGTGCAGTTTACTACCTCGGATTAAGGGTCGCATTTCCAATTAAAATATACCTTTGAATTGAAATTTGAATAAAATACAGGGTCTTAAAAATTGAAGAATGTGGAAAACAGGATTACAAATATCTCGGCAACTAATATTCCGATCAATTTCATTCTTTATGCAAAATTTGTGTTCTTTTATTGCTTTATACTTTCATTCCTTAAAATAAAAAAAATAGAAATTTTTTATTTACCTTTTATCAGAACGAATTTTTTGAGAGTCCGAAAAAATCTGGATAATCGAGGTTTCTGATATTAAATTATATTTCGTCCCATTCTTACGCTATAAGTGCATACAAAATTTCAAATCTCGGTCTGAATTTTTTTCGGGAGATAGAGCGTATACAGACATACAGATGGACGGACAGCATTTTATTTTCTAAAAATATGTTTTTCAGAATCTCCAGTGTCTGAAACGTATAAATCTATCAAAAAAATGTCTCGATTTTCAAAACAATTCCAAGACTTACAACGTATGATGGGTAAGTAGTATTTGAGTTAACATAATTTATAAAATGTGATTTCTTTTCTCTTTTCGCCAAAATTTTGTGTGAAAAGTATTCATTTGAGTTTGTTTATTATAGATATTATTTGAAGTACTCAACTGTTGTATTAGATTTAGTTCAATAATGTATTTAAAGCCAATCATTGAATTACTTATGAACTAAATTGTATTCTTAAAATCTACAGGATATTGTATTGTTTGTACATGTAGCCAATTTTTTAGATGCATTGGAAGACTTGTTATCAATTTCGACCTTTTAGAGAACATGCTTACTCTAAATATTATGATAAATTCGAATGAAGATTTAGTGACAATCGAATTTAAATCTCTAATAAGAAATTCACTATTGAAAAGAATTATAATCATTTTATATCAAAATATCAAAGTCTTATATTATCGTATATACAATTGTTAAGAATAAATTGTATTTTTTATATAAAATTTTACTTTTCAGTGCAATGTTTCAGTCTATTTTCTTAAAAATTGTATGTATATTCACAAAGGTATAAAGTTAAACAATTAAAATGTCAATTGCTGTAGAATTTTTATTTGATGAAAACCTAGAGCAATTCGGAGCAAAGTTTTAGAAATATATAACCCAATTTAAAACATAAGAATAAACTAATTTACACCTGTAAGTTAAATAAATGTTAATAAGTTAAATAATTGTTAATATTGAATATGTTTTTTTAACGTTCATGTGCGAAGCAGAAAGGTATTTTAATAATTTTAGCAGTAAAAGGAACAATGCAGTTTATATAAGAAATTCAATTGAACCTCACTTTTTCCATTCTTTCTTTCTTTTTTAGCGATGATAAGGCTCCTACCTACTGGGCTGTCCTTTCTTCATGGGCTTGATGCTTGGTACTGTGGTAGTTGAATCCTCATTGCCGTGTTACAGCAGCAAACATAAGGTCACTTCATTTAACATCATCTATTTGCAGAGCCTATTGCTCATTTCTTTACTTTGTTTTACAGGTTACTAAACGTTTATATTCTGTTGTTTAACACCTGCACATATTTTTGCTCAAGTTCATCTTGTAATTTAGAATCTTGATCAGATAACGAGATCTTCAATCCAGAGATATGATTCATAGGTAATATGGAAATTTTTCAATACGCCAGATTTTACATTTACTACACGCTTTTAGCGCACATGGGGGAAATTCAGTGGGCAGTTACTCTCGGTCTTGAAACTATCATCTAAGTGTTCGCTGCTCTGCTAACTGGGTTGAGAATTCATATGAAGTTTAGAAAATTTTTAGATCAGAACAACTATACATTTTCCAAGTTAAGAAAACGTCAGAAATTTTCCAACTGGGAGAACAATATCCAGCCCAGAATTCTGAGACGCATTATCTTGGCTAAAAGTGCCAATTGTCTGGCAACTGAGCTACGCCAGTAGAATTTGCGAGTCTTTATTAGTGTGGACATACTTTTTACAGAGCATTGGCAACTTCATCCAAGAGATTCCTTGATCGAATCTTGACCTTGACGTTTTTCACCCTAATAACAAACTAAAAGACAGATGATTTATTTACTTATTAGAATAATTTTGTTAAAAAATACATATAAATTAATTGCTATACGAACTTATATCAAATTATTTAGAAAATAAGGAACAAGTATACAAGAAATTTATGACCCTCCCCCCCCAAAAAAAAGTACAAAAATACCTTTTATCTCATCAAAAAATACTACTTATTTGAAAACAATCACTACTTGAACTATCAAAATATTAATCATTTTGAAATGCAGACATTTTTCGTTTTTAAATTTATATTAAAACACCAAAGTGGAAACGTAAAATTAATAAAATGAGTCATTTGAAGTTCTATAGGCCACGGAAACATATCTTTATTTTACTTTACAATGAATCCTGAGTTAAATTTGTGATTTAAATATATTTTAAATAAAGATAGTATATCCGAAGATGTCGACGCCAACACATAGTTCTTGTTTACAGAATATTTTATTACTGCTATATTACATTTAAAAGTCATTTTATAGAAATGCAATTCAATATATAATATATAAGTTTCAAAGTCTAAAAAAAGCAAAAACTTAACAAAAACTTTCATAGAAACATTCACACTATATTTTAAACTATGTATGGAATATGTATGTTCTAGAAATTTGGAAAAATGCATCTCATCACAACAAATGTCATCCATAAAAAGTATTCAGAGAGAGTTGAGAAAAACGTTTTTGTTTGTTTTGTAACTGTTGTGGAAAGCAAAAAATAAAATATAATAAAACATACATATCCTTTAAAACATAATATATCCTTTTTATTTCAGAAAGATCTAAAATTATTGAAAAAAAAGATTTTGCATTTACATTTCCATCCAAAAATAGCTGAAAAATGCATTATTTATTAATGAAAGTAATGTACGAAATAAGGAATAGACATTAATTTTAAGAAACTACTACTTACACATATTATAATATAGTACATGTAATAGCTTAAAGACAAATCTTTCGTTAGAAAACAAAGCTAAAAATGGAAAAATATATGTATCATAAATTCTTAAAAGCGAAGTCAGATATTTTGAATTTGAAATGATTTTTTTTCCTTCCGTTATTATGAAGGATAATTTTAGACATTCAAATATGAAATGTGTGTTCATATAAAATATCTGTTCATTTAACATGCATTATTAAACAATTTTAAAGTGTATTAGTGCTAATAATCCGAATTTTAATTGTTCAATACAACTTCAAGATAATTATAATTAGCTCAGACAAATATAACGTTTAAAATATAGTGGAAAACTTTTCCGAGTAATTAAAAGTTACTTTGTAATTACACATCGTGTAAGATTATTGTAACTCGAAATACGTGAATTTTTCTATCCTGAGAGTACATAATAACTTGTAATAAATTGAAGTACAGTAATGGCAACTATTTAAATAGTACAACATACATGTTTAGGCACTCCGAGATAATTTTCCTTGGTTTTCTTACATTGCCTTAGAGTCCTAGCCGATTTTTCCTGAACTCGACCAAAATAAGGTTACTAGAGACATTGGGGGTCTCTATGTCATACCTCTACTCTGAAAGAAGAAATCAGAAATTTCTTATGCTTTGAAAATAGAACTTCAAAAATATAGAAAAACATTCCCGTGTAAGCAAAATATACATTATAATTACACACTGTGCACCCACAATATTGTGATGTGAAATGTGTAAATTTTAGTATGTTGTGAATATAGAAAAACTTGTAACGAACAATAGTACAATAAAGGTTAGCTTTAAAATACAACATACATGTTTAGATATTCTGAGGTAGTTCTCCTTCCTTTTCTTTTACTGTAACCTTTTCTTACTTGCCTTAGAGTCCTACCCTGAACGTCTTATAACAAAGTCTAGTACAATCAATGAAACTTTTTAGAAATTTTATGATAATATCTGCTTTCTTTCTTTACATAATAATTTATTTTAGAGTCATACCCCCATTTAACCCGAACTCGACACAAAATTGAATTACCCAAGACAATATGAAATTCTAAGCGATACCCGATGGATACATTTCTCATGCATTCATCATGCATCCGTCTCAAAAGGATAATAAAATTAATGGGGCAATTTTACTCAAAATGATATATATAAAATCATCTGGGTGGTCTAAAAGTATTATAGGGTACTCTTGGTAATAAAAAGTTTATGGGCCACAGGACTCAAAACACCACCATTGTAAAATCAACTTTCAACGTCAAGAGAATTTACGACGGGCAATAAAAGAAATTTAGGGCAGATCTTCTGACATGGGTAAGATCATCTTACCCCACGTGGGTTAAGGGGGAAGAAATACACCCTTCACCCAATAAGCATGAAGTCCAGTAAATCAGGTTCTCCAATAAAAAGTTTAACAGTTTGGGACCTCCCCCACAAAAAAAAATGGTCGGAAAAACAGAGTTTGTTTTTCGAGCGGTCTGTCGCTAAAAAAATTCTCGAGATGCTTATACCCAATGGATTTATTTGTCTTGCTGAGAGCCGAAGGATGATTAAACTCCAACGTCCGAAAACGATCTTGATGGAACGCAACATGTCAGCAAGTTTTTTTTTTACTACATTTCCCCCAAGAACATTTTGAAATTATAGTCAGCTGCTAATGGGGATTTCGCAATTATTATTATTTGTTTTCTCACAAAAATGTTATTCTAGAGAAAAGCAAATTCTAAACTCTTTCGGGTGATATTTTCACCATAATGTATTTGTTTGTTTAATGCAAAGTTTTGTATATATTGTAAATAAATTTAATGTTTATTTGTTAACTAGTGTAAAAGAGTTAATTCATTTAGAAGGAAAATGTGTTTATTTACTTGCTTTCCATTTAAGTGTAATTACTTTAATTTATTGCTTATTTCATTTTACCTTCTAATAATAATAGCGTAATTGCTATAATCTCATAAGGTAAAGGTCTTTCAAAATCATACAACGCAAAATATATATTTTTTAGAAAATTAATTAAATTTCATACCATTTACCAGAGAAAACGATCACAGCTATTTAATTAATAGCATAATCTTTAGTGGAATTATTATTATTTTTAGGTCTAATTGATCAAGAAGAGTTAATTTAATGACTCTTTACTCATTTAATAGATTAAGTCCATTCCTTTCCAACAATACCTGCATTCTGAGAGCAAAAAAAAAAAAAAAAAAAAAAAAAAAAAAAAAAAAAAAAAAAAATCTATATCCGGGCATGCTAAAAAAAGTGTAAAATGAGGTATCGTACCACTTCGATATCGTTCATGTTTTTGGGGGAAGTTAACAATGAGCACTTATAACTGTGTTTAATTTAAACTTTCAACTGTGATTTTTAAGTTTCATTTAACAATGAGATTTTACTTTTTTAAGGCCCCAAAATAGTCATCGAAAAAGACCCGGATGGTAATGAAATGTCTACGGGAACATTCCTATCAAATATCTCATTTAAATTTAAATACTTTAGATGATTTGTTTTGCAGAGGATAGCTGAGAACGATCTACAACTGGCCTAGTTTTTATTTTTTCGATTTTGCTTATACATTTTTAGGTAGCTTTCATTACAAAAAGTAAAAAGCTACCTATTGCAGCCGTCCGGAGGAAAGCACTTCCAAACAATTTTGGTATATTTTCACCGATCATGACCCCCAGACCCCAAAACCACCCTCCGTTCAAATGTTGACATATATATATATATAAATATATATAACCATATATATATATATATATGATATTTGTCATGCGATAACTAACGTATTTATGAACCAATTTGAATGAAAATTGGTATGTACATAGTACATACAAATATCTAGACCGAGTTCGTTGGCCAGCATCATCTGTCATTTTGTTTCAAAATGGCGGCCACTTAAAAAATTTTAAAAAATTTAAAATTTAAAATTAAATACGAAAAAATTAAAAGTTAAAAAATATTTTTAATTTATGTGTTAGATCTTAAAACACCAATTCCAGAACACTTTTTATTTTGTCTATATCTTAAAAAAGGACTGAGTTATAGCACTTTGAATTTTTCTTATGGCTGACATTTTGAAACGATCTGATTTTTGTCATGCTATAACTAACAAATTTATGAACCGATTTGAATGAAACTTGGTATGTACATAGTACATACAAATATCTCGACCGAGTTCGTTGGCCAGCACCACCCGCCATCTTGTTTCAAAATGGCGGCCATTTAAAAAAAATTTAAAAAATTAAAATTTAAAATTAAATTCGAAAAAAACTAAAAGTTGAAAAATATTTTTATATTATGTGTTAGATCTTAAAACACTAATTCCAGAACAATTTTTATTTTGTCTATATCTTAAAAAATGACTGAGTTATAGCACTTTGAATTTTTCTTATGGCTGACATTTTGAAACGATCTGATTTTTGTCATGCTATAACTAACGTATTTATGAACCGATTTGAATGAAATTTAGTATGTACATAGTACATACAAATATCTCGACCGAGTTCGTTGGCCAGCACCATCCGCCATCTTGTTTCAAAATGGCAGCCATTTAAAAAATTTTTAAATATTTTAAATTTAAAAATTAATGCGAAAAAATCAAAAGTTGGAAAATATTTTTATTCTATGTGTTAGATCCTAAAACACCGATTCTAGAACACTTTTTACTTTGTCTATATCTTAAAAAATTATTGAGTTATAGCACTTTGAATTTTTAAGAAGTATTAAAAAGAAGAAAAAATCTGAAACGAAAATTGAAAAAGTAAAAATTAAGTCGGTTGTAGATCGTTCTCAGCTATCCTATACAAAAAAGTCATGTAACAATATTAAAATTAGAGCGAGATATTTGAAAAGGATACCCCCATAGACTTTACATTATCATCCAAGTCGTTTTCATTAACTACTGTTGCGTTCTAATTGCCTGTAACGTTGGAATATTCATTTATAATCTTCCTGTACACCCAACCAGTGATTTGAGTTGCGTCGTATCTCATAAAATCAATCTGATAGCTACCATAGAAATACTCAAGTCCATAGGACACGACGTGTGAAGTCATCACTAATCTTCCAGCTTCGCACTAGTGTTGGAATTCACACACATACAAAAAAATTTGAACAGGATTTATTTTTGTTAATTTTATTTTCGGAACACTTATCGTCTTGTAATACACCCAGAAAAAGGAATTGATTAAAACAGCAAAACATGTTTTGTTGAGTACAGTTTGGTTGTTTTAAGCGAATATTTCATTTAAAGTAAAAAATCGGTTTTGTTGCTCCGACAAAAAAATACTGTCGACACTCTTATAAAATATTAACAAAATTTTGTTATTTTTTCATAGTTTAAACTGGTGTGCACTAGCCATAACTCTCCCACGTAATTTTATTTAATTGACTTATGTAGCTATAAAGGACTAACATAATTATTGGATAATAAAAATTTTCAAATTGACACCAATTCATGACGTTATTACTTCGTTATTATGGATGTTGGATGAAAATTGGGGACGGAAAATTGCAAAAAATTAATCAACAATATCTTTTCTTTATACAAACAAAATTTCCACTGACCCATATTTAAAAAAAAAAAGATTTGTTGGACCAAACAAATTTTTGTTGATTCAAAATTTTTTTTCTGGGTGTATAGCAATAACTATTAAAACTTACTGGATGAATAAATAAAAATTCAGCCAGATCCAGAATTCCACACTGTTAAACAGTGTACCTACACTGTAAAAAAAAATCTGTAAAGTTACTAAACATTTTCTAGGAAACTGGGATTCCAAGAACTTTTCATGTAACGATAACAGGAAAAATCCATGTAACCGATTCTAAAACTTGAGTTTTTGTTGTTACCGTTATAGGAAAAGTTCTTGGAATCCCAGTTTCCAAGAAAAAGTTTAGTACCTTTGCAGATTTTTTTTACAGGGTGCATTTGCATTAAAGTCAAATACTGTGGTGGCGGCTAGAGCTGTCTGTTCAAGGTCGCTAGCATAAAATTTATTAGGGGGACATCTGTTTTTACTCTCTTGCTGTACTCTCTTTTGTTTGTTACAGGTTTGTTTAAATCTCTTGCTTGTTACAGGAAAAGTTCTTGGAATCCCAGTTTCCTAGATAAAGTGTAGTACCTTTACAGGTTTTTTTTACAGTGTTCTATAAATATACTGACGTATTTTTATTAAACAATGACCAGGTTTTACCCAGCAAATATTGGTTAAGTTGGGTGTATTTATATAAAAATGTTTAATGTAGCAGAAAAAAAATAATCATTTTTAATCATTGTTGTATGCGATAGTTAATAAAATAAGAATAAAAATGAAATACAACCTTAAGAATGACATCAATCTTTGATAAAAGTGTAAAAATCAAGATCAATGTTGCTTTATAGATATATCTGTAGTAACTTTGAAAAAGAACAATCAATATTTAATTTCAACTAAATGAATAATTAAGGATATATTTCAAAGCAAAGGCTTCAAAATATCTTACAGATTTCTTACAATTTTATAAACTGTTATCAGAAACTCCGTGACCAAAAACTCCCCGTGTGAATCTAAGTAATATGCATCTCGTTGTTAAAAAAAATATTTGTATGCTATGATGAAATGATTTCTAGGTATTATTGTGGGTATAGGTTTCCATACCGTTATTTCGAAACTAGACTTTCTACACAGTAGTATCAGACGGTCATTATCAGTTGCAATATAATAAACTATAATGCAGTGCACTTTAATTATAGTAGATGGAATTTAACAGCATAAAATCTTTATAATTAAATCATATTAATATTGTATTTTCTTCAAATTAAGGATTAAAAGTCATTGTGTGCATGTCACTCAAAAATCATCATACATGAAAAAGAAGTATAAATTTTATTAAACTCACTGATTCAAAAATGTAAAAATACTTGCTAATGGAAAATCAATAAATTTTAATGCCACTCTTTTAATTTCAAAGAAAAGGGAAAATCAATAAATTTTAATGTTACTGTTTTAATTTCAATGAAAATGGAAAATCAATAAATTTTAATGTGACTGTTTTCATTTCAATGAAACTAAAATTTAACTTTAAAATAATAGTGAACTTCATAAAATTGAAAAACATTAAACAGTATTATATTTTCAAAATTTAAAAATATATACTTTCAAGCTCTTTTTTGTTTGTTTGTTTGTTTTGTTTTTTGTTTTTTGCCCATCCTCATTGCGAAAAAAAAATGAGCATCCAAATGCTAATATAAGCAATAGATATATAAACCACCGTGGCATAAATACGGCGATATAGTGACATTGTCGAAGTAAGAAAATGTCACCTTGCAGATAAAAAATCATCTTTGAACCATTTAACATATTTGATAGAAATATTTTTTTTAGAATTGTTAGTTTAACTGCAAATAAAAATTGTTAACCTTTATTGGTCCAATAGCCTTTCCCATGGAACATCGGAATATTAGTAGGGTCTGAAATGTTTTCCAGCTGGATTTTTGTGCTACGTTTGATGTTTTTTGTTCATTTTGTAGATTTTGACATGTAGACTCCAAATATCTTAGGTGCCATTTTTTTTCTTACACAATTTTGAGGTGATTTTCAAGATGGCATCCAAGATGGCTGCCATTTACTGACTTCTTTAATATTTGTGTGGTATTATTGACCAGTATGTCAAATTATATGTTTTTGAGGGCAAGAAATACAAATCAAAAAGCAAAAAAGGCGTAAATTGTGTTATTTATTAATAAATTGATTACAAATTTACTATTTGTGCTTGTTTTCACTTTTGATGCATATGTGAAAACTATATGTTCCCTGGATTATACTTACTAATAACAGTGACTGTGTTGTTAATACACAATGAATTGTTGAGTGTGCTTGAAATGTGAATAATTATGTAAAAATTCCGGAATAGACCATGTCTAAAACTGAAAGAATACGCTGTAAAGCGATCAAAATTTGGCGTGTCAAAGTTAGCTCCACTATCTATACGCTGTGAATTAAATGTCTCCGGTCAATCAAAAGTGGCTGCTCGAAGTGGGTGAGATTCATGTTTATCTTCCATTTCTCCATGCACTAGGAAAATATATTGATGATAGTGGCTTTGATCTCATATGTACTGAAATTTCTCTATATTATCCTACAACAATTTGTCAGATTTTTGGAGGGAAAAAATACACTAGAGCCTTAGAATTTTACATCTTAGTCGTTTTTGCATGCTACCATCTTCTCTTTGAAACACTGGCGCATTCTATAGAAGTTATTTCTCTACAAAAAAAATCACTACACTGTAAAAAAAAATCTGTAAAGGTACTAAACATTTTCTAGGAAACTGGGATTCCAAGAACTTTTCATGTAGCGCTAACAGGAAAAATCCATGTAACCGATTCTAAAATTTGAGTTTTTGTTGTTACCGTTACAGGAAAAGTTCTTGGAATCCTAGTTTCCTAGATAAAGTGTAGTACCTTTACAGATTTTTTTTTTTTTACAGTGTACGTGCAAAATTGCACAATTGTGAAGTTGAAGCTACAATTTTATTTGAAGAGATCAAAGAACTGAAGAATATTGGTTAAGTTATTAATTTAACTGAGAATGAAAGTTGTCTCGCATTTCTTGTGTGCACCAGATGTATTACGCATTGTTTCAAGTTTTTTTTTTTTTTTTTTTTTAATAAAATTACAGTCCAAATGAAATTTCTAAGCAGCCTCAGGAAACACTATCAACTTCAGAATTCTGAGTCACTAAGAACTTATTAGAATGCAGCCATTATCAAGAAGAGTGTTCGAAATCATTGTATAGGAAACCCTTTCCAAGGTAATAATACACTAATGAATAATGCATCATGTATGAAAGTTCTATCATCAGCGCACGATGATATTCTGAATTGTGACTAAAAAGGCCAATTGGAATTTAAAGAATTTGCAAGAGATAGACTACTGAGTGAATACGCTAAATTGTCGTTTTGACGTCTAATGAAACAAAAATTAAATTAAAGGCATTATGTACTCGTGCCAAGAAGACAGCAATTAAGATTGGTGATAAATTGGTTAAAATTCAAGAAGATAGGAAATTTCTTGCTCGTTTTCTTGTTGTTATGGAATCCAGACTTCAAATGTCTATAAAACCAATGATGCAATTAGAAACTATGAGTTTTCGGTATTTCAAGATCATTATTTTCTGCCGATAGATATCTTCATATTCCATCTGACATAAGTTCATTTATTGTAGAAATGGAGCAATATAATTGTTCTCCCATATTTCAAACATGAGAATACTCGATTACTTCTCCAATAGAAAAAGTGTGTATTATAAATAAAATGGCAATCGAACAATCATTAAAAAAGATACATGCAATGAAAACTTGTGAAGACTTTGCAAATGCTTTTACCAAGATCATTATGAAAATGACAAATGGATGCACTGAAGGGAGAATCGTATTTGACCCATACGTTGAGCATTCCTTGAAGGCATAAACTAGTAAGAAAACATTGAAGGTGACAGAACCTATTATATATATTTTTTAAAAAGGGTATCAATATAATGTTGATGCCATTAAAGACATTTCTTTCACATAATGAGACAAAATCACAACTAAATGAGCTTTTCGGGAATAAATTTCTACAGGTTTTTGCTGCCATTGAGAAGAAAATTGCTGTCGCTTTTTTACAGTTAGGCATACAGTAACCACACAAATATTTTCAATTCAGAATTATGTAATCATACACATGAAAAAGCAGACACCATTACATATCTTTATGCTCTTGATATCATGAGCCATTATGAAAATTATGAGATCGATGTATTTTCGCAAGATACTGAAATTTTCATTTTGCTGATTGGCTTGGTTTCAAGTCACCTAATAGACACAGAAATCAATTTTGTTACTGCTCGAGGCAATAAATACAGAAAAATTAATATTAATGAAAGATGTCGAGCAATAGGTGCTCATGAAAGCAAAGGTTTTAGGTTTACATTCATATATCAGTGGAGACTGAGGAGGAATATTTGTAAGCATTTGAAAACAAAATTAGATAAAAGTGTATCTGAATCTTCAATGTGATGACGATATTATAACAGCTTTTCAAGAACTTGAGGAACTTAATGTTCATCTTTTATCCAATTTGCCGTTGTTGAAAAATTCACCAACTTGGCATATTTGAAAAATAGTAATTTTTCAAGCTTTCAGGGTTAAAATAACACTTTTTCAGAATAAAAAGTTTCGAAGGAGAAGAAGTTACCACCAATCCTTAGAACGCTGAAACCAGTTATTGTACGATCCAGTTTAATTTGCACCAGTGGAAAGGGCTAGAAAAATCATCGACTTAAAACACCTCTACTTATTGGGAACGGTTGGGAAATAAATGACAAAAGAGTTTTTCCTGTTAAATGTCTGGAGTTACATGCACTTAAAGAAGCTATTGAACTTGTGAAATGTGAGTGTAATAGAGGACGTATACAGTTGGGAAATGTTCCTACTTAAAGATTTTTCAGGTTTGTACTGCCCTTTGCAAATGCAGTAACTCCAACAATACAAAGGACTATCAATATCATCACAGCTCTAGTAGTGATTCTAAAGAGGATACGTAACATCCCACTATTTTGTATATATATATATAAATGCTGTTTTTAATAACTCTGTTCAATATCTTCAATTATTTATGTTATTTCACTTAAATATTTTGGTTGTTTATAACTGGTTAACAAAACGCTAGCAAATCTCCATATTTTTATGCTTTATTTGCATCTTATCTCTTAAAACCCTTTAAAAACTCAATTTACTCCTAGTTCTATTATAGATTTGTATTTTTTGACCCCGAAAACATATAATTTGACATACTGGTCAACAGTATGCCACAAATATTAAAGAAGTCAGTAAATGGCAGCCATCTTGGACGCCATCTTGAAAATAATTTTAAAAATGTGTAAGAAAAAAATGGCACCTTAGATATTTGGAATCTACATGTCAAAACCTACAGAATAAAGTAAGAATATCAAACTTAGCACTTCAATCCAGCTGGAGCCACATTTTACGACAATTCAAACCCTACTATATGTATGTCTTACATAAATTTTATTCATTAAAACCAATAATTTTTTTGTGTGTATGTGTGTGTGTGTAAAAAATACTTTTATTTGTACTTTGACAAAAGCACTGACGCAACATATAAACGATGCATTAATAGTGTTCTAATGTACGAGCGCTGTATTAATAATCGCTGACTGCGCATAACTGTTAAATATGTGTTTTTTTTTTTTTTTTTTTTTTTTTTTTTTTACAGATTAGGTTTGGTCGTGTTACAAAAGGCTTGCAGCTTAAGCATTTGTAACTTAAAACAAATAAAATGTTCTTTATTTTTATACTAGAGTAATTACCCGTCCTTGAAACTATGTCTAATAAGCGTGTTTTCATTTAAAATTTTAAAAAGTAAATGATAAAATAATTGACAATATGGTGGCATTTAGATGAGTAAAGTCTCTAGTTTACGTTCTAAGAAAAACACTATTAGCATTAACACTTTTGGGTAAACCAGGCTTAACGTACCAGCTTAAGACCAACATTAAGGTACAGTAAAAGAATAGCTACACCTTAATTAGCCTTATAGCTTTATTTTTTAGAAGGTGACTACATTTTCTTTAAGAAATTTTCCCAAATGATAGATATTATTTATTTTTTCACTCACAGTATTTTTAAGAAACGAATGACAATTTCTTTAATTTTAATATTAATGGCAGTCTTTCCGTTATTATCTGAAATTCTCACTCATTTATTTTAAACAAATGCTTGATTTGACATGTTCAATTCATACATCATATTTTTAAAAGAATTTTTCTGTATTTGTGGTAATCATTTTTTTTAGAAAATCATGTATTTTGTAATGAAAAGGTTTATTAATGTGAAATGTATGATTATGTGAATATTATGAATTATATTTACAAAAAGAAATAATAATAAATAACTATAAATAAAATAAATATAATAAATTAAATTGAATTTATATTAATACAGAGGTGAAAAAGATGACCGCCCTTGGAACTCAAATTTCGCTTTACAGATAAATGCAATCCCATTAGGGAAACCTCAAATCTGCTGGATATGGTTAGATACATTAAGAATGATTATCTTTTACAATATTATTCAAAAGTTAATAAAATAAAGAAACATAAATTCAATTTGCTTGTTTTGGCTCGTAAACTGGTAAAAAATGCCATCAGTACATACATTGACAGAAATTGTATTATGTTCTATACATGGATTAATAGCTATAAGACGAAAATTTTGAATTTTAGATTTGGAAAACATTAAGTTGAGTTTATATGCTATTAATTATAATGAAATTACAAAATAAATAAAAAAAACAAAACAAAGTAAGCAATAAAAAATTATTTTGCGTACAATTGTATATGATTTAGATTTTTATATATTGAATGATAATTGTAGCTCTAAAAAGTACATACAAAATAAAATCAAAATAATTTCCTCTAATTTGGTACTTCGTTTAAGTTAAATAATTATGTTTTGTCAAATGGACCTTTAGAAAATACACAATACGTCTGCTAATATTTTTAGATATTCCTCACGAATAGAAAAATTCGATATCATTTCTTTTTGTTACTTTGTTTTATCTGCTGACCGCCTGTTTCCGCATTAACGGACTGTTGGACATGACATTACAGATCCATTTAGATTTAAAATATTTTCCTTATTAGATTAAATAAAGACAATAGTATCGAGGAAAAAGTTGTATTGTCAATAAAGATCATGTATTTTATTGGTTTCAGGAATAATAATAAAAATGCACCAGTTCATGAACAAAAGAATTATTATGATTGTTTTTTAACCTATCAATACTTCCCAGTGAGAAAATTCACCTTAGATACAACATGTTAAATTAAAATAAAATTTCATATTTTTGATTGTATAAGTGACGCAAATACGAACTTAGAGAAAACGAATCACTAGATTGACATTTGCGCCTCTTAAGCAATTAAAAATTTGAAGTTTGATTTTCATATAAAATATTGTATGCAAGGCAAATTTTCTCTCTAGAAAAATTTCCTAATATTAACATAATCAATCGATTTGCCCCAGGAGGTGGCCACGGAAAATATTCCATGTTGTGCTGCATTTGTAGCCTTGCAAACAAGTAATAGTGAGAAGCTCTAGATTCGATATCGTTCCATGTGGTTTAGTCGGTAGAAGGTCAGTGCGCTATACTGATGGCTCAGGTCCGATTTCCAACATCAAAACTGTTTCACTAGCGTCCTGACATTTTAGCCTCTTATGCAATTAAAAATTTGAAAGTTGATTTTCATTTGAAACGTTATTTAACGGTTAAATTTCTTATGTAACTGTAAAAGTTGGAAAAAAAGAGGCAGTGCCTATGTTTGCAATCTTCATAAACATAAGCACCCATAACTACTCTCTTAAAATGTCATCCAAAAAAAAAAAAAAAAAACTCAAGTGAGCCGAAATTCGCTCATCTCACGTTTTGAAAGACAGCTTCTCATAAAGAGTTGAAACAACTCGAGTAAGTGAGTTGTTTTTTAAAAAATTAAATCAAGATAAATTATTTAAATAAGCAATTTAAATCAAGATGATTAAAGCATTTAAAAAACAACTTATTCACGATTCAATAAATTACAGCTATTTCCTGAGAAGTCAAATCCACTCTTTCGTTTTAAGAGTGTACATTTTAAACAAATGTCAGATATTGTTTAAGCTACAAAAAATTACTGTAGTCGGTAACGAAAATATCTGATAACCGCTTCTAAACAAACTAGTGTTTCAAAAATGTACTTTTATAATAAAAATCCGAGAAAGCAGTTTATTTTCGAAATTTAAAGAAATTATAAAAATAATTTTTTATTAGCTGTCAGAAATTTTTGAAGCGTTTTCGAGTGACTTCTAGAATTCATTAAAGAATTTCCCAAATCCGTAAAATAATTTCGTATGCTGTTGGATCACAAAAATGACTTTCAGCTGCATAATTTAAATTATAAATACAATGTTAACAGAAAAATATTAATATTACTGTTAATATTAATGCACTTAATTCTACATTTTTTCTGTAAAACATGTTTGTTTGCTGAACGTGGAATATTTATTTGTGACTTCATATCATTCGAAAAACCGGTTTGATTGGTAGAGAGAACTGTTTAAAAAATTAAAAGCTATTCGAAACCGTTTCCAAAAAATATATTTTTAGCTAAGAGAAATTCATTGTTATAAATTCCTCTTTAAATTTTAAAGATACATTCTTTTTTAAGGATTTTAAAGAATAATGAATGCTTATCGGAATCTTGGATGTCTCGGAAAATATTTTTGTATATTTATGTTTGAGATTATAGCATATTTTCGTAAATTAAAAAAACATAGATCTTTTTTTTACAATGTACAGGTTGTAATTTAAACTCATACATGAAACTGCAAGGGAAGGTAAAGCGCACATATGCAAGTCAGTCTGATACATAAATGTAAATTCGTAGATGAAAATTTTGGTGAAGAACAAGAAATGCGTTTCAAGTAAAATAAAGAGTTTCATTGTCATAAAAATTTCTGAGAATAACCGAATGTGCCACCATCATCATCAATACATGCTAGCAAGTGACTCATGTACCCATCAGAAGATTCTGGGTGTTTCATTTACGTGATACTAATTCAATTTGATTAGGACATCATTGACTTATATTCTATAATAAGACTGTACTTAAAACACCAGGGATTAATGAAAATTTACATCAGTCTCATTCTAGAGAAAACCACACAAACGTTTTGTTGTATATATCCTAACTTTACTTAAAGAAAAACATTTATAGAATTTAAAATTCGAAAATTTAAGAAATGTTCCTTTTTGGCAATGCTTTGCATTTCAAAAGTTTATTCCATAAAAATTTTTAATTTTCATACGATGCTCATTGCAGAAATTTTGTGGTGAAGATATATTTTTAGACTAGTTCTACATCCCTTCTCGTGTGTTCTAATCACTTAAACATTGATTAAAAAGAAATAGATTTATTTGCGATGGTTAATTTCATGACGGTAAATTATAAGTATGAGGGTTAGGAGCCGGAAAGCAGGGGGGAGAGTTCTCTTCGTAGGATCTTTCAAAAGGAGCTGAACCCGTATTTCCATAAGTAAATCCAAATTTTAAAGAAACCTTGGAAAACATGATTAGGCCAATGCGTGCAACTGAATTCAAACCTAATGGCTCTCGTCTACTAGCTTTGAGAGCAGAACTTCTGGGCCACTGGCGGTCCGATGTATTTATGATAATTAATATCTCAAGAAGTAACTTCGCTTGAAATTTAAATCCTAATTTTATTTTTAGAGAAATTGTAAAGAATAAATGTTTTCAAAATGCCTTCGTTACATTGTGCCTTTTTAAATTTCGTCTTCAAACGACGATTATTTTTAGCATTTTTAGCATATTATTTATAACTTGTCTTGTGTTAAGAATTATATTCTCAATAGTTTTCTTACAAACGTGATAAAAAATGTGATTTGAGAAAATTTACTCCTCATTACACTTTTTACAGCTATTTTAAATATAATATACGCTATATCTTTGAATAAAATGCATATGCTTCTTTTGAAATATTTGTTCGAACATCGTTTTAGAATTCCTTTATTTGAAACATTGTATGGAAAAAATGCAATCAGTTATAAAAAATATGTATAAAAACATGACATGGAAAATAAAGTATCAAACTGCTGTTTTACATGAGTTCCTTTCTTCAATGTTTAGAATATACAGTTTGATGTATCATCACTGTATAGATAACGAAACAAACTGAAAAAAATAGTTTTGGGGTTAAATTTAAAAGTATCATGTAATATAAACCATTTAAAAATGAATGAATTGCAGCAATAAATTACTAAATAATTTTGTCGTCCTGTTTAAATGCATTTAAAGAAACATTTTTCCAACTCGAGAAACATGTTTTGCTGAAAATCATTATGTTTATATCCGGTTTGTATTATATCCGGTTTCTTGTTATTTCACATTTTCATTTATATATAAATGTTCCTGGTAATATAATATGTAATTCTAAATCAGGGTTGCCATGCGTCAAAGAATTTATAGACCAGGAAAGCGGCACCAGTACTTTCTTATCATATTTCTTATAAAAAATACGAAATTTAATGTGTTTAAGGGTGTACAGGACATATTCTAAAATAATTATTATTTATTGAATTAAAATTTGGAATTTTTTTGTTACGGTTAACCATTTCCTTTTTTAAGTAAAATCACACGATAAAACTTCTCACAATCTTTAAAAAAATTTTTAAATATATGAGGATATTTAAAATCGTTAAAACTCAAAATATTATTTGTAGATTTTTTTTTTATTTTTTTTTTTTTTTTTACAAATTAATAAACAAAAATGTGTCTAAATTAAAATTTTGACTGAATATTTCTAAAAATATTAATTTTAAAATTTAAAAATATTAAAAATACAAATTTGAAAATAAAATGATTTAACTTTTATTATAAAAAAATCATATTTTCAAAAGTAAATTTTTTTTTCATGTTTGGTGAATCAAAATTAAAGCAAAATTATATTTTTAAAAAATGTTACAAATTTGAAGCAATTAACTTTATTGTTTGATGTGTAGTAATAATTTAAACCTGAGAAATTGTGGAAAAACTCATCATTCAGAAAAATGCATTTTCACAAGAAGTCATTTCATGACAACCAAAAGAAGCAATTTTCAAGAATTTTCAAAAGAAGCCAAAACTAAAAAAATCATATTTCCTCTTTTATTTAAGATAGAAGCACGATTTAAACGTCATTGTGAGCATAAAAAATAAGAGAATGTTTTAAGGCAATATATTTTTTATATTTCTAGATATTTATATTTCTGACCCGCCACCCTCCCTTTGATATAGGTAATTTTTCTATAAAAATACTGATAATTTGACTGGAAAATTGCCTGAAGCGTGTCAAATTTGCAAATATTTATTGAAGAATAAGAGAAGAAGAAGAATAACAATATTTCAATACTAAATGCAATCTCTACAATCCGGTATTCGGATTTCAAATATTCGGTTTCAAATACATTTCCTCCTTCCCGTCTTTTTTTTTTTACTTTTTTTTGTATACTAAATGAATATTAGCAATTATTTTCAAATTAAAAACACTTACAGCGAAGACAAAATATTAATGGACTGTGAGATTGAAGACGCTGTGCTGACTTGTTGAGAAACAAGGTTGTATATCAGAAATAGACATTTTTTACTTTTATAGAATGCATGAAAAAACTATTAAAAAGAGTAAAATTTATGATACTTAAAATTGACATCGATGTTTCAGAAATTACACCAGGATAAACGAGTTCATTGTTCATTAGAGTTTTTTTATAACATGGAAAATATTAGTTAAACTAAGTTTTTTGTAATATTTAATTTATTATGTTTTCAACAAAAAGTTTTGTTTAGCTAATACGAAATTTTGAAATTTTCAAGAATATAATCATCTACAAAATAAATTTTTTCGTTCAATAAATATGATATTTTAGGTTCAATTTATACTGATGCATGTATTTTGAAATTTTCTTAAAATAATACTCTCAGAGCGTTTTAAGATATCCTGCACGTCACCCAAAAATGTCATTTGGAAAAAAATGAGTTAACAATTCCAAAACGTCTCGCCGATCAATTATAGAGTGGGTATAATGCGAAAAGTCATAACTTGTGGTCTAACAAGAATATAGGAAAAACAATAATACAAAAATATAAAAATTTTAGGAAAGATAAGAAATGAACATTGAAAAAAAATTGAAAATCCGAAGTATTAAAAGTTTTTAGATCCATAAAAAGATAGTTATTTTGAAATATTATATTAATTTTGCTCAAAAAAAAAATAAATAATTAAAAAAAGTGCCAAACTATTAACAGTAATATTCTGTCATTTTAAGTATAAATCAAACGGTTTAAAATAACTTATTGGTAATATACAGATAAAATATTTGTAAACGAATCTTCTGTTAAAAAAACATTATGGAGCGGGGGGGGGGGGCGGCTGGGACAAATTTTAATTTAATTTTTATTTATTGAGTTAAAATTTTGAAATTTTTCGTGAAAGTTAAACTTATCATTTATAAGCAAAATAACATGATAATACTTTTCATATTTTTAAAATAAAAAAAATTAAATTTATTCAAAAAGTGGGGTAATTTAAAATTGTTATAAATCTAAATATTCTAATTTGTAGAATTCCAATTCCTTCCCATTTAAATAAATAAAAGTATACGAGCTTGAAATTTAAATTAAGCATAAAAAAATATTGAAAGAAATATTGTGGGAGCGATTCTTTCTCCAACAGCCAAGTATCATGTCTTGTAAGGTTCTTCATATCGCAACTCTGATAGAAAAGGTCTTTAGAAAGCAGACGATTTTCTGAAAAAACTCCAATCAGACGAAAAGCCGAAGAAAAAAAGAAATGAATGGAAGAGATCGTTGGATGGAATGTGGGGAGAGAGTTGGTGTTGACTTTAGAAGAATGTTGATTAAGATGACGCGATTAAGATGTTTTAATTAAAGTTTCCTTTGAATGTTCGAATTGTAAATATTAATATGTAAATATCTTTTTTGTAAATATTAACGTTTAATATAAGTCATTTAAAAGTTTAAAAACGGTGTCAGAATTTAATTTACCTCCGAGTTTATTTACTTATGTGTTCGAAATAACTTTTATAAGAAGAATCTCCATAAATTTTGGTGTCAGAACCGAGACAAACGAACGCCCACAGAGAAGAAATATATATATACTTTAAATAATCTGGAAGCCGTTATTATTTAGAATTGTGATGGAATCCTTGCTGGAAATTATTATGAGGAAATCTTTTTTGAATATATGTTTAATGATATGAAGCTATTGGATACTGCGACAACAATGCTGTTTAAATGTGTGAAGCTGAGCATCTGATTATGAAGTGAGTTTATTATTTCATTTTTCTTTTCAATAATGGAAAAATTAGTTGATTTAAAGGAATTAGAGTTTTCTTTGAAAACTGAAAAATCAGCTAGTATTAAGATATTGCACAAATTAATTTTTGGAGAAATCGGTGACAGAAATAATCGACGTAGAATACGGAATTTTACTGGGTTTACGTTTGAAGTAAATTCCGATGAATATCAAACTAAATTCAAAGAAATTAAAGATAATTTTTCTGTTAACGACTTAATTACCATTTGCAATGTTTTGTGTATAAATAATTCGGGAACTTTTGATGAAATTGCTGCCAGAATAGTTTCTAGTTTATGTGATTTTAATATTTTAAAAATTAATATGATAGCCGATGTAGGTACTCTTAGTGATGACGAAAGTGTTGATGAATTTAATGAGGATTTACAAGATAAAACTAAAAATATTTCAACTGTTTTTGAGAATAATATGAGAAATGATTCTGGTAGTTCTAATTGTGAAAGTAATGAAAATCAGAAAATTCTAATTCCTGATAATGTTATTAAACCAAGCATTTCTATTAATGATATTGAAAGTATGATTACAATGTTTGAAGGTACTCAAGTACAAAATATTAATAAATGGATTGCCGATTTTGAAGATATTGTTTCATTATTTAACGTTAGTGATTTGCACAAATTGATTTTGGCTAAACGCCGTATGACAGGCAAAGCAAAATTATTTTTTGAAAGTGAAACAAATATTAATTCCTGGTCTAAATTAAAAGCCCTACTCATATCTGAATTTGGTCAAACGTGCAATTCAGCTGAATTACACGAATTGCTGTCCAAAAGAAAAATTAGACCACATGAATCGTTAGATGAATATTTTTTAAATATGAAACAATTATGCTCAAAAGGCAATATTGAAGATTCTGCCCTTATTCAGTATGTAATAAATGGAATTAATGACCCCATTTCTAAAAAATCTTTTTTGTATGGTTGTCCCAGTATTGCTGAATTTAAACAAAAATTAAAGATTTATGAAAAAATAAGATCGGAGTATGAAAATGCAAAATTTCATAAATATGAAGGAGCTAAGCCTAAAATTAAATCCGAAGTTGAAGTTAAGAACAAATTTAAGCCTGTAAAGCCAAATATGCGTTGTTTTAATTGTGGCGGGAATAATCATAAGAGTATTAACTGTGTAAATAAAGATAAAGGGCCGCTTTGTTTTGCTTGTAACGCTTATGGTCATAAATCATTTCAATGTAATAAATCTAAAGATACAAGTGTTAAAAATGCTCAGTCACAAGTAAACATTATTACATCCCACGATTTAATTCTGAAAGAGATAAAGCTTTATTCTTTGCGTTTAATCTCTTTAATAGATACTGGTAGCCAAAAGACTTTGTTAAAGAAAAGTATTTATGATAATTTGAAGAACTTTGTAGAATTAAAACCTACGAGTATCTCTTTGACCGGTCTAGGAAAAGCCTCAATTAAACCAGAAGGTTGTTTCAATTCAGAAATCGAAGCAGATGGTTCAAAATTTAAAGTTACTATTTTTGTCGTTAAGGACAGTTGCATTAATTTCGATTTAATTATTGGCACTGATGTTATTTATCAAGGTACATTAACTATTTCTGAGAATAAAGTGAAACTGTTTAAAGCTGAAGTTCGGTCTAATGACTTTTTAGTTAATATTGTAAATGTTTTGGATGAGCCTAAAATTGATTTAACTCACATTGCTGACAAAAAATTACGTTCAGAGTTATACTCTTTAATTGAAAATTATGTACCAATTAAAACTAAAACAGTAGATGTTAAAATGAAAATTAATTTAACTGACGAAATCCCAGTTTGTTCTTCTCCTCGAAGATTACCGCCATGCGAGAAAAAAATAGTCGAAAACCAAATTGAGGAGTGGCTAGCTCAGGGAATAATTCGAGAAAGTTCTTCTAATTTTTCTTCGCCGGTTGTGTTAGTCAAGAAAAAAGATAACACAATGAGACTTTGTGTTGATTACAGATGTCTTAACAAAAAGACAGTACGTGAGCATTTCCCCTTGCCAGTTATTGATGATGTAATAGACCAATTACATTCTGCCGAAGTATTTACCACCATAGATTTGAAAAACGGTTTCTTTCAAGTAGATGTTGAAGAAGACTCGCGGAAATACACCTCGTTTGTTACTCATGAAGGACAATACGAATTTTTGAAATGTCCATTCGGGTTGACCAATAGCCCTAGTGTTTTTCAAAAGTATATTTATAATGTATTTCGAAACCTATTAAAAGATCACATTGTTGTCATTTATATGGATGATTTAATAATACCTGCTAAAAACGAAGCTGAAGGTCTAGAAAAATTAAAACTTGTACTCGAAACTGCATCGGAATATGGATTAGAATTAAATCTTAAAAAATGCAATTTTTTGAAGCGTGAAATTTATTTCTTGGGGTATAGAATCATAAATGGCAAATTGTATCCCTCTCCACTGAAGACTAAAGCAGTAATAAATTTTCCCGAACCAAAGTGTACCAAAGATGTTCTAAGTTATTTAGGATTGACAGGATACTTTCGAAAATTTATAAGAAATTATTCGGTTATAGCTAAACCGTTAAGTGACCTGCTAAGAAAAGATTCAAAATTTAAATTCGATATAGAAGAACAAAGAGCTTTTAATGAACTCAAACGTATTTTGTCGTCAGAACCAGTACTTTTAATTTACAATCCCAAAAGTGCGACCGAAATCCATTGTGATGCCAGTATTGATGGCTATGGAGCTGTTTTAATGCAACAATCTCCAGTAGATAATCAATTTCATCCAGTTTATTTCGCAAGTAAAAAAACCACCGAAGCTGAACGGAAGTACACTAGTTACGAATTAGAAGTTTTAGCTGTAATTGAAGCCCTGAAAAAGTTTAGAGTATATGTGCTAGGTATCCCATTTAAAATTGTAACCGATTGTAATGCATTTAAAATGACTATGGATAAAAAAGAAATGAGTACAAAAATAGCTAGATGGGCAATAATGTTATCCGATTTTGATTATGTTATTGAACATAGACAGGGTAGCAGTATGAGACATGTCGATGCATTAACTAGGTATCCTATTTGTATGGTAATCCAAGATAGCTTAACTTTAAAAATTATCCAAGCTCAAGAAACCGATGACCATATTAAAACAATAAAAGAAATCCTAAAGGTGAAATCTTATGATGATTATCTAGTTAAAAATGATGTTCTTTATAAATGTGTTAATGGTAATGATTTATTAGTTGTACCGGAAGACATCCAAATGAATATAATCAAGGCCGCTCACGAAAACGGTCATTACGCAGTTGCAAGAACAGAGAAAAGTTTAGAAAATGATTTTTACGTCCCTAAAGTTAAACAAAAAATTGAGAAATGTATAGCAAATTGTGTTCCCTGTTTTAGTTAATAGAAAATGTGGTAAACAAGAAGGCTTACTTCACCCAATAGAAAAAGAAGAAACTCCATTACATACGTACCATGTTGATTACTTAGGTCCATTAGAAAGCACTAATAAAAATTACAAACATATCCTTTCGGTCATTGACGCATTCACAAAATTTGTTTGGTTGTATCCCACAAAATCTACCGATGCTGCCGAAGTAATTTCTAAATTAGAAATCCAAAAATCTATCTTTGGAAATCCAGTTCGAATTATATCAGATAAAGGTCCTGCATTTACCTCTAAAGCTTTTGAAGATTATTGCATCAATGAAAATATTAAACATATCCCGATTACCACTGGATTACCCAGGTCTAACGGCCAAGTTGAGCGTCTAAATTCTGTCATAATATCTGTTCTGTCTAAATTGTCTGTCGATAATCCTAAAAAATGGTATACACATGTAAGCTACGTCCAACAGGTGATAAATTCGACTTTTCAGAGAAGTATAAGCACAACTCCTTTTGAATTGATGTTTGGTACTAAAATGAAACTAAAAAATAACATTGAAATTACTAGTCTTCTGAATGCTGAAATACAATCTGATTTTACAAATAATTGCGAAGATATGAGAAAAAATGCTAAAAAACAGATTTTAAAAGTCCAAGAAGAGAACCGTAAAACTTACAACCTCAGACGAAAGAAAGCTAACAAATTTAAGATTAATGATGTGGTTGCTATAAAACGTACACAACAAGGTCCAGGTTTGAAGTTAAAACCAAAATATTTAGGTCCGTACAAAGTCATAAAAGTAAAAAATAATGACACCTACGATGTAAAGAAACTTGGATTCAACGAAGGACCCATGGTCACCAGTACATGTGCAGAGTACATGAAGCCGTGGACGGACGAAGCTTGAAAAAAAAAAGAATTTCACCGATTGTGACACTATACCAACTATGAAAAACCTCTGGACTGACAACTAATAGAATTTTAACTTTATTCTCGAAAAGACGAAAAGACGTAAGGTAAAAGAAGATGAAAAGACGTATGAAAGAAGACGAAAAGACGTATGAAAGAAGACGAAAAGACGTAAGATAAAAGAAGACGGAAGACGTAAGAAAGAAAAGACGAAAAGACGTAAGGTAATAGAAGATGAAAAGACGTAAGATAAAAGAAGATGAAAGGACGTAAGAAAGAGAAGACGAAAAGACGCGAAAAAAAAATATATGAATTTTTTCAAGAAATAATCTAAGCTTTGATAAACAATTTGTATAATGACTTCTTTTTTTCAATTAAGACTTTGGATGCTGCTGTGTTTTTTTTTTCTTTATCTTTCCAGATGATCCAACTGCTGCTGCCTCCAAAGGGACGAGCATTCGAGGACGAAAGCCTAGTCAGGACGGCCGTTGTGGGAGCGATTCTTTCTCCAACAGCCAAGTATCATGTCTTGTAAGGTTCTTCATATCGCAACTCTGATAGAAAAGGTCTTTAGAAAGCAGACGATTTTCTGAAAAAACTCCATTCAGACGAAAAGCCGAAGAAAAAAAGAAATGAACGGAAGAGATCGTTGGATGGAATGTGGGGAGAGAGTTGGTGTTGACTTTAGAAGAATGTTGATTAAGATGACGCGATTAAGATGTTTTAATTAAAGTTTCCTTTTGAATGTTCGAATTGTAAATATTAATACGTAAATATCTTTTTTGTAAATATTAAAGTTTAATATAAGTCATTTAAAAGTTTAAAAACGGTGTCAGAATTTAATTTACCTCCGAGTTTATTTACTTATGTGTTCGAAAGAACTTTTATAAGAAGAATCTCCATAATATTTTAAATTTGTTAAATGAAAACTACATAAAAACAATTGAAAAAGAAATGTTGCAATTTGAATCATTATTTATCTTTAACGATCCTTGATTTATAACTATTTAAATAGCTGAAATAGCAAAAAAGCCCATTATAAAGAAAAGGTATTTTTGCAAGAACTCGTTTTCGTATCAACCATTGCTCAAAAGCTAGTTAGATTTTAAAAACAAACCAAAACTAAAAATCAAAATTTCCAGTTCGAATTAAGATACAAACTAGGTTTATATAGGTTTATATTTAAATTTTTTTTAATGCGTTTTTTTTTTTTGGTGATCTGGCAATCCTTAAACGGAATATTATTGTTGCAGCGTAAATGGGGTTCTTTCGATCTTATGGTTAGACAACTTCAAACTCTTTGCTCTTAGAAAAGTAGAAAATAATTTATTTACAGAACTTCAGAACAACAGAGTCTTCGAAACTCACAAACATTTCTAGATATTCAAAAATAATTGTTCAAATCTGTCGTATAAGTGCAGATATAGGTTCCAGAGACTCTTTATACAACGTCTCTACACTAAATCACATTCAAAATAACGTAAATAAGACTCAAGCAAACTTGCTTAACGAACGCGTTGTTCACTCAATGACTGACTGGTAAATAATAACGACAGCTCGCATCGCTTCTCTTCTTATCTAGGCTCGCAGCAGGTGCTGGAAATTTCTAGAACCATCTCGAAAAAAACCACGGAACAACAAACAATGTATCAGTATATCTAAAAGGGGGTAACCATAGAGGGAAGGGTTACCATCGCCAACAATCGCCAAGTTTGTCGCCAACTTGGCGATATGTCGCCAACTTGGCGATATATCGCCAAATTTGGCGACCAAAATTAGTCGCCAAAAGTGACGCCAACTTGGCGATATCTTTATTATTTCGCCAATCTGCCGTAGACATACACTGAAAATAATGGACAAGTTTGCTTGATAACAGAGACAATGTAACAAAAACTAATATTAGTAAAGGAATGGAGCTTAATAAAATTATTTTCATTATTTTACAGTACAAACACTAACTATTTACAAAATTCGTAACACTACCCTCTCCTCAAAGACTGCACGTCCCGGGCAGTGCAATCCTTGAGTAAGAGGAAAACACTTCAAATAAATAAACAAGTAAATAAATAAATAAATAAAAATAACAATAATAATAAAATTTACATAAAAAAGAACTAATTACTATTTACATATTTACAAAAAGTGACTTTCATGACTATGGTCTGAAATTCAAGTTTCGAATTTCTAATCACTTTGGCCAAAATAAGGGGCTAGCCGGTTATAGTGACGATCTTGGGTTTGGCGTGTGGCGATTTTTGTATGCGTACGACGACGTCATTCAACCTGTTGACGACTGTGTAAGGACCGTCCCAGTTTCTTTGTAATTTTGGCGACAGTCCCTTTCGACGTATGGGATTCCACAACCAAACTTTGTCACCTTCGTTGAACTCATGTCCTGTTGCCTTTGTGTCGTAATGTGTCTTCATCTTTTCCGTTGCCAGTCCGATTAGGTTCCTCGCTAGACGATGAATCTCCTCAATCCGTGCCTGGAGTTCATCCACGTATTCTTCAGGCGACAAAGGAGCGTCAGGAGGACGGCCAAACAAAAGATCCGCAGGCAGACGAAGATCACGACCAAAGAGCATTTGAGAAGGGGAGTAACCAGTGGCCTCATGAGTGGCACTCCTGTAGGCAAGCAGGAAAAGAGGCAATTTCTTGTCCCAGTCCTGTTGGTCTCTAGACACCAGGAGAGAGAGGCTACTTAGGATGGTACGATTGAACCGTTCCACCATGCCGTCCGATTGAGGGTGTAGAGGTGTTGTTCGAGTTTTGTCCATGCCGAGTAGTCCGCACATTTCCTTAAACACAGCCGAATCAAAGTTTCTTCCTTGATCAGAATGGATTTGAAGAGGAACTCCGTATCTGGAAACCCAGTGTTGAACCAGTATGTCTGCTACGGTTACCGCCTCTTGATTAGGAATGGCATATGCTTCAGGCCACTTAGTGAAGTAGTCCATGACAACGAGTATGTACTTATTGCCATCAGATGTTCTAGGAAGTGGACCCAGGATGTCTAGTGCAATTCGTTCGAAAGGAGCTCCTACATTATAACGTTGCAATCGTCCACGGGTGCGCTTCTTTGGACCTTTATGTGCTACACAGATGTCAGAAGTTCGACACCACTTCTCCACATCACTGCGAACATTATTCCAGTAGAAACGCTCTCGAACCTTTTGCAGGATCTTCATTACACCAAAATGACCTCCTGTGGGACTACCATGCAGTTCTTGAAGGACCATAGAAATTCTCGACTTAGGGAGTAGTAGTTGCCATCTACATGGCTTTCCATCGTCAGACTCCCATTTTCGGTACAAGATGCCGTTTTTCAAATGTAAGGAATCCCTGAGAGCCCAATAACGTTTAGTCGTAGGATGGTAATGGGCCATGTCTTGCCAGCTGGGCTTCCTGTTGGACTCCTCTTTCAGCTCTAGAATTGGCTTAATTTCAGGATCAGCAAGTTGATCTTTACGCAGGCTCTCGTCACTCCACTGATCTTGCGATGATGTAGATCCAGTTGTAACTTGTCTTACTATAGGACCTTTGACATTAAATTTCTTCTCAACCCGGTCGCAGTATCTACAATTCTCTGAGCAGGGTCTTCTTGAGAGAGCATCTGCATTTCCATGTGATGAGCCTTTTCGATGGCGTATCTCCATATCGTACTCTTGAAGCTTTTGTATGCACCTGGCTATCTGGCCTTCTGGGTTCTTAAAATTCAATAGCCAAGTTAGAGAAGCATGATCAGTTCGGATCAGGAATTTTCGACCGTAAAGATAGTGATGAAATGGTGTATGACTTTCACTACAGCAAGAAGCTCTTTTCTTGTTACACAGTAGTTTCGCTCTGCCTTTGATAAGCACTTGCTGAAATAGGCGATAACACGCTCCTGGCCGTCGATTTCCTGGGACAGTACAGCGCCAATGCTTTCGTTACTTGCATCCGTATCAAGTATAAACTGTCTATCGATTCGAGGATATGACAGAATTGGAGTGGATGTTAAGGCCTCCTTAAGCTTTTCGAAAGCAGCGTCACATTCCTGTGTCCACATAAATTTTTGATTGGCTTCTGTTAATTTATGAAGTGGTCTTGCAATCATTGAGAAGCCTTTGACAAATTTTCTGTAATAGGTGCATAATCCTAGAAAACTCCGCAACTGGTGAACATCTGCTGGACGATTCCAATTTTTCACAGCCGATATCTTCTCTGGATCAGTCCTAACTCCTTCCGCCGAAATGATGTGTCCAAGGTAGGCGATTTCATTTCGAAACAAACTGCACTTCGAAGGGCTTAACTTCAAATTAGCTTCCTTTAACTTTTGTAGCACCCGCCTGAGATTGTTCAGATGTTCATCAAAAGATTTTCCTATGATTATGATATCGTCTAAATAAACAAGACATGTCTCATATGACGGTCCCCGGAGAACCGTTTCCATAAACCGTTCGAAAGTTGCAGGTGCGTTACACAGACCAAAAGGCATTACCTTGAACTGCCATAATCCTTGTCCCGTTGTAAAGGCAGTCTTCTCGCGGTCGTCCGGATGGATCTCTACCTGCCAGTAACCACTCTTCAGATCCAGAGTCGAGAACCAGGTGTTGCCCGCAAGTGTGTCAAGAGTGTCGTCAATCCTTGGTAGAGGGTAACTATCCTTTTTAGTGACGTCATTCAGTCGGCGGTAGTCTACACAAAATCTTGTAGAACCATCCTTCTTTCATACTAATACAATGGGAGACGCCCATGGACTTGTCGATGGTTCGATGATGTCATTTTCTTCCATATCCTTAATTAAATTCTGCACCTCTTCTTGCTTGGCAAAAGTTAATCGTCTAGGGTGCTGTTTAATAGGAGAGTGATCTCCCGTGTCAATTCGGTGTTGTGCCATTTTAGTTCGTCCAAAGTCTTCAGATGTTTGGGAGAATAAACTTTGGAATTCCCTAATTAATTTTTACGCGGCGTCCATCTGTTTTGGATCTAAGTCTGTATTTTGTAACAAATCCTTGACTAAATTATCTGAAGATTTCTCAGAGTGACTGGAATTGTGACTTATGCACGTCACAGGAGCACACGATGCTATCACCTCTCCTTTCTTGATAGTCTTCGTCTTATCACTGATGTTAACAATTCTGACTGGAATGGTCTTTTTTGAGAGGTCTACTACAGAAGAAGCCACCAATACTCCTGCTTGTGTACTATTGTCTACTGGATAATCTATATGGCCAAATCGGTAATTAGTTTCATTTTTAATTTCAGCTGGAACTAAAAATTCTGTTCTTGGATCTAGATTGATGTCTTCTTTGGCTATTACTGTTTGTTTACATTCAATTTCATTATTTAATCCAAAAAGACTTATTTCTTCAAATTTTGAAAGCAATTTGTTATTTTTGAAATCAAGCTTGAAGCCAAACTTCTTCAGAAAATCTAGCCCGATTAAGCAAGGATCTGTTATGTCAGCCACATATGCCGTATGGTAATATTTCGTTCCTCCAAAGTGTATGGTTAAATTGGCCTTTCCATATATGCCAATCTTGTCGCCCGTCACAGTTTGCAGGGTAACGCAGTGTGGAGTCCAGATGAGTTTAGATTTCAATTTTCGAGCCAAATCTTCTCTTATTATTGTCACATTGGCTCCTGTATCGACAATCATACGGCATTGAATTCCGTTAATAAAGCCTATCACATATAATTCATTATCACCGCCACTCATTTTTGATATCTGGAGGATCTTCAGGTGGGGCTTTTCATTCTCTGGCAACCTCCGCCCCGCGAGATGGCCAAAATTTAGTTTCCCTGCTGACTGTTTGAATTTATCTCACGTTCGTGGATTTTGGGGCAATTTCTTCGGAGATGTCCTGTATCACCGCATCCCCAGAACGTGAGATTCTGTCTTCTTGCGCTTATTCTTCCATATTTTAAAGATTCAATCTCTTGATTTAATTTCCTAATTTCTTTCAAGAAGTCGATCTCAGTGTCTGAGCTATTGTTCACCGTTGCCCCTTGGACTGAATGACGATCTCTTCGGCTGGCTTGTGTAGCTTCTTACAACTTTAAGGCATATAGTAGTGCAGTCTTTAAATCCTGTACATCTGCCATTCGTACCGCTCTCTGCACTTCTTGATCTTTTATTCCGTCTACAATATATTGAAGTGAGAGCATTTCCTGTACATTTGTTGGACAGTCAATGAATGCTAAATTTGCAAGCCGCTCAATTTCCGAGGCAAACTCTTGAAGGGTTTCACTCGATTTTTGATGGCGGCTCTTCATTTGTATTCTCGTATAATCCTTGAAGAATTTTTCGCCGAATCTCATTTCAAGTGCACAACTTAGAGTCTCAAAATTGAGTTGCGTCATATCGGGCAATGTTTGCAGCACGTCGGCGGCTTCTCCTCTTAAAGATGCTGCCAGTTGACAAGCTTTCACCTCGTCACTCCATTTGTTCGCTTCAGCTACAATGGTGAATTGGGTCTTGTAAACTTGCCAGGAACTCTTTCCATCGTATGTCGACAGCTTAATGTGCACGGGAAAAGCAGGCGGATTCCTAAATTCTTCATAATTACCACTAGACGCTGAAAGTTTCTTCTCAAGATCTTGTACTTTTTTATTTAGCTTTTCATCTACTTCACCTAGTATTTTCTCTTCAACGTTACTGATTTTCTCTTCAACGTTACAAACTTCATTCTGAATTTTCTCTTCTACTTCCGCCATTTTCCTTTCCATTTTCTGTTCAACATTACTAACTTCATTCTGAATTTTCTCTTCTACTTCCTCTATTTTCTCTTCTACCGAGCCTATTGTTCTCTCTACCGACGAGAACTTTTCTTCTAAAGTTTTCTTCATTTCTTCTTGGCCTTTATTAATCTTTTCCGTCACATCTTCTTGGCATTTGTCAATTTTATTTGTCAACTGTTCCATTCTTTCTTCGTTTTTATTCATTTTTTCCGCCAACTCTTCTTGGCCTTTATTCATCTTTTCCGCCAACTCTTCTTGGCCTTTATCAATTTTATTTGTCAACTGTTCCATTCTTTCTTCGTTTTTATTCATTTTATCCGCCAAATCTTCTTGGCCTTTATTCA
Source organism: Maratus speculifer (assembly GCA_964019185.1). Taxonomy (NCBI): domain Eukaryota; kingdom Metazoa; phylum Arthropoda; class Arachnida; order Araneae; family Salticidae; genus Maratus; species Maratus speculifer. Next base: position 168,607,773 of record OZ025292.1, read on the forward strand.
TTTTTTCCGCCAACTCTTCTTGGCCTTTCGTCAATTCTGCCTTTATTCCATTAATAGCTTCTAACAGTTCTTTCAGTTGACCGTCCATTGTTCTTGTTTTCGCCATAAGACCCCGACTCCTGACACCAAATGTTGCAGTGTATATGGGGTTCTTTCGATCTTATGGTTACACAACTTCAAACTCTTTGCTCTTAGAAAAGTAGAAAATAATTTATTTACAGAGCTTCAGAACAACAGAGTCTTCGAAACTCACAAATATTTCTAGATATTCAAAAATAATTGTTCAAATCTATCGTATAAGTGCAGATATAGGTTCCAGAGACTCTTTATACAACGTCTCTACACTAAATCACATTCAAAATAACGTAAATAAGACTCAAGCAAACTTGCTTAACAAACGCGTTGTTCGCTCAATGACTGACTGGTAAATAATAACGACAGCTCGCATCGCTTCTCTTCTTATATAGGCTCGCAGCAGGTGCTGGAAATTTCTAGAACCATCTCGAAAAAAACCACGAAACAACAAACAATGTATCAGTATATCTAAAAGGGGGTTACCATAGAGGGAAGGGTTACCATTGCCAACAATCGCCAAGTTTGTCGCCAACTTGGCGATATCTTTATTATTTCGCCAATGTGCCGTAGACATACACTGAAAATAATGGACAAGTTTGCTTGATAACAGAGACAATGTAACAAAAACTAATATTAGTAAAGGAATGGAACTTAATAAAATTATTTACGTTATTTTACAGTACAAACACTAACTATTTACAAAATTCGTAACATTATTATTAAAAAATGAGCTCCTGTTTAAAAAAATAAAACTCTAAAGCTGAATTTAATATTTTAATTAAATTTATTTGTAATTTATAAAATGTTTATATCTGTTGTTCTTAATCTTATAAACGCGGTTTAAGAACTATACGCATTTAAAAGAAATCAATATGAAAATAATGAATATTTCATTAAATCCCATTTTTTTAATGAAAATTTATTATTATTATTTTTTTTTAACTGTCTATATAACAGCTTATGTGCTATACCTGCTTTGATACCTCTCATCTAGAATAAAAACTTGGCTACTTTTAAAAGAATACAGTTTCAGCATAAAAACATTAATATATTTAAAACTACTATCGAAATTATGCGAAAGTTAAACTTTTTAAAATTTTAAAATAGATTTAAATTTAATATGTTTAATGATATCCGATAACAAGTTATTACATTATTTATATTAGCAATTGCTACAATGTGAAAACTATAAATTTGATCCCTATTAAAAATTGTCTAATGTTATCCTGATAAAATTCTACAGGTATATATTTTCATTTCGGAATAAAATACCACCACCTGGGCACCTATACGATAATATATATATATTTTGTTACAGCACAGTGAAACGATACATTCTTGTAATGATTAGCCATTCGTATCAGTAACACAGATTGCAATTGTATATAATGAGTACAATCACTATGATTTGTCAAACAAGCAGTACATGTTTGCTAACATATAGGAGTATGTTTTACAATTATATGCTTCAAATACTGTTTCCCGCAAAAGAGAAAGCATATTTTGCTATATAACACATAGTAATAGGAATTCTACTTTTGTGTTGTAGAGTGCTACGTTTTTGAATCTCGATAATTAAGTATACCTGATTAAAGCAAAATATATGCAATTATATACATTTAACATTTTTTTCTTTGAATATAAATATCGCAAAACTGCATTTTTTAAAGAACAGCCACAACAGACGGTCACACGGTTAATTTTCTTCTTATCATTCTAACTTTCAATTTCTGTGTCTTCGATATAATTAATATACACCATTTGTCAAATCATTATTTTTAAAGATTTACATAAATATTTTAATCATGTAAAATTAAATTTGTTAAATGTTTAAAAATATTTTTGCAGTTCAAAAAAAAAAAAAAAAGTAAAAATACGAAAATTTAAATGTATTTGACATTTTATGTTTTCTTACTCTCTCATGCTTTGTATCATCGAAGTAATTGTACCGGAAAAAAACAATTACAGAACGAAAGAATTTGTAACAAGTCCTTATTACATAAAAGTGTCATGCGCAGTTCAATAATGGTTTGGAGATACAAGAACAATTACAGAATTGTAATTTAGACCTATTTTTAGACCTATATTTTCAGTTGGAAGATGTCCCTTTGATAACTTCTTATCTCCATTGTAAGGAAAAATATTATCTTAGATTATTGGTGTAAACAAAAACATTGCTAAAAATTATTTTCTTTTACACTTCTAACTCTAATTAATGCATATAAGTTATATTAAACATATATACTTAAAAAAATAAATGTAAAATTCTTAATATCTCTAACTTTATGCAGGTATCGATTTCTATTTTTCTAATAAATATGATTCAACATTATTTATTTTAACAATCCATTTTAAAATTGTTTTAAGAGTAAAGATAATTTTAATACAATTAAAAATACATAATTCTCAAGCTTTGAGATAAAGAATTTTAAAACATGATTGCTTAAAAATCTTCAAAATATTCATTATTCTCCAAATTTGAACATGGTTACAATTATTTGTATGCAATGCAGATATTTATATGATTGTAACTTACGCATTGTTTTATTTAGAAACTACATCATACTCAGTAATATTCTGTCATTTTAAATTAACGGGAATGTTTTAATTATCATTTGAATATAAAATCACAACGGTAAATCTCTTTCCAGGAAAAATCAGTTTTGAATTTAATCATATTTATTCATATATTAATGTTCTTACTTTGTAAATAATTAGGGATATGTATAATGATTCATCATATATGCAAATAAATTAAATAGAATTTAAACAAATGTATATTATATTGTTTAGATAACTCTAATGAACCTCTATGAAACGTTGTAAAATGCAGTGTTTGTTCCATTATCTTCATAATTTCTTTTTAAAAATAAAAGTATAAGTTTCTAAAAGTTGTATTTATCCATATTCGTCTGAAGATGATGCTAATTTAAAACTATTGTTTTCGATTTATTTTTTAAAATTTGATCTTTGAAACAGCAGAATTGGAATATTATTAATAATTGCACTAAATATTTTAATTATACCATAAATAGGATCTTGATAATTTAATGCTCCATCTCTAGTGTTTTGTTAAAAGTCGAAGTTATTTTTTTCTAAAATACCGATCGAATTCTAAAATATTATTAGGGTTAAGTGTATCTATAAGAACGATATTAAGAGCACTTTTCTGAAATAAATATAAAATAAATATGCAAAACATAAAAATCATACTTCAAATAAAAAAAAATCTTTTGATTCGCATCTTTAAGCGAACTAGTCAGATGTACCGATCCCTAAACTTTTGAACCCTGAAAAATGTAGAATATCAGAGATACCTGTTGAGCGATATACACTAAAATCTAACTAGATATAGTTTAGATCGTTGTATAAAAAATTTACAGTTTTTTAAAAATTCGGTGCATTTGTTTTTGAGATAGAGCGTTCACAAATTTTTTGTCACATACATGCAGACAGACAAACTAACAGTCTCACAGACTTACAGACAGACATTTTGTAAAAACATGTTTATCGAGTTCTCTGACCCCTAAAATGTGTAAATCCATCGAAAACTTGATTTCGAATATTTTTACAAATCCATTACTATATTCTTGTAAAGTTAGAAGAATGTAAATAAAAATCCTATGATTCGCGTCTTTAAGAGAAAATTGAAAATATAACCAATAGAAGAAGAATTGTATTGGCTCAAGTTAATGTGAAAAGTAAATCTGTTGGAATGAGCATATAGAATGCAATATTATAGATATGAATTTGCAAAAAGAATAAAAATATTTTTTTAAGAGTTCCTGTGTATGAAATTTTTTTCTGCTAATTGAAAAAAATAGATTCCTTAAAATTTTAAATTTTAGTGCATGTATTAAGTACTATATAATCTCATAAAAGACTTACACCATGCTGATTATTCATTAAAAATTCCAGTTAAATCTATCTGAGAATTGTTTTTAATCAGCAAACTGTCTTTGTACTTTACACAAAGCTTTGTTTCTCAAAAAGAAAAACCATGGTAACCGCTTAGAATGAAGGGATAGAATACCCGAAAAGTATTTGTTTTCAGCAAACATTGTACTAACCAGATTTCTCTTAATGTATTTCTTTTTACACAGATTTGAAGAAAAAGTGTTAGATTTATTTCATACTTCAAACAACTGGACTTATATTGCCAGATTTCAGTTGAATAAATACTTGTAAGTTGAATTCAGTTGAAGTTTAAATGAGTCCGAATTGATATGCATATGTCAAACCGGGAAATATTTTCATACTAAATTTTAATTGTTTTCTGAGTAAATTAGCATATTTGAGGCTAAAAGACTTGTCTTATTACATTTCAAATGTTTCGTTAATAGATTTTTTAAAACAATTGGTCGATGAAGCGGTTTTTCATTGTCAAGTCTAATCAATGAGTTATGTGTCAAAAATAGTGAAAAATATTTCTTATTACAAATATGTACAGTTGTGTGCAAAAATTTTAAGACCTGACGCCAAATTTCGGTATTTTAACCCAAAGCATAATTATCGCCGGGTATTATGATATTTTATGTGTCGATTGCGTCAGACTCGTTTACCCGCTATAAATAATTCCCCCGTTTCAGCCCTTGTCAGTTGTTTTGAGGATATAACAGTAGATTGTAGTGTTTAATTATAATTGTAATGAATTAAAAACAATCGCTGTAACTTGAAAAAAGAGCAGAAATAATTGCCCTGGATAAAGTTTGCTTTTCTGAACGAGAAATATCTAAGAGTGGATATGTGAACAAGATTGCTGATCATCAAGCTGTCAGTAAATTTAATATTTCGGGAAATTGCACTTAAAAGAAAAGAAGCGGTAAGACAAAAATAACACTTGTGATGATCCGAAGGACGGTAAAGAGATCTAAAACAGCCTCCTGATAGAAAATTAAATGAAGTCTGGCCGAAAAAGTTTCCAACCGCAGTTTTAGCACATTTTCAAGATTTTTGACCAAATATTTAGAATTTTTTATCCTACAAACTCCAAGAAAATCTCAGCTTCACGAATATAAGAAAGAAACAGCAGATTTTTGTTCAGAAACGTAAGAACTAAAAAGTGCAGTAATGGAATGTGGTGTTATTTTCTGATGAGTCAATTATGCAAAAATTTTCGACTCAGTAGAAGTGTTCGCTGCTCAGTGGGAATGAGACACGGAATAAGACATACAAATCCAAACGTGAAACATCCTTCATGCCAAATGATAGGTGGTGCAATGTCTGTGCATGGAATTTCCATTCTCTATTTCCTGCTGTCTTAAACTTAGCGTTGCAAAGGTTAGAAAAAACCCGGTTTAAACCCGGGAATAAACCGGGTTTTTAGGAATAAACCTGGAAAAAACCCGGGAATTTTTGGAATAATTCGGTTTTTTGGGAATAAACCTGGGAATGAATCTGGTCTATTGGAAATAAACCCGGGAATAAACCGACTTTTTGCAACTCTACTTAAACTACTCTGAATGAAAGTCGTTATTATAATTTATTTCGCAATATCTTGAGGTCTCACATTAAAGTTCTCGATCTTCTCTTTTCATGCATGAGTTTCCTCCTTGTTACAAATAAAAGCCTTTTAGAGACTCTCTGACTGCCGAATCAACTCAAATGCTTGACTGGCCAAGTAACAACCCATATTTGAACCCAATGCAGAATCTGTGGTGTAATCTACTTATAATAAAATGCGTTCTGTAGAAGTGTGGAACGGTTCCAGGATTCGCCACTCCTATCTGTGAATGGACCCTAGCAATACGCCACGTTAGGCTTAATGGAAAACAAATGCAGACATATGACAGCTAAATGATAATTTCTTTTGTTTGAAATAATGTTTGTTGAGCAAATTTCTCTATAAAACATGTATATCATATCCTATTACAATACATTAAGTTCCAATTTAAAAGTACGCTATTATAAACAAAATAAACGATCAACGGTTTCACAAAAAAGAAACGAATGATTCTTAGTGATTCATTAAAATAATAATAACACTAAAAATATCTAATTCTGATTTTAAAGTATTTGTAAAATCATATTAAAAGATTTAAATACATTTTAAATTATATTTTTCACTTTCGTTTACATTTATTATAGGCAATAAGTTTACAACATTTAAAAAAATCAATGGTTTTTCAAGTCAATGGTTTTTTTCATTGATTTATGCACTGTGGACTGACTTCAGCTTTCATTGTGCTGCCATATATCAGCATGAATGCAAATGAATAATTTTTTCCATTAGATTTATAATAAAATAATAATACTAATAGTAATAAATAAAAATTGCAAGATGTAATAATGTGTAAGTGATTTCTCTTTAACGTTTCCGCTATATAATTTTAAAATACCAAGGTATAAATAAATAGAATAATTTTAGTATGATTTCTTAGCTATAATTTAAATTTCGTTTTATTATTAATATATTTTTTAAGATGTCAACATTTATCAACTTAATTTTTCAAATTTTGTTTTCTATTATAAAGAAAATACACTATATTGCCATTGATTATGGGACACTTGCGATTTTAGACATTTTACTAAATATCTATAAAATACACGAGGAATCATCTCGAAACTCTTAGTGTATAAAAATAATAGTATAAGTCATACATCTCCGTGAAGATTTTTTCCCGAAACTCCAAAGGGGGCCGTCAACAAATTAAAAAAGAATGAATATCTTTTGAATAACCCTGTCAAAACTAATGTAGCAAAAGAGCTCAAACTCTAAATTGTAATTGAATGCCTTATTGTAATAGGCCTTGTTCATTTTTATGCAAATAGCATGCATACTCGCAGAGTAATTAAGGTTTTTATAAAAATGATCCCAAATTTTTCCAAGTTTTTTCCTTATAATTTTCAGAGTTCTTAATATAAAATATTATTTTTTTCAGAAAATATGACAAACAACATTGCACGCAGTACCCTGTAATCAGAATTAAAAAATAATGAAAATTGTATAAAAAATGAGTTGGTTTACTAAATAATTTTTTACTGCGCATGCGTCAACGATATCAAAATTTCATTTGCATATTATGTTAGCTAAATGTATAGAGCAACTTTTGTGAAAGTCACAAAATCATAACTTGAAAATTCTGACAATAATCGTCAATTGAATATGTCGAAAATCCGTTATTCTCAAAATGAAGCAAAAACAAGAGGGGTTGTATCCATATATACATTGATTAATGTCAATATAGAATACACAATATGGGATGTACTACTGCATTTGGATAAAATCCCTCATTTTTTTGCTTCATTTTGGAAACAACGGATTTTGTCCTTTTTCTATAGACGATTACTTTCAGAATTTTCAAGCTATGATTTTGAGACTTTTACAAAAGTTGCTCTATACATTTAGCTAACATAATATGCAAATGAAATTTTGATATCTTTGACGCATGCGCAGTAAAAAATTATATAGTAAACCTACTCATTTTTCATACAATTTTTATTATTTTTTAATTCTGATTACAGTGTACTGTGTGCAATGTTCTTTGTCATATTTTCTGAAAAAAATATTATTTTATATTAAGAATTCTGAAAATTATAATGGAAAAACTTGGAAAAATTTGGGGCCATTTTTATAAAAACCTTAATTACTCTGCGAGTGTGCATGCTATTTGCATAAAAATGAACACAGTGTATTACAATAAGGCATTCAATCATAATCTAGAGTTTGAACGCTTTTGCTACATTAGTTTTGACAGGGTTATTCAAAAGATATTAATTTTTTTTTAATGTGTTGACGGTCCCCTATGGCGTTTCGGTAAAAAATCTTCACGGAGATGTATGACGTATACTATTATATTTATACACTAAGAGTTTCGAGATGATTCCTCATGTATTTTTCTAGATATTTAGTAAAATGTCTAAAATCGCAAGTGTCCCATAATCAATGGCAATATAGTGTATTTATTTTCCTCAAGGTGTAGTAGATATATGAGGTATTATCATAAGTGCATTAATGAGATTGAAAATTATTTTTCCACATTCTATTATTAAAGTATAATTTTTCTTATTTTTCAAAGTTATTACATTCAAAAATTACTACGCTAAAAAAAATACCTGCTTTGTTGTAATTAGTACAAGTTATACACATGCCTGTATATTACTTACATTTTAATGACATTTCATAAGAAATGTAAATTTCGTTTACAATGTAAGAACATTTCAAGTGGATATAAGCTAAGTTTTTAAAAATTGGCGTAATAAAATTAAAATTTTACGAAGGAAATAATAATAAGGATTTTGGCTTTGATTAATAAGGAATGAATTTAAGTCACATAGTTAGAGTTTTTAAAAATTGATTTTGATCTAAATCAATGCATTTTGGTTCGACATTTTCTATAAATAACTACAAATTTTCCAAAAAGTTTTTTTTATTTTTATGTTGTTTCCAAACCGTTTTTTGTGTTGTTTCCAAAACGTTTTTATTATTATTATTATTATTTTATGTTGTTGTTTGTTTATATTAACTGCTAATAGAAGGCGCCAAACCCATATTTAAAAATAAAGTATAAAGCTTTATTAATCGATTATCTAGGAATCTATTTCATATCCTTCCTATATATATGACTAAAATCGCTGCGGAACCATTGCTTTTTATAAAAAAATGCATTTTAAAATTTAAAAAATAATAAATTTTAATGTTTAGTGAAATTTTCAGAAAATGTGTTTTATTTTGCTAATTATTTTCATTTGTTGTGATGAATACTGCTGTATGTTTTGCCCAATTGTTGAAAAAATTCAGATATTTAATATCAAGTAAAAAAAAAAAAAGAATCATTTGTATTGCTATTTTTAAAATATGCTTTTCTACAATACAAACTCTTTAATAACAAAATCTTCATTCTGTTTGTTTGTATGAAGTCTTACAAAAATATAATGCAGGTCAAAATTCCGTCATTTTTGACGGGGGTTATATACTAGTTTGATTTATAAAGTGTATAGAAAAGGATCACCAAGTGCAGTGAAACTTGTTAAAGTCATAAAGAATGTCTAATGAACAAAGATGTAGCAAGCCTACTGCCCGTATTTTATCTATAATAGGCCGATATAGATTGCAGCAGTCCTTAAAAACAAAGTCGGTATTACGAAACATCGAGATTTATTTTAATATATCATTAAAAACACTTGTTAGACAATTTAAAAAAATAGGTCATATTAGCAATTTTCATTAATTTTTTAGGGGGGTGGAATCTTTAAATTTTGCTCACGACTGTAAATTAAACTCAGAATTGACAATTCGTTAATTCAGTTTTTTTTTCATACCGCACTTCTCTCGTACATCGAACAACATCTATCACAGGGTAACATTCAGGCTACTGCTATAAAAATTTATATATATATCTGTTTATAAACAGGGTGTTTTATAAAAGAAGGATAAAACTTCAATATATGAGCAATCGAAACGAATAAAATACATCAAATAAAGAACGGTCGAAAATAAAACGCAAAGTTGCAAGTAAAATTGGAAAATTAATTTGAGCAAATTTTTATCCTCCATTCCTGTTGCGAGTAATCAGACGAACAGCAACAATAATGATAGACCAGTTTTAACTGACATTACACCTTAAGAACCACCTCAGAAACCAGACTTGTTTTTGTTTGCTCCCCAAATTCGGCCGATTGTGATTGGTTGGTTCAAAATACATGCTATAAATGTTCAACTATGATTGGTTGAATAAAACTTGGAGGGGGGGGGGAGGTGAATACGTGGTTGAAACTTATCTATATAAAAATATGTTAAGAAGAAGAAAACACCTACGAAATTTTGCCTTCATTGATACATATAAGACGTTAATCAGAGTGTGCAACTCACAAATGTGGTTGGAATGTATCGAAAGATTTTGTCTTTCACTAATAGGGGAAAAGCTGACATGCAATTTATCAACTAAACTGACAATAGAAATATTTTAGAGGCTGAAAGATTGTATAGAGAGTGTTTCCTCACCTTTCTTTTGTTCTTTAATAGTTCTTTGTGAATTTTGACTCGTATAACAACATTTATCGGTGCCCTCTAGCATCTTTGCATTTTGTTTCCGATTATACATTCGTTGATGAAAGTTGATAAATTGGATGTGCACTGCCACCTCTTAAAGTTTTTCTCAGCTTTTACAAAACAATCGGCGTATTTGAATGAATTAAAAAAAACAGACAAAATTATTTAAAAATCAGTTTTACTGTGTTCTATTTTAGGAGAATATCCCTTCCTATCTTTACCTCAATCCTTACTCGATAGTTAAAAAAATATATATGTGAAGTTTAGTTAATTCTAGCCATAATTTCGTACATTTTCAGGTGAAAGAAAAAAGTTACACAAAACTCATCATCGCAGTGTCCCTTACAAGATATTTGTTTCAGTTCCGTACACGTCTGAATCATCTGTTTCAATAACAAAAAGGAGTCACACCAGGCAAACAAACATACTGACAGATAGGAATGATTTAAAAACATGTTTTTTTGGATTTTAAACACATAAAACCAGGCTTCGATCCATATAGAACAGATTTTATTGTTCTTACCTGCATTTACTATCAATAATATTCATGATATATCCCTACTGCATATCTTATAATAATTTCTCTTAAATATTATTGACAAAATGTACTGGTAAGAAAAGTAATATGTGCGCAATATACTCCGAACCCTGCTAAAAAATGTATATGCATTGAAAACCAAAAATTGAATATATTTACATTACTTTACTTTCGGCTATTACACTGAAAAAAAGATAAATGCTTCTTAAATTACAAAAATTTATTATAATTATGAAAGAAAATATTCGATAAACGCTGCAGTTCAAGGGGCGAAAAAAACAGGGTTTTTGAGAGAAAAAAAATATAACTTCGTCAATTCTCAAGATATAAAATTCAACTAAATTTTTTACAAATCCTCTTAAAATTATCTAAAACTTTTGTATTGGCAAGTTTTTGATAGGACCAACTTTTACAGATGAAAAAAATTAAAAACGAAAAGAAAAAGGAGGATGAAAAAGAAAAAAAAATCCATAACTCCGTCAATTTTTAAGCTATCAAATCTAATTAAATTTATTTTACATTTTATTAATAATATCTACAACTTTTATACTGACAAGTTTTTCATAGAACCGATTCGTATAGCGAAAATAAATTAAACAAAAATAGGAGTGCTTAGTAACTGCTTACATTCTGACTCATTTTTAAATTAATTTCCGATTTTAAACGCATCCAAATGGTAGATCCTCTTATTTGGAAACTGTATAAAGTGACGCATTGGTCAGTTTTTTGATAAAGACAGAATATATTTAAAAAAAAGGCTACCAAAAAGGGTATTTTGAACATTAATTCCCGATGTCATCGTGACTGAAAATTTAAGGAAGTATTCAAATAAGAAATTGCGCTTTTTTCTGACTCGTTTTTAAATCCATTTTTGCTCTCAAATGCATCCATTTTACAGATCCTCTTATTTAGGAACTATATCATGTGACGCATTGGCCAGTTTTTTGATAAATTTTTTAAAATGCTGCCAAAGTGGGCATTTCGCACAAAATTTTCTGAAGCGATCATGATTAAAGTATTAAGGATGTATTCAAATAACAAATCGGTTACTTTATAACTCATTTTTAAATTCAATTTTGCTCTCAAACGCATTCAGTTGGTAGTTTGTTTTTATTTAGGAACTATATAATGTGCTGTTTTGTTCGATTTTTTAATAAATTCAGAATATATTTCAAAATATGTTGTCAAAAAGGGCATTTGAGCTGAATTTCGCTTAAGATGATTCTGATAAAACCAATTCTTGCAGAAAAATGAAATTAAAAATTTTTCATAAGCGGCCAAATTAAGTTATTAGACTGGGTTTATCTCTAATCATAATTTTTTTTTGTTGTTGTTGAAATGAGTACTCTTCGAAATTTACCTCCGCCTATAGGCCAAGCCGACAGGGATTTTTTTTTCCTTTAAGCAAATTTTTTATTTTCCATTTAAGACCAAACTTCATTTTTTTATATACGTTGTTATTCTAAATAATTTAATCAATACATAATAGAACCATTTTTTCTTTTTATACAAGTTATTGATGGTTATATATTATTAAGTGGGCATTATACGTACCGAAAAGGTAAAAGTTTATTTTTAATTCTCTCCTAAAAGGTTAGCAACTTAGTTTAATATTTTTTCTCTCCAAATTAATCAATTTTAACTATGACTTTTATTTCCGTTCAAGGTGTCTTAAATTTTGCCAAAAGTATCGCTTTACGAGAGATAACCAGAGGTAAATGATATGAAATGCAGACAATTGATTTTTCAAACAGCAATTCTAAAATAACTTTTGCATTACCACAAATATTTATAACTCATAAGATGTTGTGAATGCGTTTATATATAATGTTTTGTAACACAAGAAAATAACCAATTTACAGCTAAAGAGACATATTGACTTTAAAAATGTGAAATACTACCATTCAGATTTAAGATGCAAATAAATTATTATATACATATATACAAGTAGTTTTAAATGAAAAAGCTCAATTGTTTTTTTTTTCCCTTATAAAATCTATATATTTTAATTAACTACGTTAGAATCTACGTAGAAAATATACCAGGGAAATACGTTTTTTTTTTTTAAATACCAGGGGTTTTATAGGATCTCTTGGATAAATATTGACAATCACAACATTGTTTTTCATTATTTATATCTTTATATGCTTGGGCAAGCTAATTCCGACAGTACATTTTAATATTTTCAAGGGACTACTTTCAACTAACCTCCGATTTCGATTACCAAATGATCGTACATTTCTCATGCTGGTAAATTGTACTGTGATTTTAAATTATACAGAAATGTGCTATCAAGGTTTTTTATTTTCAGTATGGAACTTACGTCACATCCAGAATGTAATTTCGACGAAGATAGAACACGGAAATGTGATAAAATACCGAATAATTTTGTGTGTAAGACTAACATCGATTTTTTTTTTCAATCCTAAATTTCGTCTTTCCTTACATATGTATGAATTTAAGACAGTCCTCATATAAACTGTTAATTTAAAAAGCACACACACACACAACATTTTAAGCCAGTAATACTTAACAAATCTGAAACAATAGATTATTATTATTATTATTATTATTATTATTATTATTATTACAAATAAATTTATTAGATACATGAATAAAAAATTCTTAACTAACATAAGTGCCGATTTAAAACATGTTTTTGAAACAGTTATTCGAAATTATATTTAAAATTTTAAAGATGTTCTCATAAATATAAGCAAATCTAATATTAATAATCTGAAATTGTTCTCATTAAAATCAGTTAGCTTTTCATACATATATGTCTGCGATATTTTGAATAGCTTTCAATTGGCCTGTATATCACAAACGTTGACTGTCTGATTGAAAGCACCATATATCACCGTCCGCAGTGCACTTATAATGCAGTTTTGCTCCATTTAGTTTACGAAAGATAATAGCGTATGAATCAGTAGTCTATAGACTGTCATCAACTGTTTATGAAAATGATATACAAATTCTCGTCGCTACTAGAAAATATGATAGTAATAATAATCATAAAGCCATGAATGTAGTACAGATATTTTGAGAAGTAATAAAAAAATATGTGTAAAGCAAAATTGTGTGTAAATAACATTTAAATAATAAGGAATAAATTAAAGAGATGCAAAAGAATTACCGTAGTTCAGACGTAATGATAAAAGTGGATTTCAGGCGGATTTTTGAATCTTCATTAGGTGTATTACATTACAAATACACAATAAAGAAAATTAATGGTTCATACCCCACTAAAAAAAATCTGTAGAAAATCTATAGCTTTTTGGCCCAAAATCTGTGGGAAATCCGAAGGTATTTGGCCCATTATGCAGATATTTTTAAGAATATCTTTAAAAATTCTGCAGATATTTTAAAGATAAAGCTAAGTATGCAAATTTTCTTCAAATTTCTGTAGAATTTCTGTAGAAAGTGGCAATTTCTTCAGATAATCTTAAGATTAGTTTTAGTGGGGTATATACTAATATATATTGAATTAATTTCTTTCTTTATTTTACTTTCTTGTAAACGTAAAAAAAACATTTCACCAAACATCTCTAAGTAATTTATGGTCATTTTTATGTGACATAAATGTGCTTTATTTATACAAATAATATGAGTTTAGAATAAGGCCAAAATGTAAACTAATATTTATTTCAAAAATGAACACAACACGATAATTTAAATCATTAAAATTGAATATAAATAAATTAAAAAAAATAGATTTTTTTTGAAATATTCTTATTAGATTCACCCTAGGATCTTCATTATTACGAGATTATAATTGAAATAAGTTTTAGGAATTTAAATCTTTTCCATATATAGAAAATCCTAAAAATCGAATTTATACAACGACTGATTAGACACCTGATTATGTTTCACAGCTATTTCACGCAAAGTATGGAACATTTGGGATAAAATTTAATTTTCTAGATCAATTTTATTCTAATTTTCATAACATTTGTGCAATGATGAAAACTAAATTGCTCCATTTTTGAAAGAAAAAAAGGGAATTCGCAAAAAGACTATAGGAAGCACGAGATCTCTTCTTTTTTGTCATTTTCAAATTGAAATTGATATAACCTGTTATTATAATTGTTAGTGACACAAAATTGTGAGTAAACTAAGTTTTTCAAGAAAAAAAATAATAATTAAATCTTTTTTTTATTGTTATTTTCAAATTAAAATTGAAAAGGGAGATTATTAAAAATATTAAGAAAATTCTAAAATAGGAATTAAATGAATGCGTGTAAAAAATAAAAAAAGGGTAACTATACCAAAATATTCACATGAAAATATAAAAAAATACGAAAACTTTAAAATAATAAAATTATTACACTCGAAATGCATTTAATGGTAATAATTAAGTCACATGTGCTATTCCAAAACATTAAATATCTTCATAATTAAAGTGCGTACAATTAATAAATTATTAGACATGAAAAAGTTTTAAGGGTAAATATTAAGTCATATGTAAACAGCTCAAATAATAATATTTCCAAACTTTTTTTTCATTTAATTATGTATCTCGTGAATCTTAAGATAAAAAAGTTTAATATAAATAAATTGTTACATAAAAAAAGCATTTAATAGTTAAAATTGCATCATATAGAAACGCGATACATTTAAAATGATTTTTCTTACACATATTTGTAGTTAGACATTACTTGATAAAAAAATAATGAGCCACAAGCAAATTTATTTATACATTATATCACTAACTAGCAGCCCGCCCTCGCTTTGCTTCGGTCTAGAGCAAGTCGCTAAGTCCCGTGCCACTACTGACAACATAAATTATATGTTATTACCACTTCACCCCATTAAATTCAACTACTAAAAACATTACCCTCCTTTTAGGTAGTCGGGTAAAAAAGTAGCCTATATGTTAATCTAAGGTGTCAGATACCTTCATGCAACATTTCATAAAATTCGATCCATCCGTTCTTAAGTTATAAATGGTGTAAAGAACCAGGCTTTGTTTTATGTATATAGATTATAATCAATAGTATTCGCAGCGCACGCGATGTAATGATTTTTAAGGTCATTTTTCTACACCTTGGGTTACATTATTGGCATTTTGGAAAGGATCTTTATTTTTCTTTTTTAATATAATATAGCCTATGTTCACCGGACATAGTGTAGCTTTCCAACTGTGAAAGAATTTTTCAAATCCGTCAAGTAGTTTCGGAGCTTTTTCAATTCAAACAAACAAACAAATCTTTCCTCTTTATAATATTAGTATAGATAATCAATAGTATTGGCTGCGCACGCGATGTAAGGATTTTTTAACGTCATTTTTCTTCACCATGGGTTACATTATTGGCATTTTAATAAAGATGGCTAAATTTTTTCTTCTTTTTTAATATAATATAGCCTATGTTCACCGGACATAGTATAGCTTTCCAACGGTGAAAGAATTTTTCAAATCCGTCAAGTAGTTTCGGAGCCTATTCAATTCAAACAAGCAAACAAATCTTTCCTCTTTATAATATTAGTATAGACGTAGTGTTAATGCAGGTCAATATATGTGCAAAATGCTTTCATTTTATTTTGTACAACGGATTACTATTCATTTAATAAATTTTAGAAAATTCGCATATTCATTAATATAAACCATATACATTTTAGAATATGCATGCATGATGGCATATTAAATAAAGAAAATAACTAATGACTAAGTTATACCTATTCATGAAAATATCTAATGCATGATTAAAGTATAAAAATTAAGTTTAAAAATTTTAAAACCAATGTTTTTCCATAGCGCATTTCTAAAAGCTTTTCCCAAGCGGATGGAGTATTTTAATCTAGAAACTAAAGGAAAGATATTGTCCATAGGCAGAAAGATGACGTCATTTTTAATCTAACTACTTTAAACAAGTTGATTTTCAAAAAATTGTTAATTTCACTTATAAATCCCGAAAACAGCCAGTAATTGTTACGACAGCGATGAATGAGACGAGGAGATGACAACCGAAGAATCATGGCAACATGATTTCTAAAGATAAATAGTTACAATATCATTCAATATTTCTTAACTTTGTAATATTTTTAAAATATGGCGCATTATTATGCAGTGTTAAAATCTTGTCATAGCAGCTAGCTAATTTTGATGCTCAATAACAGACACTATAAAATAGTGAAATCTAGAAACAATATTTGGAGTTCCTATTGAAGCATAGTTCCAACAGTTGGAATGAGGTTGAAATAGGAAGCTCAAAATATTGGTAAGAGATTTCACCATCTTATGGTGAAAGCTACTGAGCACCAAAATTTGTTAACTATGACAAGATTTTAACAGTGAGTTTTTAGAAACTTTGAAGTCTGAATGCGAGGATGGTGGGCGTAAATTGCAGGTTACAGAATCCCATATTTTATAGATAAACTGCCAAAATTCTCCTTATTCAATTTGTATGATAAATTTACCAATCAATTTGACTGTGTTAAAATAATAGTATATCTACGCCCCCATAGTTATATGGAGTTCCTTTACCTGCGATTTGTTCTGCCGAGCTGTATAAATGACAGACCAGATGTTAAGACCAATAAGGTTATCTGAGCGAGAAATCCCAGACGGCTATCGCCCAGTTAGCTTAAAGGGTAAGACATTGTCCTTGTAAGCCAAGGATCTGGGTTCTATTCGCGGCCTGGACAATTTTTCGCTCAGTTGGAAATGTTCAACTCGTATGAAGCTTCTCCTCGTAAATGTAAACAAATCTGGAAATTAGAATCCACTTATTAAATGACAGTTTAAATCTACATTCCTGCAATGAATTAGATACAACTCATTCAATTGGACTTTGCATTGCATCGCGAATGCCGTGTGCCCAATTGAAAGCACTTGGTATCACCGTCTGTAGTGTTCATTTATATTCATTCACAAATATATTCTAATACATTCATTTACAAAAGAGGTGATTGTGGGTAATAATTTATCTGGCCTGCCAAAAGTTGTTTATGAGAAATTTATAAAATTTTTATCGCAATAAAAAAAACGATATTGTTGTAGTAACTAGATTTTTGAGGTCAACTAAAAATATATCATGTATTGAACAAACAAAGTTTGATGTAAAAAACTTCTAAACCACAGCGAATAAATTCAAAAGATGCGGAATCTATTATTGCAGTTCAACGCAAAGATATAAGTGGAATTTCTGGCTGATTTTTGAAATAACATTAGGTGTATTGCATTAGAAATAAACAATAACCAAAAGCAATATTTTAGATTGCTGTCTAATTTATGTAGCATGATCTTTAATTTCTCTCTCTAGTTTACTTGCCTATAAACTGAAAAAATAACATTTCACCAAATTCCTCTAGATTTATATCTTCTTTTGTATGTCACGAAAGTGCTTTACTTATGAAAACATTCGATTTCAGCATAAATATAATTAAATATTTAATTGAAAACTCAAGTCATTAAAATTACTCTAAAAAATCTTATAAATATGATTATGATTCTTTTAGAAATATTTTTATTAGATACTAAAACACTAAAAGCTTGATTATTACAAGTTTAAACCTATATGCATTTTACGCTCGCTGCAAATTAATGATAAAATTTTACGGTTCAAATTCAACGTAATAATTACCATTTCTATCTAAAAATGTTTTTGATTGTCTTGTGATGTTGCGCCAGGAAAAAGATTACGGAAAAAGTGTTGTTAAAAATTACATAATTTTTTCAGAAATACAATTATAGTAAAATTAGTCAACTCATTCAACAATCTCCTCCAATTTTTTTTTCTTCTACAAAACAAACTGTATTTTATTTCCTTTTTAAAATTGTGTAATTTTAAAGGTAAAAAAAAAAATTGTTATTTTTTTTAACATGTTTCACATGCATTGTTTTATAGTGTTGTAAATTGCGTAGTGTTTACAACGCGTTCTTAATTAGGTTATGAATAGGTGTTGTTCAGTAGAACACTCTTGTTAGAAAACTTTTATCAACACTATATACAACAGTATTTTATCGCATTTAACACCACTATATTTAAAACACATTTCTACATATCAACACTTTTGCAATATATTAAGAATACATTTCTACATAGCAGCACTTTTGCAACATATTAAAAACACATTTTTAGACAGCAGCACTTTTGCAACATGCTAAGAACACATTTCTAGAAAGCAACACTTTTGCAACATGCTAAGAACACATTTCTAGATAGCAACACTTTTGCAACATTCTAAGAACACATTTCTAGAAAGCAACACTTTTGCAACATGCTAAGAACACATTTCTAGATAGCAACACTTTTGCAACATGCTAAGAACACATTTCTAGAAAGCAATACTTTTGCAACATGCTAAGAACACATTTCTAGATAGCAACACTTTTGCAACATGCTAAGAATACATTTATAGATAGCAAAACTTTTGCAACATTCTAAGAACACATTTCTAGATAGCAACACTTTTGCAACATGCTAAGAACACATTTCTAGATAGCAACACTTTTACAACATGCTAAGAATACATTTCTAGATAGCAGCACTTTTGCAACATGCTAAGAACACATTTCTAGATAACAGCACTTTTGCAACATGCTAATAACACATTTCTAGATAGCAACACTTTTGCATCATATTAAAAACATAATCAGAACATAAAAGACGCTTTGTGTATGAAGTTTTATAATACACGACTCATTATTGTGTTGCAAAATTGGTAACAAAAAGTGTTCTAAAATGCGTTTTTTTTGTCTGTACTGAGAATTTGCAGTGTATTTAAATTTATGTTTAAAATTATAAACATCTCTTTCTAAGAATAAATAAATCTGACGTTAGAATTATGTTTTCGTTTTCAGATAAAATTTCCAAAATCAGATAATTTTGGAAATTTATATGCTTGTGATGATTTGAATATAGCTCTTTCATTTGGGCTATGTATCGCAAGTGCCGAATAACCAATTTAAAGCACTTTTGTATTACCATATGTTGTCCATTTATAATGCAGTTACGCTCGATTTAATTTGCAAAATATATAATCATGTGAAACTGCTGTCTCTGGGTTTATGTATGGAAAATATTTGAAATGAAATTAATTCAAACACAATATATTTTGTAGAATCTTACTATATTAAACTTTTTAATTAATTTACAATAATTAAACAGCATAAAAAGTTTACATGCGATTTAGAAAATAATTACGACGATTATAAAATCTGTTTGGAAAGTTACAAATAAAAAGTATATTGTGTATCCTATTCTGGTATCTTTTAACAATTACAAATCGAAACCCGTCGAATTCGAAAAAAAAAATAACAGAAAATAATCAAATAAAAATCCAATTGGTTGAATTATAAAAAAAAAAAAAAGTTAAAATATTTAATAATTATATTTCCAAACTTGATATCAAGTTTGCTAAGTGCACTTTTTGCATCAAACATTTGCAGTGTACACTTAGTTGTAATCTGAGTGATTTTTGCATCATATTAAGAACACAATCACAACACAAAAAAATGTTTTGTAAGACACAGCTCATTAATGTGTTGCAAATTTTGTGGCAAATGGTGTTCTAGAATGTATTTATTTTTGCGTGTGGAGAATTTACAGTGTATTTAATTTTTAGCTTAAAACTTGAATCTTCTCATAATAAGAATAAATAAATCTGATATTAGAATAATATTTTTCATTTCATTAAAATCAGATAATTTTGGAAATTTATATGTTTGTGGTGATTTGAATATAACCCTTTCAATTGGACTATGTATCGCATTTGGCGAATGACCGATTGAAAGCACTTTATATTACCGTCTGTTGTCCATTTATAATGCAGTTACGCTCGATTTAATTTGCAAAAGATGTAATCATATGAAACTGCTGTCTCTGGGTTTATGTATGGAAAATATTTGAATTGAAATTAATTCAAACATAATATATTTTGTAGAATCTTACTATATTAAACTTTTTAATTAATTTACAATAATTAAACAACATTAAAAGTTTACGTGCAATTTAGAAAATAATTACGACAATTATAAAATCTGTTTGGAAAGTTACAAATAATTAGTATTGAGTATTCTGTTCTGGTATCTTTTTGCATTTAGAGTCGAAAATCCGCCGAATTCGAAGAAACAAAATAACAGAAAATAATGAAAGAAAAATCCAATTGACTGAATTTAAAAAAATAATAATTACAATATTTAATAAATATATTTCCAAACTTGATGTCAAGTTTGCTAGTTACAATTTTGCAAGCAAATATTTGCGCTGTATACTTAGTTGTAATCTGAGTGATTTTTATATAATCATGAAATGTTTGTCATATATAAAGAAAAGATTTGCGTAAGAATTATCTGTTATTAATGATAAATTTTGAAATTGCAATTATTTCTTTACAATGAATGATTGCTACAGTGTCTTGTGCCAATCCTTAAAGTTTGCACAATGAATTTACAATCACCATGTTTACATATTACGCTGTGAATTTCAAGCTTTCACTCTGATAATATTGACAAAAAGAAACAATATTTAATGTTCTATTTTGAAAATTTTATTTTTGTCTTGTAATTTTCTTTTAATTACATTGTTAAAAGTTTTCAGCATTCTGTCCAGTCATTTGACCGTTTTTATCAAAAATAGTTACGCAAATGTTATTTTACACTATTTTGATCATATTATTGGCCGTTTTATGATCAAAATTAACAGTAGAACCGCCGGTTATTTTACTCAAGTTTTATAAAATGTGTTTCTCACTAGAATTTTAATTTTAAATTATTTAACTTATTTAAATAGTCTATTTTACTGCTTCATGAATTTAATATATCTTATGAAAAATTCTGGTTCGAATCAACTATTATCAATCTGGCAGGGGTCATTTTGACCTCTAATGGCGGTTCTAGCGTTAAGTTAAATTATGGTTATGTAACCATTTTTTCAAAAAACGATGAAATGACTGGACAGAGTACTGCAAAATTTGTAACAGTGCAACCTACATGACAAAAGATGGTATCAAAGTCAAATGCTACAAAGCTTTTCACTTACATTTTGAACTAAACGTGTACTATTATATATGATAATCATTTATACCAGCAGTACTACATATAATCATATGTGTAATGATATAACCGAAATGAGTATAGATTTACCTTAAAACCAGTGCAATTTACATATTTTATTGCAATCCATTGAAATTCGTGAATGATTGGGGTGTAGAAAAATAAAATTTGAGAATAATTTTTGATATTAGACAATACTCTAAATTTAGCTAGCTTTTCCAAGTTTTAATTTTAAATGGCGATTATTAATTAAGCGCTATTTGAACCAAGAATTAAATTCTATTAAATGTTTTTTTTTTTTTTTTTTTTTTTTTTACTCCTGCAGGGTTTCTGCTTTTTTTTGTTTTATTACATTCTTTTTTTCTGTTTTAAAACATAAAAGATATTTTTTAAATTATGCAAAACATACCCAAATGATTCTAAGAGGTAAGCTATAGTTTTTCTGTAGGACTTTACTTATTTTTTTTCAATTTATTGTTTCATTTGCCATACAATTGAAATCAGTTTTTGAAAAGAAATATTCATTTTAAAAGTACTAAAACATTATTGTTAAATAAGTGAAATTTCATTTTTGTTTGAGAACAAAATATAGCCCTTTCCTTATGTTTCTTTAGTATGATAGCTTTACATGTAGCACACGATAAAATGTTATACCTTATATGTTATATATTATTATATCTTATAATCTTATCTTATCATTATAAAAATCTTTTTAAAAATGTGATAAAACCCTAAAATTTTGTGTCGCTACAAATTATATTTATTTGCAGCGAGTTATTATAGCTATTTTGTTTAGAAACTAAGAGGAGGTGTTCCAAATGAAATAAAAATTGATACTCATCTATTAAAAAATAGAAAATTAAATAAAAGATTTAAAAGTTGTCCTTAGAGGATCCTATGATGTTTGAAAAATTATGTATACTAAAACAGATAAAAGAAGTGACTAAGACACACGGACACACGTATATAAAAACTGTCACAAATAAACATTATTGCGCTTTCTTATGATGTTGAATTTCTAGTCAATATTCCACATTAAATCTTTTGATCCAAAGCACACAATCAAGAATTATATGGCATGCACAAGTCTGAATCAAATATATCAAGAGTAATATCTCGCATAGAATGTGATATGCTATCTATAAATTAGTATGAATTGACAATCATCCAGATTATTCAGCCATATGGTTTCAAATACCGTTAAAAAAATAGCCCATGCTGTTATATTATTCAAAATCTTTTTCTTCTCTGAAACAAAATCACATTTAGTATTTAAAAAAAGTTCTACCTTCGATAAAATGTATTCTTAAATGTTTTTTGTACTTGTTGATATATAGGAGCACTCAACTGAAGGTATTTCTTTAATGAATCGAACATATAACACGATTTCTGTTTGATGTTACTCCTCATTTAAATTAAGGCAAATACTGTTTTTTGATAAATTTACGCCGCAGAGCAACTATTAGAATCTGGATGTTCATTTCCCGAATAATATGCTATGTATCCAAGCTGATATTCCGCTTATTGTACTACACTGTAAAAAATATCCGTTAATATACACAAACCTTTCCCTAAAATTTTAGGGAATAGTTTCATTTTTTTCGAGAAAACAGTAGTATTTCCGTATTTCCCACTTTGCGGTTTCGAATCACAGAACTGCTCCGTTAATTTTTCCGAAAGTGTAAAACTTCCGTTTTTAAACAGCACAACATTGGTATTTTTAACCGATAAGTGTCGTGGTGCCATCTGTATGAGGAAAATAGAGAAAAACGTTATAGCAATATTTCCCTATTTTTCTGTTTTAATAATGAAAAGGAGCATATTTTTACAATATTAAAATAACAATAGTAATAATAAAATTTATTAATTCTTTTTAAGTTTGATACAGTTGTAAAATTATGCTTTTTTTCAGTAAGATTTTAAAATAATGTTTATTTATATCACAGTATAAAAAGTGCGTACGATATTTTAGTGGGAAAAAATATACTTTTAATTTTAATATATAATACTTTTTAATCTATTCAAATTAAGAAGTTCGCACATAAAATTTAAAATATATCGAAATATATTACCGAAATTATTATTATTTTGGCGATTACCTAAGTCATAATAATCAATAAATGTAATTAATTTTGATAACCCATAGTAACTTTTATTAACCTTCCTACCCTGTTGAAAAAAAAGTTACGTTTTACCTGAATGGGTCGATTAGACTCAGTTTACTTGTTTTTATTTATTCTACCTCAAAACAAGTATTTTTAACTAGCTTTATTTTAGATATTATTTTTGTATTCACTATTAGAGACCAACATATTTTATACCCCCCCCCCTCCCACTTTAACTGCACCCCTCCCCCTCTTCCTTGCAATGCCTTGTTTGTATAAGGAATGATTTGGAAAATAATAATAAAAAATGTACATTAGAAATTTGTTTTATGTCCATTGTTTTGATACATTTTTTATGATAAACAAGATTTACAGTACACATTTACATGCTCCTGGCAAAGAAAAGATAAGCACGAAGTACATCTCGTCTGCGTTTTTCGATCTCTGTTTGGACCACATTCTTTACATCTCCCACGTTTAGCTCAACTAATACTTTCTTTTTTTTCACCTGCTGCGGTAGCCAATTGCTTCTTTATGGTTACTCGGATATTTTGTTTTATCCTAATATCTCTGTGAGGTTCGGTCAGCTGTTTCCCAATTTCCTTTAGAAAAAGCCGCCTTTTGTATAGTTTGTTTTGATTGCAAGAAGGATTTACATGCATAAAAACAACAAATGCATTTATTGCAGCTAGATCAATTAATTTGTAAAATAAACACACAGGCCATCGCTTAGTGCCCCTTTTGCATGTATATGCAGCAGCTAATTTATCAGTAGTAGCTACTCCACCTTTAGTTTCATTATAATATAAAATTATTTCCGGTTTCTTTCCTTTCTCCATTTGAAACTTTGGCCTCATGATGCATAGTTGAAAGGAGGATTACCGATTTGGTTTTTTTCGGCACATATGAGACAGACTTCAGACTTCACCCACCTTTGGGACCCGCTTTTGGCATATGGTCAGGACAAGCCCCGAGCCCAAGGCAGGAGGGGGGTCCACTATTCCAGCGGACCACAGCCATGTTCCCGTTGCCGGGAACATGCACATATGAGACAAGTGTCATATCTTTTTGAAACCCGAATAATGAAGAAAATACAGGGTGGTCATAAAAAAACTTTGCCGATATATGGAACTCTAGCGGCCACTCCGCTCAACCGATCAAAATGAAATTTCAGATATAGCTATTCAGAGGTATGAGCTCGAGATTCTGCGAACGACAACAAAATGACTCTCACGGTTACGGTTATACTTACAGAAATTTGAAAATTTCGAATGGCAACACCCATTTTTTCATCGCAAAATGCTCAGCGCATGCGAAAACCCTAAAGAGCGTCGGAACCGTACGTTTATCGCAAGAAACGGACATGTTATGCACGCACAAAAAACCGTTCTGGGAATCCTCCCCCCCCCCCAAAGAAAAATCTCGATTGGGGCGCAAGGAGGAAATTTGCATATGACGCAGAGTCAGTACACTAATCTCTGATTACAATACAGATCGGGGAAACTAAAACTTTTATTTTGATTAAACATTTTCCACAATGGCAAGGAACATGGCATTTCCACAATGGCATCGAAAAATCTAATTGTTTTCCATGCATTTATATGCGATAAGTGATATGGGTCGATTAGACCCATTCAGGTAAAATGTGACTTTTTTTATTTTGGCTAAAAAAAATAATTTCGGAAGTCTGAAAAAATTATAAACTGAAGATATTTATCTGTTTGAGGAATACTTAAAATATAAGAGCTCTTCGTTAAAACCCGACGGAGCTATTATGAAATAAATAATAGAAATGGGTCGATTAGACCCATTCAGGGTAGAAAGGTTAAGTTATCTTTATTGAGTTTACAATAGATCGTCACACAAAATATTTGTTAAAATATATGCTTTTTAAAAAAGTGTGTTAGTATCCTTTTATAAAATAAATAAATGAATATGAATAATATTACAATAGAACTTTAAAACTCTTCCAAAATAGAAGGAAACAAAAATTTTTAATACTTTCATTCATGCATGTAATATCTTAAAGGCTAAAGTTTTTTTTTATAAAGCTAAAAAAAAAAAAAAAAAAAAAAAAACTAAATATCAGAAATTATAGAAAGAAAATCTATAAAACATAATTTTGAACTATACGCTAAATATATATATATATATATACAGAAATAAATCCGCGTTCAAAATCTTGTGTTTACTTTATGAAATGCATCTGAAATAACTAAAGATATTTGAAAAAGTGTTTTGTGTAATCATGGTGTAATGGTATTACACTGCAGGCTACGACCGAAGACGACCCGGGTTCGATCCCCATGGAAGGTAAGTCACATTTCTTCACTGTTATTTAAATTAAATGTATATAATGTGTGACTGATGTTAACGTGTCTTTCTAAAGTAAAGAATAAAAATCACAAAGATGTTAGTTTGTCCTTGAAAAATTCTTTTAACTTTCAAATGAAAATTTTTACATAAAAAAATATTAAAAAACGGAAATATTTTGTGAAAAAACGGAACTATTCCTGGAAATTTTTTTCCGTTAAAAAACGGAAGTAGTACTGGCGTCTAGATTACCAGTACTATTTCCGTTTTTTAACGGCAAAATTTTTTACAGTGTACCCACCCTAAAACTGTCTTTGTATCCCCACTGTAAAACATTTGTGTAACATTACTCACTAAAACTGCTGAAAGCTTTGCTGCCACCAGTGTTATAGTGTGATTTTTTTCACTTATATAATGATGTAATGTAAACATATGTTACTGGTGTAACATTACATAATAGTGTAATGTTACACTGGTTATCTTGGTTTATCGTTATTACACCATAAACTTCGTGGAAGCTTGGCTGCCACCAACTTTATGAAGTAACATTACACAAATGTTTTACAGTGCGCATAAAATATTCGATGAAAAATCCACTCGATTCTTGTGAAAATTGATAGTAGAAATGTCAATGTCTTTTTGTCGACAATTGCTGCTAAAAACTTTATCCTCTTATGACGGGTTTGTTTATGAAATTTTTTTAATTTTAGTTATATATTTATACTAGCGGACCCGACAGACGTTGTCCTGTCACCGACGGACGTTGTCCTTCTTGGCACCGACTCCAGAAAATCAAATAAATGTATGTAAATATGGCAATACGCACGATTAAACACTACGATCTTAATTTAATTTCTTATTACAATTATGTAAGGAAATTATTTTTCACTCTTCAGTATTTTTTGAAGTCGGTTCAATTTTTGATAGAAAAGTTTATTTTTCTTTTTTTAGTTAAAAGTTAACGGTTGTCTGAAGTCGGTTAATCAAAATTATAATATAGGAAATATTATTGTAAAGCATACACGTTTGTCAAGTGTGGGGTTCGAACACGTGATATCTTTTTTCAAAAAGCTGAGCTTAAATCTGGCGCCTTCGACCGCTCGGACATTCCGTCCGCACTCTATTTGTCGAACTTATTCAACACTTTTAATTAGCAAAAAATCACTAACTATTAGGTTTTGTCTAATTACTAAAAAAGTACTGAATCAATTTCGACGAAATGTGAATCTAAACCATTCTCGAATCTACTTCAACGCACGCACAAAATTTCATTAAAATCGGTCCAGTCGTTTAGGAGGAGTTCAGTGACATACACACGCACAGAAGATTTTTATATATAAAGATGAGCATTAAAAATTTGAGGTTTTTGCGCCGAAGATATCGGCAAATTAGGAAAATGTGAATTATCTCACGAACTACTGGATTTAAACGAATTTGCTTAGTACCATTCGATTCAGAATGAAAAAATGCACTAAAATATGGTATCAGTTGCAAAATAATTACAAAAGCCGATTTTTATGGAATTTTTTAAAAGTTCGTTCTTTTTTCTACTCATCTTAGGGATGGAATTTTCGAAAATCCCTTTTTAGCGGCACTCTATGTTATAAGAAGTATTTTTACCCCAATTTTCAAGATTTTTGGTTCGGTAGATTTTTTTGTGCTGTGATTAATACGAAATCCCGACTTTCTTTTATATATATAGCACTTTTAATTAGCGAAAAATCACTAACTATTAGTTTTTGCCTAATTACTAAAAAAGTACTGAATCAATTTTGATGAAATGTGAATCTAAACCATTCTCGAATCCACTGGAACACACATACAAAATTTCATTAGAATAGGTCCAGTCGTTTAGGAGGAGTTCCGTTACATACACACGCACAGAAGATTTTTATATATAAAGATTAACAAACTGATATTTAAAAAAGATTAAATAGCGAAAAAAATTTAAATTTATTTTTGCACATAAAATTTCATGCTTCATGGGTACTCCAAAAGTACATTTTTTGACAGTTTCTTGAGGATATTTTATTTTATTTTACTTTTTTTGCATTGCACAAATATTGAAAAATGTAAAAAAAATATGTATATTTAATATTTATTTTATTATCTCTGGAATCAGGATATTGTATTTCAACGCACGGTAAAATTATTTACGTTTTCATTTTTGAAAATTTAGCACATTTCTTCTGTAAGCCATTTTATATAACACGTAGCTCGCTAAAATTTGCTATGCGAAACAAATTGCTATTTTGTTTAATTCTGTTGCATATTAGGCTACTTTCACTCTAATTTCTCCATTTTAAAACATTATTTTTAAGGCGAAGGTGAACCTTCAAATCGACAAAAATCATACAAAATTTCGAAAAATACTTTTTTACCCCCAACTTATGAAGCGCTTATTATAAGTTTATCATAAGTATCTTATAAGTATATTACAAGTAATATTAATTTTTTATATGGTATTTAATGTTATTTATTATTGAAATACTAATAGTTCTAACTTAAAAATGGATTTTCTCAAAATGAAAATTTCGAGATAATGTCAATTTCCAAAGGGTTCCATGCGCATCCTTAATTTTCCGAGTTCTTCAAAATTTATTATGTAATTATCTTATAGTACATAGAAAAAATGTTAGTTAAAATAATTGTACTTTGGAACTCATAAGCTGTAAATTCTTTATCGAAAGAATGATTTACAACGTTTTTTCACTACAAAAATTGGTTTTTCGACTTATTATTATCATTATTAAATTTTATTACTTTCTTCTATCTTAAATAGAAGAAAGTATTGTAATCGAAATTTTTTTCGACTTCCGGTTTTCGACGGATTTACAC
Source organism: Maratus speculifer (assembly GCA_964019185.1). Classification (NCBI taxonomy): domain Eukaryota; kingdom Metazoa; phylum Arthropoda; class Arachnida; order Araneae; family Salticidae; genus Maratus; species Maratus speculifer. The sequence goes on from OZ025292.1 coordinate 168,636,629, forward strand.
GTTTTAGGGGTCAGAGATTCCAAAAAACATGTTTTTACAAAATGTCTGTCTGTCCGTGTGTCTGTGTGTGTGTCTGTGTGTATGTCTGTGTGTATGTCTGTGTGTGTGTCTGTATGTCGCCATTCTACCATCAAAACGTGTATGAAGTTATGCATAGAATTGAACCAAATTTTTTGTGAATGTTTTTGGCTGTGGCAAGCAGGTCCGCCTTCAGTTTTGAAATATTCTGCCGGAAGGGGGCGCTGCAATCGCGATTTTTGTGCCATTTTCAATATTGTACCGACCAAAAGTATATGAAGTTATGCATCGAATTGAACCAAATTTTTTGTGTATGTGTATGAGTATGGGTAGTTGGTCCTCCCTGAATTTGAAAAAAATCCGCCGAAAGGGGGCGCTGCAATCGCCATTTTTGTGCCATTTTCAATATTGTACCGACGAAAAGTATATGAAGTTATGCATCGAATTGAACCAAATTTTTTGTGTGTATGTATGACTATGGCTAGTTGGTCCTCCCTGAATTTGAAAAAAATCCGCCGGAAGGGGGCGCCGCAATCGCGATTTTTGTGCCATTTTCAATATTGTACCGACCAAAAGTATATGAAGTTATGAATAGAATTGAACCAAATTTTTTGTGTATATGTATGACTATGGCTAGTTGGTCTTCCCTGAATTTGAAAAAAATCCACCGGAAGGGGGCGCTGCAATCGCGATTTTTGTGCCATTTTCAATATTGTACCGACCAGAAGTACATGAAGTTATGCATCGAATTGAACGAAATTTTTTGTGTAAGTGTATGGCTATGGCTAGTTGGATCGCCCTGAATCTGAAAAAAATCTGCCGGAAGGGGGCGCTGCAATACCGAATTTTATGCTATTTTCAATATTGCACCACATAAAAGTGTATGAAGTTAGTTCTAGAACTGAACTAAACATTTTGTATATGATTATTTGTTGGTAAGGCAAATAAGTCCTCCCTGAATTTGAAAAAAAAATCTGCTTATCATTCTATTGTCCATCGGCTCGTGCAGAGACGGAAATTCATTTTTACTCCGATTAATTGATTGAAGCAGAAATTTAAGATGAAAATGAAAGTTGAATTAAAATTATTAAAGCATTAAAATGAGTAACTATTTCTTTTTAATATTAAAATGTATGTATGAGATAGAAGAAAGTTTTGGGATTGGCACATCCAACTAGTTTTTTATTTATGTTTAGGATTTCAACTAAGTTTTACTCTTAGGTCTAAAAGGTATCCCATAAATAATAATTATTATTTTATGTGCAAAAGAAATGCGCATGGAGCATTTACAATTATAAATAAATTATTTCAATAAGCATTAATTAATTATTTCAATAATTAATAAATAATTATCAAAGTAATTAATATTTTTCCTTAAAATTTTATTTTTTCTCAAATAACTAGAATTGTAATAACATATTTCATTTTCAAGCAAATCGGTTCCAAAGAAAAAAAAAAATTTTGAGAGTCCACCTTCGCCTTAAACGTAAAAATTTTTTTAAAGATTTGCATCCTATTGAATACATCAGGTCTCAAGAGATAAGCTTTGAGTTGTACAGCCTTTTTAAGAATGCTTCCTGAGGAATAATGCAATACGTAACTATGCAATACGTAAAGCAATGTGTAACGCATCACCGTTTTAAAGATTATTTCAAAAACTAATATAACAATCTGCCCAATTTACATGAAATTAAAAAAAATTCTATACATTTTTTACTATACATATTTTTTTAAAGGAGAATTTTCTTTGGAAATTTTTTCATGTACTTACATTCAAGTAAAGCAGCAGTAACGTAATGAGTTAGACATTAGTGAGTTTGATTTTTTCAAAAGTAAAAATTGTATCTAGTAAACTTAGAGGTATGACAGCAGACTTTCTTTAGACGTATAAGTTAGCTTTTTCTGCGACGATATAAGCAACCACCAACGAAAGGCTTTCTAATCGCAATATTAAAAAAAATAATAATTATCGTTTTATCCCCCCCTTTCCTTAATAATAATAATAATAATCATTGCATAAAACTCTAGACAGTTCTAAATGGAGATGCGTTTATTTTTATAATCATCCAATATATAAGGCATTTTTATATCTTACGAAAGAAACCCATAAAATTTCGCCCTTTAATTCACAATTGTGATGCATTAAATTATTTATATGAAGTGTTTCTAAGTGAATGTCGAATTTCAACTATTGATAGTATTTATTACATAAAATTAAGCATTATAATTAATACATAAAACCAATGAGCAACTCAGACAATTTTACATACACGCTTACAAGTGTTCAATGTGATTTCCTTTCGTCACACGGCACACATCAAGTTAATAGTTCAGTTCTTCCCAAACGTTGATTAGCAAAGAAGTGCTCAGAAGCTGACCCGATCTGACGCCAAGCGATTTCTACTTGTGGTGATTTAAAAAAGATCATATGTATGTGCTTCTACCACCAGAAAAACATTGCAACTTTTGCAACAATGACCCCAAAAACTATAATCAAAATTTTAAGAAGAACTGGGCAATCGACTTATGGCTGTTGTTTAGTGAAATGTTCCCACATTGAACCCTTGTAAACTTGGAGGAGAAACTGCTTGAGTTGCTCTTTGATTTTACATAATTATTATAACTTTAAGCTTTACGTAATAAATAATACCAAGCGTTAAATCCTCCATATTCATTTAGAAATACCCCGTATATTGATGAAGGTAAGAAGGTTTATTTACATTATTTACGTTACCAACTTGTTTAACATACAGAAAAATGTATTTATTTATTTATTTATTTATAATTATTATTATTACTAGATGGTACCCGTCAAGATTTGACGATAAACATGTTAAAAGATTAATTAGAATAATGTTTGATTTTTTTTAATTAGTTACCTGTAAATAAAGTTTTGAAAACTTTATTTATTTCTATGTTATCTATGTAATTCTAACGGATTCAAAGCGTTTCATGGTTCTGTCAGTCTAACCTACTCAAGTAGTCATCTAAAAGAATTTTAAGCAGAATTTTAACAGCGCTTGGTTTGTAGCAGAAGGATAACTAAATTTAATTGAACTGATATTTATTTTGGTGAATTTTCTCAGTGTTTTGGAAAAATAACAATGTTTAGTATTTTCTAATTTTTTTAAATTATATTGAAAAGCTTTTATTAAATTTATTTTTATCAGTCTCATTTTAAATCCCTGAACTTAAAATTTCATTCTACCAAATAACTATCTATAATATATTTCAATTATTTTATTTTTTTCAGAACGTTTTCATACATTATTTAATTAGTAAACCATAAGTATCAGAAAGTAGTTCAATTATAATTCTTTCAGGACTGTTTTTCTTTCCCCCTGTTTTCTCTTCTTTATTTAAATTTTTTTTCCGGAAATATTTAATATTTTTCCTTATATGCACACAAACATAAATCTTCCTCGTAATGTTCATACAAAATATAATAAAAATTGCAGGTTAGTTTAAATTTAATGAAAAATACTAATAAATTGAACTTCACGCATGCGCACATGCCTGAATTGAGTTGATCTTAAAGAATCAGCCTACTGTTTAATATATATGGTTATTACTATTTTACGTTTAATTGATTTAAAACGAAATGTTAAAGGAAGAAAAGTTCTATGTCGGATAATTAACTAATTAAAATGTTGTTATAGAATAAAATAATAATAAATCCATGTGCGTTAAAATTTTTGATTAATAATGACAAACTAATAACCGAAACTGACTATGAGTAATTAAGCTTCCCCTAAATCTTAATAAACAAAAAATATTTTCAATTTCCTAAATTCAAAAATCCTTTTCTAATTACATTTTGAGTTAAAAATAAATCAAGTGAATAATTTAATCTCCTTTCACACGTAAACGAATATTCCTTCTGCAAAATTAATTAGAAGCTTAATTTTTATATTTGAATTTAATAAATTCCTTTTTATAAACATCCAAATGCATTTATGTACGAAAAGGAACTTTTTCTTATCTTTTAACCTTCTCAGATCTTCTTACAACATACAAAAACAAACAAACAAATAAAGACAGAGGTATTTTTTAGATGAGTTCATAAATATGTAAATACGAAGCACCTATAGTCATTGTTAATCCTTCCGTCCGAGTGTCTGTTTTTCTGGATATGACAACACAAAAACTACGAACCAAATCATTTTAAATTTAAAATAAATAATTGTTGCATACTTTTGTCGAGTCATTTTAAATTTTATAAAAATCGGATGTATAGTTCGATTACAGCGGAAAGTCAAAAGTTTACACTATATTACGACCAACGGGAAAAAATCGTTTCAAGTGCATTTAATCATGCTACACTCTTGCGAAGATAATAAAATTGATATACATCTATAAAATATGCACTAAAATATACATTGTGTACTATCTGGAGTGCAAAGATTATTTTTTTTAATAATTTACAAGGCCAGACAAATGCATTCCATTACATAATGATATAGGAAGAAATATTGTTTGGGGTGCGTATTAATTATATTAAACTAGTTATGATTTTATAGAACTGATATGCGTTAATGAGGTTTAGTAAAGGTTACTTCCTGTAATGTAGAAAGCAGACGTTATTTAAAAGGACACAGAAAAGATTTCGATTACTTATTTTGTATCCAAAATAGTGTATACTATTATACCATGATCTGAATATTTTTTTAAAAACATCGTCACACTATAAAAACACCTCCTTTGTTACGTTTGACGTACAATTTCCGACTTGTTTAATTTTTGCGATTTCTGCTTGTTTTGCAGCAGAAGACATTTTCTCTTACTTTTGAAGTGACTCGGAAATTTTCACTATCTCATATTTGCTTTAAACAGAAGTTTCTAATACCTTCGAAATTTTAGAAGCTGTTATTTTTCTAAAACATCATTCCATATAAATGAGTTATATTTCAAAGAGTGCTCATTTCAACAACAAAAAATAAAACAGAATTAGAGGTAAACCCAGTTTAACAACTTTTTTTGGCCACTTTTTAAAAATTTTTAATTTCATTTTTATGTAAGAACTGGTTTTATCAGAATCATATTAAGCGAAATTCGGATCAAATGTCCTTTTTACAGCATGTTTTGAAACATATTCAGACTTTATTAAAAAATTACCAATACGGCACATTATATAGTTCCTAAATAAGAAAAAACTGCCAATTGAATGAGTTTGAGAGCAAAATTGAATTTAAAAATGAGTCATAAAAGAGCTAATTTATTAATTAATGCATACAAATTTCAATCACTATCGCTTCGGGAAATTTTGTGCGACATGCCCACTTTGATAGCTTTTTAAATATATATATATATTCAGCCTTTATCAAAACACTGACCAATACGGCACGTTATACAGTTCCAAAATAAGAGAATATGTCAATTGGATGCGTTTGAGAACAAAAATGGATTTTAAAATGAGTCAGAAGCAACGCAATTTGCTATTTGAATACTTCTTCAATTTTTCAATTATGATCGCTTCGGAAAATGTTGTCTGCTTTCATGAAAAAAACTGACCAATACAGAGCATTTCCTAAATAAAAGGACCGGTCATTTGGATGCTTTTACTATCAAATATGAATAAAAATAATCAGAATATAAGGAGTTTGGATTTGAGGTTTTTTCTTCAATTCCTATTATTATTTAATTTATATTTGCTGTAAGAATTGGCCCTATGAAAAATGTGTCGATATAAAAGCTGTAGATATTATTAAGAAGATGCAAAATAAATATAATTGAATTTGTTATTTTTCAGAATTGATGAAGTTATGGATTTTTTTCTTTTTCCACTACCCCTTTTTTTCGTTTTTATATATTTTTTTACTGGTAAGAGTTAGTCTTACTAAAAAATATAGCTACAAAAGTTTAGAATAATTTTGAAATTATTTATAAAAAATTTAGATGGATTTGATATCTCAAGAATTGACAAAGTTGTGAGATTTTTTCTTCCCAAAACTCTATTTTTTCTCCACTTGAGCCCATTTTTAAATGTATCAAATATATGTCACGCATAAACGTTTTTCTCATTTTATTAGAAGTAATGTAAACTTTAAACTGATTAGATATGTATTTTAATGGAGAAGTTATTTCAGTTTTTCGGTTTTCATAAAACCCTTCCCTATTTCCATCCTCTTGGTCCAATTTTTACCGAACTCGGATACGATTTTGTACCCCTTGAAATATGTATCAATTTGGAAGAGATTGGAACAAAATTTTACAAATTATCTCGTCCATCAAAAAGTGATTTATATATATATATATATATAGAGAGAGAGAGAGAGAGAGAGAAAGTTATATATAAAGTTTTTTACTATAGGTTGTTTTGGAGTCTAGGCGTCATAATCGGCTTACATCTGCAAAAATGTTTCAGAAATTCTAACATAGGAGCAACCGCAATAGTTAGAATCTACCTAATCTACGAAATCTACCTAAAATCCGCAAATAGTTTTGATGTAAAACTAAATCTGTAAAATTTTCGCAGTTAACTGAGGAATACCTGAAGAAAATGGATATTTCTTCAGACAATCTTTAGATTATATTTAGTGCGTGTAAAATATCATAACATCCATTCTAAAATGTTTTCTTCTGTATTTTTGGGTAAGGTAAATAAGTAAAAACTTTTTAAGTACCATTTATGCCTTTCACTGATGTATCAAATATGAGTACATTAAAACTTTTATTCCAAATAAGAATGTTGTAATAGTTTTTAACGGTTAATTTAGTTTGAAATTGCGTCTTTTAAACAGCGTAAAGCATTATGAGTTTCATTTAAATCTTCACACTTCTTTATATAAATTCTGTTTGAAACCATCTCTTCAAAAAAGATATACTCACAAAGAAAAACCTGCTCCAAACATAGTCAGATTTAAAAACAATTATCAGTATTCTGTACAGTACTTGTTATTTTTAAAAAAATATCTTATGCCTTATTAGTTTAAATGTTTCTATTGTAGTACTTCACTTGTTAAGCAAAGGTGGATATTTCTTTCTTTAATGAATCTGTCGCTGAAAAAACGTTGTTTTATTCTGTAGTTATTAGAAGTTTTTCTACTTTTCTTTTTTGTCATCATGGAAAGTTTGCGTTTCAGTTCTTCTTGTGTTGTTTTTATCCTTTCTTATTCTTCTTATTCGAATTCTAATTTGCAGGAGGTTGAAATAAGGATAGCTGTTTTCCCTCGCACCTTTGCAGATTTCCCGATGGTCCCCATGATACGTTTGTACTGGAATAGGTTTTATAACGTATGGAGAGACTGCAATAGGACGCTTGATAGCTCTGCCTAGACTTTGAGAAACGTAGAAAACCCGGAAACTTTCCATTTATGTTCCCACCATCTGCATCGCGGCATTGTCCGACCATCTGCATCCAGGTTTTGTGTCCGACCGCGCCATTTTGAAGAAATGCTACTTTAGCATTATGCAGATAACTCGTAAACTCCAATACAAAAAGTTAAAATAACAAATATATAATAGTTCAACATATATTAAATAATATATAATAATATAAATAATCATACGTTCTATTTACCTAAATTATATACTTAGGTATTTAGAATTGGTAACGTAATATTGCTGACGTCGAATTTTTAACTTTTACATGTGAAATCTTTAAAAAATAGCCACTGCGAAATGAGTTCGTTTAAACGACTTGTGCTTGATGGGAGCTGGCATGCTGCTCGTCTGTAAGTAATTCTAGAAGTTTCCGCTATATACCGCCACAAATAAAGCCATAAAGCTTGGTTCCCGGTTTTATCCACCTACTCAGTTTTATCCAACATCATTCTTCTGTTTTATGAAACTATGCAATAATTTCACTGAGTTTAGAAGTGTTGCTTGAGCGATTTCAATAAATTGTTTTTTGGTAGTAAAGTATACAAACAAGAGATCATATCCGGCAGACAAGTAAAAGAAAACTATTAGTTGTAGAAAAAAAAGAAATCTGAAAATAGAAAATTATATAACACTTCTTTTGATTTAAAATAAAAAGTTGTAGATTCAGAAAAAAAATAATGCCATAATTCTAGAGCATTATCCAGCGAACAGGACTTTTAGCAAAATCGGTCTGGTAGTTTCTAAGGAAAATGGTCTTCAAGCTCTCATATTTCCCATAGCATTATGCCCAGTGTAATATTATGTTTTAAGTTTTTAAACATAAATTTTAACATTACACTTGTTTTAGGTAGCTTTCATTACAAAAAGTAAATAGCTACCTATTGCAGCCGTCCGGAGGAAAGCACTTCCAGAAAATTTTGGTATATTTTCGCTGATCATGACCCTCAGACCCCAAAACCACCCTCCGTTCAAATGTTCATATATATATATATACAGTCGAGTCTCTCTATAACGAAACTCCATACATCGAATTTCTCTATATAACGAATTTTTAGCAGGAACGGTCCCCATTCTACTTTCTTCTATCTTGAATAGAAGAAAGTATTGTAATCGAAATTTTTTTCGACTTCCGGTTTTCGACGGATTTACACGTTTTAGGGGTCAGAGATTCCAAAAAACATGTTTTTACAAAATGTCTGTCTGTCCGTCTGTGTGTCTGTGTGTCTCTATGTCGCCCTTCTACCATCAAAAAGTGTATGAAGATGCATAGAATTGAACCAAATTTTTTGTGAATGCTTTTGGCTGTGGCAAGCAGGTCCTCCTACACTTTTGAAATATTCCGCCTGAAGTGGGCGCTGCAATCGCGATTTTTGTGCCATTTTCAATATTGTACCGACCAAAAGCATATGAAGTTATGCATCGAATTGAAGCAAATTTTTTGTGTATGTGTATGACTATGGCTAGTTGGTCCTCCCTGAATTTGAAAAAAAATCCGCCGAAAGGGGGCGCTGCAATACCGAATTTTATGCTATTTTCAATATTGCACCACATAAAAGTGTATGAAGTTAGTTCTAGAACTGAACTAAACATTTTGTATATGATTATTTGTTGGTAAGGCAAATAAGTCCTCCCTGAATTTGAAAAAAATCCGCCGGAAGGGGGCGCCGCAATCGCGATTTTTGTGCCATTTTCAATATTGTACCGACCAAAAGTATATGAAGTTATGCATCGAATTGAACCAAATTTTTTGTGTATGTGTATGACTATGGCTAGTTGGTCCTCCCTGAATTTGAAAAAAAATCCGCCGAAAGGGGGCGCTGCAATCGCCATTTTTGTGCCATTTTCAATATTGTACCGACCAAAAGCATATGAAGTTATGCATCGAATTGAACCAAATTTTTTGTGTATGTGTATGACTATAGCTAGTTGGTCCTCCCTGAATTTGAAAAAAATCCGCCGGAAGGGGGCGCTACAATCGTGATTTATGTGTTATTTTCAATATGTTACCGACCAAAAGTACATGAAGTTATGCATCGAATTGAACGAAATTTTTTGTGTAAGTGTATGGCTATGGCTAGTTGGATCGCCCTGAATCTGAAAAAAATCCGCCGGAAGGGGGCGCGGCAAAACCGAATTTTATGCCATTTTGAATATTGCACCACATAAATGTATGAAGTTAGTTCTAGAACTGGACTGAACATTTTGTATATGATTATTTTTTGGTAAGGCAAGTAGGTCCTCCCTGAATTAAAAAAAAATTGCTTATCATTCTATTGTCCATCGGCTAGTGCAGAGACGGAAATTCGTTTTTACTCCGATTAATTGACTGAAGCAGAAATTTAAGATGAAAATCAAAGTTGGTAAGGTATTGAATTAAAATTATTAAAGCATTAAAATGATTTTAATAATTTTATATATAATATTATATTTTATTATATAATTATATGTTTAAATATATTTTTTCATATTGAAATATATGTATGAGATAGAAGAAAGTATTGGGATTGGCACATCCAACTAGTTTCATGATTACATTAAAAACAGTCTCTTTATAAAGAAGTATCTATCTCCATATAACGAATTTTTTCATGAAATGTTCTTTATTTATTCAGTTTTTAAAAAGCTTCAAAATCACATGGAATCAAATTTCTATTACTTATTTTTAATTTATCGATCAAGGCTGAGTTTTTCCCATGCATCTTTTAACATCCTTCGAGAAACAATGTCAATTTAATTGTTACACTTATAAAACCTGGATCAATGTGGTAATTGAAGTCAGTGTTGATTTCAGAGGGTGGCTTGGGGTGACATTTACTCCCAGAGCAATGAGATCGCCCTCGAAAATTAGAGATGTTGTGTTTTCAATGGCAAAAAAATTAACGTACGTTTTTCTTGTGTGATTTTTATTAAACTTTTAAATAAATGTCTATTCACTTTTTAAAAAAATTGTTCAAATAATTAAGAAATAGGATATTACGTTAATATTTATAGTTAAACACTTAAATTTTTTAATTAAAGGTATAAAAAATAATACTTATTCAAAATTTGCACATTAAACAGAAATTTTAATTGCTTTCTCTATTCAACGAATTTCTCTATATAACGAATTTTTTACTTCGACAATGGATTTCGTTATATAGAGACTCGACTATATATATATATATATATATATATGTATGTATATAAATATCTGATATTTGTTATGCGATAACTAACGTATTTTAGAACCGATTTGAATGAGATTTGGTATGTACATAGTACATACAAATATCTCGACCGAGTTCTTCGGCCAGTATCATCCACCATCTTGTTTAAAAATGGCGTTCATTTAAAAAATTTAAAAAAAATTAAAATTAAATGCGAAAAAATTAAAAGTTGAAAAATATTTTTATTTTATGTGTTAGACTTTGAAAGAACAATTCCAGAACATTTTTTACTTTGTCTATATCTTAAAAATGATTGAGTTATAACACTGAATTTTTCTTATGGCTGACATTTTTAAACGATCTGATTTTGTCATGCTATAACTAACGTATTTATGAACCGATTTAAATGAAACTTGGTATGTACATAGTTCATACAAATATCTCGGCCGAGTTCATTGGCCAGCATCATCCACCATTTTGTTTTAAAATGGCGGCCATTTTAAAACTCAAAAAAAATTTAAATTTAAAATTCAATGCGAAAACATTAAAAGTTGAAAAATATTTTTATTTTATGTGTTAGATTCTAAAATACCGATTCTAGAACACTTTTTACTTTGTCTATATCGTAAAATAATATTGAGTTATAACACTTTGAATTTTTCTCATGGCTGACATTTTGAAACGATCTGATTTTTGTCAGGTGATAGCGCTTGTATTTATAAATCGATTTGGATGTAACTTGGTGTGTACATAGTACAAAATAAAGCCTGGTCCGACTTCGTTAACCAGTTCCATCCGACATCTTGTTTCAAAATGGCGGCCAATTTTTTTTTAAATTTAAAATTTGAAATTAGGTACAAAAAGTTGAGAAATCGAAAAAGATTTTTCCTTTATGCATTCGACATTGATACAAATATTTTAAAGCATTTTTTGTTTCGTCTGTATCTTAAATAATGTCTGAGTCATAGTACTCTTAATTTCCAGTGTTGCTCATATTTTGAAATGATCTGGATTTCGTCACGTGATAACAGGCGTATTTATACACCGATTTGGATGAAACTTGGTGCGTAGATAGGACATATTGATGCCTGGACCAAGATTGTTGGCCAGTTCCAACCGCCGTCTTATTTCAAAATGGCGGAATATTATTCTTTTTTAATTTAAATTTTAAAATTCGGTGCAAAAAAGTAAGAAAATAAAAGAGATTTTTCTTTCGTGTTTTGACCTTGATACAAAGATTCCAGAACATTTTTTGTTTCATTTGTATCTTGAAAAATGGCTGAGTTTTAGCACTTTCAATTTCCAGTGTGATTGACATTTTGAAACTGTCTGAAATTTGACACGAGTTAATACGCATATTTTTAAACTGATTTCGAAATAACTCGTATATGTACATAGTACATACCAATGTCTCGACCGAGTTCACGTGCCAACTTCATTCGCCATCTTGTTTCAAAAGGACGGGTATTTAAATTTGTCAAAAATCTTTTAGATGTATTATGATGTACAAACAAAATTAGAAATTGAAAAAAAAGTTCTTCCTAAACTATTTACCTTAATAATGAATTCCGAAGTATTTTTACTTTCTTCTATCTTCATTAAAAGAAAGTATTGTAATTGAAATTTTTTTGATTGTCGGTTTTCGACGGATTTGCACGTTTTAGGGGTCAGAGATTCCAAAAAACATGTTTTTACAAAATGTCTGTCTGTCCGTGTGTCTGTGTGTCTGTATGTCGCCATTCTACCATCAAAAAGTGTATGAAGTTATGCACAGAATTGAACCAATTTTTGTTAATGTTTTTGGCTGTGACAAGCAGGTCCTCCTTCAGTTTGAAATATTCCGCCTGAAGGGGGCGCTGCAATCACGACAGTACATACCAAGTTTCATTTTGTGCTATTTTCAATATTTTACCGAGCAAAAGTATATGAAGTTATACATCGAATTGAACCAATTTTTTTGTGTATGTGTATGGCTATGGCTAGTTGGTCCTCCCTGAATTTGAAAAAAATCCGTCGGAAGGGGGCGCTGCAATCGCGATTTTCGTGCCATTTTTCAATATTGTACCGACCCAAAGTATATGAAGTTATGCATCGAATTGAACGAAATTTTTTGCGTATGTGTATGACTATGGCTGGTTGGTCCTACCTGAGTTTGAAAAACACCCGTTGGAATGGGGCGCTGCAATCGCGATTAATGTGCCATTTTCAATATTGTAACGACCAAAAGTATATGAAGTTATGCATATAAATTGAACGGAATTTTTTGTGTGAGTGTACGACTATGGCTAGTTGGTCTCCCTGAATTTGAAAAACATACGTCGGAAGGGGGCGCTGGAATCACGATTTTTGTGCCATTTTCAATATTGTACCGACCAAAAGTGTATGAAGGTATGCATCGAATTGAACGAAATTTTTTGTGTAAGTGTATGGCTATGGCTAGTTGAATCGCCCTAAATTTGAAACAAAAATCCGCCGAAAGGGGGCGCTGCTATCGCAAATTTTATGCCATTTTCAAAAGTGCACCACTTAAAAGTGTATGAAATTAGTTCTAGAACTGAACTAAATTTTTTGAATATGATTATTTTTTTGTAAGGCAAGTGATTCCTCCCTGAATTGAAAAAAAAATCTGCATATCATTCTGTTATCCATCGGCTCGTACAGAGACGGAAATTCGTTTTTACTCCGATTAATTGATTGAAGCAGAAACTTAAGATGAAAATCAAAGTTGGTATGGTATTGAATTAAAATTACTAAAGCATTAAAATGAGTAACTATATTTTTTAATATTAAAATGTACGTATGAGACAGAAGAAAGTTTTGGGATTGGCACATCCAACTAGTTTGCTTTGTCTTTACCATGAAAAACGCCTGAGATATAGCAGTTTGAATTTCTAATGTGGGTGACATTTAAAAAAAAAAGTCAATTTGCCCTCGACGGCACTCGTATATATTAATCGATTTCGATGTGAGTGTGCATGTTCACATGAATTAACATTTCGATGAATCTCATTGGGTTTTTTTTTATCCATCATGCTGCTTTAAAATGGATATCGTGGAATTTTGCCACACTATAAATCGCTTAAAATAAAACCAGGTTGAATAAAAGATGACTAATTATTAAAAATCCCTATTAATATTCAGTATTTGCAAAAAGTAGTTTCACTCTTATATAACCGTACTATTCTACTATTTTGAGCTTCGTATGTTTGATTTATATAACTTAATATAAAATAAATAAATAAGTATATGAAAGCTACCTCTTTCTTCCCGGCGCTGCCGGAAGGACTTTCTTTAATTTTAACAAAATTTTCATAATCGTACTACTTATAATTTTTTATTCATTGTCGCAAAACATCGTTGCATATTAAAATGAAACTGTCCTGCCAGTATATATCTTAGTAGAAGCTATTTGCAGAGCAAATTTTAGTGGCAGATTGGTAGGTGTGTCATTGTGTTTTTCTATTATTGAACCAATAAAATTGGGTCTACAAGTGATTTGCACAAAGAATTTTCTTGGCTGACTAGTTGCATTTTCATATACCATTTGAGCTCTAAATAATTCTAAATTGTTAGCTATCAATTACATGGGATGGTTTTCCATGTAGCCATTTTCCGACGCATAATTTACTTTTTTTCTTAATTCGCTAACGAATCATATCCGTTGACACAGAAAATGATGGCTCACTTATAAACTAACTAGCACTTGTAATTTTTGTAGATGCCATGTTAAGGAATTCCCTTATGGTATTGTTTTTCTGCCAGAATGCTTTTATCAGATTTATTTCTTCGTTTGTAGGATTCATCCTTAAACAAAATTAATTCGATAGATAGGCTTCTTTGAACGACTAAGTTTAGATGTTGCAGTAACTGCTAAGTCTTCCCTTTCCATTTAAGATTTCATTACTGCTTCTGACAGAATCTCTCTATCTTGTAAAAAAAACACCGTAATAACTGACGATAATTAATAAATAAAGTAAAATACTTTGTAAAATCATCAAAAAATGAAAATTAAAGTTTTTTTTCATTTTATGGTGATTTTACAAAGTGTTTTTTGTTATGTATCTCTCTATGATGTAGTATATTCACTAAACAGTGCCATCGGCAAATGCAATCCATGCATGTTACGTCAAAAATCTGAAATTTGGATATTTCCGTGAACAGCTGCAAAAAATTAGGAAAATATCTAAATTTTTTAAATATAAGAATTTCAATACTCCAAACCACATAAAATCCATTTATATCAAAATAATTACATTTTTATAAATTTTAATTGGACCCATGTGTCGCATAAATAACATTTAGAAAAAACTTCTTGTTTCTTTAACAAATAAACGTTCATATCATATTCTCTTAAGAGAAAACTTATCGAATAATAATAATTTGATTTTTGTGAATAAGTGATGACTTCTGGTATTATAGACACTAACCTCTGTTTCCATATAACTGTTAAGGACAGGAACTATTTAAAATCTCAAGATTGAAGTTTCGACATCTTCGATTTTAGAAAATTGAGCGCATGACACATAACAACGTGTTAAAATTTGTTTTCTTAAAAAAAAAAAATCCTTAGTAAAATACCTGGTATAGCTATCCATGTTGTAGAAACAACTCGGCAAATACAGCAATTTAGTAACTGTTTATTCAAAAATTACAAGTTTTTTTTTTTCTTTTTTTTCTTTTTTTTTTCTTTTTTTTTTTTTTTTTTTTTTTTTTTTTTTTTTTTTTTTTGCTGAAATACTTCTTTGCTTAAATAATAAAAACATTGTTTATTACTGTCACACTTAAATATAAAATTATTGAACTATCAAAATTATTTCAGCTTGTAACTAATACAAAAATGTTTAAGATAATTTGTATTTGCCTTATGCAAATTTTTAAGTAAAGTGCATTGATAAGATGAAATATATAAGAATTTAATGCTTTGATTCTGTTTAAAAAAAGATGAAGCGTTCTGTAATATGTTGCTCCTTTAAACATGAACTCCAATAATGTAATTTTTTTCAATATATGACAGATATTGGTGCTTGCCGCTACACATACATTTACAAAGCGCAAAACAATATTTACCTTCATTTAACTTCTTAGTCTATATACATAACTTAATTATGAACTGTTACATTTAATTAAATAACAGTAAATCAAATAATGTTAAACTAACGACATTTTCATTCTGATATGGCTAAAAAATTAATTCAAGATGTCAAACAATAAGAATATGACATTATAAATACAACGTGATTAACAATGTAAAAACTATGTAGATATGACGAAAAATTATGTAGCTGATATTGGTTAGTTTGTCGTTATCAACAAACCTTTATAAAAAATGGTGTACAAAACATGTGCACCTACATAATATATATGATGGATCTCCATAATCGAACAATATAATGAAATAATACTCTTTTCTGACTATTATTAAACATGAAATATTTTTTATGTGTACTCTGCATAGCAGAAAAGCTTAAAGACTAAAGAAAGTTCTTAAAAAGATTGTATTAAAAAACATGCTTAAAAAAAGAAAACAATGAACCGTGGTACTCTAATATTTAATTAACGTTATGAGAGTTTTTTTTAAGCTCTTGAAAAAAGTATTTTGAAGGAACATATTTTGTTTACACCCATAAAAAAACTTTGCTTTTTTTTTCAATGGTATATTTTGAAAGACAATCTTTTTTTTGGGGGGGAGGGGGTTAATCCTCGATTAAAGGATTGTTTTAAGGGAATGAAAAAAGATAAAATTATATATCTAAAAAAACATACTTCACATTTTCCCAGCTTAAACACTTTTCCACTACCCTTTTTAAAAATATATTAAAGTGAAAGCTTCTCTATATTGTAAAATTATTAAAGTAAAATAGTTTATTCAACATATCATAGCATGGAAATTCACAGAATGTAAAATATATTTCCTATTTTTTTTTCATTTCACATAAATTAAAATTTTTATTTAAAATGTGATATTAAAGCTAAATATTTATACTATCTTTCTCATTATCATTAATGGGAATTTTTTTAACTGTAAATATGACAGTGAATATTCATAGTTTTGCATATAAATTGATTAAAATTTTGTAATTGTATGAATGTATATTAAGTAAGCCCTATTTTTATTATTCGTACAAAATATTGCACAAAAAAATTAAAAATAAATGTTACAAATTATTGCCTGTAAAAAATCGTGAAAAATTACGTTAAAATATACCTTCTTGAATGATTTGCTACAATTTCATTTCACGTTAAGATAATGCACAATAAAAAGAATTTTTTTATCTGTACATTTTGTAAAGCCTTAATGGTTTAAAAAATTGTGCTTTTCTTTCTAATATTAATAAAAATTATTTCTTAAAGTATTGAGTAAAATAAAAAGCAGTAAATAAAATTTCTATTCAATATAATAACAATAATAATAATGAAAAAGCACTTTGATTCTAATGACTGTTTCTTTACAAGGGACATCTTAAAATACATATTTCTTTTTTTTATATTTATAATTTGCTGCGAAACACTATGTATATTCAATTGAAATTCCTATAATTGCAATATATACCAAATTATGTGTGCCTATATCCCTCGAGTAGATAATCGGCCGACACACACACACACACACAAAAAAAAAAAAAAAAAAGTTATGCATATTGCATACTACAAAATCATGGAATGATAACCAAACTTTAAGACATACAGAAAAAAAGATATACACAAATCTTAATTTTTTAACGATTCATACCAAACTTAAAAAATAACTTAAAAATACGTCAAAACACATTATATTTTATTCTTCATTATTAGCCTTTGTACGAATATATTTTTATCAGATTCATATTTCACAAAAAATATTCTTATTTTTATCCAATAAAACATGAATAAGCATCATGACAAATATAATTTCAAATACAATTTATTCCTCAGTTTAACATTACATTGTATTCAATGAAAAATTATCGTCATTTTAGAAAACCATTTTGTTAGACGTAATATCTCCTGTAATGCACATTTATCAAAAAAAAACTTCGAAACCGATATTAATATTTAACTAGAAAAACATAACCTAATCATTAAATCTTACGCTCACATAAGCTTTAATATGATGCAACAAAAACATTATTTCAAATATTTTACACATTTTCTTTATTCAAAAGTAATAACATTCAAGCTAGTTATTTCGTATAATACAGCAGATTGTTCTTTTTTTCAACTTGTTATTATTTTTAAATCACTGATGCTGTTATTCCTTCATATAAGTAGCCGTCTTGGAGAAAGTTTAATATATCTTCTTAGGAAGAAAATAAAGTTCGGAATTTATCAAATTTATATTATCACTCCTTTTCATTTGTCTACATTTTTTAAATTTATTTCATGTTTTTGGGGTATGTTTTAACTTATGTCTTGACATTTTCTGGAGGATATTTAAATATATATATATGTTACAGGCCAAAACCGATTTTAGGCCAAACTAGATTGGCCTAGGCCAAACCGGTCTATCCTAACCCCCATCGGATAAACTAGTTTTTCCTAGGACAAACCGGTCTATCCTAATGCCCATCGGACAAACTAGTTTTTCCTAGGCCAAACTAGTCTATCCTAAAACCCATAGGACAAACTAGATTTTCCTAGGACAAACTAGTTTGGCCTAACTCTTTTAGGATAAACTAGTTTAGACTGCTGTTTATTGGTCTGAACTAGTTTATCCTAGGCCAATTCAGTTTGGCGGGATTTTAGTGAATTCAACGACCGCCTCAACGCCAATATTCTTGTTTGTCCTAGGCTGATCTAGTATATCCTAGGCCAATGTAGTTTTACGTGTTTTTAGCTCACAGGCGTGAAAGCCAGAGAAACAATGGGCTCACAGGTTCTGTATATGCATGTACACATGTATGTACGCATGTATGTACGTATGTACATAACGAGATAACTCTTGATAGAGATATCCGATTTGCTTCAAATTTTGGATGTACGTTCATTCTGATAAGGTACTTTTTGATTAATTTTAGCAATTCATTGGATAAGAATAAGAGGGGTGAAAGGGAGGCTAATCTCCCACCGTTAATTTAGAGAAATGGATTTATCATGCAGAATTATCAGTTTTCATTTAAAATTTTAGATATAGGATCATTGTGACAAGACGCCTCCGTGATTAGTTGTGGATGTTTATTGTTTAAGTGTAAAAGAAAGGGCAATGTAGGTAACACAACATAATTTAGATAAGGTACCCTGGGGTAATAACGCCATGTTAAGGTTCTACCAATTTTCACGGCTTAGTTTTAGATTGTATTTTTCAAACAAATATAGGATCTGATACAGCAACTCATTGACTATCTATATAAAATAAAATAATTTAACAGATATGTATTCATAAAATGTAATGGCGTTTTTTCTTGACCAATGCTATTTGGCGTTAATACCCACCTATATGGGTAATAACGCCATGCAAACAAAACTATAAAATAAGATGGAATAATCGCATATAGATTGCCCAATTCTAAAAATACAAACTCTACAGCTCTAGAAATTGACAAATTGCAATCTAAGCTATTGAAAATGTACAATTTTTTGTGACTCTGAAAGAAAAAGAAAGCTGTGGTGGTGGCGGGGGGGGGGGAGGCAAAAGAATAACAGATTCTAAGCTTAGCTTAGAATCTGTTATTCTTGCTTAAAAATGACCATTTAAATAGAATTATTAGAAACATTGCACGGATTATTTGAATCAGTATTTACATTCCCATGTATGCATTCTATGCGATAGAAAATATTGATTTTTTGTGAAAGTGAAAGAAAAAGGAGTGAGGGGGGGCTTCAACAGAAAATAACACCCTGTGTCTCTCTTTGCTTAAAAAGTCCCGCTTAAATATGATTATAAGAAACATTGCATGGTTTTAACCATTCATAATGTAATATTTTAATCATGTGGAGTTTTATAATAACTAGAGTTATATGTAATAAATATTTTTGTTAAACCTTAACTGCTGTTAGCGTCTCACATACCGCTGAGTTTTTCAAGTTTCAGAGTTTAACTTGCAATTTTTAGTTTAACTATAGATACCGGGAAAATTTTGTTTCATTTGGAGTCCTATTACTATCTCTAGAAACTTTTGAATAGCTGAATTTTATTTATAATAGTCCTGTATATAAGGTTCAATACAAAAATATTATTCTAAAAGTTAATTTAACATTTTATTCATCGTTAGATTAAGCGGTCTGACAGGCCGCTCACAGTAAGTTTTGCGACAATTTTTGTTACAGCAGTTAAGGTTTAATACTATTATAGTAATCTAGTAAGTAGTTTTTAACCCATAACTCCACACTAATGCGGATTCTCCAAACCTACAGTTAAATTGTCGACGTTTTAAAGAGCATGCTTTAATAAATTTTTAATAAATTGAATAAAATTTTTGATTAAAAAATATTATCCCAAAGAGATCTCTTATTCACTTTTATACATAATTCATATGGTTATATATCATTATCTCTATATTAGCAACAAAATTAACCTTTAACTGCTGTTAGCAATCTGACTGAACACTGTACCCCCCCCCCCCCCCAAAAAAAAAAAAATAGCGTTTAACTTGTATTTTCCAGTTTAACTATAGTTACAACTGAAATTCTCTTTCGTTTGGAGTTCTCGTAATATTGTTAGAAATATTTGAATAGATTAAATTTAATTAGAATTAATTCTGTACAAAAAGTTTAGCGCAAGAACAGTATTCTATGATTTTTAATCATGGATCGCATTTTAACCTTTAACTAATGTTACCGGTCTCGTAGACCGCTAATTTTATTTTATTTTTTTAGTTTAAAGTGTAATTTTCAGTTTAACTGCAAATACTACCGAAATTTTGTTTCATTTGAAATTATAGTACTATCACCAGAGACTAAATAGGTGAATATTAAGTATAATACTCTTGTATAAAAAGTTTAGAACAAAAACACAATCCTATGAGTTATTCCCGCCTTCTATTCATCTTTCAATTTTGTGGTCTCACAAACCGCATCATATTCATACGTTACAATTTCTGTCACATCAGTTAAAGGTTAAATTTATAAAGTTTTGAAAAACCGAACGCTGAGAAAGCGGACCATTAAAATTTCGAACTCAATTGAACAACCCAGTGGAAATTTAATAGAAACCTGATTTTGAAGATGTTCGAATTTGAATCTCGAAAACATTTTGATATAGTTTTATTTACAAGAGTTAAAAATTATTTTTACATTAGTAAAAAATAATAATAATAATATACTAAAAATAAAATAGAGAGATTATTTTTAAGTATTGGGCACTCCCCCCTTAATCTTACCATTTCAACAATGATGATAATGCTGTCCCATAATAATATATAAACCCCCTTCGGATATAGCTCGGCCACTGTTGGGAATCAACCGGGGTAATAACGCCAATCCCTGGCGGTATTACCCCGGGATACTTATTGCGCAGTAAATCCTAAACTAAAAATTATCTCGAGAATATATCCAAAATTTTCTACAACAATTTTAAAGTACATGAAATACACTACAAATTTATGTAATAAACAAAGTATTTCTGGATAAAAAATATAGTCTTCAGATCAAAAACCTTATCTCGCAAATTTTAGATCAAGCGTTAATTTTAGTTGCTTGTAAAAACAATAAGACCTAAAAATGAAACAAATTAACTTGAAGCTGTTTTTTGCGATTCATATGACTCAAAACACTTCTGCGCAGAGCACATGGGTGTCATTTACCTGATTATTTCATAATTATGCAAAATATAAGCACTTGGCGTTATTACCCCGCCTGGCGTTATTACCCCAGGATACCTTAAATGGTTTTTGACAAAGAATTGATGGATTTGTTTCAACTTTTTTAATGTAGATTCTTTCTGATAAAACGATTCCCTGAATAGTTTTGGGGATTTAATGGTTAAGTATGAAGGGAAAAATGAAGGATTACCCTCTTACATAGGAAAAACTAGTTTATCCTATGGACATTTAGATATACAAGTTTGGCGTAGGAAAAACTAGTTTATCCTATTGGCGTTAGGATAAAATAGTTTGGCTTAGTCTAATCTAATTTGGTTCGAAATTGTGTTTGGCCGGTAAAAAACATGTCTTTTACAAGAATAAGTATAAATGTGTATAAAAAGTCATTGCTTATAACATCAATACAGAAATTTAACATCTCCACTGCAGAGACATGATGCATTGGACATGGTGTTTGCTTATTTTTATTTCTGCAGACTCGTGCCAACTGAGATCAGACTTGCATTTATTATTATTATTATTATTATTATTATTGAATATTCGATCCAGATCGGAGTTCAACATAATTTGGAATCGAACAGCGTTTTCCATTTTTGAGAAATTAATTACCTGTCGACATATAAGTATTTTTGTCACGGCGTCAAGATTTTCTTTTCTTTAAAGTCGTAAGCGGAAATTAGATTCAAAACGAGGTTTTAATAGTATTTTCTTAAAGGTACATCGTTTTTATAAAAAAATGGATAACGCCATTCGATTACACATTTTCTGAATGAGAACGCTTGTTAATCTTATGCATTTCCGAAAATATATTAGTTCTTAAATGTTTTAGGATGTAGCTCTTTTGTATTTAAGAAAAGCCTTAAAGAATAACAGTGAAACATACTCACAAATCTACTTTTACTGAACAGATTCAATAGTTAAGATATTTATAACTCTCCTTTTTTTCTTTTATTCTAAACTACATTAATTATTTAATGAATCCCTATTTGAATATTGAAAGGTTTAAAAATCTAAATAATGAATAATACATTGTGTATTTACCATTCTGCGAACGCATCGTAATTTAAAAATACATTGTAAATTTATCCAATAAATATGTATGCAGTATTTTTTAAAGGAATACTAATTGTATGTTGAGTAAAATCTCAATTTTTTGAAGAAATTGAGTAGGGCCGGACTGAGCCGGACTGAGTCTCTTTTCACTGATTTTTGTACAGGCAGGGCTCGGGCTGAATTTTTAATTTTTACAC
This sequence comes from Maratus speculifer, assembly GCA_964019185.1. Lineage (NCBI taxonomy): Eukaryota > Metazoa > Arthropoda > Arachnida > Araneae > Salticidae > Maratus > Maratus speculifer. The sequence continues at coordinate 168,659,102 of OZ025292.1, forward strand.
CGGGTCACGGCAAAATAACTTTCCTTCGGGAAGGGCGGGGCCTGGGCCTCGAAATTCCCGCCTGTGCAAACCTCTGACAGTATTCTACTAACCTTCGAATAAAATACATTATATAAGGGTGATTTCAAAACCACTTTGCACAAGGTTATGGAGTAGTAGTCGGGATCAATATTAAAAATAATATTGCCCAATTAAACAGATGGCTTTGCATTTACAGGCTGTTTACACTAATTGTGTATTACGGTCTTATTTTTTTACAGAATAAAACCCTCGAAAAATGAAGTAAGCTGGATTACTTTTTCCCATTTCTCCCAATTATACTTAAACATTGACCCCCAAAACTAATAATAGATACGCTTTATAAAATTAAACAATTATCCAAAATTTGAAGCAAATCAGATAATTCTGCTCAATAAACAATTCATCTGATTTAAGGATGGTAATCCCCTATTCCTCCCTTTATACTTAATCATTAAACCCTGAAAACAATTCAGGGATACACCTTATAAAGAAAAAAACTATATTCTAAATTTACGGCAAATCGGATAAATCTGCATAAAAACCCATTTATTTAATTTAAGGAAGGCGATAAAATGTCCACTACCATATTATACTTAACCAATAGAAAAAACTCAAATTAATTAAAGAAGCACCTGATCAAATGTATTCATGTCCAAAATTTTAAGCAAATTGGATAATTCTGTATTCTAACCAATTTATCAAATTTATTGAAGGGAATAAATTGTAAGTTTTCTCCTTATATTTAACCGAAGAACCTACAAAATTAATCAGTAAAATGCTTCATTAGAATGAACAAATCCAACATTTGCAGCAAATCGGTTAACCCATGAAAAACCCATTTGCCATAATTAGGCGGGATCCCCTCAATCTTCCCGTTGTTTTTATTCAATTAACCCCCAAAACTAATTAGGAAAGCGCTTTATCAGAATGAATTCATTTCTAAAATTTGAAGCAAATCAGTAAATTCTGCGTGAAAAGAGCATTTACATAAGTTATTGGGCGTTACCCCAATTCCTCCCTCCCTTTATGCTTAAACAATGAACACCCACAACTAATCATGGAGGCGCCTCAAGAGAATGCTCCCATATCTAAAATTTGAATAAAATATGCTAAAATGCATGGAAACCCATTTATTTGAATTAAGGAAAGGGGGGAATCAGCCTCTCGTTCTCTCCTCTCCTCCCTTATTCTTCTCCAATGACCTCCCAAAAGTAATGAGAAAGCTCCTCATAAGAATAAATCTACAGTGAAAGTTTGATGCAAATCTAGTATTTCTATCAATAATTATCGCATTAGGTACTTACATAGATACAGAGCCTATGGGCGCATTAGTTCTCATTCTTTGATAGCCTGATGAGATAAAAACACGTCAAATACATTATTTCTATCAAGAGTTATCGCGTTACGCACAGACGTACATACGTACATACATGCGTACATGCTTATACAGTACCTGTGAACCTATTATTTCTCTGTCTTTGATGCCTGTGAGCTAAAAACACGTAAAATTACATTGGCCTAGGATAAACTAGGTCAGCCTAGGACAAACAAGGATGTTGGCGTTGAGGCGGTCATTGAATTCAATAAAATCCCGCCAAATTGAATTGGCCTAGGATAAACTAGATCGGCCTCGGATAAACTAGTTCGGCCTAGGATAAACTAGTTCAGACCAATAAACACCAGTCTAAACTAGTTTATCCTATAAAAGTTAGGCCAAACTAGTTTGGCCTAGGAAAATCTAGTTTGTCCTATGGTCCTTAGGATAGACTAGTTTGGCCTAGAAAAAACTAGTTTATCCGATGGACGGTAGGATAAACCGGTTTGGCCTAGGAAAAACTAGTTTATCCGATGGGCGTTAGGACAGACCGGTTTGGCCTAGGAAAAACTAGTTTATCCGATGGGCCTTAGGATAGACCGGTTTCGCCTAAGTCAATCTAGTTTGGCCTAAAATCGAGTTTGGCCTGTAACATATATATAACGTATAATTTTCGTGTAAATTATTTTTGTATGTCTTTTAGTAAAATAATTACTATAAGGTGAACGGTGGTAAAAACGCCGCGTTAAGGTTCTTACCAATTTTCATAGTTTCGTTCTTTTTTTTTTTTTTTTTTTTTTTTTCAAATAAATATAAGATTTTATGCAGAAAGTTGTTGAATATGCATATTAAAAAGAATATTTTAGCAAATACGTATTCAATAGATGCAGCGGCATACTTTTTTGGATAATGTTACAAGGCTTTGTTACTTTCCTATGTGGGTTTTAAAGTTTTGTAATAAAAACTGTAACATAAAGTGGAATCATGGCTTTCAAACTGTCCAATTCTAAAGTTAGAAACTTTACATATCTAGAAATTGACAATTTGTTCTTGCCATTTATTGAGATATCAGACAGAATACAATAACAATCACTTGGTAATTCATTCTACTGGGACGAAAAAAACTATCAGCATTTAGAATTTAGAAATCTTTATTTGATATTTGTGGTTTTAAACAATGACAATAATGTTTTAATAATGTTTTCTTATTCATGCATAAAAAAAATAATAATCTTTGTTTGTTTTTTTCGCAACTGAAATTGATTGACCAATAATAGCTCCATTCACTGCAGTCATTGCCACTGGCGTTATGTAAAATAACAATGATATAACTATATAAGTAATGCATTTAAAAATTGTTGTTTGCATTTAATTCCTCAGTAGAAAATGAATCTTTTACTGTCAGTTACATTAAATAATTACAAATTTTCAGTGCATTGTTTCACACATATGATTTTAAAACTGTTCGGTGTTACTTTTACATGTATATTTTATGTATAGTATATATATTGACATATATTTAAAAAAATATTTTCTACCATTTCTTTTCTATTTCAGAAGATTATGCTTGTTGCTCTTCAATTTTAAAACGTCTCCTCTTTTCATGATAAAAATGCAAATTTACTAAACGGTTTTATATAATAAAACTAATTTCAAGCAAGAAAAATTCTTTTTTTATTTTATTTTTTTAGCGAATAAATTTCTGTTTATGTTAAAAAATCTTTTCTTACTTATCTTGTAGCTTTCCATGAATGGGTTGTTTCTGAGTTTCGCTAAATCTGTTTAGAAAAAAAAAAAAAACATTTCTATGTAAAACTATTTATGCATTGCAAAAACGTGTAAGAACATTAAAATAAATCTTTCATAAAGTTAACTTTTCTGATATTTTATGTTTTAAATGAAAGTAATCTATTCGAATATTAAAGCAATTAATTTAGATAATTGGCTTTTAAAGAATTATTTCCATACGTCCATTTTGAAACTGTGTGTGAAAAAAAGTTTTTAAGCATATAAATATAAATCTGCGTATTCAGTTGTAGAAAAAAAAAAAACATTAAAACAACTCCAGTACTCTTGTGCTAGACATGTTCTGAAATAATGTTGTATAAAACGTTTTCTTTTTCCTTATATTTCGTTTGCATTTTACTAGTGTATGTATTTTACATTCAATTTTGAAAACTCCTTTTTTTCTGTTTATAAAAATACAAAGTTACTACGCTTTTTAAAACAACACACATGGCAAGTAATTATTTTTTTAATCTACTAGTAAATAAAAGCAATTTTTAGAAAAATTTCTTTTTCTATAAACGGTTGTGAAAAAAGTATCATTTCACAGAATTGTTCATTATGTTTAGTAATAGAAGATTTTACATGCATGTAGATTCTTACATGAATTAAAAAATGTTTAATTAATTATGTATACATACTTATCATTTTTAAGTTGTTTAAAAAATATATTTATTCAAATGTTAAATGCCAATAAAATAGATAGCAGGCTTCTGCATTATCATCAGTTAGTTTAATTTTTTTAACTGAATGACAGTTGTAATTGTCTATAAGTTTTTTGGCAAATTGCACACCTTATGTTGTCTATATTATAAAAGTTAAATAAGTATATTTTCCAGTCATCCTAACGAACTGTTTTTAGAGAACAACTAAAAATCCTCTCACTCAATTGTCAATAACTTTAAGATTTTTTATGGTATTGAACTAGCATTTTTTCTCCATATAGTTGACTATTAAATCATTTTAAAAATATTTTTTTATCGTTCACGCATACGCTGTTAAAACATATTTAATACATCTGCTCATATTTCATCAAACATTTAATATTCCTACAATCCAATTACACTATATAATTTCTACTATAGTTTGTCAAATTATCAGAAACTGGCATTTAATTTAGTATAAAACCCTGCATGATATGAGCAAAAAAAGTGCCAACTTTTTTTTAAAATTTAAAATAAATCCATGTCTCCGTGAATATATGTGCTATTATTACAAAAGTGAATGCACATATTGAACATATCCACATATTCGTAATGTGTAGCGATAGATTCTTTCATATATTTTTTTACAGGATGACCCTACGTATCATTTTATTCGTTATTTCTTTTCATGCTTCCAAATTGTCTTCCTGATCAAATTGTCGTTGAAAGATATGAAATCAAATACATTCTTTATCATTCTGAAATTACAGGATTGTCCGACAGGAGTATCGATAAATATTCATTAAAATGTCCAAAATTGAAAGTATCCCTTGTTTAGTAACAGTATACAGTTAATTTTTTTTAAATTAACAATAAAAAATACGTTATTTTATGCTGCTTTTAAATCACTTTTTCTTTTTTGTATTGAATAGCCATTTCTCATCTTCTTCAGGCAGAGATAGTCGTGTGATACTTTATTTTTAATTTCGTTTCGCCTTAAATATTTGATTGTGTTTTGCACAAAACATGAAGAGTTTATACATCACAATTTCAACTACTCATAAATATTTCTTGTATTTACATTCTAAGGATTTTTATTTCAATCTATAAAAAAACTGTAGACATTTAACCTAGAGTTATCCTATATACACAAATACAAGTTTTAATTTTCCAACTAGTTGAAAGTATTTCCAGACCAGGATCGAAACAAAGACCTTATGACTGAAGCTGGCAATGTTCTGCTAATTGCATATAATAGATAAATTTCACAAATACACAATTAATCCAGAAATATTTTTGATTATGAAATTGGTTCTTATAATTAAAATCAGCTTAACAGTATACACTACATGGCCAAAGATGACCGTGCACTTGCGATTTTTGACATATACTTGAATATTTAAAAAAGCACATGAAGATTTATGCTAAAACTCTTGATGTGTAAATGTAATACTACAAGTCATAAATTTTGTGAAAATTTCTTATCGAAACTTAGAATTCTTAATATAAAATAATATTATTTTCTGAAAACGTGACCAACAACATTGCACATAAAACCTTGTAATCAGAAATAAAAGATAATAAAAATTGTATGAAAAATGTGTATGATAAGTAAATAATTTTTCACTGCGCTTGCGTTAACAATATCAACATTTCATTTGCATATTATGCTATTTAAATATATAGAGCAACTTTTGTGAAAGTTGTGAAGATTTTTTTGAGAAGATTTCTTATCGAAACTCCATAGAGGATGGTCAACAAATTGAAAAAGAATGAATATTTTTTGGAAATCCCTGTCAAAACTAATGTAGCAAAATCGCCCAAACTGTAGATTATGATAAAGTGGATTATAATGAAATAAACTGTGCTCATTTTTATATCGATAGCATGTATATTCGAAGATAAATTAAAGTTTTTATAAAGACAGTCCTAAGTTTTTTCAAGTTAATTGCTTGTAATTTGTAAAGTTATTAATATAAGATAATGTTCTTTTCCGAAAATAAGACACACTACATTGTACATAATACCCTATAAATCAAAATTTAAAAATAATAATAATTGTCTGAAAAATGAGCAGGTATATTAAGTAATTTTTATTGTGCATGCGTGAAGGCTATTAAAATTTCTTTTGCATATTATGTTAGCTAAATGTATAGAGTAACTTTTATAAAAATCTCAAAATCATTCCTTCAAAATTCTGAAAATAATCTTCAATAGATTAAGTTGAAAATCCGTTATTCCCAAAATGCAGCAAAATCAAGAGGGGTTGTATCCATATATTCATTGATTAGTGTCAATATAGGATACACAATATGGAACGTACTACTACATTTGAAAAATCCCTCATTATTTTGCTTCATTTTGGGAACAACGAATTCTATGTTTTATTCTATAGATGATTACTTTCAGAATTTCCAAGCTATGATTTTTACAATTTCACAAAAGTTGCTCTATACATTTAGATAACACAATATGCAAATGAAAGTTTCATATCGTTGAGCATGCGCAGGGAAAAATTATTTAGTAAACCTACTCATTTATCATAAAAAATTTATTATTTTTTAATTATGGTTACAATTGTGTGAAATACTATTTGTCATATTTTTAGAAAAGAATGTTATTTTATATTAAGAATTCTGCAAATTATAAACAAAAAACTTGACAAAATTTGGGACCATTTTTATAACGAGTATACATGCTATTCACATAAAACTGAACATAGTTTATTACAATAAGCCACTTATTCATAATCTGCAGTTTAAGCGCTTTTGCTACATTAGTTTTGACAGGGTTATCCAAAAGATATTCATTCTTTTTTAATTTCTTGACGGTCCCCTATAAAGTTTCATAAAAAAATCTTCACGGAAATATATGACCTGTGCTATTATGTTTATACTCTGAGAGTTTCAGTATAAATCATCATGTATTTTTCTAGATATTTAATAAAATGTCTAAAATTGCAAGTGGACGGTCATCATTGGCCAGGTAGTGTATAAATCAGGAGTTGCAAACATTACAAATAGGCATTTTAGAAGATTCAATACAGCAATTCTTCAAAAATGCTTATTTAAAAGAAATATGCAATGTGTGCACTTAATTATTTGTCATTCTAGGGGAAAAATAAAACAAATTATTACTTGTTACATCCCATCCATTTTGAACAATAAATTATATGGTAATATAAAAATAAATAAATTCCTTGTTTAATTGTCTTCTCTCAGATATAGATAAAGGCATGCATATTTGTTTATCAAGGAAAAATATGAAAATTTGCTGCGTTCTACATATGTTGATGCTAGGTATAAATTCAATAAAATGTCACTCGAAAATAAACAGCACTAACAAGACATTTAGATGTATATATATACTAGATAAATATATAATGTCATTGTGCCTAAATGAGACACGATTTCCCATAGTTTTGTACTGTTTAGGGTATATTTAACATTTCTTAAATAAATACAAATTTTATTAGGCAGCATATTACTGATTACTGTACCTTTAGTTCAAAATTAACTTGTGGCATTTTCTGAAAATCTCTTATCATTCAGCAATTAAAAAATGTGATAATACCAACTAATATTTTCAATATTTTACCAATTACTTCATTACTTCAATTAAACCGATGCTTTTATGATTTATTAATGCTGTTAAAAGTATTTTCGTTAAATCGATTTTGAAATTCCTAAACGCATTACAATTAAAACTGTATAAATTTAAGAATGTTCACTTCTTTTAATGAAAAAAGGAAGAATATTTCCCAATCCAATGAAACAAACATCATTAAAAAAGAAGTGTTGCTTAATATATTTATCGGGGAATATAGAAAAGAAAACCACAGAAAAAAATTTAAATATTTGAACAAGCTTCTTGAGAATTCTTTCCGTGTCAAAAACCTTACACTGGTGTCGGACGCTCCTCTCAGTCCACCAAACTTCGAAGAATGTCCTAGGTAGTTTTAGCTGCCACCACCGATATTAATGGGTGATATCGATCCAACAGGACCACAAATCCTGAGCGACCTATCAGTCTCAACGCCAAGCGAGAACTGTCTAACCTCTCAGTCCAGAGTTGATCTTGTCAGAGATCTTCCTTCCCCCAGCAGGGCCTCTTAGAGTTCCTCCATTGGTTCAATTCCGCATACCGACCTTGAGTCATGACATCTACTGTTTACACATCACTTCAATAGCTAGATGACAGCTGAGGCACGCCCCGCGGCCATCACTTTCATTCATCAACGAGTGCGTCATCTGCACACCTGTGTCAACATCTGTCATTCGTTATTATAGAAAAGAAAGAAAGGTATTTCGAGCTTCACGGATACACAACCCACCATACATAAAATATTCAGATAAGGAAATGTTATTCCTTTCTAATTCAGGGCAGATGTCTTCTAGGAACCTGACACCCCCCACCTTAGCGGAAAATATGCTTCTTAGGGGCTAATTTTCCCCAAACATATAATAATATTACGGAAGAGTTCAATAGTCTCTTTGCAGATTTCTTCATTCTAAATATTACATAGGCATTTTCAGGTGTCTGAACATTCTCTACTGACATCTCTACTGAACCTTATACTAATACTACTATTGCATAAACAATACACATGCTAATTTACTATTATAAACACAAAACTTAAAAAAAAATATTTACACACACACCAAAAAAAAATTAGACATGTGATGACATCCTTTAAAGTTGTCTACTATTTTGACATTGATACTGATGGGCTAGTAACTGGTTGTTCTTCCCAGCTCTTTCTCTGTAGCCTCGAAATAGCATCAGCATTCAAATGTTGAACTCCGGGACGATGAGAAATGCTCAGGTTCCAGCGTTGCAAGGCTAGAGCTCACCTAGTGAGTTTGGGCGACCTTGGGGTTGTTTCCGTGAGAAATTTTAATGGATTATGATCGGTAATGACCTCAATTTGAGATCCATAAGTCCACTTTTCAAACTTCCGCAACTCGAAGAGAACACTCCAAGCCTCTTTCTCTATACTCGGCCAAGCACGCTGAGCCCCTGACAATTTCTGACTGGCAAAAGCTATAGGTTTAAACTGACCTTTTTCATCTTTTTGAGTAAGACAACATCCTACTGCAAGGTCGGAAGCATCGGCGTGAAGCTGATATTCCCGGCCTACGATAGGTGTAGCCAAACTCGTCACTTTACACAACTCATCTTTAAGAGTATTAAATGCTTTTTCTGACCTTTCATCCCATGGTACAGTATTTTTGACATTTCCTTTGGTTAATTCGGTTAAAGGTATAGCTATCTCAGCATAATTTGTAATATAAGATCGGTAGAATCCCATTAATCCCAAAACTGATCTAACTTCCTTTTTAGTCTTTGGTCTCTTTAAGTCCCTTATTGCTCCGATTTTCTCCTCATCAGGTGCATGAGTTCCACCCCCAATAACATGACCTAAAAACTTAGTCAATTTCTCTCCAAATTTACATTTGTCTAGTCTAATCGTAAAATTTCTATTTTTCAACTCTTCAATGACAGCCCTGACATGCTCACAATGCTCTTCCCAGGTATCGGAGAAAATGATGACATCATCAATGTATGCTTCTGCATACCTCCGATGACCTTGGAGAACCTCATTCATGTCTTTTTGAAACGTAGCAGCAGCCCCTGATAATCCAAAAGGCATTGTACGCCACTGATAAGTTCCGTTATGCGTCGTAAAAGCTGTCAGAGGTTTACAATCCTCAGCCATTTTAATTTGCCAAGAACCCCTCAATAAATCTATTGAAGATAAATATTTAGCCGCCCCTGCGGTATACATAATTTCTTGGGAATCTTTCATCGGGAAGGTGGGAACCTGCGTTACAGAATTTAAAGCTCTGTAATCAATACACATTCTGACAGTTGCATCTTTTTTCGCAACGCAAACAATTGGATGACTAATTTCAGCATTCGACGGTTCGATTAGATTTAATTCTAATAACTCCTGAATCTGCCTATCCACTTCCTCTTTATAAGCTACCGGCACGCTATATAGCTTTGGTTTTTTCCTTTCTACACCCGGTTTCAGATCAATACGATGTTCCCCTACTTCCGCTGGTCGTACAGGACCCATAAACACTTCTTTATTTTCCCTCAAAATGGACTTTAAATCTTTGACTTGACTATTAGATAGCCCTTTTATTTCAAACCTCTCAATATCCCGTTCTATCTCTTGATCCCGGTTCAAAATAGGAATTTCCCCAACTTCTCCAAATTCCTCATCACCTTCGAAAACAATATTAACTATATTACATTTAGCGATAAATTCTCTTATTTTATTTTGGTGCACATGCTTCCTACTCCCGTCGGCTAACTCAACAATAAACGAATGCTGGTTTCGTTTTTCTACAATAGTTGCCGGCCCTTGCCACCTAGAATATAACTTATTAGTCGAATCGGGGATTAACAGTATAACTTTATCGCCTACCTCAAACGTTTTTTCTTTTGACCTTAAATTATAATGATACGCCATTCTATTTTGTTGAACCTCAGACGACAATTTTGCCTCATTTGCGGCTCTTTCTAAGCGGTTCTTCAGTTTATCCAAGTATTCATAAATCGGCGTAGTATCTAACTGCGCTCCCTTATTTTCTCCTGCCCATGACGACTTAAGAATCGATAACGGACCCTCCGGCGCTCTACCATATAATAACTGGAAAGGTGCGATTCCCGTCGTAGAATTTGGGACTTCCCTATACGCCCATAATATAAATGGTATTTGTTCATGCCATTTTTTTCCTTCTTCCGTAATCGTATGATGTAGCATACGTTTAAGAGTCTGATTAAATCGTTCCACAAGTCCGTTGGACTGTGGATACTGTGGAGTCGAAAATCTTGGACTAGCACCTAACCTTTTCTCAAATTCTTTCGTTAAGTCGGCAGTAAAATTGGTTCCATTGTCGCAGGCAATTACATTAGGAATTCCGGTTCTCATAAATATTTGAAGTAACGCCTCACACGCGGTTTTAGCAGTTAAACTTTTTAGAGGGATCGCATCCGCCCATCTGGTATGCTGATCAATTAAAGACAGTATATACCGATGCCCTTGTGAACTTTTAGGATCAATAGGCCCAATTAAATCAACATTAACAACCTGAAATGGAAGTTCCGCCCGCGACACTGGGGAAATAGGAGCTCTATCATTTACTTTAACCCCTCTAGTCAATTGGCACTCTAAACATGATTCACAAAACTGTTTAGCTTCTTTTGCCATTCCCTCCCAATAAAAAGAATACCTTATTCTCTGCAACGTTTTCTTGGCTGCATGATGCCCTCCAAATACCGATGAATGCGCTAATTTTAAGATTTCTTCCCTTCTTACCTTGGGTACTACTAATTGCGCTATAGTTTCGCCTAACAATTTCTCTTTATGATACAATAATCCGTTTACAATATAATAATCCCCTTTTTCCTTTTTAGCTAATTCCCAAGCTTTCTCTAATTCTTTACATTCCAACTGGGATTTCTTAAACATATCTGAGTTACTAACAATAGACTCATTATTTTCCTCCGTTTCAGTTTTTTCTGGATCCTGACTTTGTACATTTTGCGATCTCGCGTCTATTACGTAAACATTACAGCTATCGTTACTTACATCTTCCTTTTCATTCGAGTTATCAATAATAATTTCGGAACTTTTTAATTCTTCGGACTCTATCAATGGCTCCTCAAGATTGACACCTGACAACTCATTAATCACTTCGGGATGTAAAATTACTTGCTCATTAATATTATCAGTTACTGCGCAAAGTACTTCCTAATGAATAATATTAGTTTGCCCGAATTGCGGAATAGCTAGCGGTAGTTTAACTAACGGTGATTTAACAGCTTCACCAAATAACCCTTGTAAATAAATACTACCCGCTCCCTTTAATTTCTCTTCCGGGACTAAATCTTTATGAACAACACTAATCTCACATCCAGAATCAACCAATCCCTTTGCTTTTTGCCCATTAACACTAACTTCAATTTTCTCAAGTTTATTTAATTTCTCACCAATAACATTAGTTTTCTGCTCGGCCTTTGCCGATATTCTAGCCACAATAGCCCCATTAGGTAACTCTTGATTTTCTTTCACCATAATCTTATGAACACCTGCTTTCTGGCCTCGCCCTTTATTGCCATTATTAGTTCCCTCATTACCCACTTTATTACAAAAGCGTTGGTAATGACCTCTCAAACCACACTTAAAACATTTAGGCCCTGAAGCATCATTCGTCTTCTTAAACTCTGTTTTCCTATCCGGAAAAGAATTACACTCATTACTATCATTTTGCCTCCAACTACCCCTAAATTTATTATCCTCCCTCGGTCTCATTTTTCCATTGTTTACATACTTATCTTTGCCTTTAAAACTTTTATACGTAACTGCATAAGATTTATTTTTATGGTCAAAATAATGGTCACATTCTCTAGCAATTTTAGAAGCTTCTAACCATTTACTTTGATGAGTTAACCCAATATATGACGCAGTATCCTCATCTAACGTACTTACTAATTTATCAGTAACTATTAACTGGTTGACCTTTTCATAAGTGTCCGCACCTCTAATTTTACAATAATTTTCCCACGTAGCTATTAAACGCGATACAAATAATACATGGGTTTCGTTCGGATTTCTCCTAGCTTTCCGGAAATTTTCTAAACATGCCTTCGGGGTTGGCTCATGTTCCCTTAGGACTAACTCCTTTAATTCCTCATAATTCTCCATTTGTTCCTTAGTGGTATAAATTAACAAATTATCCGCCTTATCTCCTAACATATTTAGTAGAATTTCGGCCTGCTGGTTTTCCGGTACATCTTTAGTTTGGAAAGCCCTTTCTAAACTGTTGAAAAATAAATTCCATCCCTCAGTCCCTTCTGGTACTTTGATAGATAGAGTTTTAACACTTTTGATCAATTTTTCGATGTTACTTTCATTACTAGATTCCCTAGATCCATTAGAGTTATTTGCTGAACCTTGAACTCTGAGCCTTTCCATTTCTAATTCATGTCCCATCCTCAATTTCTCCATTTCTAACTTTTCCTGTTTTTCTAACTTTTCCTGTTTTTCTAACTTTTCGAGTTCTAACTTTTCGCGTTCTAATTTTTCCTGTTTTTCTAACTTTTCGCGTTCTAATTTTTCGCGTTCTAATCGTTCTGCAACAATAGTGTCTGACAATTCCTTAATAATCCCCTCGTCATACTCATCACTGTCCATTATCTTTTTCTTAAGCTGAATTCTGGTATCATCTTCCGTGAATTCAACACCCAATTCTTCGGCTATCACCTGAAGATCAACCTTTTTTAGTTTCAATAAGAAAGCCATACCTTCACCGATTGTTATAACCACCCCACAAGAATAGTTAAACCTACCAACTTAAAATTTCTGAAATTTCTAACTTAGTACAGATATTTCTCCACTTATTATACTAATTAATACCATTTCAGATAATCCATGCATTTCATTTCTAATTAACCTACTGAATACTCTAATTTTCCTCAACCATTGATATCACACAATATACTTCCAATAAAACAAAAGGTAAAAGAGTAATTCGATTTGATTACTATGCAATATAGGTCTCAATGTATACACTTAGATAACAACATACAATTTACATAATCATACTGATACGTTGATATTGAATAGAAGTATTGATGTCAATCAAGAAATCCACATAAAGAAAAATTGTACAACATGCATATATAAATTTCTACAATTATCCTCATAAAATATTTCCGAACTCAATACTGGTTCTTACACTTAAAACAAATATACTGAAAATCTTTACTTTTATTTTTACTCACTATGGCTCTCTTTTGAGCCTTTTTTTTTTCACTATGGCTCTCTTTTGAGCCTTTTTTTTTTCCTCACTAGTATTGGCCAATAAAAATCTTCATTTCCTTAGAATTTTGATAATGTAACTCTTAAAATTTAAACAGTATTGCTTCATTTAACAATTACTTTAACCATAATTTAGATTTAATGCATTAATTTAGTTCACTAATATCATTATAAATAGCATATCATTATCATCTCAAATTATTATGACCTTTCTTTAAAACAATAGCAATATAGTTACTAATTCTTTACACCTATCTGAACACAATTATTTCATTGCACGTAAATTACATAGACAATTTACTTAAATTACTATTAATTATACAACAATACAATTTGGTTCGAGATGTCAGAAGAAATGAATGATCAAAACACCTTACCTTATACTTTATTTGGTGGGGTACTCTTCTATTCACAGATAGCTCCACGATGTAGCGGTAATATGGCACAACAGTTCAGTTTAGTTCTTTCTAATAAAGATACGCATAACACTTTAGTCCACACTAGACGATATGGCACGATACTTTATCACACACTCGACGATCCGGCACGATACTTTAGCACATACTCGACGATACGGCACAACACTTTACACACATTCGACGCTACGGCACGACACTTTACACACATTCGACGATACGGCACGACACTTTAGCATACAATCGACGATCCGGCACGATGCTTTAGCACATACTCGACGATATGGCACGACCACACAAGAATTCCACTGGATACTCTGGCATTAACAGACTGCAACACGGCTCGCTGGTCACTGGTTTCAGGCGATTCTATCCCGACGCTGCCAACAATTTGTCGGACGCTCCTCTCAGTCCACCAAACTTCGAAGAATGTCCTAGGTAGTTTTAGCTGCCACCACCGATATTAATGGGTGATATCGGTCACCTGCTGTGAGGATTGGGTAAAATAACACTGACGCTGTTAATGAACTGAACTAACAGTTTATTTAAGATATAGATATGTACACAAGAAACTATATTTACAACTATATATAATTACAACTCGGATATAGATGATCCGGTTCGACATTAAATTAACTACAATAAACGTTGGTTGTGTACCGTTCAACTTACACTTTCTTCCTCACACTCAACGCACGTTGGATACGCTTTATCAGAGATTACTGCAGAATCTCAATACACAAGGGTACTAGGCCTCACTTCTCGGCCTATAACACTATCCACCGGGACGCCTTGTCCCACGCTCAAAATATACACTATCCAACAGGACCACAAATCCTGAGCTACCTATCGGTCTCAACGCCAAGCGAGAACTGTCTAACCTCTCAGTCCAGAGTTGATCTTGTCAGAGATCTTCCTTCCCCCAGCAGGGCCTCTTAGAGTTCCTCCATTGGTTCAATTCTGCATACCGACCTTGAGTCATGACATCTACTGTTTACACATCACTTCAATAGCTAGATGACAGCTAGGCACGCCCCGCGGCCATCACTTTCATTCATCAACGAGTGCGTCATCTGCACACCTGTGTCAACATCTGTCATTCGTTATTATAAAAAAGAAAGAAAGGTATTTCGAGCTTCACGGATACACAACCCACCATACATAAAATATTCAGATAAGGAAATGTTATTCCTTTCTAATTCAGGGCAGAGGTCTTCTTGGAACCTGACAACTGGTATCGACTATCTGAAAAAGTTCAGATATCTAGCTGTCCTTGGAAGAAAGCCAATAATTTGATAAAAACGCAATGTTTTGTTAAAACGATTATTTGCACTACGGTGTCTTTTTATTTCTCTTTTTATACATACAGATTTAAATATATTTAAATGAGTTTTTTTATTTTATTTCTTGTATTATTTAATTTCAACCAAAGCCTTAGACAATTTGTTTTATTCATGCATTGTTAAAACTATGAAGGTAAAATTCTTCCATGGACGATTTTTCAACGACCAAGTAAAAGAGAAATGATGAAATTGAATTTTAACATATCATAATAATAAAATTGCCAAAGCTTCTGTATTTTTAACGTAAAGTTTTAATAATATCTGTCAATAAATAAAATTTCCCTTCTAAAACAATGCTTTGTTAAAACGATATTTTGCACTACAATGTCATTTTATATATTTCTCTTATTATACGTTCAAATTTAATTATATTTAAAGGATTTTTTAAAATTATTTTTTTATTATATAATATCAACCAAAGCTTTCATAGATAATTTGTTTTATGCATACATTTTTAAAACTAAGAAGGTAAAATTTTCCCGTAGACGATTTTTCAACTATAAAGCTAAAGATAAATGTTTATAATTTTAACATATCATAAGAATAAAAAATACCAAACCATAAGTATTTTAACGTAAAATTTTAATAATATTTGAGAAAAATAAAATTTCCCTTCTAAACATATGAGTATAAATGAAAGTTTCATATACATGTAAAAAAAAAAATTATAAGGAATACGTTTTTTTCAATTACAAAAAAGATTTTTATTAAAAGATTTCGCTGAACGAGTAATTTTATGTAAAAAATTATTAAACAGCATATTTACAAGATTTCGAAATAAAAAGTTTTCCACATAGCTAGGTGTTTCCCCAATTCTTATCATAACAGAGATCATTAAGATGATTTTGGTATTACTTATTTACGCAGTGTGAAAATCTCTTAGAAAAATTAATTATTACAGAAATTGACTTATTAATTAAGTGATATAGCAACGTTATAATATGGTACAACTAAATCTGGATTTTCGGAAAATAAATTATCGTATAAAAACACATAATTGATTTTAAATATCTTTTTTTGTAATTCATGGAACATTGGGTTTAGAATCCGAACATTCTTTGGAAGTAAGTATATATATAAATTTAACTTTTAAAATCGAAACAAAATTCCAAACACAAACGAGCAAATATACAGAAAATTTAAAAATTAAATATCTTTATTATAATTTTGTCACAGAGCGGAAACTTTTTGTCTAGTTTAAAGCGATTATTACAATTAAAATAAATATTTTATTAATTATTACTAATATGCTTATTATTTAAAATCCTTACCACTATTTGAGTTCAGTTTTTAACTGTTGTTAGCAGTCTTATGTTTTCAGTTTTTAAAGTTTAACTTGTCATTTTCAGTTTAACTATAGATACTGATTAAATTTTGTTTCGTTTACAGCCCTATAACTATCGCTAGAGACTATTCAATAGTTAAACTTTAATTATATCAATGTACATTATGATTAGTAATGAATATTTTAAGATTTAATGTAGCATTTAATTCACGTTTAGACTAAGCGGGCCAACAGACCGCTCACAATAATTACCCGACGTTGATTCTTTCACTAGTTAAGGGCTATGCGGTCTTTAAAATATTACAAAATATTGAATTCAGCAGTTAGGAACAACAATTAACCATAATTTTAAATATAAAACATTAAAAGGAAAAATATGGAAAACAAAGATTTGAAACATACTTGAATGTGAATTCAGGTTTTGAAACAATAACACCATATTTGAAACAGGTCATTAAACAGTAGGGCGGAGCGTAAAAAACTTTTTTTCGAAATTCTTTTCTCCCTAGCGCGGAAAAGTTGTCTAGTGGTATCAGTAATATACTCACAAAATTTAAAAAAAAAAACAATAAATATCTTCCGGTTCCACTTTTGGGTCAAAATATGCAATTTTAGCCAAAAATGTTCTAATTTTTCACATTTCAGTAATATTTTATTTTTTCAATTTTTTCTTCGCCCTAGTGCGGAAAAACTGAAAGAGTACATAAGGAACACAAGTCCAAAATATTAGAGTAATTAAAACATATCTTTTGGTTCTACTTTGGGTTCTAAATATGGGAAATTTGTCGAAAATGATACAAATTTTCATATTTTAGTCATTTTTTATTTTTCAATAGTGTATTCCCGCTGGCATGAAAATTTTCGAAGAATCTGCAAGAAACATAAGTAAAAAACTTTAGAATAATAAATATATATTTCCCGTCTTCCTTTTCGGGGTCTAAAAATGTCGAAATAGCCAAAAAGTATATAACTTTTCACATTTCAGAGATTTTTTTTCTTATCAATTTTCTCTTCTCGCTGACGCGGAAAATTCAGAAAATCATATGACAAACATAAGTGTAAAAATTTAAAATAATTAATAAATATATTCTGATTTGACTTTTATTACTTAAACTGGCAAATTCATGGCATTAATGTACTCAAAAATCATAGAAATATCCAATTAAAAGAGATCTGGGGGAAATTTCTCTTATAAGTTCAGCTTTCTGTTCGTTTACTGTAGTATTACTGTTGATTTAATGCTCTGCTCGTGATAGGTTCGTAATGAGGCTATTCAATTTTAACTTCTATATTTTATTGAAAAATAATACATTTGAAAGTGTTTACAAAATTAATTTTTAATTGTGTTGATTGTGTATGACTGAATATTGTGTTGAACTAATAGTGTGCATGGAAAATATTACACAGAAATATCCCAATTAAAGCGCAGTATACACGGGATTTGTCTCATCCCATTTTTTGGGGATCCTACTGAATTAAGAACTGGCGTTCTACCAACTGAATATGATCGAGATATAATTAAAAATCGTGCCCAACTTTCGGGTGATAGCGGATTATGTGCTGAAATAGTTGAAGCAATTTAGCAGGCTCCTCAGTTCCATCGTTTTCTAGTCCAAGAATAGTCCAAATTCATATAATGATGAACACAACAGTATAAAGAAATATGACGCTTAAGAACAGACGAAGTCAAAATTGAAAATTTTCTTACTGGAAGAGAAAAAAGTCTGAGTGAAAAATTTTCTTACAGGAGTACATCTCTAAAACGATGTAAATGCCCACGTGACATAAAAATTCCAGAATTGAAAGACAGTTTCTTAACCTCCTGACTGCCGCCGGCTGATTTTTTCACACACTAAGCTGCAGGTTTCACTGCAACATAAGCCATATTTAAATTAGTATAATTCCACAAATAAAACCCAGTTCCGAAAAATTAAGTTAGGATTAATGCTATCAAAGATTATACACCGATACTAATAACACATTTTGTATCAGGTTGGAAAAAAAATCTTTTTTTAATATTTTTAATAAATTACAGAGAAAACAACATTACAATATTACCCTTTGGCTGGGCAGTCAGGGGGTTAAGGATTAAAGAACTTCAAGGAAATTGCGGATAGACCCAATTGACACATTCGGAAACATGGTCCACAACACAGAAACTTAGTAAATGAATGAGCAGGCTCGAAAAAGAATAAGAAAATTTCAGAAAATGGTATAAAAGGGAAAAAACAATCCCTACTGCTTCATCAAAGACTTACAGTTATTTAAATCTTTTAGTCTTGTTAATGAACAACTGTGTCACGATCATAGTGATAAACCTTTAGTGTCATTGCATTCGAACATAAATACTATAAGTATATCATGAACAACCCGTCATCCTGCCCTAGCCAGAACTTGAGACACAATAGGAGTGTCCGACCGAGTTGCAGTATCAGTAACAGGCGCATTTCTTGAAAACTTGCGAGTTGCGACACGTGACGACATGTCTAATATTATAGACAGGCATAACACAAGCAGAGAAAGAAAGAAATATCACATGAAATTCCAAGTCCAAGATTAGAGTTTCATATCTGCCAACACATCGAAAAGATTGTATTTTGACCGTCGAAAAGATAAAACTTTAATTCAGAGGAATATTGAGGGAACGCAGAGAGTGCTTGAAGAATACTGGACACTTATAGAAGAACCTGGCTGCGATTATATAGGGCAAGTGTCACCAATAACCTCTTCTGCTATATTTCTCATACGATTTTCCATACTTTCCGCTCCAGCCAGAAGAGAAAATTGATAAAAAAAAAACCTCTGAAATATGAAAAGTTACATACTTTTTGGCTTCTTTGACATTTTTAGTCCCCAAAAAGGAAGACGGAAGATATTTATTTATTATTCTAAAATTTTTTACTTATGTTTCTTGCATATTCTTCTAACATTTCCATGCCAGCGGGAATAGAAAATCGAAAAATAAAAAAATGACTAAAATGTGAAAATTTGTATAATTTTCGACAAATTTCACATATTTAGAACCCCAAGTGGAACCAGAAATTATTTTTTAATTACTCTAATATTTTGGACTTGTGTTCCTTATGTACTCTTTCAGTTTTTCCGCACTAAGGCGAAGAAAAAATTGAAATTTTAAAATATTACTGAAATGTGAAAAATTGCAACATTTTTGGCTAAAATTGCATATTTCGACCCAAAAGTGGAACCGGAAGATATTTTTTGATTGTTTTGAAATTTTGTGAGTATATTACTGATAGCACTAGACAACTTTTCCGCGCTAGGGAGAAAAGAATTTCGAAAAAAAGTTTTTTACGCTCCGCCCTATTAAACAGGTCAAGAAAACCTTAACATTTTGTGACATAGATGAAATGTGCGCTCTTAGATCACGCACTGTAAAATTATGAAATTTTCGAAAAATTCGTGTCAGGTTCTGAGAAAAGACCTGCTACAGGATTGGAATTTATGTTATTTCTTTAACTTAATATCTTATGTATTGTATGGGCTATGTACTAAAATTTCAAGGTGACATTCTCAAAGCAAGGTGACATTGTTAAAGCGGGAATTGGAAGGTGATCATGTGCAGGTGGTGAGATGAGAAAGTGAAGGTTGCTGAGAGGCGTGTTCATCCTTCAGTGATATATGTGATTGATGAGCAAATAAGGGACATTCCACGAATCAAGAAAACAACGTGGAATGCGTGCAATGAATGAACTCCGCAGGAGTGTTGACATTGGGGAAAAGCAGTGATTTGAGAAGGGCGGATTTTGTCTGGGATTTTGGCAGTTCATATCTGGAGTTCGGACCTTGAGAGCAAGGGATACAGACGTCCCGGTTTGTAGTGCTCTGGCCCGAATAGTTGTGCGTTCTGAGAACCCATGTGTCGGGAGATTCGGAATTGATCTCCAGTAAAGTGAATCTAACGAGTGTAGAGTAAGGGGGAGAAGGTGTAATTTGAACAGTACACAACCAACCTTTTACTGTATTTAATTTAATGTTGAACCGGATCACTTATATCCGAGTTGTAACTGTGCATAGTGTATTATAGTGTGTACATAGAATATAAATAAACTGTTAATTTAGTTAAAGAGCTATTCCATCTCAATTCAGGCAGACAGTACTGATATGCGTCAAGTCACCATCACAGATTTTTTTCAAAAAAATTCAGTAGTTAGAACTAAGTGATTTATAAAATTTCCTAAAAGGATTTTTCTCTAAAAATTTTTTTTCTCTGATTACAGCACTTTAAATTTCATGATAAAATTGGCAGTTTTCAGAAAAACTGGAAAACGCTTCATTTTGAAATGAACACAATACCAAACATATTCAACATATTCAGTCAATTTATTTTTTATAAACAGTTATTAAACTGAATTTTACTTTGGTATAGTTTTAAAAAATATAGTGGCATTTTTACTTAATCAAAAAAATTAGATTTTAAGTATAAAAAATATAATTATTAGTGAATTTAAGATTTTTTTTCAGAATGAAAAAAAATATTTTAAAGCTAAACATTGGTGGCAATCTAAAGACCTTTAATGGGAGTTTTACAGCAAATTTTATTTTAACTCTAAGGTGCTTACAACTTTTGTAATTCAATTTTAAATTTTGCAAAATTTTGTAAAATTGCTACTTTTGAAATGCAATTTCTCAAAAACACCATTTTTTAAAAATCTGATAATATGCTCAATTCATACCTTATTAGTCTCTAATAAACACCTTACAAGCAAATCGTGTGTTTTTGCTTAGAAAATTTTATATGATTTTTTGAAAATAACATGTTGTGTGTATTTTTCAACAGACCACAAAGGCAAGCTCTTCCTTATTTAACCGAACTTGTAATGCAATTAATATTTCAAACTAAAAAATACATCTCTAGTACATAATTATTACTGTTAAATTATAGCTAATCATTTGCTTAAATTTAAAATTGCGTAAAATACAGCCAGTAATAAAATTAATATTGATCATATGTCATTTCATTCCATACTCATGAATGTGTTAAATCCATCTACAGTGTGTAAAAATTTTGTTATATAGTATGGATATAATATATTAATGTGCAAATACATACATAACAGAAGAATTAGGTAGTGAAGGTTTTTTAAATTAACTTCAACTCCTTATCGTTGAAGGTATGAAGTCGCTCAGATTGTCCTATTGTAACTGGTTTTTCTGTTACTAGAAGCGCATTTTCCAATGGTAATGCACATTCATATTTTTTCTTTCCAGATTCTTTTGGCCACTGGAATGCTTTATCTATGGACCATGTTGGGTACATGAATGATACTTTAATGTCATTTAGTTCTTGTGATTGATATACCATTGATTTGTCCTATCCACCAATTATTTTCATAAATGCATCCAATGAAATCACCGATTTGGAATCTATGTATTGAATATTGTCTTTTCATTTGGCTGAAGGTTTCAACTTTTGTCAATTCATTTTTACTTGCTCGTTCCATATAATTTTCATTATTTACAATCACCCTATAATGTTTATATCTAATACCAACAATAGATTTTGCATTAGCATATTCTTTCTCATTATTAGTTCTATAGGATTGAATAATATTTCTGTCTCGATGGACTAGAATGTTATTTTTTAGCAGAGAAGATAGTTCAGCAACAAATGAGACAGAATTTTGGATAGCTTTTATTGGCTCCTTTTGGAGATTAACTTTTGTTGCATAGTGCTTGTCTCAGTCCCCAATAGCATCACATGCACTTTTAACATGGCCAGTACAGGAAAATATCGTCTACTTCAGTACAATTTTATTTTTGTGCAATTCATAAAACTGATACTTGTTTTTAAAATGTGCTCCATCTCCATCTGATATATACACAGGTGATTCCAGTGTTTGTAATTGGTACAACTTAAATAATTCTTTTTTTACTTTTTCTATGTCACAAACAGCATGAGCTGTATCATGAGTTAATCATCAGAAACTATGATAAAACTCTTTATTTCTTCTCAAGTATGCTGTGCAGGTAACTAACGATATCTGAGTATTCTGCCAGTGGTAGCTTTGTACTTCATTTGGCAGTATTAGTGAGTAATTTTCAGCAAAGTCAAAATGCATCGCAAGCGCAGATTTTTTTTTAAGGGGTTTGGCTTATTTAATTTTATGAATAGGAATTTTTGAAGATTAGCTTATATTTATCTGCCATAATAATGTGCATATTATTATTTTTTCATTAAAAAATATTATTATAAATACAGAGAAATAAGAAAAAGCTTGATCTTCTGGTTTTCTGAGAAAAAAAAAAACTAATTGGAAAAAAACTAAACTTGAAAAAAAATCTAATTCAGTTGTAATGTATGTATTTGCATTTTAATATATTATATCCATACTATATAACAAAATATTTAACACACTGTAGATGGATTTAGCACATTTATGAATATGGAATGAAATGACATATGATCAATACTAATTTTATTATTGACTGTATTTTACGCAATTTTAAATTTAAGCAAATGATTAGCTATAACTTAACAGTAATAATTATGTACTAGTGATGTATTTTTTAGTTTGAAATATTAATTACATTACAAGTTCGGTTAAATAAGGAAGAGCTTGCCTTTGTGGTCTGTTGAAAAATACACACAACATGTTATTTTCAAAAAATCATATAAAATTTTCTAAGCAAAAACACACGATTTGCTTGTAAGGTATTTATTAGAGACTAATAAGGTATGAATTGAGCATATTATCAGATTTTTAAAAAATGGTGTTTTCGAGAAATTGCATTCCAAAAGTAGTGATTTTACAAAATTTTGCATAATTTAAAATTGAATTACAAAAGTTGTAAGCACCTTAGAGTTAAAATAAAATTTGCTGTAAAACTCCCATTAAAGGTCTTTGGATTGCCATCAATGTTTAGCTTTAAAATATTTTTTTCCATTCTGAAAAAAAATCTTAAATTCACTAATAATTATATTTTTTGTACTTAAAATCTAATTTTTTTAAGTAAGTAAAAATGTCACTATATTTTTTAAAACTATGCCAAAGTAAAATTCAGTTTAATAACTGTTTATAAAAAATAAATTGACTGAATATGTTGAATATGTTTGGTATTGTGTTCATTTCAAAATGAAGCGTTTTTCAGTTTTTCTGAAAACTGCCAATTTTATCATGAACTTTAAAGTGCTGTAATCAGAGAAATAAATTTTTTAGGGAAAAATCCTTTTAGGAAATTTTATAAATCACTTAGTTCTAACTACTGAATTTTTTTGAAAAAAATCTGTGATGGTGATTTGACATGCCCTGCCTGAGCTGAGATGGAATTGCTCTAAATAGATTGGAATTTATGTTATTTCTTTAACTTAATATCTTATGTATTGTATGGGCTATGTACTAAAATTTCAAGGTGACATTCTCAAAGCAAGGTGACATTGTTAAAGCGGGAATTGGAAGGTGATCATGTGCAGGTGGTGAGATGAGAAAGTGAAGGTTGCTGAGAGGCGTGTTCATCCTTCAGTGATATATGTGATTGATGAGCAAATAAGGGACATTCCACGAATCAAGAAAACAACGTGGAATGCGTGCAATGAATGAACTCCGCAGGAGTGTTGACATTGGGGAAAAGCAGTGATTTGAGAAGGGCGGATTTTGTCTGGGATTTTGGCAGTTCATATCTGGAGTTCGGACCTTGAGAGCAAGGGATACAGACGTCCCGGTTTGTAGTGCTCTGGCCCGAATAGTTGTGCGTTCTGAGAACCCATGTGTCGGGAGATTCGGAATTGATCTCCAGTAAAGTGAATCTAACGAGTGTAGAGTAAGGGGGAGAAGGTGTAATTTGAACAGTACACAACCAACCTTTTACTGTATTTAATTTAATGTTGAACCGGATCACTTATATCCGAGTTGTAACTGTGCATAGTGTATTATAGTGTGTACATAGAATATAAATAAACTGTTAATTTAGTTAAATAGATTGGAATTTATGTTATTTCTTTAACTTAATATCTTATGTATTGTATGGGCTATGTACTAAAATTTCAAGGTGACATTCTCAAAGCAAGGTGACATTGTTAAAGCGGGAATTGGAAGGTGATCATGTGCAGGTGGTGAGATGAGAAAGTGAAGGTTGCTGAGAGGCGTGTTCATCCTTCAGTGATATATGTGATTGATGAGCAAATAAGGGACATTCCACGAATCAAGAAAACAACGTGGAATGCGTGCAATGAATGAACTCCGCAGGAGTGTTGACATTGGGGAAAAGCAGTGATTTGAGAAGGGCGGATTTTGTCTGGGATTTTGGCAGTTCATATCTGGAGTTCGGACCTTGAGAGCAAGGGATACAGACGTCCCGGTTTGTAGTGCTCTGGCCCGAATAGTTGTGCGTTCTGAGAACCCATGTGTCGGGAGATTCGGAATTGATCTCCAGTAAAGTGAATCTAACGAGTGTAGAGTAAGGGGGAGAAGATGTAATTTGAACAGTACACAACCAACCTTTTACTGTATTTAATTTAATGTTGAACCGGATCACTTATATCCGAGTTGTAACTGTACATAGTGTATTATAGTGTGTACATAGAATATAAATAAACTGTTAATTTAGTTAATTGACAGCATTGGTATTCATTTACACAATCCTCAGAGTGGGTGACCGATATCGCCTAATAATATCGGTGGTGGCAGCTATAACTACTACGGACTTTCTTCAAAGTTGTGCGGGCTAAGAGGAACGTCCGACAATTCGTTTATGAAAAAATCACTTTTTGTTTACGCTTCGTAACGAGTTGAAGTAAATGAGACTATAAAAAATGCATAGTTTTTTTTCTACGTATTTTTTAAGAATGTGAAAGAAAAAAATGAAAAATCAACTTCGCAATCTTTTTAGGCTATCATAATTATTTTTTCAACGTATAACTGAAAACTATATAATAATAAACTAGTATTCGATGAAAACATTTCTCATAATATCACCATTTTAATTTTTTTTATATTCATTCTTTTTCTTTCAAGTCCTTTAACCCTTTGCGGCACACAGAAATTTTATTACTGAAGTGTTGAAATTATTAAATGACATCATAATTTGAAGGCAACTTAATTTATAAATAAAAAAGTGATATTTTACGCTTCTAGTAAACCGAATTTTTTAAGATTAAAATTCTGGTGTCTATGTGAACTTTGAGAATTTAAATTAAGTGGTTTTATAGACGCAAGTGGTTAAAGTTTTATTGAGGAAGTTTTAACATTTTGGCATACATGGTTGCGCATTTACTGGGGCATTATTAGATCTATTTTTTTTTCTTCTTTTGTTGTTGTTGTTGTTAAAAACGCATAAAAAGTATTTCTAAAAATTATAAAATTGCGTTTTTTCCCATTATCTAATGATTCAAATAATATGTCCAACAATAACCGTTTTGCCTTTTATTAATATAAATGCGACAGATACGAAAATGTGGTAATTGGACTTCATCCAAATAATGTTACTAAATGAAAAGCGTAATTAATTAGCCGTCATTTAATAATACAAATTATGAAAGTAATTAATGTTTATTATGCCACTTATGAGACACTAAGTATTAGGATATATTACAGTTCACGCAAATTAAGAATTAAAAGTACGAAACGTGATGATACATTTTACGATATATGGATTGTACGAAAAAAGTAACACAATAAATTAATTAAGTATTATGACATAATGTTTTTCTACATCTAATAAGTAAAAGCATTTTTTTAGTTAAAATAATAGAAATTAAGAACCATTATACAAAAATTAGAATTTTTAGATGAAATGTTTAAACTTATTAATTGATAATAAACATACAAAAAGTAAAAAAGAATATTTCTTCTACAAGAAATTTCATTTAGTTTTAAGTAACTAATGGACTGATGCGTTGCTTTTGCATTGCAATCTTTAAGGTTATTTTTTGAGTTCTTTGAGGTTATTTTTCCCTTAATTTTCTATCGACCACAATTTTTATTTAAACAACATTATTTAACAAAATGTAAACTACCTATTGGGTAAATGCAAAAGTTCAGGCGGAGTTTGAGAGTAAAAGTCACACAGTGATAAAGCTAACAAAGTTATTTATTCAATCGATGATAAAAGCTCCATCGTTTACTGTAACTGCTTGATTTCCAAGAGCTATACTGCTTAATTTCCAAAGTTCTGGCTGCATATGGATGCCCCGATCATAAAATGTGCTCGGTTTAGATTCGAAGAACGAAGACACGACGTTTTTTGAGTCATCTAAAGAATCAAGTTTTTTTCCATTTAAATGATTCTGTAAAGTTCAGAACAAGTGATAATCAGGCGGAGCAATATCCGAGGAATACCGTAGATGAGTTAGGATATCCCATTTCAGTTGTTCAATTTGTGCAGCATCTGTCTCGAAACATGTGGTCTAGCGTCGCCATGATGAAACACTACACCATTGTGATTTGACAAAATTGGACCATTCTGTTTGATTTCTCGATTCAGATTGGTTAATTGGCGACAGTACTTGACTGAATCAATCGTTTGGCCAGCGGAAAGAAACTCAAAATAAATTATGCCTTTGCAATCCCAAAAAACACAGAGCATCACTTTAATCGGGTAAAAATCGGGCTTTTGCCATCGCGTCATCAAGCTCACATTGCTGAACATTATTTTACAGGATCCATTTCTCATCGCTCGTCACTAATCGATCGAAAAATGGCTCGTTTTTGAACCACCCGAATAAAGAAACTGCAGCAGAAATTCGTTCGATTTTGTTCCTCTCGGTCAACAAATGGGGCACCCATATACCGAGCTTCAGATCAAATTTTATATTTTTTAAACTCGAAAAAGCGGCTGGTCCTTGAACTTTAAGTGCTGTAGTAACTTCCTCTGTTGAACTTCGCGGTGTATTTTCAAGTAAAGTACGAACAATATCGACATCAATGTGTGAAGGTCTACCGGATTGTGATTCATCATGAAGGTTAATTTCTTCGCAGAGAAATTTCGCTAACCATTTTTCCAAAGTTCGTTTAGCTGGTGCTTGACATTGATAAACCTCTTAATTGTTTTTACGGCTTCTGCAACGTTTATTCCCTTCCAAAACTCTTAAAGCATAACATACCGTAAATGCACCTTATAGACACCCATTTTGAAAGTAAATTTTCTCGAAGCAGTTTGTATCTACACAAATTAATTTTTTTTAAATGAAAGCTGCTCATGTTGCCTTTCTAACGATCTGTCTTACGTA
This sequence comes from Maratus speculifer, assembly GCA_964019185.1. NCBI lineage: Eukaryota > Metazoa > Arthropoda > Arachnida > Araneae > Salticidae > Maratus > Maratus speculifer. The sequence continues at coordinate 168,686,931 of OZ025292.1, forward strand.
GATGGTAGTATTAAAACAGCAATTTATGCCGCTTGTAACGACATCTATTGCACCTCCGCACGAACTTTTGAACGCACCCAATATATCAAAAAAACTTTTAAACATCTTTTTAATACTTTACTAATTGCTATACATTTTGTGTTTGCGCATAGTATGAAAGAAGTAATAGATCAGCTAACCGGGATCTGCTTGATTTAATAAAATCATTTTTTTTAATTGGTCAGACATCTTTTAACTTTCACCGAATATTTTTTTTAAATATAATACTGTATACAAAATATCCCATAATCTAAGTTATTTCACTTGATTCCTTAAACTTTAAACATGTAAATAAATTACAAATTACAAAGTTACGTAAAAAAGTACAAACGTTTACGTAAAAAATTTTAATAAAAGCATTAAAATTTTCTCGAGATTAAATTTGAAGAAGTATAAAAAATAAGCATTTGTTCGCCCTTTCTGTGATGTTAAAAGTAACATGTCGTCACATGTCATTATTTATTTTCTTTTTAAAATTAAATTCACCTTAATCAGAAATTAGTTATTAATTCTTTCAGAAATTAGACCTTTCTTACATTGTAACTTACACCATCCGTATCGGATCCTTGTCTGGCATTGTTTTTTTTGTCCGTCTACAGAATAAATTAAAACGAAATAACCATTAATATCTGATTCCTAATGCTGTTATCATGTACAATAAAAATAAACCAACAGCGAAACTTAGAATTTTCAAAACGCTAAAATGCTAATTGCAAAAATACCCCAGTATGCCACTCATACAATAATAACTTGCAATTTCGAGAAGTCATCATTATGCCCTCCCATACGAAAAAAGTCCCAATGAATGGTACGTGTAATTTTTTTTCCAACCACCTTCGTCGTTCCAAGCTCAAGCTCGTACTCTGATTGGTTGTTGCTCTCGGCACTGTTTTCATGCAACTTGGCGATAATTATACTTGGCGTAGCGATAGATGCTTCCGTCGAGGAGTTTGATTTCCTTCCGAACCGAGTACAAAGTAACTTTTCTCTTGCAGCATTGTATTGGATGGAACGTGTCTTACTGAAAGCTGTACTCTTTAAAAGTTTTTACACACAACTTTTTAATTTGCACTCGGTTTACTTCGTACTCGGTTCGGAAGAAAATAAAACTCGACGGAAGCGTCTATCGCTACGCCAAGTATGATTATCGCCAAGTTACGCGAAAACAGTGCCGAGAGCAACAACCAATCAGAGTGCGAGTTGGCCTTGGAACGATGAAGGTGGTTAGAAAAAAAATTACGCGAATGGTACAGGGTGTTTCACAAAGGACCCCTAACTTTAAAAATCTATTACTCGGAAACGGTGACAGACAGAAACATGAAACCAGTGGTGTGTTTATTAAAAAAATCGTAAGAATCTTATACATAAATCGGAAAATTTAGTTAAAAATAGCGCTCATAGATGGCGCTGAGAGCATTAAGACCTTCTAAAGAGAGTTAAGAAGCATTGAACGACCAGCCGTCGAAGTCACACTCCATATGTCTCAGTCCCCTTCAAGCTTATAAATAATCGTCAATATTACAGGGACGAGATAGCACAAGGGAATTTCACAACACAACTGGGAAGCTCCACACAAAGAGAGCGTGCAATGGAGCCAGTGGAATTCGAACCCCAAATCTCCAACACTGGAAAATGATTAGCGGCGTGGTGCTTTGACCACATGGCCACGGTGGCCCCCCGTATCCTTAAAACCTATCTTCTTTAAAATAGAGAAGGCGCACACTGTAAAAAATTTGACTCATTTGCTACAGCGTTACTCCACCGCTTTTATAGAAAACGGTTACTTTACTGTGTTATGGAGCATTCCCATTGGTCATAAAAGAGAGATTCTATAAAAGCTGTGGAGCAACGCTGCAGCAAATGGGTCAAATTTTTAACAGTGCACAGATATAGAGCCTATTCTGGGACGATGATCGCGTCGCCAAGGCTTGAAGGAGACTAAGGCATATGGAGTGGGACTTCGACGCTGGTCGTTCAGTGCTTTTTAACTCTCTTTAGAAGGTCTTAACGCTCTCAGCGCCGTCTATGAGCGCTATTCTAAACTAAATTATCAGATTTATGTATCAGATTCTTGCGATTTTTTTAATAAGTACACCACTGGTTTCATGTTTATAACTATCACCGTTTCCTAGTTAGAAAATTTTTAAAGTTACGAGTCCTTTGTAAACACCCTGTATGTCATCTATGCACTAATAAGGTGACAGACAAATCCATAATTTTGTAATAAAAAGTCAAGAACTATGTTTAAGCAAACTTCGCGAGAGGCTAATTATAAAATGTAAATTTTTAATGCTAAAGAGATATCGTTGTTTTCCTTTGTAATTTCTGTATGACCCCTGAAACACGACCATCCGGCATGATTTTCGCCTATTCGAACTCATATATCTACATGTATAAGTAGTTAAAATGTTTTGAATGAATAGTGCAGAAATTTAGTATGGATTTGTACTAAACTTTAATTATTTGATTTGTTTAATTTGATATTTCTTGAATTTTAATTTGTTGAAAATTTTAATCGATTTCACATTATTCTGTATTCTTTTATTTAAGTAAGTTTGTAATATATAAAATATGCATATGACCAGTAATTAAGGAATAAAAACCGATGTAAATGATTTTTGGACACTCTGTACAGATTTTCTGATGTTTATCTTTCTACAAAAAATATTTTCATAGCTCAACAAAGGCATAAGAAAAAGTTATATATGTGTTTGCGTGTGCGAGTAAAATAAAAATATTTTGTTGTTTCCCTGCATTATTTATTAAAAGCGACTGATGGCTTTTTCTAATCAGAAATAAACTTTTTTAGCTAATACACAAAACAAATGGCATTAATAATATCTCAGAAAAATGTTTAAACAAAAAAAATAATTTATAGCCTAACATATAGAACTGAAAAATAATAATTTTTAAAATTAAACTAATCGATTTTTTGTTTTTGAAACTAATATTTTTCACTCAAAACACATAGATTTATAAAAAAAAACATTATATTTGTACCGATGAAAACTTTCAATTGACAAAAACTATTAAAAATTGATGTGTAATGCGTATATCATGACATTTTTTTAAAATGTTATATCTATAAATAGGCGACAGTACTAACTAATTTTTTACACTCACATTGCTCTTTTATTCCTTGAGATTGATTAAGCAGTGTTATACTTATGATGCTCCTGGCAAAATGTGCAATTCCTCACTTGCTCGTTTTTTAATTAGCTGTGTCATCACTTAATTCAATTGTTGTACAGTAAAGGTATACTTATTATTAATAGATATAGTTTACTTATTTTCGTGTCCCAAGTGTCAATTTTTTGTGATTTTTCATTCTTGTTTTACTATGCACGATACCCCAGGTATTCCATTTTGTACCTTGTTATGGATCACGAAAGGAACAAATCGTACTTATTTTTTGTGGAATTTAAGGCAGTTTGATCTTGAAGATTCTACCTTGGTTCAACAATTTTTTTTTATTTTCCGCGATATTTTCTAATATTTCTACGATATTCATTCTCTTTCTCTTTTTTATATTTATCTGTGATTAAAGATGGCAAAATATCACTAACAACTTCATTAGAGGTCTAAAAATCTCTTAGTTTTTTAAATGGATTTCATGACATCCTATCAGGGGATTTAACGCCGACTCAATCGGCACAGACGGCTTTTTGTCTTATGTCAGTAACTAATACAGCTTTCTCGCGGGATTAGGTACGCTTAGTTAAAAAGACTTTGTGGCACCTAATGGTATTGGCCGTGGAAATAGCATGTCAAAAATTACTGATGTGCAGAGAATTTGGAGCTCTGATTTATTCGGGACACCTGGAAATACTATCTGTGATTGACAGGAACTCCTTGACAAACATACTCCATGTACCGTATGAAAGGACGATGTAAGACAATCAAAATTCAGAAAGACAATCCTATCAGAATTCAAATATGTGCGACCTAATTGGATGCTCTATCCAATCAAAAAGCATAAATAAAATAGCTGTAAACATCAGATACAAATTTATATACATATCTTTATAAATATACTGATTTATATACAGGGTGTTTCGCTACCAGACCGACAAATTTTGAGGGGTGATAGTAGACATAAAGATAAACGTTGTTAAATAGGAAACCATGGGGCGCAAACGTCTTCTGTAGGAGCTAGGGGTTATTAAAGTTTAAGGTCCAAAAATTCAAACGCTGATAAAAATTAGAAAAAAGGGTCGATTTGTTTGCGGTTTTCTCTAAAATCATTCTTTATATCACGATTTTTTATTTTTTTTTTTTAATTTTAAAGGTTAAGTTCGAAAATTGTCGATAGAAGGCGCTTTAGACTTTAGAGTAACGAACAAATACTTTTCGCCGTTCTTTTGTGCATGGGGTTGAAATTATTCTAAAGCTTAGACTTTAACTAAATTTTAAGCCCAAAATCGGAAACATGGGGATCGGCTAATTAGCGAAAATTAGAATGTGAACAGAGAGGGACATTTTAAACGCTCATAAACATTGGTCAAACTAATCGATTTTGTTGCGGTTTGCGTGTAGGTCATTCCCTTGGTATTTATTTTATTCAAAATGATGTACAGCTTTCATGTCCTCATTTTTTGATAGAAGGCGCTTCCGACACATGTCCGGCATTTCAATGGTATTACTCCTGGGTGTTTTACTACCAGACCACCATACTTCCAGGAAGTGTAAGGGATGCAAAGACGACTCGGAATCACACAGGAATGTGACGTTGAAAATTGCTTTTTGCATGTTACATTTAAGAAAAAGCAGAAAAAACCACAGAAACAAGCAGAGAAACAGCAGCATGTTAAAGTGAACTGAACAAAGTTTATTTAAAGGTTTTACTGCAAAAAGTGTTCTAAATTACGATCAGAAAAAGACAGCGACAGTAGATGGCGCTGCGATTTTCTTGCGGTAGATGGCGCTAACGGTAATGCGCGTGAAAGTTTCTCTCTCGTTGAGCAGCTTTATGTGGTTCCAGCACAATCGCGTTCTTCCACATTTTGCCAGTGATGATCATCGATACATCAATGTAACATATGGACAGCGGTGGATAGTGTTGTATAAATTTTAGAGAATGTGTAAAATTAATCAAATTACATCAAAGTTAAATAATAAAAGGTAAGATAATGTAACTTACCTTCTTTGTCCACGATCGTCCACGTCTTTTCTAATTTACCTTTTTTAAATGTCCATTGAAAAATCCATTGAGGTTAATAATCCTGGAAAAGCTTGGCAAATTTTATTAATATGTATGTGTGTTCTCTGGGAAATCATCTGAGCAAGTTTTAAATTAATTAATTTATATATATATCTTAAAGATAAAAATTACAAACTGGAGCATACATTTTTAGCTCCTTACTGCTTAAACACACAGAGAGAAGTGAAAATAATAGCAAAGAAAAATGATTACATAAAAATAAAAGAAATAAAAGTTATTCAAACATTATCATTAAGTTCTTATTATTTTTGTTTAAAATGAATAAATTTATAAAACTAGTTTTTTGTTTCTGATGAATAGATGATAAAACTATTGCTCCTTTTGACACTTAATTACAAATCAGTTCATCAAATAGATTTATAACGAGTAAATGATGTAAGAGTACTTTAGTAAAAGATTGACAGTCATCATAACAAATAATCAACGTGATTTATGGTGATTATTTTCCTGAAGTATATTAAGTTGATTTATTGTAAATGATTTTCTGAAAGATATTAAGTTGGTTTATTGTAAACGATTTTCTGAAAGAGATTAATGTTACTAACATTCCCTTCTTAATCTCTTCAGATTAATCAGCAAGCAAGTTCATAGATATTCTGTGATTTAATAGTTCAAGTTTGGGCACCGGTTTAGTCAAAACATCCGCTATCATGTGTTTTGATGGGCAGTACTTTAAATCAATTATTCCATCTTCCTTTAATTGTTTTTTTGCATGAAAGCGGATATCGATATGTTTCGAGCGTTTTGAAAACTTTTCACTTTCCACCATTTTTATAGAACTTTGATTATATTGATATAAAACTATTGGTTTTGTCTGAGGTAGACCTAAATCTTCTAGGAGTTTCACTAACCATTGAATTTCTACACTTGCGTTTGAGGCAGAAACATATTCAGCCTCAGCTGATGAAAGAGCTATACATAATTGTTTTCTTGTGCTCCACTGTATTGCATTATTCCCCAAAAGGAAAAGATTACCGCTTGTTGATTTTCTTGTCTTAATATCCCCACCCCAGTCAGCATCCGCGTAGGCTTTTAGAATCGGCTCAGCTTTGGTGTTTATGTGCAAGTTTAACTGTTTCGTGCAGTTTAAATACCGGATTACTCTTTTAACTGCTATCCAGTCTTCTTTCCGTGGGGATTCATTTCTTCGGCTTAATATATTTACGGAGGCAGAAATATCCGATCTGGTGACCGATGCAATATAAAGTAAAGTTCCGATAGCTTTTCTATAACTTGTGTTGTTAGGTAGTAGATTATCATTGTCTTCTAATCTATTAAAATTGGGTTCCATCGGAGTACCTACTGGTTTGGCTTCTTCTAACTTAAACTTTTTGCCAATTCTTCTATTTTGGTGCTTTGATTTAATTGATAACCATCTGCTGTTTTCTCTATTTTGATACCCAGATAAAAATTTAGTTCTCCTAGATTCTTTAGCTCATATTCATTGTTGAGTTTTTGTATTATCTCGGTTATTTCGTCATCTTTTCCTGCTATCAAAATATCATCTACATAAACAATGATATATGATTTATTTTTTCCTTCATTTCGAATGTATAAACATGTATCTGAATTAGATTGTTCAAAGTTTAAATCCTTTAACGATTTTGTTATCTTAGTATGCCATGCTCTGGCTGCTTGTTTTAACCCGTAAATTGATTTATTTAATTTACATACTTTATTTTCTTGATTTGGAATAATATAGCCTTCTGGCTGAGTAATATAAATTTCTTCATCTAAATTTCCATATAGGAAAGCCGTTTTTATATCAACGTATTTTATTTTTAATTTGTGGTAAGCTGCTGCTGCTATGAAGAATCTAATTGTTGTGTATGAAACTATAGGTGAAAAGGTGTCTTCATAGTCTATGCCGTATTTTTGAGAATAGCCTTTGGCAACTAGTCTGGCTTTATATTTCTGTATTTTACCTTTATCGTCATTCTTAGTTTTAAAAATCCATCTAGAACCAATTATTTTTCTACCTTGTGGGGGATCTACAAGTGTCCATGTGTTGTTTTTGATATGAGAATCTATCTCTTCTTGGGTGGCATTTAACCAATTTTGTTTTACTTCTGGATTCTCTATATTCATTATGTCGTGAAAATTTTCTGGTTCTTTAACGTGTTCGTGATTTACTATATAAATAAATCGGTCTGGAAGGACACCTTTATTGGTTCTTTCTGATCGTCTTGGTTCGGGTGTTGATTGTTTGGACTCATTTGGTGTGTCTTCATTATTAGATACTTCGATTTCTATAATGTTTTTAAACTGTGATTTTTCACTTTCGTTAGATGATTTTTCTTTAAAATTTGAGATTCTACCTTTGGATTCATGTTTTTATTTTCTAGAAACTTTACTGTTCTGGCGATTATTATTTGTTTACCGCTAGTGTAAATACGGCATCCTTTGGAGTAATTGTCGTAGCCGACGAAAATGCCTTCGACTGCCTTGTCATCTAATTTTTGTCTCTTATTTTTATTCACATAAGCAAAGGCTTTACAGCCAAATACTCTAAGGTAATATAAATTAGGTGGTCTATTATTCCAAAGTTCAAACGGAGATTTTTCAGTAGCTTTTGTTGGTAATCTGTTTTGAAGGTGATTTGCTGTACAAATCGCTTCACCCCAGAATTTTTGAGGTAAGTTTGCTTCGCTAAGTATAGCTCTGGTCATTTCAATAAGCGTTCTGTTTTTGCATTCGGCAACGCCGTTTTGGCTCGGAGAATATGGAACAGTGTGTTGGTGTCTGATGCCGTTTTTCTTAAGAAAACTGTCGACTAAATCATTGTCGAACTCCCCTCCGTTGTCCGTTCTGATGCTCTTTGGCTTTTCGCCAAATTTATTACTAACTAGGGCAACATATTCTTTAAGTTTTTCGTAAACTTCAGTTTTCTTAGATAATAAATACAGAATTGTAAATCGAGTATAATCCTCAATGAATGTTACGAAATATATTTTTCCGCCTATGGTTGGTGTTTGAAAAGGGCCACATACATCAGAGTGCAGTAATGCCAATCGTTTAGTGGCTCTATAATCTGCTAATTTTGGATAGGGTGCATCGGTTAGCTTTGTTTTGATGCAAGTTTCACATGTTGTGTTGTGCTTGCAATGATTTATTTGTATTCCTTTCGCTAAGTGTTTTTCTTCAATTTGTTTGATAGACGCGAAATTTTTATGGCCTAATCTTCTGTGCCACAACTCTACACAATTTTTATTGTTACAACTGTAAGTTTGATTTGCATAATTTGTGTTAGCGGTTTCATTTGCTAATTGAATTTCATATAAATTATTTTTTTTTCGTGCTTCTAGGCGGGTGATTCCATTGAATGTTAAGTTACATTTGTCATCTTTAAATAAAATCTCGCAGCCATTTTCTGTAGCTTTACTAACGGAGAACAAATTTGTCTCGATCTCTGGCGCAAACAAAACATCTTTAAGGGTTATGTTGTGTGTTTCACCGTCTGAGGTTTGTGTTTTTATTAGTGTATTACCCGATCCACAAGAAACTAGTTTGTTACCATTCGCAATAACAACGTTAGTTTTTTCATTTGATTTTAATTCCGTAAATAAACTTTCATCATTTGTTATACGGCTAGAACTGCCACTATCAACTATCCAAGCTTTGTTATTCCGTGGTTTTATTATGAACGCACAGTGTTTGTAATCTTGATTACTTTCATACTCATTATCATTGGTATTTTGATCTGGATTTAATTCAACGTCATTTCTAACATTTTTCTCATCCTTTTGGAAAACAAGAGAAGAATTGAAATTTTTCTTTTGTTTATAATATGTATTATTTGAAGGATTTGTTTGTTTGTTTTTAATATGCCGACATTCTTTAGTGGAATGGTTTTTCATTTTATAATTTGAACAGAACTTTTGATCTTTTTTATATCCTGTATTGTTAAATTTATATCCCGCATTGTTGAATTTCTTCGTATTCTTGAACGCTTTAGCTGTATTTTCAGACAATTCATTACTATAGCTTCTGCGATTAAATTCATCAATGAGTTTATTTTTTATAAAAATGGAAGTTAATTCCTCTTCATTTCTCGATTCAAGAGCTGTGATAAGAGTGCCGTATGATGCTGGCAATGAGCACAACAAAAGCGCTGATATATGGCTATCTTTAATATTTTCTCCAATTGCGGATAATTTATCAACAATTTCTAATATATTTGTGATATGTTTTACCATATTGCCCCCCTCATTTAATTTCGTGCTATACAATTTTCTAAGTAAATAAAGTTTACTTGATAGATTTCAACGCTCATGTATTGATTTAAGTGCATTCCAAGTTTCTTTCGCAGTTTGAATATTCTTCACGTAGACGATCTGGCTGTCTTCTATACTTAGGTTAATGACAGCCCTAGCCTTCCGGACCTTTTTGGACCAATCATTAGTAATTGGGGTTGGTGGTGTTTCGGTTATGATCTCAAAAAGATCCTCTTTTATGAGAAGCATCTCCATTTTAAATTTCCAAGAGGAATAATTTAGTTTAGCTTCTCTATAATCTGTGCATCTTTCACCGATGCCATCTTTATTTATATCACCACCTTTTACTTTTTAAATAAACCCCTTTATTAATTAAATTGTTATACACTAATATTTAATATTTAAAAAAAGGCATGATACACATTTTCTCTCATTGTTCTCTATTTTTTTTTATTTTGTCAATGTTATATATGAGCACATGATCAGTCTCATAATCTTTGTTGTATAAATTTTAGAGAATGTGTAAAATTAATCAAATTACATCAAAGTTAAATAATAAAAGGTAAGATAATGTAACTTACCTTCTTTGTCCACGATCGTCCACGTCTTTTCTAATTTACCTTTTTTAAATGTCCATTGAAAAATCCATTGAGATTAATAATCCTGGAAAAGCTTGGCAAATTTTATTAATATATATGTGTGTTCACTGGGAAATCATCTGAGCAAATTTTAAATTAATTAATTTATATATAAATCTTAAAGATAAAAATTACAAACTGGAGCATACATTTTTAGCTCCTTACTGCTTAAACACAGAGAGAGAAGTGAAAATAATAGCAAAGAAAAATGATTACATAAAAATAAAAGAAATTAAAGTTATTCAAACATTATCATTAAGTTCTTATTATTTTTGTTTAAAATGAATAAATTTATAAAACTAGTTCTTTGTTTCTGATGAATAGATGATAAAACTATTGCTCCTTTTGACACTTAATTACAAATCAGTTCATCAAATAGATTTATAACGAGTAAATGATATAAGAGTACTTTAGTAAAAGATTGACAGTCATCATAACAAATAATCAACGTGATTTATGGTGATTATTTTCCTGAAGTATATTAAGTTGATTTATTGTAAATGATTTTCTGAAAGATATTAAGTTGATTTATTGTAAATGATTTTCTGAAAGAGATTAATGTTACTGACAGATAGGTCGTGGTTGCCCGGTTTATTGGCCTGACAGATCACCGGAAATATCAAGTATGAGCTTCTTATGCTGGGGTCACATGAAAAGTTGGGTGTATGAGAATCCCGTACCATGAATTAAAGACTTAGCAGCTCGTATTTCTGTAGCTTCCGGAAATCTATCAAAGATTCCAGGAATCTTTCAAAGCGTGAGGGATTACATACGACGCCGCTGCCATGCATGTCGAATTACTTCTGGTGGCAATTTCGAACATCTTTTCTAGTAAAACCTTTAAATAAACTGTTTTATGTCATATTAACGTGTTGCTGTTTCTCTGCTTGTTTCTGTTGTTCTCTGCTTCCTGTAACCATAACTCGCAAAAAAGACATTTTCAACGTTACATTCCTGTGTGATTCCAAGTCGTTTTTGCATCCCTAACACTTCCTGGAAGTATGGTAGTCTGGTAGTAAAATATTACCTGGAAAAATACAGGAGGACCTATCCTGAAACTCCAGGTGTATGAAAAAATAGTACAGGTCATATATTTAAGTATTTTTTTTTTCAAAAATCACATTGGATTTTTGAAATCCCAATTGGTTTTTTGAAATCCCCCCAACAAATTAAAAAAATACGAATATCTTTTAGATAACCCTGTCAAAACTAATGAATGACAAGCGTTCAAACTTTAGATTATCTTTAAGTGGTTTATTGTAATAAGTAGTGTTATAATTTGCAGAATATAAAAAAGTTCTTTTCAGATAACATGCCAAATAATCTTGTACACAACACCCTGTAATCAGAATTCAAAAATAATAAAAATTTTATGAATAATAATCAGGTTTACTCAATAATTTTTCACTGCGCATTCGCAAAAGCAATCAAAATATAATTTCCATAATGTATTCACTAAATTTATAGAGCAAGTCTCAAAAACATAACTTGAAAATTTTGAAAATTATCGTTGATGGATTAAGCTCGATATCCAATGATCCCAAAAGTAAGCAAAAAGATGAGGGCCGGTATCCAAATATAGTAATACGTGCAATTTGATGTATGATGTATTGACACTAATCAATGGATATGTGGATAAAGCCTTTCATCTTTTTGCTTCTTTTGGGGAACGACGGATTTTGAGCTTATTCTATCGACAATAATTTTAGAATTTTCAAGCTATTTTTTTAGACTTTCACAAAAGTTGATCAATATATTTAGTTAACACATTAGTCAAATTATATTATGATTGCTTTGACGCAAGAGCAATAAAAAATTATTTAGTAAACCTGCTCATTATTCATACAATTTTTATTGATTTATAATTCTGATTACAGTGTTTTAAGTACAAGATAATTTGGCATGTTATCTGAATTTTTTTTAATATTCTGCAAACTATAACACAATTTATTACAATAAGCCACTTAAACATAATCTACAGTTTAAACGCTTTTGCTGCATTAGATTTGACAGGGTAAGGACAGGTATTTGACAGGTTTGTCCTTTTTTGATTTGTTGGCTGTTCCCTACGGGATGTTTGAAAAAAAATATATATACGGAAATATATGACATGTAATATTTTGTTTACTCACCTGGAGTTTCAGGATAGTTCCTAAAGTATTTTTCCAGATGTACACTGCTCAAAACAATTAAAGGATATTTGAAGTTTTATATAAAATAAAGATATAAACGAAATTTTTTTTGCCGAAAATAGAAGAAGAGAATCACAAATGCAATTTTTTCTGGTTTTCAAACTGTGGAGTATGCAAGTTTTGAGTTCGACGTCGAAAACGTCGCTTCAGCGGCAGCGAATGAAATTTGACTTTCAACTGGATAAAAGAGAATGAAGACAAGGATGATCGGCATTCAGTGATTGCTTTGTTTCGATGAGTACGATGTCTCAGCGAAGTCATTTGACAGATTCAGAAGCTTGGAGAATTGTTGGTAGGTTAGAAGGGCGCCAAACTCAAGCCGAAGTAGCGCAAGCCATTGAAGTGTTACAAAGTGTCATTTCCAGGATCTGGAACCGTTTTTTTGGAGAGTGGATGTGCAGGACGAAGACCAGGGCAAGGTCGTAGACGGGCAACAACGCCCAATGAAGATCGGCATTTAGCGTTAACAGCTCGGAGACACCGAAACATGAATGCTACTCTTCTCCAACAAAACCTTCGCTCGGCTACAGGCACCACGATTTGAACTCAGACTGTCCGAAACCGGCTTCATGCTGTAGGTCTGTATGCTCGTCGACCGATGGTATGTGTTAGATTAACATCAAGGCATCGTCGCGAACGCAGTGAGTGGGCAACCGAGCATGTCAACTGGAGGAGAAATGAATGGAGCAATATTCTGTTTTCTGACGAGTCCCGTTTTTCTGTGCATCCGGATAATAGGCGTATTTTCATCTGGAGGGACCGTGGCAGTAGGAATAATCCTGCGTTCGTGCACGAAAGTGTCAGATTTGGCGGTGGAGGAGTGTTGGTGTATGGTGGCATCTCCATTGACGGGCGCACTGACCTCTACAACATTCGAGATGGAGCTCTGACTGGTCGCCGATATAGGGATGAGATCCTCAGACCTATTGTAGTCCCTTACGCTGCAGCAATCGGAGATAACTTTATTTTAATGGACGATAACTGCAGGCCACATCGTGCAAACCTGGTGGGGGATTTCCTTTTCGAGGAAGGAATCGTTCGAATGGAATGGCCAGCGTGTTCTCCAGACATGAATCCAATCGAGCACGTTTGGGACGCTCTAGGAAGACGAGTTTCTGGTCGTCAACAATACCCACAAACTCTCCAAGAACTGGAAAGAGCTTTTCTGGAAGAGTGGGGCAGAATACCCCAACTCGTCATTAATAGCCTCATTGAGTCCATGCCTCAAAGGTGTTCAACGTTGCTGGCCGCCCGTGGAAACCATACCCCCTACTGAAAATGATTTTCTTTGAAGAAAACACCTTTTCTTATTCTTTTTTTCTCATATGCACAAATTGTGTTTTTTTCCTTTTGTACACAAATGCGCAATAAAATGCATTTTTTTCTGCCAAACATGTGTAATTTATTCTCACATAACCTATTATGTCTGTCGACCATGTATCAATCAGCTAAAAAGTTTCCCAGATACAAAATCCACCAAAAACTGCAATATCCTTTAATAGTTTTGAGCAGTTTATAACAAAATGTTATTATTTTTTAATTCTAATTACAGGTTATTGTATACAATATTGTTTGTCATTTTTTTTAAAGAAATTTATTATCTATTGAATTATAAGCACTTATAAGCAATGAGAATTATCAGCAAAAAAACTTGGCAAAATTTGGGACTGTTTTTATAAAAACCTTTATGTTTCTACAAGTATACATGCTAGCTTCATAAAAATGATCACAGTTTATTACAGTAACTATTTTAATCATAATCTGCAGTTTGAACGCTTTTGCTACATTTGACAGGTTTGACAGGTTTATCCAAAAGATAGATCCAAGTCCCCTACGGGGTTTCGCGAAAACGTCTTCAAAAGTATGTATATACAACCATTATTAATATTTTTACAAACCTGAAGTTTCAGAATAATGCCCCATGTATTTGTTAAAATATTTAACAGAAAGTCAAAAATCTTAAGGTGGTCATATGAATGTGACTGGACTCTGTATGTGTTATATTTTCCTAATACATAGGTTATTATATTTTCAATAATCATTTGTATAAAACTAAATGCCATGTTCATCTATTAAACTCGCTTTAGCAAACACAGTTAAAAACTGTAATGATTGCCTATTTGCAACCATATTTACAATATTAGTGGTGCATATGATATTATGTCGTATTTATTTATGCACATTAAGTAAATTTATTAAGAGTTATGGAATACTTTAATTTTTCATTAATTGCGTTCTCCGTAATAGTTTTTTTCAATCTTTACCTGCTTATGTTTCAACTTTCAACAAGACAATTTTTTCTAAATGTCTGTGTAGAAAGAAAAATAAATAAAATCTATTGACGCTATATTTATTTGATGGAGATGCACATGCTAAATGCTATATTAACGTATTTTAAAGTACATTAAAACTCTTATTAAAAAGCTACAGAAAAATTATCATAGTTTCTAAATGAGATTTTTAAAGTATAAAATAAAACTGAAATTTTCTGAAATTTCGCACTTTTTACATAAATATTTTATCTAAAATGTATCTTTTTTTCTGCGTTTGTTTTTTACATATTGGATTTCATACGCAAAATAAATATGTATGTAACGTAAAAATTAAATAATATATTTGGCGGTATTCCATCTAAATGATCAACAGCAGGGTAGCAGCCGTAGTGTAAGTTACCAAGCAATGGACAGGGATATATGAGAATTTCCCCGTAAAAAATTAAGTCACTCAGCCTTTGCATTCATATTTTTTTTTAATTCATAAGAGGGGTAAAGTTATCCCAGCATTGCA
Source organism: Maratus speculifer (assembly GCA_964019185.1). NCBI lineage: Eukaryota > Metazoa > Arthropoda > Arachnida > Araneae > Salticidae > Maratus > Maratus speculifer. The sequence goes on from OZ025292.1 coordinate 168,702,022, forward strand.
CACATCGACTATTACAATCTTCGTGAATCAAGCGGCATCATTTTATATTACAATTTAACGGGCGTCCTACCAATTCAAAAGACAGATGCATTCTGCTGCTCCTAAAACCTAGAATGAACTCCGACACCAGTGTGACCGTTTTTTCAAGCTAAAAGCAGGCTAGATTTGGACTGACAACAAGCTAAAAATAAATTCGATGGTCATGCCATCTATACGAGAATCTGTTAATTTGGAATCAATAGACTGACAACTATCTTTTAGCCTGAGTTTTTAGCTTGATTTAGCTTGTTGTAAGTCCTACAACAGTCCAGATTTCTTACAACAATCCAAAAACGGTCACGCTGTCCGACACTCACACGAAAAAACTACCCCTCCTCAGTCTGCGTCAGTAAATTAAAAATCCAATTAGGATTAACTTGAAGCTACGAAGTCAGAAATCATCACCTTTGATTGGCAGACGAGGCGTGGCCTCCCCATAAGAATTTGATATTGTCTCGTAAATAAACTAACCGGTTAACCTCCGCGCAAGGACACATCGGCAGACAATTTTAATAAAAAACAAAATTAAAATCTCGATAATGTTCTGAAAAGGAAAAAATAAACTCTACATTGAAAGAATATTACGAAATCGCTTTCCCGCTCTTTTTGAGAAACACACAATAGATTATTAATAAGTTAAATAAAATAAGAAAAAGAACTTTAGCTGTTAAAAGATTAATACATTACGAAACTAAAAAGGAAGGTTTCCATACGGAGATACTCAGAAAAATCTGAAAAAATTACAGAATGTTCTTCTCATATAGTTATATATGTTTATAAAAAAAATCGGTGTAACCTCCTTATAACGTCCGTAAAAAAATAATAATAATTTCGTTTATTTGGCGATTTATCTCCGGTTGGCGAAAAAACGAAATTTTGAAAAATACGCTTTTACGCTTCGAATACTTTTTAAAGAAAAAACATTCTATGTTCAATTTATTTAAATAAGTTTAGTTTAAGTAATTTTAGTTTTGCATTTTTACTTTACTTTAAGTGTAATTTTGTCATATATGTTTATATGTACTTATAACAAAATGAAATTAATATATTTATCATTTAAAACTCAATTTAAATTGATTAAAATTGTTCCAAATTGAAAAAGACACTGTTAAAAATCTGCTGCATTTTGTTGCAACGCACTCCCTTGCTTGTATAGAAAACGGTTACTTGGCCGTGAAATGGAGCTTTCTCATTGGTTGGAATAGAGATATTATATACAAGCGGTGGAGTGCGTTGCAGCAAAATGCAGCAGATTTTTAACAGTGTTGCACAAGCTACAACACCGCTAAAAATCTGTACCATTTTCTGCAGCGTTTCTCATTGGTCAGAAGAGAGATATTCTATAAAAGTAGTAGAGTGACGTTGCAGTAAATGCTGCAGATTTTTAACAGTGAAGTTAATTAAAATCAATTTTCAGATTCGTTAAAATCGTCTGCTTTTGGCGAAGAAATGCATTGCTCGCCAAATTCCGCTTCGCTTTCAGCTCTTCACGCCAATTATTCCAAACTATTTTATTTTTTTTACATATCAATAATGTAATTCCGCCGCTAATTTTCACTGATCCTTTATTACCTACATGAGTAGTTTAATTCATATTATATTTGCGCCGATTTGTAATAAAAAAATGCCCATTTTGCCCTCTTTGAGCTTTTAATTCTCAATTTGTTGAACATACGTTTAATCTTATAAGATTAAACGTATATTCCACAAATTGAGAATTAAAAGCTCAAAGAGGGCAAAATGGGCAATTTTTTTTATTACAAATCGGCGCAAATTTTTTATTTTATTTTATTACATGTATATAATAATGAATTTTAAGGGAAAGTTCTTTTAGTATTGCTTTTATTTCTAGATTAATTTCCGAGACAAGTCAACTATTTCGCAATATGTTAAAATATAGCACAAAATGTAGTAAAAAAAGATGTTTCGTACTTATTTTGGAATAGGAAAACTTCAGAATGAACGTGGAAGCAAAGTAAAATTTGCAGATAGCAGACACATTTTTTTAATGAAATTTCTTTTTATTTGGCAGTATAAGTATTATTTAAAGATGTACTTTATCTTTATTTTAATAGTAGCACTGTTATGAATAAATAATGGACCACAAGCATTTCTGACGTGAAAGAACATCACGATGGATTACAGCTAATCAGCTTCTCGATTTATCCCACAAGCGTTTCCCAAAAGCCAATCAAATACCGCAATGCTCGTGGGAAATATTTTAACTCCGCACAGTGCTGGTGGTTTATTGTCAAATCTGTTTGAAAAATGAAATAAGGACTTAAAATTTTTAGTAGTGCATTGATGTTAAACTTTGTAAGTTTAAAGAAATAATATAATTATTTGAGGTGTAATAACAAAGTATGTAAATTACGTCGCTTATTAAAAAAAAATTTAATTCAATTTTAATGTTTACATTAATATATGAATTCCATTTTAATGTGACTGTTAAGTGATAAAAACAATATATTTAACAATGATCAAAAACAATTTCTTACGAGATATCATTTTAAAAAAATCATAGCAATGCATATGTTGCCATTCTGTTATATATGTAATACAAAAATTCAGATTCCAATTCAAGTTTTCAGTCATTAATAAAATAATTCTTATTAATACACTAAATTTTAAACACATTTTTGAAAATTTGTAGTGAATGACATTTCTTGTTAACACAGCTTTTTTCAAGTAAAATTCATTTATTAAATTTAATTAATTAATTTTAGTTTTATATGGGAAAAAAACTACACTTTAATACAAGTGGCGATTAGAGAAAAAAGCGTCAAAAGAAATCGTGCAAATGAAAGAGAAGATGAAAAGTGCCTACATTTAGATAATCAAAATCAAAGATTACAGGATCCGTCTCAAGTGCAGCGCGAAACTCGTCAAAGACATGCACTATCAGTAACACATGAAACTCAAAAACATCGCGAATTACGATTACAAAATCTATGTCATGGACAAGCACTAACAATAGAAAATGAGACGCAAGAGCAGCGGGAAACACGATTACATGATCTACGTCGAAGATTAGCATTAAAAATAGCAAATAAGATGAAAGAGCAGTGCGAAACACAATTAGAAAATCTACGTCATAGACAAACACTAATAATGGCTAAAGAGATGCAAGAGGACTGCGAAAAACGATTACAAAATCTTCGTCTTAGACAAGCACTATCAATAAAATATGGCTATAAAAAACGCGAAGCTAGCCAAGAAAGACAACGTATTCTGCATTCACAAGAATTGATATGAGTAAATACACAAATCGCTACATTCGACAGAGCCATCAATACATTCTGTTGCAGAACTTGCGAAATCTGTATGAAACGACGCTATCCCAATTTAGTCGCAAAATGCTATTTGGCTGAAAAGAAGTCGGGCTTACCGGATGAATTAAGAAACAAGCGAATCCTTCTACTATGTCATCGCTTTATATATTACATCAATAGTATTAAGGATTATTTTGAAACATTTTGGATCCTTGTTCTATTCTAAGAAAGCTGCAAGAATTGACTCAAAATTAAACCATTTATAAAAATGTATTAAAAATACATTTGTAAATGATTTTCTCATTTACAAATTGTGAAAGAAAGTGTGAAATAATTGTAGGAATTTAAAAATTATTATAGAAATGCATTTACACTATATGACAAAAGTGACTTTCTACTTCCTATTTTAGACATTTTGTTAAATATCTATAAAAATACATGAAGAATTATCCTGAAACTCTAAATGTGTAAACATAATAATACAGATCATATATTTCCGTGAAGATTTTTTCTCAAAACACTATTGGGGACCGTCAACTATTTTAAAAAGAACGAATATTTTTTTGCTAATCCTGTAAAAACTAATACAGTAAAAGGATTTAAACTATAGATTATGATTAAATGGCTTATTGTAATAAACTCTGTTCATATTTATAAAGATAATATATATACCGTAGTGAAATTAAGGCTTTTATAAATAAACACAACCAAATTTTTGCTGATAATTTGGAGAGTTCGTAATATAAAATAATCTTCTTTTCCGAAACTATCACAAACAACAATATGCAAAACAACCTTGTAATCAGAATAATAAAACAATAAAAATCGTATGAAAAATGAGCAGGTTTACTATTACAAGTTTACTGCAATAATTATTAATTGCGTGAATGCTATCAAAATTTTCTTTGGATATTGTGTAAGTTAAATATATAGAGCAACTTTTTGAATGTCTCAAAATATAGCTTGAATTTCTAAAAGTTTTCGTCGATAGAATAAGCTTAAAATCCATTATTTCCAAAATAAAGAAAAAATATGAGGGTCTGTATCCATTTATCCATTCATTAGTGCCTATTTACATGACACTATTTAGTCTGCTACCGGGTGCCCAGTAAATAACTGAACCATTTTGAACTTAAATAACAAATAAACAGTTTGAGATAATAATGCGCGGTTTGCGGTGTTGTTAGAAAATCAATAAATTTTTAAACATGTACTTTGTTAATATAGTTAAAATTTCGGAAAAAAAATAACGCGCTGGCGGTATCAGGCTGTTTGAATACAGACATGACTCTAATTCTCATAAATATGGGATTTTTGGCCGAATCTGAATCTATATGTTGAAACGACTCTCGAATCAGCTTCAGAAATAGGGTACGTTGATTGGAAAGTGATTTAAAATAATATTTGTGATTGAACCATCTGTATTATATTTCCCCTCCTCACTCTTGAGACTGAGATATTGTTTTAGATATTATTATATTACATTAGCAAAGTGCATATTTTAAAATTTATTTATATTCTAATAACAATACAGAAAGCCGCGCATTTTTATCTCAGTTTTTTTGTTATTTGCATTCAAAATGGGTCAGTCATTTACTGGACATCCGGTATATTTGGATACAATCCCTCCTCTTTTGGAACAACGAATTTTAAGCTTATTCTATCAACGGTCATTTTCAGAATTTTAAAAATTTTGAAACAGTTGCTCTAATCCTTTAACTAACACAATATGCAAAAGAAATTTTGATAGCGTTTACACATGCTCAATGAAAAATTATTTCATAAACTTGTTCATTTTTCCTACATTTTTTTATTAATTTTAAATTCTGATTACAGGGTACTGTGTACAATGTTGTTTTCATATTTTCGGAAAAAAACATCATTTTATACTAAGAACTCTGCAAATTATAAGCAAAATCCTTGGAAAAAATTGTGATTTTTTTTATATAAAAATCTTAATGTAACTACGAGTATACATGCTATTCATATAAAAATAAGCACATTTTTATACAATTATCCACTTAACGCATTTAATAATAAACCATAAGCACTTATAAATCATTAAAAATCATTTTATATTTAATAATATATGAGCTAAAACATTCTTTATAAAGAATTCAGTATTTGTGATCCCCTGAAATCATTTCTCTTATTTTGAATACATAATGAAATACATTCCAGTTTGCATTATAAACCTTTTTGCTAACATAATAAAATTGTTTTGTAAAATTGTGCGGATTTTTTAATTTTAATATACTCTCGAACATTTATTTTATTTTATTTTATTTTATTTGTGTATTTTAAACATTTTTGTGATAAATACAACTTTTAATACAGTGGCAGAAGCTAAGTCTTAATAATTTCTTCTGATAATTCAGATAATATTATAAATGTATTTTCATGTATAAGACTTAATTTGTTCTATTATTTGTTCAATCTTCAACAATGTTTATCAAATGAGTTTTAAACATTTATTAAATAATCTCCTATTGTGTTCTCTGAAGAAATTTCGTATTGCAATACCACTTTGTTAAAGTTTTCGTTTTCTGGCATAAGAAAGTACCGTTTTCTAATTTACAAGAAAAATCCATTTATTCCACAGACACGAAAATCATAAAAAAATGTTTGCTATCTCATTTAAAACCACTATTTATGGATAATGTAACAACATTATGTAACAAATATTTCTGATTTTGTCACTTTCGTCTAATCACATTAAAATAAATATATCTCAACAACAAAAATTCAAACAACAATATATGTTTCTTATATACATTGCTGATACAAAAGAATTAAATACAGGGTGTTCGTAAAAAACTTTCCCGATAATATGGTCCCTTAGAGACCTTATCACTCAATCAAACGAAAAGAAATTTCAGATTTAATCTGAAAGCGCTCGACATCGTGATGATTTAAAACAACAGAGCTCTCACGGTTACTGTATCGATGAAAACAAATCGAAATTTTCAAATGATACTTAGTAAAAATTCCCTATTACAAATAAGACAAAAAAAATCCCATTCATCAAAAATCTAAATTGACAGTGCGACAAAATTTTAAACCAAATTACTTATACCGATTTTCTGTATTTTAATATAAATTATTTAGGAAGTGCTTCGAGGGAACCTACGCAAAGTACTTAAATTATTAGATAAATTTTTCCATGTGTATCTGCATATTGAAAGAAAATTATCACACCACATACGTATTATGTTCATTTCAAGTTTCCGATTAACTAAAATAATTGCATTTTAAATGTGTTTCATCTATTTCTTAGAATGATTTCTTTTAAACAAATTCTGTTATTTCTATAAACTTTTTTTTTAACTTATAAAGATTTATAGTTATGTACTTCGAATTCATAATTTGCCTCGTACTAAAACTCACTTCCAAATATCAGGGTCAAGGACATGTATTGTGTCCTTTCATGTTAACTTACGTTATATTTAGAACTATTTTCAGTGATTTTTGTAACATAATACAAACAAAAAAAAATACTCAAAATACAAATTTGACTTGGATTGCTGATAAAACATATTCAAAACCCAATTTAGATAAAAAATTACCTAATATTAGTGTTATGTATTAAAATTTTGTAGTCATATTCAATATGGTAAATGACATTACACAAAAAAGGAATGCAAATTTTCATATAAAGTGTAATTTTCATTACCATTTTTTTAGTCAATTTTCATCTAAATTGACCAATAGATAGGTTTCATTGACAAATCATGTTAATTTTGCATCTGAATATTTTTTAGTGTTATATTACTAAAATTAATACTGTGAATTCTGAATGTAACGTAATATATTATGGAATGACCCTATTCCATAAACGGAAATTAAATAACAATGAAATATATAAAATATCACAAACTATATTTTGAAATATATTGTGATTCAAAAAATTCTTTTGAGTCTTTCTGTAAAGGAACATTAATATATATAGACAAGATATTATACAGAAAACGGCTTGTAGTAACCTAATATACAGTGGTGGTCAAAATTTCCGACCAGCAAATATTTTTCAGTTATTTTGTATGCATAGCAGATGAAGAGGAATCTCAAAGTGATACTTATACATTTTATTTACATAATAATTAGGAACTTACTTATAGAAGAACGAGTAAATATCAATAAATTTAACTGTCAAAATTAAGTATAAAGAAAGACGCATGTTCTCAAAAGTTTCCGGCCACCTTCACAAGTTTGTAAAAAAGTGGTACTGTAATAGAAAATTACACTGATCAACAACATTTACAATTAGTACTTTATCGTATTACTATTTTATTAGCTTAAGTAATGAGGCGCAGCAACGTGGCATTCATACAATCAACTGATAAAGATCGTCTATGGTACGTTTTATCCACATTCCTTGTAATTTTGGCGAAATTTCGGTTGAGTTGGAATATTTATAGTTCCGCAGACTTTTGCCAACTTCTTTCTAAAGATTTTCTATTGGATTCATGTTGGGCGTTTGGGCTGACCATTTCAAAAAAGAAATTTTTTGTACAAAACCCATTGCTTATCGAGGCTTGCAAACATTTTTTATGTCGTTATCATGTTAAGAAAAATAGTTCCGACCAAATTTTTTCCTCTAATAAGGCAGAAAATGGTCTTGCAAGATATATTTATACATTGTTTCATTCACCTGGCTCTGGATTTCAAATAACGGACCGACACTTATTGAAGAAAATACTCCCCACGGCCTAACGTGTCCTCGGTCATGATTCATTGTAGGAATAACATAAGTCGAATCATATCTTTTGTTGTTATGTTATTGCACGTTGTGTCTGCCATCACTTCCAAAACTGTTTCGAATTCGATTGGTGGAAAAATAGTACTCTTATCCAGTTTTCAATTGACCAGACTTTGTGTTTTTGGAAAATGCCAGTCGGGTACGGTAATTTTTTTTTTTTTTTTTTTTTTTTTTTTTTTACCTAGGAAAAATTTTTGAACACCGACTCTTCCAAAAAGTTCTGTATCACGTCAGCATCATGACACGGTAGATTAACTTATTTCCGCAATATTTTCATTCCTTAAATCGCAGTATATTGCAACGGAATTATCATGCGGATTATCAATTGTTTTTCGCATTATAATTCTGTCCACAGGAATAGTAATTTTCCGAGGTCTCAAGGTCCACTGAAAGTCCTTAGGCTTTTAGCGACAAATTAATCGCTCATTTATGAACAGTAATTGTTGAACTTTTCAATTTTGAATTTAAACTATGCTATATATGTTGATTCATTCTTAAACACAACCAAAAACTTCCTACGGATAGAAAAAAAAAACTAAAGAATGATAAGTGGCCGGAAACTTTTGCGCACACGAACTTCGAATTATATCCCTTTGCATGAAGCATCTTCAGTATATAATCAAAATGATCACATGGTCAGAGGTCATTCACATATTCCTAACTTTTGAAGCAATTGTGCTTCTTCTTTGATGAAACCTTTTGGGAAATAAATTGAACAAACTAACTGGCCGGAAACTTTTGACCGCCACTGTATATACATCAATTTCAATATTATTTAAATATTGTAACATTCTATAAATAATCTATTAACAATTATTATCTTTAGGCCGTAATGTAACAGAATTATCTTGAGTACAAGAGGGGTGTATCCATATATTCATTGATTAATGACAATATAGAATACACAATACGAGATGTACTACTACATTTGGATAAAATCCCTCATTTTTTTTTTTTTTTTTTTTTTTTTTGCTTCATTTTGGAAACAACGTATTTTGTCCTTTTTCTATAGACGATTACTTTCAGAATTTTCAAGCTATGATTTTGCGACTTTCACAAACGTTGCTCTATATATTTAGTTAATATAATATGCAAATGAAATTTTGATATCGTTGACGCATGCGCAGTAAAAAATTATTTAGTAAACCTACTCATTTTTCATACAATTTTTATTATTTTTATATCTGATTATAGGGTATTGTGTGCAATATTATTTGTCATATTTTCAGAAAAAAATATTATTATATATTAAGAACTCTGAAAATTATAAGGAAAAACTTTTTGGGACCATTTTTATAAAACCTTAATTACTCTACGAGTATGCATGATATTTGCATAAAAATGAACACAGTGTATTGCCACAGTGTATTGCAATAAGGCACTCAATCATAATCTGGAGTTTGAGCGCTTTTGCTACATTAGTTTTGACAGGGTTATTCAAAAGATATTCATTCTTTTTTAATTTGTTAACGGTCCCCTATGAAGTTTCGGAAAAAAATCTTCACGGAGACGTATGACTTATACTATTATATTTATACACTAAGAGTTTCGAGATGATTCCTCATGTATTTTTCTAGATATTTAACAAAATGTCAAAAATCGCAAGTGAACGATAATCAATGGCCAGGTAGTGTATGTGAGGTACGTTCACTTGGCCATTGATCAAGTGAACGATAATCAATGGCCAGGTAGTGTATGTGATATGTGTGAAAAAGGTGACGATAAGCAGGTAATGCTGGGTGAAGTGCACATTATTGAGGCAGACTCTGTAAAAGAAAATAAGTAAAACAGCTGTGAATTAATGTGAACAGAAAAAACTTCTTTAAAACACCATAAAAGTACTTAAATTTGCTAGGCTTTCCGAAAGAAAGATAGATAAAGATACTACATACAGAAGTTCATTCAGACATTTTAGATACAACATTTCATGTCACAATAAATGAGATGAATATTTATCACTATCATTGATTTATTTTTAAAAACTCGATTTATTAATAACTTTTAAAAAAGTGGGGAAAAGTAATCATTTATTATATCTCCTATATTTTTAATATATTCTGATTCTATAGTAATTTCCTATATAAGGATTAACAAAAAAGATCGATAATTTAGGAAACCTCATTTTGTAGTTTTCTTGTCTTCATAGACTAATTTCGTTATATCACTAATAAAGATTATGTCACTGAATATACTTTATTGCACGTGATATGGTTACTAATAGTCTACTCAGGTATTAGTGAATAAACGTCTTCTAGTTCAATAAAACTGAAGGCAGTCAAAACTGCGAGGACAAGAATGCATATATTTTTGTAAAGCTTTCAATAGTTAATCCTGTTCTGCTATTTTTTATTATAATTAACAGATTATCCTGTTCTTTTAAATGAATTACTCATTAGAAGTAAGGAACATTATAGATTTCGTTAATTTGAATTTTATAAATTAATTACTTTGAAAAATAGTAAAATAAAATTTGTTCTGTAAAAAATGGTACAAGCTCTATCATCCTTTATATGATTAACTTAACCATGCAATTTTATCTCACATGTTTGGTAAATTCGAAATACCGGATATTTCATAACTAATAAACTATTAATGAAAATGTGATGGACTAATTATGTAATTAAAAAGGATTTTACCGTAAAAGGATTGATGCAAAATATGTATGCAAATGCTCATTAAGTTCAATTAAATAAATTCTGGCTTCATTAAGCAACTAATAAGAAATTATTCAATTATATTCCACTTTCTGCTAAACTCTACGGAAAGATCAAATATTAAATTACGTAACATTAATCAATGCATTTCTTTTTCTCCAACAAAAATAAATCCAAACTTATGTGACAAAAATAAATAAATTTTAATACTGCATGCCTTGATTAGAGAAACAGTAAGCATTAATTTATTCGCAATAAACTCAATTGCTAAAGAAATATCCTTTTAACAATTACGTTTAGTAAAAAATCTGATTTTACAAATGGACGTTCAGACATACTTTGTATTTGACAAAATTACATTAAATAACATATATCTAAATAGAAATCAATAATATATTTTCTAAGAAACTATTTTGAAAAAAATCAAGAAATTCTTCATGCAGCAACTGAACTTCTAAGATTTATTTCATCTGTCTGACTATAGGATTAACGTTTATACGTGATGGCTTTACTAGCAGTATGTAACTTCTATTTAGAACACCAAATATTTTAATTAATTTTTGTATCTATTTCCTTATCGAAAATAAGAAAATAATAATATTTTATGAAATAGAAGTAAAGTTTTCTCGTAAGTAAATAATGTTTAGAAATAGACCTAATATTAAGTTCTTACAATATTTATCAAAATTCTAGACAAGGGTTGATTAAGCTGCTACACTGAGAAGTACCTAATTGTTCTATCACAATTTCCATAAGTAACTTGTACCGTATATTTTATTCACAAAGGATCTACTTTAAATTACAAACTTTACATAATGTACTATAATAACAAATGATAAAGTCAACACTGATGCAAAAATGACATATCATGAAATTCTTCATGCAGCAAACGGAACTTTTAAGACTTGTTTCATTTGTCTGGCTAGAATTAACGTTTATATGTGATGACTTCACTACCAGTATATAACTTCTATTTGGGACATTATTTGTTTTAATTAATTTTTGTAATTATTTTCTATCGAAAATAAGAAAAATTATATTTTATGCAATAGAAGTAAAGTTTCCTCGTAAGTAAATACTATTTAAAAAATAATAATATTATATGTAATGCACAGAAAAATTTTAGTCAAGGGTTGTTTAAGCTGCTACACTGAAAAGCATCTAACTAATTGTTCTATGGCAACTGCCATAAGTAACTTGTGCCGTACATTTTATTCACATAGGATCGACTATAAATTATAAACTTTAAGTAATAAACTATAATAACAAAAAAAAATAACATTGATGCAGAAAAGAGAAAAAAATCTTTATATACTTATAGAAAATAACCATACATTAAAATCGGTTTATATCTCTATTTTTGCAGTTAATACAGATATGAGACTTTTAATCAAATGAACTAAATTTTACATCATTTGATCACCTAATTTGTACCAAGCGAATTTAGCATCACTCTAAGCATTAACAGAGGAAAAGTATCGAACATTTGAGTAAACTTTAACATAATACCCCAAATCAAACAATCGTCAACGACGTTCAACAATTGTAGACAGAAATATTTTGAGAACTAAACCATATTCTTCTTGATGAAAATGAATGAACGTATTATCTTACTGAAATACATATTTTAGACAAACTAAAATTTCACCAAATGGCTTTTGTCCTCTTGTTTAATTGTCCTCTTACGTACATATGTAAATTTGCACTATTTTGCGACCAGATATGCAAGACCATTAAAACAAAATAAGCCAAGTTATTAAAAAAATTATCACTCGCTTACAGACTGAAGAAATTCCGAGGGACTTTATGCAAGTCATGCGAATAGTAGGTCCTCTTATCTGGCTATCTAAATTCTACTTATTTTTTCGCCTCTAAATATGATAGTACACATTCTGGTATTACTTAAATCTTTAAAAATATATGATTTTAACATCCCAGCTTTTACAACTTGATACAGACACAAATTATTGCTTAAAATGTACAAAACGATAGCAATTATCTTCGTAAGCAATGATTCTCTTAAGCAATTACCTTCTATTTAATCACGCTTTTTGTGGATTTCCGTAAAATATTCAGAACTATAAGGGAAAAAAATTCAATTCACATTACATCATATACCAAAAAAAGTGTAGCGAGAATTAAAGATGAAATAATATTAAATTTTAAATAAACATGGGCACTAGATTTCACGTGTGGGACTCATATGACATATTTTTGGAAGCTCGCTGCATTCTTTTCAATCTATGTTGAGATTACAAGGCTGGCTGTGTTTCTCATTTCATGTAAAATAATAAACCGGGTAGCTGCTACATAAACTATAGCCTCATAGATTTCATGACTTAAAATCTAGGATTAGTTGTAACTTAATTAGCATATTAAAATGAAACTGGCCTGCGAATTTATATCTTAGTAGAAGCTATTTGCAGAGCCAATTTTATTGGCAGATTGGTAGGTCTACCATTATGTTTTCCTATTATTCAACCAATAAAATTTGGTCTGCAAGTGGATTCCGCAAAAAATTCTCTTGGCAGATTAGTTGCATTTTCATAAACCATTTGAGTTTTAAAAAGTTCTAGATTTCCAGCTATGAATTCGATGGGATGATTATCTATGCAGCCATTTTTCGGTGAATAATTTACTTCTTTTCTTAATTCGCAAACAAATCATATCCATTTTCACAGAAAATGATGACTCACTTATAAACTAACTAGCACTTATTATTTTTGCCATTGATGACAGTTTAAGAAATTCCCATATGATCTTGTTTTTCGGCCAGAAGAATTTTATCTGATTTATTGTTTGCTTTGTAAGGGTCATTCTTGGCCAAAATTAACTCGATAGATAAGCTTCTTTGAACGATTAAGTGTAGATGCAGTTACTACAGCAGTCTTCCCTTTTCATTTAAGATTTCATTACTGCTACTGACTGAATCTCTCTAGCTTGCAGCATATTCACTAAACAATGTCATTGATAAATGCACTTAAATTCTCCAATAATGTACATCGTAAGTTTTAAAATAGAATATTTCCGTAAACAGTTGCCAAAAACAGGAAATTGTCTAAGCTTTTACAATATTCAAATTCCACTACTCTAAATGATATGAAAATCTATTTATGTCAAAATAACAATATTTTCATAAATTTTAATTGGAACTATGTGACATAAATAATATTTAGTAAAGCCTGTTGCTCTAACAAATAAACATTCATCTTCCATTCTCATGAGAGGAAATTTACGTATTAATAACATTTTGAGTTTTGTAAATAAGTATGATTTCCGGTATTATAGACACATACCTCTGTTTTCATATAACTACTAAGGGTAAGATCCATTTAAAAACTCAGGATTGAAGTTTCGACAACTTCGATTTTAGAAAATTGAACGCATAACACGTAACAACGTGTTAGTAATTTATTTTCTTAGATGAAAAAAAACTTAGTGTGATAACTGGAGATGTAACTATCCGTGACGTAGGAAGAACTCGGCACTTACAATGATTTAGAAACCGTTTTTTCGTTTAGAAAATTCCAAATACTTTTTGCTGAAATACTTCTTAATTTAAAAAATAATAAGAAAAAAACCCTGATAAAACACTATTACTTACTGTCACATGTAAATATAAAATTATTTGACAACCAAAATTCTTTCAGCCTGTAACTAGTACAAAAATTATTAAAGATAATTCTAATTTACCCTATATTAATTTTTAGGTAATGTGTATTGATAACATGGAATACACAAGAATTTTTGCTTTGGTTTCGTTTAAAAAATGATGAAGCATTATATAGCATGTTTTTCCTTTAAACATAAATTTCAATGATGTAAAATTATTTCAATATATGACGTACTTAGGTACTTGTTACACATATATTTACAAAGCCCAGAATACTATTTACTTTCTTAGTCTATATACACAACTTGATTATAAACTGCTACATTTAATCAAATACTATTGAGTTAACGATATTTCCACTGTGATATGCCTAAAAAAATGAAATCAAAATGGCAAGCAACAAGAATGTGATATTAAAAATGCAACATGATTAGCAATATAAACAATATCTAGATGTGACTCAAAATTATGAAGCGGATAGCGGTAAGTTTGTTGTTTTCGACAAATCTTTATATAATTGATATACAAACCAGGTGCACCTACATAATATATATGATGGATATCTACTAATAAAACAATATATAACTTTAATACTTATTTCTGATTATTTTTAAGCACAAAATCATTTTTAATATAGTATGCATAGCAGAAAATATTAAAAAAAATTATTAAAATATTGTATTAAAAAGCATCCTTAAAAAATAATAACAGTGATATATTTTTCTTTAATTAACGTTATGAGAGTTTTTTAAGCTCTTGAAAAAATGTCTTTTTAAGCAACATATTTTGTTTACATCCGTTAAAAAAAACATTTAATATTTTTGTTTTATTTCTAAATTTAACAATGGTATATTTTGAAAGATAATATCTTTCGATTAATCCTCGATTAACGGATTGATTCAAGGGAATAAAATAAGTGAATATTAGATATCTAAAAACCATATTTAATATTTTCACAGCTTAATCACTTTTCCACTACCCTTTTTAAAAATATATTAAAGTGAAAGCTTCTCTATATTGTAAAATTATTAAAGTAAAATAGTTTATTCAACATATTCTAAAATCGAAATTATCAGGATATAAAATAGTTTAATTTTTTTTAATTCACTTAAAATAAATTGTGAATTAAAATGCGATACTAAAGCTAATTAGGTACTACTAGGTTATCCTGTCGACCAAAAAATTATCGCCAAACTATAAGATTGAATGCCAATAATGGATGATCGTGAAAGTCACATTCAATGACATTAAATAGGATTCACGTGTTTAAAATGTAATAAAGTGATATTTATTTCGTTTTTTTATTTGAATTTTTATTACTATTCTACTAATTATTTTTTTTTGTTATTTAAAGTACAAATTATGTCAATATGTATAATTTGGCTATTAGTTTGGCGACTTGTATAATTTGGCGAAATTGGTCGACGGGATAACAGAGAAGTACCGCCAATTATTTATCTTATTTTCCTTATTACAATTAATGGGATTTTTTTTCACTGTAAATATAAAAGTGAATTTTCAGTGTAACGCATGTAATTTCAATAAAATATTGTAATTGTATGAATGTATAATAAACAACTGCTATATTATTCATAAAAAATAATGCAGAAATAAATTAAAACAAATTTTTAAAAATTATTGTCTGAAAAAACTGATGGAACTTAAGTTAAAACAGATTATCGTATTGAAAATATACCTTGTTAAATGATTTACTACAATTTCATTTGATGTTAAGATAATACACAATGAAATGATTTTTTTTCTGTATATCTTATAGAGCCTTTTATTCTATGAATACAAATGAATTCTTAAAGTATTGAATAAAATAAAAAGCAGTAAATAAAATTTCTTTTCAAAATAATAATAATAAAAACACTGATAGTGATGAAAATGCACTTTGATTCGAATGTCTGTTTCATTATCACGGACATTACTAAATACATGTTTTTTTTTTCTTTTCCAAAATTTATAATTAGCTTCGATACACTATGTATATTCAAATGAAAATTCTATAATTCCAAAATATACAAAATTATGCGTAATGCATAAAACAATGCATAAAATGATAGCAAAACATTAAGACACAGAAAAAATATACATAAATCTTAATTTGTAAACGATTCATACCAAACTTAAAAAAGTCCTTCCGGCAATGCCGGGAGGAAGAGGTAGCTTTCATATACTAATTTATATATTATTTATTTTAAATTAAGTTATGTTATTCAAACATACGAAGCTCAAATTAGTAAAACCCGATTTTATAAGATTGAATGCTAGTTTTTGTCAATACTGATTATTAATAGGAATTTTTAGAAATTAGTCATATTTTATTCAACCTGGTTTTATTTTCAGCGATTTAAAGAATCGCCAAATTCCACGATATCGTGAAGTGTATGCAATTTTAAAGCAAAATGATGAATAAAACAAACAAATGAGCTTGGTCGAAATCTTAATTCATGTGGACATGCACTCTCATATCGAAATCGATTAATATATACGAGTGCTGTCGCAGTCAAATTGATTTTTTAAAAAATGTCACCCACATTAGAAGTTCAAACTGCTATATCTCAGGCGTTTTTTAAGATAAAGACAAAGCAAAAAATACTCCGGAATTCATTATTAAGATAAATATATTCGAAAGAATCTTTTTTCAATTTCTAATTTTTTATTTGTACATCATTATACATTTAATTTTTTTTTGACAAACTTAAATAACCACAATTTTGAAACAAGATGGCGGATGGAGTTGGCTAGTGAACTTGGTAAAGACATTGATATGTACTACGTACACACGGAGTTATATCCAAATCGGTTTATAAATATGCATATTATAGCGTGACAAATTTAAGACCGTTTCAAAATGTCAATCACACTGGAAAATAAAAGTGCTATAACTCAGCCATTTTTCAAGATATAGATGAAACAAAAAATGCCCTGGAAAATTTGTATCAAGGTAAAATACACAAAAGAAAAATATTTTTCAATTTCTCACATTTTTGTACCTAATTTTAAATTTTTTTAAAAAATTTAAATGGCCGCCATTTTGAAACAAGATGGCGGATTATGCTGGCTAACGAACACGGTCAAGACATTTGTATGTATTATGTGCATACCAAGTTTCATTCAAATCGGTTCATAAATACTAACAGCATGACAAAAATCAAATCGTTTCAAAACGTCAGCCAAAAGAAAAATTCAAAGTTCTATAACTCAATCATTTTTTAAGATAAAGAAAAAATAAAAAGTGTTCTGGAATCTTTATTTTAAGTTCTAACACATAAAAGAAAAATATTTTTCAACTTTTAATTTCTTCGCATTTAATTATAAATTTAAAATTTAATTTTTTTTTTAAATTGCCAATTTGAAACAAGGTGGCGGATGATGCTGGCTAACGAACTCGATCGAGACATTTTTATGTATTATGTAGATACCAAAATCATTCAAATCGGTTCATAAATACGTTAGTTACAGCATGACAAAAATCAGATCGTTTCAAAATGTCAGCCATAAGAAAAATTCAAAGTGCTATAACTCAATCATTTTTTAAGATATAGAAAAAATAAAAAGTGTTCTGGAATCTTTGTTTTATGTTCTAACACACACAAAAAAATATTTTTCAACTTTTATTTTCTTCGCATTTGATTTAAAATGTTAAAAATTTTTAAAATTTTTAAATGGCCACCATTTTTAAACAAGTTGGTTTATGATGCTGGCTAACAAACTCGGTTGACACATTTTTATGTACTATGTACACATACTAAGTTTCATTCAAATCGGTTCATAAATACATTAGTTACAGCAAGACAAAAATCAGATTGTTTCAAAGTGTAAGCCATAAGAAAAATTCAAAGTGCTATAACTCAATCATTTTTTAAGATATAAAGAAAATAAAAAGTGATCTGCAATCTTTCTTTTAAGTTCTAACACATAAAAGAAAAATATTTTTCAACATTTAATTTCTTCGCATCTAATTTTAAATTTTTTATTTTTAAAAAAATTTTTAAATGGCCGCCATTTTGAAACAACATGGCGGATGATGCTGTTTAACGAACTCGGTCAAGACATTTGTATGTACTATTTACGTACCAAATTTCATTCAAATCGGTTCAGAAATACGATAGTTATCGCAGAAATCAAATATATATATATATATACATATATATATATACATATATACAGGGTGATTCCAAATTTTTTTTACAATAAAAGAGGGGTGATAGTACACATCAAGACAAACAATATTAAATAGGAGACCAAGGGTCCAAAACGTTTTCCTAAGGAAATAGCCGCCATTAAAGTTTAGGGACCAAAATTTCAAATAAACATAAAAAACGGAAAAATCGGTCGATTGATTTGCGGTTTTCACTAAAATTATTCTTTATGTCGGCATTTTCTTGAAATTAAATTATAAAGATAAATTTCAAAAAATGCCGATAGAGGGCGCTTTAGACTTTGGAGTAACGAACAACTATTTTTTGCCAGTATGTTTTTCATCTCATTAAATGTTTTCGTAAGTTTGCACTCAAACTTAAATATTGAGCTCAAAATCTGTAGTTGAGAGTGGTTAAGTAACACAAACTGAGCTGTGTTCAGAGAGTTCAAATTTCATATGATTAAAAAAAACCCGGAAAAATTGGTCGATTGATTTGCGGTTTTCACTAAAACTATTCTTAATTTTGATATTTTCGTGAAAATAAATTATAAAGATAAATTTCAAAAAATGCCGATAGAGGGCGCTTTAGACTTTGGGGGTAACGAACAACTATTTTTTGCCATTATTGTTTGCATCTCTTTAAATGATTTCGGAAACTTTGATTTAAACTTAAATTTTGAGCTCAAAATCTGAATAGTAGGGAGTGGTTAAGTAGCACAAACTGAACTGTGTTCAAGCGGGAGGGGGATGTTCAAATTTAAAGTAATTATAGAAAATGGAAAAATTGGTCGATTCGTTTGCGGTTTTAAATAAAACTATTCTTTAAGTCAGTATCTTCTTGAACATAATTTTTAAAGATAAATCTAAAACAAAAACCGTCAGAAGGCGCCTTAAACTTTAGAGTAACCAATAATTCATTTTAACCATTATTTTTTGGTTCTAATTAAATGCTTGCAAAAGCATTTCAAATGTTCTCGGAAGCTTAGATTTAAACTTAAATTTTGAGCTCAAATCCTGAATCGTTATGAGGAGTTAAGAAGCGCGAACTGAAGTGTGTACAGGAGTTGAAATTTAACCCTCTTTCCTCCTCGAACACAATTCAATTTTTCGCTACTTAAACACTCCCAACGATTCAGAATTTCATCCCAAAATTTAAGTCTATGCATTTGAAAGCATTTAATGAGATTAAAAAATAACAGTTAAAAATAGTTGTACGCTACTCCAAAGTCTAAGGCTCCCTCTATCGGCATTTTGTGAAATTTATCTTTAAAAATTATTTTCAAGAAAACACTGATTGATCAAGAAAACTGCTGATTTAAAAATTAGTTTTAGCAAAAACCTCAAACGAATCGATCAATTTTTTCCGTTTTTTACAATTATTTGAAATTTGAACCCTCTGAACACAGCTAAGTTTGTCTACTTAACCACTCCCAGCTATTCAAATTTTGAGCTGAAAATTTAAGTTCAAGTCTAAGCTTTCAAAAGCATTTAATAAGATGCAAAAATTAACGCCAAAAAAGAATGTTTCGTTACTCCAAAGTCTAAAGCGCCCTCTATCGGCATTTTTTGAAATTTATGTTTATAATTTATTTTCACGAAAATACCTAAATAATGAATAGTTTTAGTGAAAACCGCTAATCAATCGACTAATTTTTCCGTTTTTTATAATCATTTGAAATTTGAACCCCCTGAACACAGCTCAGTTTGTGTTACTTAACCACTCCCAAATACAGGTTTTGAGCTCAAAATTTAAGTTTGAGTCTATGCTTACGAAAACATTTAATGAGATGCAAAACATACCGGCAAAAAATAGTTGTTCGTTACTCCAAAGTCTAAAGCGCCTTCTATCGGCATTTTTTGAAATTTATCTTTATAATTTAATTTCAAGAAAATGCTGATATAAAGAATAATTTTAGTGAAAACCGCAAATCAATCGACCGATTTTTCCGTTTTTTATGTTTATTTGAAATTTTGATCCCTAAACTTTAATGGCGGCTATTTCCTTAGGAAAACGTTTTGGACCCTTGGTCTCCTATTTAATATTGTTTGTCTTGATGTGTACTATCACCCCTCTTTTATTGTAAAAAAAATTTGGAATCACCCTGTATATACAGAGTGTCCCTACACAAATGGTATATACGCTAAGGGGTGATAGAACACGTCAAGACGAGTAATAGTAAATAGGAAACCAAGGGTCCCAAACGTTTTCCAAAGGAGATAGCCGCCATTAAAGTTTGGGGTCCAAAATTTCAAATACACATAAAAAACGGAAAAATTGGTCCATTGATTTGCGGTTTTCACTAAAATTATTCTTTATGTTGGTATTTTTTTGGAGATAAATTATAAAGATAAATTTCGAAATATGCCGATAGAGGGCGCTTTAGACTTTGAAGTAATGTAAAACTATTTTTTACCGTGATTTTTTGCATCTCATTAAATGGTTTCGTTAGTTTAGACTTAAACTTAAATTTTGAGCTCAAAATCTGAATAGTTGGAAGCGGTTAAGTAGCACAAATTTAACTGTGTTCAGAGGGTTTAAATTTCAAATGATTATAAAAAACGGAAAAATTGGTCGATTGATTTGCGGTTTTCACTAAAACTATTCTTTATGTCGGTTTTTTATTGAAAATGAATTATAAAGATAAATTTCAAAAACTTCCAATAGAGGGCGCTTTAGACTTTGGATTAACGAAATAATCCATCCTAATACTATTTTTTGCCGTTATTTTTCGCATCTCATTAAATGGTTTCGTAGGCTTAGATTTAAACTTAAATTTTGAGCTCAAAATCTGAATAGTTGGGAGTGATTAAGTAGCACAAACTGAACTATGTTCTGAGGGTTTAAGTTTCAAACGAAACGGAAAACTATAAAAAAAACGGAAAAATTATTCGATTCGTTTGCGGTTATTGCTAAAACTACTCTTTAAATCAGTGTTTTCTTGAAAATAAATTTTAAAGATAAATTTCACAAAATGCCGATAGAGGGCGCCTTAGACATTGGAGTAGCGTACAACTATTTTTAACTGTTATTTTTTAAAATCTCATTAAATGCTTTCAAATGCTTAGATTTAAATTTTGAGATCAAATTTTGAGTCGTTGCGAGTGTTTAAGTAGCGCAAAAGTGAACTGTGTTCGAGGGGGGGGGTTAAATTTCAACTCCTGAACACACTTCAGTTTGCGCTTCTTAACCCCTCCCAACGATTCTGAATTTGAGTTCAAACTTTAAGTTTAAATCTAAGATTTCGAAAATATTTAACAAGTTTTGGAAAGCATTTAATTAGATACAAAATATAACGGTTAAAATTTGTTGCTGGTTATTCTGAAGTTTAAGGCGCCCTCTAACGGATTTTTTTTTAAATTTAACTTTAAAATTCATTTTTGAGAAAATACTGACTTAAAGAATAGTTTTATTTTAAACCGCAAACGAATCGACCAATTTTTTCGTTTTTTATTATCATTTGAAATTTGAACCCTCTGAACACAGTTCAGTTTGTGCTACTTAACCACTCCCAACTATTGAGATTTTGAGCTCAAAATTTAAGTCTAAGTTTACGTAAACATTTAATGAGATGCAAAAAACCACGGCAAAAAATAGTTTTTCTATACTTCAAAGTCTAAAGCGCCCTCTATCGGCATTTTTCGAAATTTATCTTTATAATTTATTTTCAAGAAAATATCATCATAAACAATAATTTTAGTGAAAACCGAAAATCAATCGACCAATTTTTCCGTTTTTTATGTGTATTTGAAATTTTGGACCCCAAACTTTAATGGCGGCTATCTCCTTTGGAAAACGTTTGGGACCCTTGGTTTCCTGTTTCCTATTGCTCGTCTTGATGTGTTCTATCACCCCCTAGCGTTTAGGGACACCCTGTATATGTCAACATTTGAACAGAGGGTGGTTTTGGAGTCTGGAGGTCATGATCGGTGCTTTCCTCCGGACGATTGCAATAGGTTGCTTTTTACTTTTTGTAATGAAAGCTACCTAAAATAACTAACTGAAAAATGCATCAAGACAAATCATACTGTATTCTTGACTTAGTAGCCTTTGTACGGAAATATTTTTATCCGATTCATATTTCACAAAATTATTCTTATTTTTATCCGATAAAATATAAATAACCATCATGACAGATATAATTTCAAATATAATTTATTTCTCATTTTTGCGTTACATTGTATTCAATGAAAAATTATCATCATTTTAGAAAACCATTTTGTTAGACGTAATATCTCATGCAGTGTACATTTATCAAACGAAAACCTTCATATCCGATATTAATATTTCGCTAGAAAAACATAACCCAGTCATTATATCTTAAGCTCACATAAGCTTTAAGATGATGTGACAAGAACATAAGGTTCAAATTTTTCCCAAATTTTTTTATTCAAAAGTAATAACACTCAAGCTAGTTATTTCGTATAATACTGCAAATTGTTCTTTTTTTCAACTTGCTATTATTTTTAAATCACCGATGTTATTATTCTTTAGTATTTGTAGCCGTCTTGGAGAAAGTTTAATATATATTTTTAGGAGAGAAATAAAGTTCGAAATTGATCAAATTCACCTTATCGCTCCTTTAATTTTGCTTATTGTATTAAATGTATTTAAGATTTTATGAACATGGTTTAATTTATATTTTGACATTTTTTGGTGGATATTTAAAAAAGATTAGAGGTTTATAGTTTTCCTTTTAATTTTTTTCCTAATGCCCAAAATAGTTTATAAATTATTTTGTCTTTTAATAAAATAATTTACATATGTGAGATGAAATGGAGTAATAATGACACATTAAGGTTTTATACATTTTCATGGTTTAGTTTTAGATTTTTTTTTCACACACATATAGGATTTGACGCAGAAAATTATTGAATATGCATATAAAAATCAATATTTTAAAGAGTACTTTAAAAAATGCAGATGCATGATTTTTTGTATAATACTATTTGGCTTTATAATCTTCCTATGCAGGTAATAACTTCTCGTAATGAAAAGTGTAGTATAAGTTGGAATCATGGGATGCAAATTGCCAAATTCTAAAGTTACAAACTTTACAGCCCTAGAAATTGACAAATTGCTCTTACTATTTATTGCGATATCAGGATGCAATAACAATCATTTGGTATTTTATTCTACGGACATGAAAAAATTATCAGCACTTACCGGGAAGTGCAGGAAGTGTGAGTCACCGATTTTGACGAAAGTGGTATCGTTGGAAAGATCTCACTGTGAGCAGTAAAAAACTCAATGGAACTACCCGTCGCAAATGATTCATTTTCGAGATATGCGACAATTTATGTCACGCAGCTAGTGAACACTTACTGGGTAATCGCAAATATTTTTAGCGTCAACGTTAACGAAAGTGGTATCGTTGGAAAGATCTCATTGTGAGGAGTGAAAAACTCAATGGAACTATCCGTCGGAATTCAGCCGTTTTCGAGATATGCGACATTTTATGTCACGCAGCTAGTGAACACTTATTGGGAAACAACAAAAATTTTTAGCGTCAACTTTAACGAAAGTGGTATCGTTGGAAAGATCTCATTGTGAGGAGTGAAAAACTCAATGGAACTATCCGTCGGAATTGAGCCGTTTTCGAGATATGCGACAATTTATGTCACGCAGCTAGTGAACACTTATTGGGAAACCGCAAAATTTTTTATTTTCAACTATAACAAAAGTGGTATCGTTGGAAAGGTCTCATTGTGAGGAGTGAAAAACTCAATGGAACTTGCCGTCGGAATTCAGCCGTTTTTAGCTCACAGGCTATCATAGCCTGAGAGCTTATGTGCCCGTCCGTTCTGTATGTTCGTTCGTGCGTAACGCGATAACACGTGATAAAAATATCCGATCCACTTGAAATTTTGTATGTAGGTATATTCTGACAAGGCGCTTCCCTGATTAGTTTTTGGAGTTCATTCGATATGTATAAGAGGGGGAACGGAGGGCTCATGCCCCTCCCCTTAGTTGAAATAAATGGGATTTTCATGCAGAAGTAAATTTTCGTTCAAAATTTAGATTAGGATCATTCTGATGAGGCGATTCCGTGACTGTTATTAGGTGTTCATTGAATAAGTATAAACAGGTGGAACGGAGGTTCTAATCCCCCCCCCCCTTAATTTATATAAATGGGTTTTTCAAGCAGAATTTTCAGATTTCGTTCAAATCTCTGAATAGTTTTGGAAGTTTAATGCTTAAGTATTTAAGAGGCGGATAACTCCTTTTAAATTATATAAATGCTAAATGGGTTTTTATTAAGAATTACCCGATTTGCTCTGAATTTTGGATATAGATTTTTTATATGATAAAGCATGTCTTTGATAGCATAGGAGGTTCAATGATTAACCTCCTGACTGCCGCCGGCTGATTTTTTCACACACTAAGCTGCAGGTTTCACTGCAACATAAGCAATATTTAAATTAGTATAATTCCACAAATAAATCCCAGTTCTGAAAAATTAACTTAGGATTGATGCTATCAAAGATTATACACCGATACTAATAACATATTTTGTATCAGGTTGGAAAAAACATCTTTTTTTAAATATTTTTAATAAATTACAGAGAAAACAATACTGCAATATTACCCTTTGGCTGGGCAGTCAGGGGGTTAAGTATAAAAAAAGAGGAAAGGGGAGAGCTGTTTCCCCTTCTTAATTTTTTTTCGAACGGAATTAACCCTTGAAAATATAAGGCTTTAATGTACAATTAGTATTTGTAGCCTGTGAGCTCAATGCCATCAGTTTAACTGGGCAGTATTCTTTATTGAGATATCTGACAATTTATGTCACGTTTTGCACACTTATCTCGTTGTTAGGATCAGAAAATCATGTAGCACTAGGAACCGGAAATGAGACGCTTTTGAGATTTATGCCACAGAGGTTATATATTTTTGCTGCTATTTATGATAAATAATGAAAAGAAGTCATAATTCATTAGTTAGATTAGCGAGGAGAATGTCTCCGTCAGGTACTAACTCCTCGCTGGCCCTACTGGATGAAACTTGGGCATTGTAGTGACGTCAATACTTGCTTTCATTGTGACGTCAGTCATGAAGTTTTGGTTCGACACTGACTTTAAGCAAATGGTTGCTACGTTTAATTTTTTAATTAAATATAAATCGCAGAAAATCTTACCAATTTAAATTGCATTTTGTTGAATGCGGGAACAGTGATAGAAGAAATTATTGTTAATCACAGTATTATTCCACAATGTCACTAAGTATAAAATTAGATTAGATCCTACCTGATCACAGTAGATAGTAAACAGAAGGCAATAGTGGAAGACACATTGTGTACTTGTGTAAAAGGTGGCACAAGAAAATCCAGATGACAAGGATATAACACACTTGAAAATTTATTTCTTGTTTGTTATACTAAAACAAACAAAATAAATGCAGTTAGATAATTGTTAAGAACAGTTATATTGAATTTTTAAGACAGGTCCTCTCAGTGTATTTTTTAGGAAGCTGCATTTAGCTTTCCTTTGTTACATAAAAGAAAATCACAGAAAGGGAAGGCATGTCTTTCTTTTATATCATTATCAATTGCCTTTTTAACTGACAAAAGATTACCCTTTAATTCTGGACAATAAAGAACATCTTTGAGAGTTATGCTATTTTTTAGACCTGAGTTAAGTGTTACATCGCCCATATCTTGAGAGTTTAATCTTTTCCCATTAGCGATGGTAATGTTACCGAAATTTCCGGGTTTAAATGTTGTGAAGTGCTCTGTTGTGGACGTAACAACTCTAGTACAACCTGAGTCGATTATGTATGAATGAGGGTTAGTTTCATGTAATTTGTTTACTAGTACCGGTTTATTTTTAAGTGTGTGTTCTATCGGGGAAGGAGGAAGATCCGATTCGTTTTTCTCATCCATAATTTCTATCTTACTGTTGAAACAGTAGTTGGATGAGTGGTCTTTATTGTCTTGGCCATTATTGTTATTATTGTAAGTTTTATTTTTGTTGAATTCGTTTTTATAAGCATTCTTCTGTGAATTCTGTTTTTCTTTATTTTTCAATTGGAAGCATTCGTTCTGATGTGGCCGTTACGGGAGCAAAAGTTACAGAATTTTTTAGATCTGTTTGAATTATTATTTTTGTATGCAGTACCTTTGGGACGGGAACCCATATATCTGGTTTCAGCGTTGTACGCTGTGTCTCTGGGGTGCAAATTTGCATTTTTAGCTTCAACCCGATGCGTAAATTCTCCAATTAATTTATTTTTAATGAGATCAATTGTTAAATCCTCTTGATCTCTGCTTTCGAGCGCAGTTATCAATGGTGCGTAAGACTGTGGGAGTGAGCACAAGAGGATAGCAACAATGTGAGACTCCTTAATATCCTCTCCTATTGCAGAGAGACGATTTTTGATCGTGAGTATTTCGTTGATATGATCTATCATGTTGCCATTCTCGGGTAATTTCTGAGAATAAAATATTCTCAGTAAGAAGAACTTGGAGCTCAAATTAGCACGTAAAAGAATTTCTTTTAATTTGTCCCAAATTTGTTTGGGGTTTTCTAAGTGCTTTACGTGAATTATCTGGTTATCCTCGATACTTAAGTTAATAATGGCCTTTGCCTTCGCGCTGTCACGTATGTATGTTTCGTCTGGTGTCTCAGGTGGATCATTAAGGACAAATTTAAATAAATCATCTTTGACGAGCAAATTTTGAATCTTAAAGGACCAATTTGAATAATTAGAATTATTCAGTTTCTCAATGGATGTGAGATCCCTACTCATGGCCATTGTGTATATATATATAGTAACAACGTATCTTGATAAATCAATAATCAATCAGTTACTCAGCAATTTATACACTTTAGCATATAATTAATATATAAATATATAATATAAATTGATTGCTCTTGTAAGGAAGTTCCGTGACTTTCCTTATTTATTTATTTTATATAATATCAGTTCAGTATTTTTCAGTATTAATCATATAACTTATATATAATATATCATACATGAAAATAAAATGTTAATCAGTTTTTTTTTATTATTACTGGGTTTGTTTTGTTTATTTATTAAAGGTAAAAAAGTCTATCACGTTCCCTTTTCAGTCTCATAATCTGTTGAATGCGGGAACAGTGATAGAAAAAATTATTGTTAATCACAGTATTATTCCACAATGTCACTAAGTATAAAATTAGATTAGATCCTACCTGATCACAGTAGATAGTAAACAGAAGGCAATAGTGGAAGACACATTGTGTACTTGTGTAGAAGGTAGCACAATAAAATCCAGTTGACAAGGATATAACACACTTGAAAACTTATTTCTTGATTATTATACTAAAACAAACAAAATAAATGCAGTTAGATAATTGTTAAGAACAGTTATATTGAATTTTTAAGACAGGTCCTCTCAGTGTATTTTTTAGGAAGCTGCATTTAGCTTTCCTTTGTTACATAAAACAAAATCACAGAAAGGGAAGGCATGTCTTTCCCTCTGAGGGCCTATGACGAGACTAAGGGTCCTTCAAAAGTATCTGAAAGTTCTCAACCTCTTGAAACAAAGGTAATCAGCTGAGCTTGCATTTATATTCATATGTATGGAGATTTTAAATGTTTGGTGCTGCCATCTGATGCTAGTCTCCATACTTACTGCTCTTGCTTAAAGTTCACTATCATAGTTGGATGAACAGTTGCATGGCACAGCTCTGGTGCTGCCCTCTAGTGAGATGACTCTGAAGGAAAAATGGATCAGTGCAATATTTGCATGCCTCACAAAGAAAACTCACAATGTTTGTGTATTTGCTGAGAAATCTCATATGTTGCCCTATAATCCTACACATTTAAAGTTTTAAAACCTTTAGCGATGAGAAACAGTTATAATATACAAACAAAATAGAAAATACAGCATAGCAACAATTTGTTTGAAGTCATGACTGACATGTCAACCGGCTCGTAAGAAGCGAACGCTGGTTTTATATATCTCGTTAAGAAATTATTTCTTTTTTCGTCTAAATAGACGTCGCTTTCGTATCGAAAAGAGCGTCATAACGATAAGCGATGAAAAAGAAAGATGAAAGAGACTATCGTTGCTATCGGAGATGTTGCGAGCGAACTGATGGTGTCTGTCAACCAGTGGTCAATTTGAAATTGAGAAAGTTTTTAGATATGTTTTTTATTATTTAAGTGTAGTATTGTGAATAAAACTTTGAATGTTAAGAATAGATATTTCGCACTGCTTATCAAGTTACACACGGACTGACTAGAAATTTTTACATCATGTGTGGCCTAGTGTGAAAGGTGCCTAAGATCTGTATTATGGTTAATTTTACCAGCACCTGTAGAACGCGTCCTAAGCGTGCTGGTTTAGTAAAAGCGGCGCAGGCCTATGAAATGCGAACTCGGCGCCAGTTCTGAAGATGTTGTCGGTGAGTCTTCGGGCTGTAATAAAACTGCTGACAAATCCGTTATTTCTACACTTGTTCGTGATCACTTACTGTCTCATTTTGGGAACTTTATGTTGAATAGAGAAGCTACAAACGTAGAAAATCAAATCAGTCGCCGAATTTTTGACACCGTGAAATTTTTGATTGAGAATGAATTTTATAATTCTATGGCTATAACAATAACTGCAGACGTAGAAGATAATGAATTAGAAGATGATCCTGCATACGATCCCTCTGCGGAAAAGGAACAAGTAGAAGTTCCGGAAGTTTCTGAATGTTTCTGAAGAATGAATTTTATAATTCTATGGCTATGATAATAACTGCAGACGTAGAAGATAATGAATTAGAAGATGATCCTGCATACGATCCCTCTGCGGAAAAGGAACAAGTAGAAGTTCCGGAAGTTTCTTTGAAAGTAATGAAAAAAGCAGTTGAGGCATATGATAAGAGAAAAAAAAGAAGTTAAAAGCAGCGAAGAAACAGTCCAGAAAAGTGACAAGCCACTTAGTAGTTGCGCGGTAGCGGCAGTATTTGGAGAAAGGTGGCAATATCTCGCAAAAAACAAAATGAAATTATGTCATATGTGGGCTGAATTTATAAAACACCGTCGAGAATACAAGTGACTGCTCATGATAGGGATCTCAAAATGTGGGCTATGGACAAGGCTACTGAAGTAGGTTTAGAAAACTTCAAAGCATCTCGCAGATTTATAGCCTAGTTTAAGCAAGAATATAAAGTAAAAAGCCGGAAAGTGACCCACATTATAACCCGAAGGGATGCATTCCCAGAATTATCTCTCTAGCCCATCATAGATTCTTTTCGTAGTGATGTGCAAGAAAAAATAATGGAAAAAACTATTCTCTTAGCTCAATCCTCAATACTGATTAGAGCGGTTATACGTATGAATACTTATCCAAAAGAACACTTGATTTTCAAGGGTCAAAAGACGTGGCTGCTGCAGTTGAAAGTAAGCAGAAAACAACCCATTCTTATACCATACAAATGACTATTTTGGCATCTGGAAAGTTGGTTGGCCCGGTTTTTCTCATAACCTAAGAACCAAAAGGTGAATTCGGGCCCTAAGTGAAACAAAAGCTAGAGAAAATGCGTTACGATGATGTTGTCATCGTGTGCTCCAAGTCAGGAAAGAGCTCCAAACAATTGACAGCAGAGTACTTCATGAAATTGAAAGAGTCCATAGGCAACGAACAGACCCTCCTTCTTTTGGATCAGTGGTCAGGACAGAAAGACATCAAGCTCATGAAAGAGAAGTTGGGAGAAAATGTAGAGGCTATGTTCTACCCTCCAAGTACGACAAAATACTTGCAGCCACTCGATGTGCAGACCTTCCACGATTACAAACATGTAATCAAACGCATGGTTGAATATTCTTCGACTCATCGAAGCTTGTGTGGAGATGCGGACTTAACAACTAGGGAAGCTCTATTTAAAATGCATCACCTCGTCTACAATCAACTATCAGCGCCTGTGTTTGATGCCATGAGACGGTATGCTTTCCAAAAAGCGCTAATAGAGAGACATTCCATCTTTCAAATCGGTGAAACAAGTATGCTTCAACATACCAGAGAAGGTCTGCAACAAGTGTGGCCGTCAGCCCTTTTTAAAATGTTCCTGGTGTCAATTTCCATTATGTTTCACACACTTCTATATACAAGACCACAACCATCAGTGAATACTGTAAATGCATAGCGCAACAAACACACACATTGCACACAAACTAGCATATTTATACCTATTATTTTTCTTTATTTTTTCACATTTGTTTTGATTACATACTTAATATTCAAAAATAAATATCATAATTAAATAACAGGAAGCCACTAAATTGCAATTTTTTTTAATTTAACGAAATATCAAGATTAACAATATTGTATTAAATTAAAATAATAAATAAACAAATTGTGTGACACAAATTGTCGGATATCTCAGAAACGGCTCATTTTCGACGGGTGCTTCCATTGAGTTTTTTAACTCGCACCATGATATTTTTTCAATGATACCATTTTTGGTTAAATCAAAGCTAAAATATTTTGCCGTTCTTGTATAAATGTGCATTAGCTACATGGCATAAATTATCGGATATCTCGAAAACGGTTGAATTCCGACGGCAAGTTCTTTTGAGTTTTCACTCCTCACAATGAGATCTTTCCAACGATATCACTTTTGTTATAGTTGAGGATAAAAATTTTTGCGGTTTCCCAATAAGTATTCACTAGCTGCGTGACATAAATTGTCGCATATCTCGAAAACGGCTCAATTCCGACGGATAGTTCCATTGAGTTTTTCACTCCTCACAATGAGATCTTTCCAACGATACCTTTTTTGTTAAAATTGACGCTAAAAAGTTTTGCGGTTTCCCAGTAAGTGTTCACTAGCTGCGCGACATAAATTGTCGCATATCTCGAAAACGGCTCAATTCCGACGGATAGTTCCGTTGAGTTTTTCCCTCCTCACAATGAGATCTTTCCAACGATATCACTTTTGTTAAAGTTGAGGCCAAAACATTTTGAGGTCACCCAGTAAGTGTTCACTAGCTGCGTGACATAAATTTTCGCATATCTCGAAAATGAATCATTTGCGACGGGTAGTTCCATTGAGTTTTTTACTGCTCACAATGA
Source organism: Maratus speculifer (assembly GCA_964019185.1). Taxonomy (NCBI): domain Eukaryota; kingdom Metazoa; phylum Arthropoda; class Arachnida; order Araneae; family Salticidae; genus Maratus; species Maratus speculifer. The sequence continues at coordinate 168,733,558 of OZ025292.1, forward strand.
GATCTTTCCAACGATACCACTTTCCTCAAAATCGATGACTCACACTTCGTGCACTTCCCTAGTTAGTTCTTACAAATATCTATTTAACATTTCTAGTTTTCAACATTGACAATAATCCATTCTTGTGCATAAAATAAAAAAATAAATAAATCATCTGTGTTTGTATTTCCGCAACTGAAATTGATTGACCAGGGTAAAAAGTACATATTTTATCGTTTTTACTTCTGTTTTTCAGTTTCCATTGGTGTTATGTAAAATAACAATGATGTAGGTATATAAGTAATACATTCAAAAAGTGTTGTTTGCATTTAATTCCTCAGTTGAAAAATAATCTCTTACTGTCAGTTACAATAAATAATTACAAATTTTCTGTATATTGTTTCACACATATGGCTACCCTCTCACTGACAAGCCCGTCTATAGACGTTCCTTAAGCTCCAGGTTTCACTGCAATGAAAGCAATAATTAAAATGATATAACTCAGTTGATTTAATGGATTTTTAATACAATGTGCAATGATTAACACACTCAAGGATAACATTCATATTCGTAAATAAGACTTTTCTATAATTTTGAAAGAATAATTTTTTAGAAATTAAAACAAAATGCTGAGAAAACATTACAATTTTGCCCTTTTGCAAGACTGTCAGAGGGTTAAAACTGCTTTAGTGTTGTTTTAACATGTATGCTATAGATATACAGTCAAACCCCGTTATAACGAACCCCTGGTTATAACGAACAAAAAGTTTGGTCCCGCTATTTTTCAATTGTATTTAAAGCTAATTTACCCATTGATAGCGAACCTCCACGATCTTAAGAATTGGCTATAACGAACTTTTTTTTTCCAGTCGACCGTAATTTTTTTCCGTTTTTCGCAATTGTGGAAATAAGAATTCGACTCTTATTTCATAAGAAAGTGTATGTGGACTACTGAAGTATTGTGCAATTTATTTATTCGTTTTTTTTAATTAAAAGACAAGAACAATCGTGTTCTTTCTCTTTTCTGATAGCCGTTCCGCAAGTGTCATTCCCTCCACCTGTCAATCATTTTCCTTTACTCCTATCACAGCTTTTCACTAGACTGGCGACAACAGGGGTGGGGAAATAAAAACAAAAGAGAAAAAACAGTCAATTTTTTGACAAGGTGTGGGGGCAGAGATGCTATAGTAGAACATGTAAAGGCATGAACAGTAAGCATTTACGAGTCTGCGCTAGAAGAGGGGGAGGGGAGAGGGTTCCCCCTCTCCCCTCCCCCTGAAGTATGGTGCAAAAAATGACATGTTAAACCCAGCGGCCAAGAACAAGGAGAAAGGGGTATTCATTTCTGTGCTTGTTTCTGAGAAACTGCGCCTCATAATTACTGATTCCAAATTCAAACTTAAATTTGCTATTAAGAAATCATTAACCCAACCATGTCGGGCAAGCGTAAAGCATTCAGTATCGAAGAAAAAATAAGCATCATAAGAGAAATAGAAAAAGGAGGTAGCCAATCTGATATCTGCCGGAAAAAAATTATCGAAATCTACAGTTGGAACAATAATGAAAAACAGAGAAAACATATTTTCTGCTATTTGAACACCCAAAAGAAATTGAGAAAAGCTAAACATCAAGAAGTGGAAGACGCTTTATTAAAATGGTTTAGTATCTAAAGAAGTCGGAATGTACCAGTTTCTGGTCAAATGCTTCAATTAAAAGCTAAGGAATTTGCAAGTAAATTTGGAATTCCATTTTCGTGTTCTAATGGATGGCTAGACAGATTTAAAAAGTAAAACAACATATCTTCTTGAAAAATTGCCGGAGAATCGGGGAGTGTTTCAACATCCGACATTGATACGTGGAAAGAAAATGTCTGGAATAAAATCTCTTGTGAATATGACGAGAATGACATAAATAATGCTGATGAAGCTTCACTATTTTACAAGATAAAACCATCCCAGACATTAAAATTTAAAGGAGAGGAATGTATCGAAAGTCGAAAGACAGAATCACATTTCTAGTGTGTGCCAATATGAGTGGTACTGAACGTCGTAAGCTTCTAGTGATAGCTCTAGTGATCTAAGCACGCCAGATGCTTCAAAAATATCGCACGGCTTACTGTTTCTTATGAAGCAAACCGCAAAGACTAAATAACTGTTTGAAAAAGAGCTCCAAAAGTGGGATCGTGAACTGTCAGCTAAAAAGCGGAATATACTACTTCTGCTTTACAATTGTAGTGCACACAAAATCTATAAACAGTTTGAGTCGATTAGAATTGTACTCTTTCCCCCGAATGCAACATCTGTAGTACAGCCTGTTGACCAGGGTGTCATCAGGAGTCTTAAATGTCTTTACAGGAGGCAGCTCATTTTAAGAATTTTAGAGGGATATTATAAAAATGTAAAATGTGATGTTTCTCTTCTAGATGTACTTGTAATGCTCGAAAAATCTTGGTGGTTTGTTACGGGTTCTACAATTAGAAAATGCTTTCGACATGCAGGTCTAGCAAAAAATACTGAAAATACAACGAATGTTGAAGAAGCAATGAATACTGAAGAAGAGGATGGTGAAAATTTGCCTATGGCGATGTGGATAGAAAAGCACAAAATTTCATCCTTCTCAGATTCTGACATGCAATTGTTTGAAACATGTGATGATGAAATTATTACATGTGAAGATCCGACTGATGAAGATATTGTGGAAGAAATTAAAATGAATCATTCTGAAATCGAAAATTCTGCATCTGATTATGATGAACATGATTGTACAAATGATGAAATCCCCACAATCTCGGATGCTACATTAGCGATTCGTATAATTAATAAATTTTTGTCTACACAAATAATGGAAGAAAGAAATAAAGAAAGTCGTAATAATAAAGTCGTATCAAATACTAGACAAAGAAATTAATAACATGTTTTTAAAATCGGCATCATATCAGCAGAAGATTACCGATTACTTCTGTATAAAAACACTGAGAAACAATTAAACGTAAAATGTATTTTTTCTATTTTTCTTCATTTATAGTTAATTTAATTAGTATTGTGTCGTGTATGTGTGTATGTGTATTAGTATAGTTAATTTAATTAGTATTGTCAGTTTAATGTAATCGATTTTAGTGAATTTAATTAATTAATGATGAAATTTAGTAGATTTTATCTTTCTTTAATACATCATTTTTGAATCTACACGTAGCAACTAATGGTTCACACATTGTGTGAACTCTAGCATTTTAGTAAACGGTTCGGATATAGCAAACGAAACCTTCGGTCCCTTGAAGTTCGTTATAACGGGGTTCAACTGTAGCATGTATTTTTTGACATATATAAAAAAAAATATTTTCTACCATTTCATTTCTATTTCAGAAGGTAATGTTTGTTGCTATTCATTTTAAAAACTTTTACTCTTTTCATGATAAAAATGCAAATTTGCTATACTGATTTAAATTTTATAAAAACTAATTTCAAGCAAAAAAAATGCTTTTTTAATTTTCTAAGCTAATAAATTAGTGTTTATGTTAAACAATATTTTCTTATTTGTCTTGTAGCTTAGTATGAATGCTTGTTTCTGAGTTTCGCTAAAACAGTTTAGTAATAAAACTTCTTATCTACGTAGAACTTTTTATGCATTGCTAAAACGTGCAAGAACATTCAAATAAATCTTTCACAAAAGTAATTTTTCTAATGTTTTGTTTAATAAAAAGCAAATAACTTATTCGAATTTGAAAAGCAATTAATTTAGATAATGGAATTTTAAAGAATTATTTCCATACCTTCAGTTTGAAGCTGTGTGTGAAAAATATTTTTTTAAATTTTGGATCCATAAGAATATAAATTTGCGTATTCATTTGTGGAAAAAATAAACATTAAAACAACTCCGGTGTATTTTTGTGCTAGATATGTTCTAAAATAATGTTTGTGTAAAAAGTTGTTTTTTTCCTTGAATTTCATTTGCATTTTAGTAGTGTATGCATTTTATATTCAATTTTAGAAGACTTTTCCTGCTTTTTTTTGTTGTTGTTATATAAATGCAAAGATACGTGGAATTTAAAACAATATAGCACATGTCAAGGAAGCATATTTTTTTGTATTAAAAAGTAAATAAATGCATGTTTTTGAAAAATTATTTTTCTATATACGTTTGTAAAAATGTGTTGTTTCACGGATTTGTTAATTATGTTTAGTAACAGAAGATTTTACATACATGTAGATTCTTACGTGAATTAAAAATGTTTGATTAATTACGTATAAAACATAATCAATTTTAAGATGTTTTGAAGACAAAAATAAAAATATATTCAAATTTTAAATGCCAATAAAATAGATAGCAGGCTTTTGCATAATCATCTGCCTGTTTAAATTTTTAATTTGTAGATGATCGGCATATTTGTGTATAACTTTTAAGGCAAATTAACACACCTTCTATGGCATATATTATAAAATTTATATAAGTTTATTTTCAAACCATCTGAACGTGCTTTTTTTAGAGAACAACAAAAAATCATCTGATTCTATTGCCGATAAATTTCTGAATTTTCATGATATTGAATTAGCATTATTTTCTTCATAGAGATAGCTATTAAATCATTAAAAATTATATTTTTTATTGCTCGCGCATGCTCTGCTAAAAAACATTTTATACATCTGCTCATATTTCATCAAACATTTAATATTCTTACAAATCAATTTCACTTTATAATTTCTACTACAGTTTGTCAAATTATCAGAAACTGGCGTTTAATAGGGGAGAGGGGGGTTAGTGTGGACAAGGGGTTAGTGTAGACATTCAAAAAACCAATTTAAATAATGTAGAGAAAATTACTAAAAAATTTACACAAACCTACAACAATGTACTCCATACTAAGCAAAAATTTAGTTGCAATTGATTAAAAAGTTTTTGAATAGTTGCAAGAAGTTTAATATCATGCATGAAAAGTAAAAATAAGATTTCTTTTTCATTTTTGCAGCACAAAGAATTTAAATTTTAAATCCAATAAACAAGTTGCTGTAAGACAAGCGTGATTTGTGTTCTTTATTTCTATAACCTTCATTAAGATATTAAAATTGGTTAAATGAGTATAATTGAAGAATACCTTCAGAATGTTAGCATGGGGTTAGTGTAGGCACACTATTAGGTGTTAATGTAGACAGTTTATTGTACTTCATAATTTGTATTTTAAGTACTAAATTTATTATAATGTAAAGATTTACAGAAAGTATATTAACTTACAAATATAATTACTATATTAAACATCAAATAAGACTATTATCCATATAAATAAGAATATGCATTCAAATTTTCATCACATCATTTCAAGCAGAAATTTGAAAAAAAATTCTTTTGCTATTTTTTTTTATTTAAATTCACCAATTTTGCATTTTTAGAGGATTAATTTAGCCTTAATTTTAAATTAATTCAATATAATAGATTATACATTTTTTTTTCTATGTTGGTTAGAAGCATGAAAAATATCAACTGTTACATTATTATAAATGAATCCCATCGTCACCAATTCTTAGATGTTGCAATATTGTATATTTTGTAGGCAGAGTAGAAAGTGTAAACCCTACAAGGGGTTAGTGTGGACACATGGATCAATGTTAAAAACTGCCAATTTTCTTATTGTTTAACTGTATTTATCATCATCTTTCCTGTATATTAATAAACAGAAAATATCATTCTTCAATTTGGGTGAGTTGAGTGAAATTTTAAAAATGCTCTCAGAATTTTATAAAATTAAATTAAATTTTTATGTCCTCACTAACCCTCCTCTCCCCTATAGTATAAAATCCTGCATGATATAAGCAAAAACATGCTAACTTTTTTAAAGTTAAAAGAAATACGTGTTATTATTACAAAAGTGAATACACATATTAAACCATATCCACATATAAGAAATCTGTAGCAATAACTTCTTTCATGCATTTTTTTCTTTTTTTTACAGGATGACCTTACATATTATTTTATTCACGATTTTTTTCATGCCTGCGGACTGTCTTTCTGATCAAATTAACGTTGAAAAATATGAAGTCAAATACATACTTTATAATAATGAACTTCCAGAAAAATCAGATAAAAATATAGTTTTAAATATTTATGAAAATGTCATTATTGAGAGTTTCGGTGATAAATGACAGTATAGAGTTTGTTTTCTAAATTAACAATAGAAAATGTATTATTTTTTGCTTTATTATTATTTGCTTACTTGATTTTTTCTTTCTTTTATTGAATGGCCATCTTTCCTTAGCTTCAGGCAGAGATGGTGTGGTCATCTGCTACTTTATTTTTTATTTTCTTTAGCCCTTTTTAGCCCTCAATATTTAATTGTATTTTGCCCAAAATATGTCGAGTTTATATATCAGAATTTCAAGCTCTCATAAATATTTCTTGTATTTGCATTCCAAGAATTTTTATTTCAATTTATAAAAAAATTATAAAAGTCTAATCTAGAGCTATCCTATATATACAAATGCAAGTTTTGATTTTCCAACAGGTTTAACATATTTCCAGGCCAGGATCGAAACAGGGACCTTTTGACTGAAGCTGTCAATGTTCTTCTAATTGCATGTGCTTAATAAATTTGACAAACACACAATTAAACTAGAAGCATTTTTCATTATAAAATCTGGTATGATTCCGTAAGGCATGGTGACGTCACTGCGACGTCGTTGTGAAGTCACATTGTGACTTTCTGACCATCGATTGTCGATATGGCATCACGTGACGTCGATAAGAAGTCACAGTGACTAAAATGTGAAGTCGTTATGGCCGCTTTAGAGCTCTTTTGCGACGTCACATTGTGACCACTTTGTGAAGTCACGATGTGACGAATTTGTGAAGAATGTGTCATTTGTGATCACTTTGACATTTGTGACGAAACTGTGACAAATGCGACGATAATTAAATTGCCATTAGCATGTTTTTTAAATTAAATAGCATGTTTTAAAGAATATTTGTAATTTTCTAAAGATTTTTAAGAAAGTCACATCTCAGTCACAATGTGATGTGACTGAGTGGTGGCATTTTGGTCACAGATGTGATGTGACCAAGCATCCTATGAGGGATATTTTGAATCAGCTCATCACCCGTAAGACATGGTGACGTCACTGCAACGTCTTTGTGAAGTCACATTGTGACTTTGTGACCAGCGATTGTCGATGTGAAGTCACAGTGACTAAAATGTGAAGTCGTTATGGCCGTTTTAGAGATTTTTTGTGACGTCACATTGTGACCAATTTGTGAAAAGTGTGTCATTTGTGACTACTTTGACGTTAACATTGTAACGAACTGTGAAAAATTTTTTAGAAAGTCACATCTTAGTCACAATGTGACGTCGCTGAGTGGTGGCATTTTTGTCACAGATGTGATGTGACCAAAGTGACTCACAGTGACGTCATTGTGACGTCACTGTGACCATGCATGCTATGAGGGCAGAATGTATCGCAATTAATAAAAAATCACGAAATGTTTACACATAATTATTCTTGAGTAATTGTAAGACAATTATTTTAATTTGGAAACAAATCACACGAGTTCAAATTTTCCAACTGTAAAGAAAACTGCCACGTCAGTATTCAAACATAGAATCTTTTGGCTTAGGTTGACAAACCTCTGTCAAATGATCTATCATGGACTAATTGGATCAAAAGTTTCAATTCAACAGACTATTCCAGCGGACCTTTCCAGTGGACATTTTCCATCTAGAAAATGTCTACTGGTGTAATTTACTCACCAATTAGAATAATTACGTTAAAAATAGTTAAGATGTGTGACTATTATTTTATCTAATCATGTGTTAATTTGACATGATCATTCTTATTTTATTATCATGTATGTCACCAGGAGTTTTTGAACATTTAATATGTGAATTATCACAATGCTAACTAAGCTTAGAAAAAACAGATTGATAAATGTCCAAGACAGGAATCAAACCGTGAACACTTAAAATAGCGCTCAACCATTTAAGCTGAGAAAAATATGTCCAACTCAATAATTACAAGCGTAATTCCACTGCTGAAACTTAATGGAAACGTTAATTTAAAAATACCTATAAAAGTTTTTATTACTTAATAGAGGGGATGACACTTATATAAGGAAATGCATTTTTTTTTTATCTATGCAGCGAGATAGTATTAAAGCATTATATGAAATCATTGAGTAGGTAAATATATAAAGAAGCACCAGTATCCCTAGGACATATTTAAAACTCAATTGGGAATTTTTTTATTGTCACTGACTACAAATATGTGACGAAAAGTATAAAGATTTTAAATTATTCTGTTAAAACAAATTAATATATTAGTCATGAATTAGGAAAAATTTTAATGTTTTTCAAAAAATATGTATGTTACTTCATTTATGAAATTAAATTGAATGTTTGGTTTTCAAATAACATTCTAAATATTTCAAAACATTTTAATTAAATTATGAATATTCCGTTGATGGCATACATTTATAATAATGTGAATGTTTTAAAAATATTCTAATGGATCAAACATATTAATATAAATAATAGTTTAAATAATAATTTGAAATATGTTATAAAAATATATTTATTTTTTCTTCAAATACAAAAAATAAGATACATGACTTTATTTTACTTTTTAACATTATTAAATTTCGTTTTACAGAAAATTATTAGAAATTTTTTTTAAACGCATTGCAAAAAATATATCAAGGTAGAAAACTGAAAAATTTGAAGGGGAAAAAACATTATACACAACTTTTAACAGAGATATACGAGTCTTTGAAGTCATTCGTAAATACAAGTTTTCTAAGGATTCAATAAATAAAAAGGAATCTTTTTCAAGTCATATATATAAAGAAATTCTTTTAAAACTGATAAAATTGAGCTTTTCAAGGATCGAATGAAAGCTTATAAAATCTTGTAAGAATGATTCAAGGCTCACTTGTAAAGTGAAAAATCTGTTCACACAGATCAACTTTATGCTTTAAGTGTGTTGTAAAATGTAATTCTCAATGAAAAACAGAAATAAAAAATCATAATAAACTACAGATTTAAAGAGTGAGATAAATATTAAAAGTTTTATCACTTTTTTAGTATAGAAATTATTGAAGCGTTTGTTTATGTTTTAGAAATATTTCAGTACATAAATGTACATTTCCGACAAGAAAACCACCTTAACATTTGTAATACATTTAGTTGAAGAATTGGTAAATCCTTATATCCTTATATATATTATAAATGTGAAAGTGTGTCCGAAAAATTGGAATGAACTTGGCTTCAAAACGGATGGATTAATGTCTTTGAATTTTTGCATATAGATACATTATTGGCCTGAAATGAACATAGGCTAATTTTTATTATTTTATTCGAATATTTTTCTTAATAATTCAACATTTCACTATTTTTCATACAGAATAAATTGAAGAATTTTCTATAATATTTAATCATCTTTCTTATTTCGTTGCCAAAAAATAAAAAAACCGGAATAATTATTTCTCTTCTGTAATTAATTTTCAACTGAAAGATTTTTACGGGATAAAACAAAATGAAATAAATAAATGAATCCTATTCTGTTTTTCGGTTCGAGGTTAAAAACCGCGATTTTACCAATTGTGACGTCAGAGGAATACTGTTTTTCTTCTTGTATCACGCAGACGATTATGTAAAATTTCTTTTATACTTAGAAGACTTCACAAGAATATAACTTCACACTTTGCAAGAATATAAATATTTTAGTAGTTTTCCAGATATTAATCCGTAATAAAAATGAACCTTTTTCTTTCTTTCGGTTCGAGGCTATAAAATTCAACTTTTTACCAATTGTGACATCACATTAATACTTTCCATTAAGAATTTTAAAAATATCAATGTAACGTCATATCTGAAACAAAGTATAAGTTTTCAAATTTTCAAAAATTCTGTTTCTTTTTCGTTTTACGGAAACTACCCCCTTTTTGACACTTTCTAACATGGTTCTAAAAGTGTTTACGACTTCAACCTGTCTGCATACCGGATGCCGAGTGCCTGCTGTCTGCAGTCTGTTCGTCCGTGTTTCAACTGAGTAAATATAGTGGGATTCATACGAAAATAACATACGTTATTGAGAATTGCCATAGCATAGGCGGCATTGAAAATGAACCAGGTAGCAATTATAGCTGAATCACAGGAGCACTCAAAAGGAAATTTTACATTATGATCTACGGCGAAAAAATCATTTGTGGTGTATTTTGATAATGTTACATAATTTTAAATGTAATGAAATTTACATGCATTTTTAAGGTTCACAAGAACATGGTAACTATCGAATATGTTAAGTATAGTAATTATAGTGTGCGTACAGGGAGCTCAAAAGTATTTCAATATATTATGGTCTGTGAAGAAAAACTATTTGCAGAGTATTTTAATAATGCTGTTTTATTAAGGTTATTTTAATAGTATTGAAATTGATATCAGTTTCTAAAGTGCACTAAAACAAGATTTCTGTAGAAAATGGGATGAAAAGGTTTAACATTCATTTACAAGATCACAGAAAAATGTTCGGTAATATAATAGTCTACGGGGGAAAAATATCCCCAGCGTATTTTAATTGCGTTGCACTATTTCAAACATGATGAAATTAAATTACTGAGATAATCAATACAATGATAAATACTGAAATTTACTACAATATGCTTGCAGTTAAGTATGATTTGCATCACATTTGTTGTTCATTTACAGAGACGCATGAAAGATTTTGGACCTGTGTCCAGATCTCAGATATTATATACAAAGTATGGTCTATTAGAAAAGATTGCTGAAGAGCTTTTTCAATTATCGTATGTATCTTAAGGAAAACTAACGCATCCTGAAATTCAGCTACATTTGGTATAATAAGAGATGTTTGTAGAATTTAAATAAATCATGTATCGGACTATACAAAAAACTTAATATATGGTCACCTGTGCAATAGCGATTCCCGGAAATATGAATTCAATGATTTGAATCGGGTTTTTTGCTTGAATAATTTAAGCTAAATATGCGGTCGTATAAATATTTGCACATAATATACAGGACTGTACAAAAGAATTCAAGTACGTTTCTGTCTATTATTAGAAATTGCTAAAGGTGAATTTTAATCTTCGTTATACTTTTTCTAACTAAGCAATATTTTAACATTGTATTTAGAATATTTACAAACACATAGATCATACACAGCTGCAGAAAAGAATGGGCCGGCGAAGTTATGTATTATGGAAATGTTGGATATTTTTTTATTACCTAGGTTTAACACATTTTTCTTTCTTTGACATGGAATTCTGAAATGCACTACAACATGATTTCTGTACAATTGGGGTGCGTTACAGTTGTTCTACAGTATAAATGGTTGCAATTTCATTTTCCTGATTGTTCATATTATCTAACACATTTTCCATTTATTTGACTGAGTTCTTTAAATCCCCTTAAAAAAAAAAAAAAAAAAAAAAAAAAAAAAAAAAAAAAAAAAAAAAACTACTGCATAGCCTGGTATAAGATATATGTTATATATATTTTAAATTATTGTTAATGAAATGTTTTGTTTAATTAAAGCGTTTATCTTTTTTTAATGCTACGTGAACGACGTCACGGGTAACAGCTAGTCCTTATACATATTATAAATGTGAAAGTGTGTCCGAAAATTGGAATGAACTTGGCTTCAAAACGGATGGATTAATGTCTTTGAATTTTTGTATATAGGTAAATTATTGGCCTGAAATGAACATAGGCTAATTTATATTTATTTTATTCAAATATTTTTCTTAATAATTCAATATTTCACTATTTTTCATACAGAATAAATTTAAAAAATTTCCATAATATTTAATTATCTTTCTTTTTTCGTTGCCAAAAAATAAAAAAAACGGAATAATTATTTCTCTTCTGTAATTAATTTTCAACTGTAAGATTTTCACGTGATAAAATAAAATGAAATAAATAAATGGACCCTATTCTGTTTTTCGGTTCGAGATTAAAAACCGCAATTTCACCAATTGTGACGTCAGAGGAATGCTGTTTTTCTTCTTATATTACGCAAACGATTATATAAAATTTCTTTTACACTTAGAAGACTTTACAAGAATATAACTTCACACTTTACAAGAATATAAATATTTTAGTAGTTTTTCCGGATATTAATCCGTAATCAAAATGAACCTTTTTCTTTCTTTCGGTTCGAGGCTATTAAATTCAACTTTTTACCAATTGTGAAGTCAGAGGAATACTTTCCATTAAGAATTTTAAAAATATCAATGTAACGTCATATATGAAACAAAGTATAAGTTTTCAAGTTTTCATTTTTAATAACACAATGTAATTTTGAGTAAGTGCTACAAAGAGACGACTGTGACGTCACATATTGAAAATAAAATATCTCTGATGTTGAAATGAAATGAGATTGAATTATGATATCAAAAGTTATTATTTAAAGAAAATTAAGTTTGTCGTCTGAGCGTGGCTAATATTTAATTTTAAAATGAAATAAGTTTTTTTAAAGGTTAAATATTAAACGATTAGAAAATATTAATAATTTATACATATCGTAAATGACGTAATGATCAATGAAAAACTTTTTATCATTTTTAGAAAGTAAGAAAAGCTCAACTAATCAAAAAAAATATTTTTGTGTGTTAATTCTGAAAATTGTTCAATTCTGAAAATATAAATAAATATCACTTTAAAAATGCACTTTCGGGCTTAAAATCTAAAGATTTAATGTAATTGTGAGAAAATACATTCCCTCAGTCAATATCTCAATTTGGCATAATGTTCTCAAAGTGTACTGGAAACAGGTTTGTAAATGGATATTAATTGCACATTTTTTTTAGCTCTTAAAAAGTAAAAATATGTTGTGGCTTTTAAGAATGTTTTTTATAATAAATTTCTATACATTTTTATGGTATGCAGAGCATATATGTACAAATTATACAAAAATGCCACCTAAAACACAGTTTTGTAGTATATTTTTCCTAACACTGTTTTTTTTTTCGTTTTACGGAAACTACCCGCTTTTTGACACTTTCTAACATGGTCTAAAAGTGTTTACAACTTCAACCTGTCTGTATACCGGATGCCGAGTGCCTGGGGTATGCCGTCTGTCTGTCCGTTTTTCAACTTGGGTAAATATAGTGGAATTCATACGAAAATAACATACGTTATTGAGATTTACCAGTGAGCAATTACAGCATATGCGGCATTAAAAATGGACCAGGTAGCAATTACAGCTGAATCACAGGAGCACTCAAAAGGAAAATTTACAGTATGGTCTAAGGCGAAAAAATCATTTGTGGTGTATTTTGATAATGTTACATAATTTTAAATGTAATGAAATTTACATGCATTTTTAAGGTTCAGAAGAACATGGTTACTATCGAATATGTTAAATGTAGTACTTATAGTGTGCGTACAGGGAGCTCAAAAGTATTTCAATATATTATGGTCTGTAAAGAAAAACCATTTGCAACGTATTTTAATAATGTTATTTTATTAAGGTTATTTTAATAGTATTGAAATTGATATCAGGTTCTGAAGTGCACTAAAATAGGATTTCTGTAGAAAATGGGGTGAAAAGATTTAACATTCACTTACAAGATTACAGAAAAATGTTCGGTAATATAATAGTCTACGGAGAAAAAAATATTCCCAGCGTATTTTAATTGCGTTGCGCTATTTCAAACATGATGAAATTAATATACTGAGATAATCAATACAATGATAAATACTGAAATTTACTACAATAAGCTTGCAGTTAAGTATCATTTGCTCACATTTGTTGTTCATTTACACAGACGCATAAAAGATTTTGGACCTGTGTCCAGATCTTAGATATTGTATCCAAAGTGTGGTCTATTAGATAAGATTGCTGAAGAGGTTTTTCAATTATCGTATGTATTTGGAAAACTAATGCATCCTGAAGTTCAGCTACATTTGATATAATAAGAGATGTTTGTAGAATTTAAATAAATCATGTATCAGACTATACAATAAACTGGATTACTCACCAGTGCAATAGCGATTCCCGAAAATATGAATTCAATAATTTTAATCGGGTTTTTTGCTTGAATAATTTAAGCTAAATTTGCGATCGTATACAAATTTGCACGTAATATACAGGACTGTAAAAAAGAATTCAAGTAAGTTTCTGTCTATAATTAGAAATTGCTAAAGGTGAATTTTAATATTCGTTATACTTTTTCTCACTAAGCAAAATTTTAACATTGTATTTAGAATATTTACAAACACATAGATTATATACACAGCTGCAGAAAAGAATGTCCCGGTGAAGTTATGCATTATGGAAATGTTGGATATATTTTTTATTACCTAGGTTTAACACATGATTTTTCTTTCTTTGATATGGAATTCTAAAATGCACTACAACATGATTTCTGTACAATTGGGGTGCGTTACAGTTGTTCTGCAGTATAAGTGGTTACAATTTCATTTTCGCGATTGTTCATATTATCTAACACATTTTCCTTTTATTTGACTGAGTTCTTTAAGTCCCCTATAAAAAAACTACTGCATAGCCTTCTATAAGATAAATGTTATATATTTTTTAAATTATTGTTAATGAACCGTTTTGTTTAATTAAAGCGTTTATCTTTTTTTTAATGATACGTGAACGACGTCACGGGTAACAGCTAGTATATTATAAATGTGAAAGTGTGTCCGAAAAATTGGAATGAACTTGGCTTCAAAACGGATGGATTAATGTCTTTGAATCTTTGCATATGGATAGATTATAGGAGTGGAATGAACATAGGCTAATTTTTATTTATTTTATTCAAATATTTTCCTTAATAATTCAAAATTTAATTATTTATCATACAAAATCAATAGGCATTTTTCAGATAAAATTTAACCATTTTCCTTTCCTGTTGCCAAGAAAATAAAAAATTGGAATAATAATTTTTCAGCGGCAATGAATTTTTAATTAAAAACTTCCACGCGGAAAACTATAATAAAATAATTTAAAAGAAAATAAATATGACGTCATAAAAATAAAAGGTGTATTTTTTATAATATATTTAACAAGGATATTTGTTTAGTTAATGGGAATTTTTGTTTAAAATATGGCGACATAAATTAAAAGCAAAAAGAATGAAAAAGAATTATATTTTTAATAAAATGGTTCACTTATGAAAATGTGACGTCATAGTTGAAATAAAACAGGTACTTTATAGCAGTCGTTAAAAATACAAGGGGTTATGAATATCATTAGCTAATGGAGCGAGATAAATAATGACGTCATATTTAAAATGAATCAGAAGTATTTTTTACTTATATAAATTAATAAGTTATAATTTACATACAAATGAATATTTTTATTCAAAACTCATAATTATCAATGGAAAAAAAATTTTGTGGGGAAAAGGCGGAAAATAAAACTACTGATTAATATATTTTTGGCTCGATTTTTTAACACTTTCGAACAAAGTTGAAAAGTTATTATGGTTTCGGTTTGTCTGTCTGTCTGGTCACTTTCTAACTTTCATAAATATACTCCGATTTCCATGAAATTTTCGGACGTTATTAACGTTTACCTAGCACGAATACCTGTTGAAAATAAAGTATCTACCATGATTAGTTTATTTACAGGGATTGTCAAAAAATTTCCTTACATTACGGCATTTTGGGGAAAATCGTTTTAATTAAATTTAACGATGTTACACACTGTGAAACATATTCAAATTTACATGCATTTACAAAGTGCACTAAAATATGCATTTTGTAAAGTATGTAGTGAAAAGGACATTTATTATTCATTTACAGGGTTACATAGAATAATTCCATTGCAAAAGAATAAAGGGAGGAACAGGTTCTGACATACTTTAATTACGGTAAACGATTTCTTGTATAATCAAATTGATATACGTTGTTGAGGCTTAATGTGAGTTATTTCATGCATAATACGAAGTGCATAGCATTTACAGGAACACACAAAAGATTTCAAATATTATATATTCTATTCGAAATACTGTATATGATGGATGATGACTGTTGCATGGATGAAATGCATTTTTAATTATGATATGTGCTTTTAAGTTTCGCTAAATGTATGCATATTAAATGGAGAGTATAAATGGTAATAGTATAAATCGTTAAATTTAGATATACAGGGTTACACAAAAGATCTTGGAAAGGTTACTGAATATGAGTGTAATTTACTTAAAGGTGGTTTTTAAGTAAAATATGCATTTTTATTTTGAAGTGCATTTAGTAAACTAAGAAATGTTTGTAGTATATATATAAAATGATATACAGGGTTCCGCAAAGACCTGGATACAAAGTTGTCTTCGGATGATAAAATGTAATTTAGGTAGTAATAAGAAATATTTTTGTTTGAACTAAATTTTAGAAAGATACTTTCGTGTATTAAAGGCACTTGGAAAACTACAGGGCTGAACAAAAGAATTTGAACAAAAGAATTTGAGAAAGTGACATTAACGTTAACCGTTTATATCTGACTTTTTATTATATTATATTTGCTAGTAAAGTGATTCTAAAACGTCCCGAAACTAACAGGAAAAACACCAAAGTAATTTGTATTAATATCATAAAACATAACTGTAGTAAGTATGGAAATATGTATAATATTTATAATAGTAACTAATTATAATATTATAATAAAATAATTATAATATTATTATAATAATTTATAATAAGCTAAGATTAAGAAACATTTTTTTTCATAATCATCTTAACTCAAAAAAATATTCTTATTTCATTAGATTGGTGGCAAATTGCTCTGCAAATTTTACGAATTTTATTTACGTAATAATGATGGTGTAATTTATTTTATATAACTAGTGTAATGTTACACATAAGTGTAAGGTGACACCAGTTATATCGATTAAATTACACAATAATGGGAAAGCACAATGTTTCCACTAATTTTACAGAGTAACATTACATAACAATTTTAAGGTATTAAAAAATATGTTTTTTAAAAAGTTCCCCTAAATGTTTAATAAAAACATGTCTTCATTCGTATTTAGTTAATATAGTTGGGACGTTACAAACATGATAAAAAAAACATATTAGAAGATTTAATACAGCAATTTACCAAAAATACTTATTTCACACCATTATTACCTAATAATAATGGTATAATCTATTTTATATAACTAGTGTAATGTTACACATAAGTGTAAGGTCACACCAGTTATATCGATTAAATTACATAATAATGGGAAATCACAAATTTGGAAATAATTTTACATTTTAACATTACATAACAATTTTTAGGTATTAAAAAATACGTTTTTAAAAAAATTCTCTCTAAATGTTTGATAAAAACATGTATTCATTCGTATTTAGCTAATATAGTTGGGACGTTATAAACATGATAAAAGACATGTTAGAAGGTTTAATACAGTAATTTACCAAAAATACTTATTTCAAAGAAGTCTATAATGTACGAATATAACTTAATTATTTGGCATTCAGTTAAAAAATATGCAAATAAACTTACTTGTTAACATTTAAAATTTTAAACAAGGAAATATATTGTAATATTAAAATAAATACTCATCTTTAGCTGTCTTTTCTCAGTTACAGATAAAAACATGCATAGATAAGTATTTTATGAAATTTCGTTTTCCAAGGAAAGATATAAACATTTATTAATATTTGCAGCATCTTACAGATGTTGATGCTAGATATAAATGCATTAATACTTGATTGAAAAATAAACATCTCTAACAAGACATATTATACATATATATTCCAAATATATATATATATAAAGTCATTGTGCAAAAATTAGACTTGATTTCCTTAATTTTGTCGCATTTAGCTAAAATTTGGTTTTTTATTAAATAAATACGAATTTTACCCGGCAGCAAATTACTGAATACTGTAACTTTAGTTCAAAACTAACTTGTGACAATTTGTGAAAATATTTTATCATTCAATTGCAGTAAATTATATTGATGATATTCCTCATTGTTATGGCACTTCGATTCCGATTGTTCTTTATTCATATTATTTAGAACGAATAAAATATTTTTTTAAGTGATAGTATTAACTAATATTATCACTTTTTTATTAATTAGTTCAGTTTCTTACTTTTTTTTCATTACTTCAATTACCTATGCTTTTATAATTTATTAAGGTTGTTAAACTATTTTCGGTAAATCGATTTTGAATTTCATAAGCGCATTATAATTAAAACTTTATAAATTTAAAAAGGTTCACTTCTTTTAATGAAAAAAAAAAGAAGAATATTTCCCATTCCAATGAAACAAACGTCATTAAAAAAGAAGTGTTGCTTAACGGATTTATCGGAGAATATAAAAAAGAAAACCACAGAAAAAAATTAAAATATTCGAACAAGCCTCTTGAAAATTCTTTCCATGTGGAAAAAAACTTACACTGGTATCGGCTATCTCAAAAAGTTCAGATATCTAGTTGTCCTTGGAAGAAAGCCAATATTTGGATATAAACGCAATGTTTTGTTAAAACGATTATTTGCACTGTAATGACTTTTTAGTTCTTTTATTTTATATTCAAATTTATATATATTTAAAGGATTTTTTTTATTTTTTGTATTATTTGATTTCAACCAAAGCTTTCATAGTTAATTTGTTTTATGCATGCTTTATTAAAAGATAAAATTTTTCCATAAACAATTTTTCAACGATCAAATAAATGAGAAATATTTGATCATATGAAATTGAATTTTAACATATCATCCGAATGAAAATGATAACTCATCTGTAATTTTAAAGTAAAATTTTAATAACCTTTGTCAATATATAAAATCTCCTTTCTAAAACAATGTTTTGCAAAAACAATTATTTGCACTGCTCTTCTTTTTATTTCCTTTATTATACATTTACATTTAAATATATTTATGGGAATTTTTTATTATTTTTTGTATTATTTAATTTCAACCAAATCTTTTATAGTAATTTTTTATGCATGTATTATTAAAATTAAGAAGGTAATATATTTTCATGAACAAATTTTCAACGATCAAGTAAAACAGAAATGTTGATCATATGAAATTGAATTTTAACATACCATAATAATAAAAATGCCAAACGTAAAATTTTAATAATATTTGTCAGTAAATAAGATTTCCCTTCTAAATAAAACGAGTATGAAATGAATCTTTCATATGCCAATAAATAATTCATACGTTTCTTTCAATAACAAGTAAATGTCTTAGGTATAGATTTCGCTGAGCGTGTCATTTTATGTTGAAAGTAGTTTGAAATACAACTAGATATGGATTTTCTGAAAATAAAATATTGTAAAAAAACGAATAAGAGATTGAAATAACTATTTTTGTTATTCACCTTACAGGCTATTCTGTTTTAACTTGCCATTTTCAGTTTAATTATAGTTACTGATTAGATTTTGTTTCGTTTATAGCCCTATATCTATCACTAGAGACTATTTAATAGATGAATTTTAATTATAAAATTCCTGTACATAATGATTAGTACGGAAAGAGTATTTTAAGAATTAATGTAGTATTTAATTCACCTTTAGACTAAGAGGTTTGATGTACGGCTTACAATAGTCACCCGACGTTGCATTCTCACTTGTTAAGGGTTATGTGCAGTCTTTAACACTAGAACCGCGGGAAAGTTCATTCAAGTTTTATAAAAATATTTCTCATCGGGACTTTCATTTAAAACTGTTTAAGTTACATATTGAAAATATTTAGCTCATTTTATTAAGAGTTTTCTGATTTGAATCGACATTTCTCCATATGATACGGGTCAAAATGACCCGTCGCCGCGGTTCTAGTGTTAAGATATTACAAAATATTCAATTCAGCATATTTGAGCAACAATTAAAATATTTTTAAATATAAAGCATTAGAATAAAAAATATGGAAAACCAAGATTTGAAACATGCTTGAATATGAATTTATCCTTTGGAATAATAACACTATATTTGAAAAAGGTCATTACATTCACATTTTGTAACATACTTCATGCACTGTCGAATCATGAAATTTTCGAAAAATTCGCTTATGAAATATTCGCTTTATATTTATGCTTCACAAAGAGTTAAATTAAATGAAATTATAAGAAAACGAATATTTTTTATTCTGCGTATTTTTAAGAACAAGAAAGAAAAAATATAATATTTTCCAAGCAATCATTTTAGGGTTTTTAAATTGTTTTTCAACATGTAATCGAAAAACAATTAATAATAAACTTGTAGTTGATGAAAGTGTTTTTCATAATATTACGCATTTCATTTTTTATTTATATCTTTTTTTCTACTTTCAAGATCTTTAAAGTTTCATTGTTGCAATTTTAACATTTTGGCATTTTTGTGACGCATTTACTGGTGCATTATTAGATTCATTTTTTGCTTTTCTTTCCAACATTTTTTTTGTTGTTGCTGTTTTACATACGCACAATAAATATTTCTAAAGTATATAAAATTGCGCTAAGTGTTTTTCCATTTTATGATGATACAAATAATATTTCCAAACTTAACCGTTTTTCCTTTTATTAATGCAAATGCGATATATATCAAAATGTGTTAATTGGACTTTATCCAAATAATGTAACTAAATGAAAAGCGTAATTAATTAGCCGTCATTTAATAATACAAATTATGAAAGTAATTAATGTCTATTATGCCACTTATGCGACACAGAGTATTAGGATATATGATACTTTACGCAAATTAAGAGTTAAAAGCACGGAATGGGATAATAAATTTAACGAAATGCGGATTCTACGATACAAAGAACACAATAAAGTAACCAAGTATTATGACACAATCTTTTTCTACACCTAATAAGTAAAAGCATTTTTTACTAGTTAAAAATTAAGAAACATTCATGAAAACAGAGAATTTTTAAATGAAATGTTTAAACTTATTAATTAATGTAACATAATGAAATATACTAAACATTTAAAAACGTTAAAAAAGAATATTTTGAACTTTTTTGACGGTAAATTGCATTTAGTTTTAAGTAATTAATGAACTGATGTGTTGTTTTTGTATAGCAATCTTTGAGGTTATTTGTTGATGCTTTTTTTCATTAATTTTCTATCGACCACAATTTTTATTTAAGCAACGTTATTTAACAAAATGTAAGCTATCTATATCAAAAAACCTTTTAAAGAAGTTTTAATACCTTATTCATCGTTGTACGTTATGGGTGTGTGCATAGTATGGAGGGAGTAATACATCAGCTAAGCGCGACTTGCTAGATTTAATAAAATCAATTTTATTTTATAAATTGATCAGCCATCTTTTACCTGCCACCGAATATACTTTTTAAAATACAATACTACGTACAGGATATCTCAAAAACTGAGATCTTTCAACTTATTCCTTAAACTTTAATCATATAAATAAATTACAAATTATAAAATGACATAAAAAAAATGCAGAATTTTACAAAATGAATTAAAATTTTCGGGAGATTAAAATTGAAGAAATATAAAATTGCTGTATTTATATGCCCTTTCTGTGATGTTAAAAGTAACAGATCGTTACATATCATTATTTATTTCCCTTTTTTAATTTAAATTATCGATTTTAAAATCTAATTGCTCTTCTCACAAATATAGTTTTAATCAAAACTTCCTTCCCTTTTTAAAAGAATACATAGCTACTTCTAATATTTTATGCTTTAAATAACATTCATTTTAAATCCTATTCTAAGCCAAAGCTGTTAATAAAATAAATAAAAATAAATCTTTTTCTCATCTTTAAATCGCTGATTGTGTGAGCTTTTTTTCCCCTTTCTATTAACAAATCTATAAAAATGATATCTTTCGAACACATGCTTCAGTTGCCACAGAAATTTGAGCACTCTTTGTTAATAGTCAATACAAATATCTTTTAGACGTAAAAGTTGTCCAGATCATATTGAAATTGGCTTCCGGCGTCTGCATTGTTGCTTCTCAATGTATATTTTCTACACGTACTCTGCTTTACTTTCTACTTTACTTCTGCTTTAAAATCTTATGACGGTCCTTTATTAACGGTCTTTTTCGCTAGTTTTTAAATCAGTGTTTCATTAAGCGATATATCTTTGTTTTTATAATGTCTCAGAATGCCAAGATTTTGGCCCGACACATTTACACTAATATCATTCGTTACACTTATTTGCAACTTATTCATTCATTCACCAACCCTCGCCTTGTAACATACACAGTCAAGATTGGATCTCTCTCTGTCGTTTCTTTTTGTATGACCGTCTACAAAATAAATTAAAACGAATTAACGATTAACATTTGATTCCTACTGTTTTTATCCTGAACAAAAAATAATGGACCAACAATGAAGCTTTGAATTTTCTAAACACTAAAATGCTAATTGCAAAAATACTCCTATATGACACTCATACAATAATATCTTGCAAATTCGAGAAATCATCATTATGCCCTCCCATACAAAAAAAACCCAATAAATAATATGTGCCCTATAAACTAATAAGGTAACATAAAAACTTTCATCATTTTATAATAAAAAAATCACAGAGCTATGTTTAAACAAACTTCGTGAGAGATTAATCATAAAGTGTAATTTGTTAATACTAAAGAGATTTTTTTTTGTTTTCTTTCTAATTTTTGTATCTCCCCTGAAACACGATCACCCGTCTTGATTTTTTACGTAGTCGAACTCATATCTCGGCATGTATAGGTAGTAAGTCATTAATTTAAAATAATAGTGCAGAAATTTAGTATAGATTAGTTCAAAAAAATTTTAATGTGGTTTGTTTAATTTGATATTTCTTGAATCAAATTGAAACTCTCACTTGTTTTATATAAAATGCGAAGAAATAATAGGTCCTTGTAAAAACATCGTAATAAAGAATTACGATATTTTCCTATCTGTATCTCCAGGCCACTTATAATACGATATAGCCAATTCATGTTACTTGTTTTGTTTCTCAATTTGAATTTACGCTTTTAGGTAGCTTTCATTACAAAAAGTAAAAAGCTACCTATTGCAGTCGTCCGGAGGAAAGCACTTCCGGAAAATTTTGGTATATTTTCACCGATCATGACCCCCAGACCCCAAAACCACCCTCCGTTCAAATGTTGACATATATATATATATATATATATATATATATATATGTATACCATATATATATATATAACCATATATATATATATATATCTGATTTTTGTCATGCGATAACTAACGTATTTATGAACCGATTTGAATGAAACTTGGTATGTACATAGTACATACAAATGTCTCGACCGAGTTTGTTGGTCAGCATCATCCGCCGTTTTGTTTCAAAATGGCGGCCATTTTAAATTTTTTAAAAAATTTAAAATTTAAAATTAAATTCGAAAAAATTAAAAGTTGAAAAATATTTTTCTTTTACGTATTAGAAATTAAAACAAAGATTCCAGAACACTTTTTATTTTGTCTATATATTAAAAAATGATTGAGTTATAGCACTTTGAATTTTTCTTATGGCTGATATTTTGAAACGATCTGATTTTTGTCACGTGATAACACGCGTATTTATGAACCGATTTCAATGAAACTTGGTATGTACATAGTACATACAAATGTCTCGACCGAGTTTGTTGGCCAGCATCATCCCCCATTTTGTATCAAAATGGTAGCCATTTTAAATTTTTTAAAAATTAAAAAATTTAAAATTAAATACAAAAAAAAGGAAAATTTGAAAAATATTTGTCTTTTACGTGTTAGAACTTAAAACAAAGATTCCAGAACACTTTTTATTTTGTCTATATGTTAAAAAATGATTGAGTTATAGCACTTTGAATTTTTCTTATGGCTGACATTTTGAAACGATCTGATTTTTGTCACGTGATAACACGCGTATTTATGAACCGATTTCAATGAAACTTGGTATGTACATAGTACATACAAATGTCTCGACCGAGTTTGTTGGCCAGCATCATCCCCCATTTTGTTTCAAAATGGTAGCCATTTTAAATTTTTTAAAAATTTAAAATTTTAAAATTAAATGCTAAAATCAAAAATTTGAAAAATATTTGTCTTTCACGTGTTAGAACTTAAAACAACGATTCCAGAACACTTTTTATTTTGTCTATATCTTAAAAAATGATTGAGTTATAGCACTTTGAATTTTGCTTATGGCTGACATTTTGAAACGGTCTGATCTGAACGATCCACAATGTTGCTTTAAAATGGCATACACTTTATGATATCGTGGAATTTGGCGACTCTTTAAATCGCTTAAAATAAAACCAGGTTGAATAAAAGATGACTAATTTCTAAAAATTCCTATTAATATTCAGTCTTGACAAAAACTAGTATTCAATCTTATAAAATCAATAATTTTATAAGATTATTTCTACTAATTTCAGCTTAGTATTTTTGAACAATGTAACTTACTTTAAAATAAATAAATAAATATATAAGTATATGAAAGCTACCTCTTCCTCCCGGCATTGCCGGAAGGACTTTTGTATATGGTAGAAGGTCATATGATAATGTTTGATTTAAGATAATTTAAGTACATTATTGTGTATTTTACAACGTCTATGAAATGACGAATTTCATAGAATTAAACATGAACAACGTATATTACAAACGACATTAAGAATGAACTAGGAAAATTGACAACAATATCAATAATTTAAATAGTTCATCAGTGTTATGATAAAAAAATTGTGAACGTAAAGTTCATTATAAAATATTAATAATTCGTTCTGTAAATCAATAGCTATTTTTAAGTTTGCTTTTTTATGTTTGTTAATTCCTTTCCTCTTAACCATGGAAATATTTGCAAAAAATATTTATGTTTTCTTTTAATTTGTAACTGAATAATCATTTTCTTGAAACATCTCTTTCATATGTAACAAGATTTTGGTGAGTTAGGTTATAATATAAGCCCTGATTCTTCTTAATTTTAACTTCAATTTCCTTCGAGTAACTTTAGATGATATCATAGGCATTAACAAGAAAACGCACTACGAAAAAACATAAAGCCTATTTATTTTTATTATTTTACTTGGCCAATTTATTTAAGTAATTTTGGACATAGAACAAATGATGAACATTAAAGTTTAGGGCAATTTTTATTGACAATCTAACACACTCTTTCAGATATTTTTTAATTTTTTAATCTAAACAAACACATACTGTATTCTATGTTTAAATTTATCTTTTTAACAAATTATCTAAGCAAATTTGTAGCAATTCAATATCAAATTAAGATGGAAATCTAATATAATCATTAAGGGTACAGTGGACTACCAAAACCCATTTTTTTAATTTTCAATGATTTTATTTTAATTTATGGAAATATCCGTAGCATATATATCTTAATTTCGTGATTTTTTTAAAAAATTTATTCAATTGTTTTTGAGATACAGATTTTTCTTTTTTTAAATTAACGAAAAATGACAATATTACAAAATGCTCCATGCGAAATTCTTTATATCCAATTTTTCTGATTTCTCATTTAAAATGCTCTCTATGTATGTGTTAACAAATGTTACTAAGCATTTTTAGCATAGTACTTGTAAAACATTATAAAAAAGGATTTTAACTTAATTCTTTTGTATTTTTCGTTAAAAAATCATAAAAAATTCCATATAACTGAAATTTTACAAATTTAATTGCGTCTAAAAAATTTATTTTTAGTAACATTAATTAACACATGCATATAGAGCATTTTAAACAAAAAATCAGAAAAATTGGGTATAAAACATTTCGTATAGAAAACTTTGAAATCATGAAAACGACGAAAATATTCATTCGGAGAAAAACAGGTTTTAGTAACTACAATGGTTATAGTTGCTTATTATTTTCTCATTCACACTCCACAGCTATATATAAGGGATATAATATCCTTTCTAGCTTATATGTAAATGTTTTATTTTTTATGATAAATTCACATAAAATATGTGGCTTCGACAGTAATTCATGCATAGGACGTGGAGTATCTGAATTTTAAAAAAATTTCTCAAAAATAACTTTTTGTATTTTCTAATGAATTTTTTCTAGAAATATTCATGGTATAAATACCTCTTATTGTACACATTTTTGTTAAATATATTAAATTTTTTTTAATTTATTGAACATATTAATATTTTTTTATTTTACGCTAAAAAGACTGGGGACAAAAAGCAATTCCTCTAAATACATTGTAAACAAACGCTAAAAGAAACAGTTAAAAGTTACAGTTAAAGTATTGTTTTGCGAAATCACAAAATTAATAAGTATTCGGTGCAAAATAATAACATTTTGTAAGGTAAAACAAAAAACTAGGCTAAATTTTACGGATGCGAATCGGCAAAAAAAGTAAACAAAGGGGCGTGGTAGAATAGGCTGATTGGACAAAAATGCTTGTACTCGAGTCAAAATAGTCAAAATTGAAAAATTATTTTTGTGTTCTATAGCAGGGAGTTCATATAATGTTATTATGCTAAAAATGAAAATTCGACAGTTTGGTGATTTTTTTCGAGTTTGAAAGTCCACTGTACCCTTAATCTAGCTCTATATTTTATAGCCTTATATAATGCTTATGTATGTTTTGAATAATTTCTTCAATACAATGCTACTGTAGCGTACAGAGTCATATGTATACATTAATATGTTCTAAATAGTGTAATATGTAATTAAATGTATTTAAAAAATTATTCGGAACAAAAGGTATGATATTCTGAAGCAAATAAAGATTCAGGTTACAACACTTTTATATCACTTATATGTCATTAAAACATCCATCGATAATATATGTTAAATATTCTTAATACATCCATG
Source organism: Maratus speculifer (assembly GCA_964019185.1). NCBI lineage: Eukaryota > Metazoa > Arthropoda > Arachnida > Araneae > Salticidae > Maratus > Maratus speculifer. The sequence continues at coordinate 168,760,229 of OZ025292.1, forward strand.
ATCATATTTTCTGTAATCCTTTGAATAACTTTAAAAGCTATATTCATCCACTAAACACTCTATAGTTCACACTGTTAACAACTGTAAACTTTATAAACCTTCATTTTTAGAGGCGCATTAAGATTATGTTATATTTATTTGCGTACACTAAGGAAATTTATTAAGAGTTATAGAATGCATTAATTTTTCATTTTTTTATTCTTTATTTCTTTATTTTTTATCCTTCAACAAGATAATCTTTTCTAAAATTTCAACGTGAAAGAAAAATTAATAAAATCTGTTGATGGTATATGTATTTGACGAATATACATTCGTTGGATGTTATATTAGCGTATTTTAAAGTACGTTACAAATCTTATTAAAAAAATCGTAGAAAAAACCATCATAGTCTCTAAACGAGAATTTCGAAGCATAAAATGCAACTTTGTTTCACAATTTCATACAAATATTTTATCTAAAATGTATATCAATTTTTTTCTGCATTTTACATATTGGATTTCTAATGCAAAATATATATATATATATATACATATATATATATATATATATATATATATATATATATATATATATATACCGGGTGTCCAGTAAATAACTGACCCATTTTGAACTTAAATAACAAATAAACGGTTTGAGATAATAATGCACGGTTTTCGGTATTGTTATTAGAAAATCAATAAATTTTTAAACATGTGCTTTGTTAATATAGTTCAAATTTCGGAATAAAATATCGCGCTGGCGGTAACAGGCTGTTTGAATACAGATATGACTCTAATTTTCATAAATATGAGATTTTCGGCTGAATCTGAATCTATATGTTGTCGAATCTGAATCTATATCTTGAATCGACTCTCGAATCAACTTCAGAAATAGGGTACGATGGTTGGAAAGTGATTTAAAATAATATTTGTGATTGAACAATCTGCATTATATTCCCCTCCTCAGTCTTGAGACTGAGATATTATTTCAAATATTATTATATTACATTAACAAAGTGCATATTTTAAAATTTATTTTTATTCTAATAACAATACCGCAAGCCACGCATTTTTATCTCAAACAGTTTTTTTGTTATTTACATTCAAAATGGGTCAGTCATTTACTGGACACCCGGTATATATACATATATAATATTAATATATGGGGGAGAGTTGTTTTAGTATTGCTATTATTTCTAGATTAATTTCCGAGTAAAAGCAAATATTTCACAATATGATAAAATACAGCACCAATTGTAGTTTAAAAAAGATACTTTGTATTTAATTTGGGTTATGAAAGCTTCAGAATAAACAAGAAAGCAAAGTAATATGAGCAGCAAACATATACATTTTTAAAATAAAATATTTTTTTTATTTGAAATTATTAGAATTACTTTGAAATGCATTTTGTCTATATTTTTAATGGTAACATTGTTATAGTTAAACGTGTGGAAATTGTCAAATCTATATAAAAAATAAAATAAACATTTAAATAGTTTATTAGCACATTGATTTTAAGTTTACTAAAATTAAGTAAATAATTTAATTTGCTGAGATATAATAACAAAATGTGTGAATTAAGTCAATAAGTAAATAAGTGTTTAATTTATTTCTAATATTTCTAATAATATATAAATAACCCATTTTCGTATGAATGTTACCAGATAAAAACACAACACAGGGTGTCCAGTAAATAAGATCCCGATTTCAAAAGTAAATTTCACAAAAACAAAGATCGATAGAATTATGCGGCAAACAATTTGTTTATTAGGTAAGCTGTAAAAATAATATACAGAAGTTTCAAAATGTGAAAATTAAAAAAAAATTGTGTTATGATTGCAAAGTCTGCTTAAATTGACATTTTTCTTGTTTTAGATTGCTTGCAGAAAACGGGGTTTTTAAAACATTGCCATATTTTAACGATCTTTTGAAACTAAGTTTGTGGAATTTCAGAAGTTCCAAAATTTTAGCTTTAAAAATCATTAAAATTTCTCCCTGCACACGGAAAAACTCGTTTTCCTCAAGCAATCTAAAACAAGAAAAATTTTAAATCAAGCATTCTTTGCAATCATAACACAATTTTTTTTTAAATTTTCACATTTTGAAATTTCTGTATAACATTTTTACAGACCTCTTAATAAACAAATCATTTGCTGCATAATTCTATCGACCTTTGTTTTAGACAAATTTACTTTTAAAATTAGAATCTTATTTTCTCGATACCCTGTATTTAAAAACAATCAAAAACAATTTCTTATGAAATATTATCTAAAAGAAATATCATATCAATGCATATATGATATTTCAGTCAAGTAAAAATGATTTTTTTTACGTAATTCTTGTCGTAATTCATTTATTGAAAAACATTTGCTTTTGGCATTATGCGTAGATAAATTGATCAATGTACAAAATTCAAATTTTTCACCTTCTTATCATCTACAATTATTATTGCAAAGAATATATTTTTTATGTAATCAAATAATGACTGAAAGTATAAAAAATAGTTTAAATAAAAAAACTAAGTTCCTAATCATAAGAAAGCCTTTGAATTTTGTAAATAATCCGATGATAAAATGTTCATAAACAATTGAATATTTCTTATCCCTTGAAATCGTTTCCTCTCATTCTATAAGCATTATCAAATAAATTCCAGTTTACATTATATACATCCTTTTCTAACGTAAAATAATTTAATTAAATTTTAAAATAGTTGTCGGACGTTCCTCTCAGCCCACACAACTTTGAAGAAAGTCCGTAGTAGTTATAGCTGCCGCCACCGATATTATTAGGTGATATCGGTCACCCACTGTGAGGATTGTGTAAATGAACGCCGACGCTGTCAATTAACTGAATTAACAATTTATTAATAGTATATGTACACAATAAATACACTATTTACAATTAGAACTCGGATATAGGTGATCCGGTTCAACATTAAATTAAATACAGTAAAAGATTGGCTGTGTACTGTTCAAATTACACATTCTCCCTCACACTCAATGCACGTTAGATTCACTTCACCGGAGATAAATTTCGAATCTCCCAACACATGGATACTCGGCCTACGCTATCCAGCCCAGAGCGCTACACACCGGGACGTCTGTATTCCTTGCTCTCCAGATACAAACTGCCAAAATCTCAGACAAGACTTGCCCTTCTAAGATCACTGCCTTTCCCCAATGTAAATCCTCCTTTGGAGTTCCCCATTGCACGCATTCCACGTTGCTTTCTTGATTCGTGGAATGTTCCTTATTTGCTCATCATTCACATACATCACTGACGGATGAACACGCCTCTCGGCAATATTGTCTTTCTCGCCTCATCACCTGCACATGATCAACTGTCAATTCTCACTTTAACAGAGAAAGAATGTCACCTTGAAAATTCCAGTACACAGCCCGTACAATACATAAAATATTAAGATAAAGAAATAAAATAAATTCTAATCCTGTAGCAGATGTTTTCTCAGAGCCTAACAATAGTGTAGATAGTTTTAATTCTGAATTTCCTAGGTATAATGTTATTGTATTCATAGCATTTCGCGAATTAATATAACTATCATTACACTAATGGAAATTAGTCTTTATATTTTCTTCTAGTGCTTTAAATGGTATTGTCAAATGCAACTTTTCTATATAAGAATTAATTTGGTCTATTGTTTGTGCAATGTTATACAATGTTTTTCAAAATTGATTTAATCATTTATTAAATAATCTCTTCTTGTGTGTTCTGAATGGATTTTATAGTGCAACACTTCATTATTAAAACATTCGTTTTCTCTTATAACAATGTAGTATTTTGATATGTATAAAAAAAATCTATTTATTCCACAGATATGAAAATAATAAAAAGATTTTATACTACCTCAGTTAATAGGACTGTTTCTGCATAATGTAACAACATAATGCACCAATAAATATCCTTCAATATCCAAACAAATATGTATCGAAAAGCATTTAAACTATTAGATAACTTTATTTTTCGTGTATTTCTTGTATTATATATAAGAGCTTTTATTTAATTTACAACGATTTTTATTTATGTATTTTGTGTTTGAAAATTTGCACTCGTATTAAAACTCACTTTGAATCAAGCATTCTTTGCAATCATAACACAATTTTTTTTTAAATTTTCACATTTTGAAATTTCTGTATAACATTTTTACTTCAGGATCAAGGATATATATTCCGTATATGGAAATTCAATAACAATACCATTTTTAATACACCGAAAACCATATTTTGAAATGTATCGTGATGCAAAGAATTCTTTTGATTCTCACTGTAAAAAAGCGATAAATTACATAAAGAAGATATTTTGCAGAAAATACTTTGTATAAACCTAATGTATCAATTTCAATATATTATAAACTAGCAGCCCGCCCTCGCTTTGCTACGTGAACAGAAAGTCGCTCAGTCCCGTGCCACTACTGACACCGCAAATTGTTACTACTACTTCATCCCATTAAATTTAACTGCTAAAAACAGTAACCTCCTTTTAGATAGTCGGGTAAAAAGTAGCCTATATGTTAAACTATGGTCTCAGATACCTTCATACAATATTTCATAAAAATCGATACATCCGTTCTTGAGTTATAAATGGTATAAATAACCCGACTTTGTTTTATGTATATAGATTATAATCAATAGTATTCGCAGCGGACACAAGGTAATTTTAAGGTTAATTTTAAGATAAGGTAATTTTAAGGTCATTTTTCTACACTTTGGGTTGCGTTATTGATATTTTAGTAAAGATCTCCCCCTTTTTTTTTTTTGAAAATATAATATAGCCTATGTTCACCGAAAATAGTGTAGCTTTCCAACGATTAAAGATATTTTCAAATCCGTCAAGAAGTTTCGGAGACTATTCAATTCAAACAAACAAACAAATCTTTCCTCTTTATAATATTAGTATAGATAATGTAACATTCTATAAATACTCCACGAACAATTATCCGTCATACACCATAATGTTCCGGAATACTCTTCAGTACCCCTGTAAACATGACTTACGGCGCTGCCAAACATGAGATAGATAGACAAGTCGAAGTCTTACGTTTTGTGAAATCCGAGCTCTTCTTTCCTATAAAATATATGTACAGAAGATAACTCCAAATAATAAATCAGTAATTAAGACCCTTAAAATGTGTAATATATGCATTTTCAATTAAAATAAAACTTTCGAAAAATAAATACAAATAAACTTAATTCAATTCACACTTTTCAAGACACAAGTTCTAAAAAAGTGTAAAAATATATGTGTTTCCTTTGGGAAATGCTACAAAATATTGGACAAACCTAAATTTACGTTTATATTCATCCACTGTTTCTCTTTTTCATTCGAAAAATATCATTCCACAGCCAATTATTAATTGTACTTCTGTGATAGTTTCTATTTTTAATGGCCATTGTTTTTATTTCCTCCTCTACAAAATGAAAAAAAAAATGTTGGGCAAAATTTATTATTATATACAAACATAAACACAAAATAAAGTTAACTGAAAAGAAATACAAAAAGAATAGAGTGAATACAAGCTAAACGATAATGGAGAATAATTTTTACTTAAATAGAATTTGCAATATTTTGAAATTTTTAACACGGTGTTATGTACGTGAAATTAGAATTATTTTTTCTTATAATTTATATGTACCCGAGATAACTCCATACAATAAGTCAATCATTACTACTCTCTATAATTAGTAATAAATGCACTTTTAATTAAAAAATAGCTTTTGTAAAATAAATATAAATAAATTTAATCCTAATAAAATTTTTCAAGTCACAAGCTCTAAAGAACAAACTCACTGCTACCTAAACAAAGTAGTTAACAAAGTTACAATAAAAAGTTTGTATAATTAAATAAAAAAAATATTACAAAGGAAGTTACGCAGAAAATAGTAACAGTTTCTACAAATATCGCAAAACATATATGTGTTTCATATGGGAAATGATTTTACAACATTCGGGAAAACAAAATTTATATTCAACCACTGTTCCTCTTTTCATTCGAACAATTTCATTCCCTTTCCAGTTAATAATTGTACTTCTGTGTTAGTTACCATTGTTTGCGGCCATCGCTTTTATTTCCTCTAATACAAAAAAAAAAAAAAAAAAAAAAAAAAACATTAGCGTTGTCAAACATTTATTATTATCGAGAAAAAGAAAGGTAAAATGAAATTAACTGAAAAGAAGTATAAAAAATATTGTGAATATAAGCTATATGATTTCATTTATACAGACTTTTTAATATTTGCAAATTTTTTAACACGGTCTTACGTACGTGAACTACGAATTCGTCTTTCATATAATCTACATGTACCCGAGATAATTCCAAATAAGTCAGTAATTAAGATTCTTTAATGTATAATAAATGCATTTTTAAATTTTAAATATTTGAATTTGTAAAATAAATACAAATAAATTTAATGTAATTGACATTTTCTATTTGACAATAAGATACAAACTCTAAAGAAAAAACTAACTGCAATATAAATGAAATATATGTTTATATTCAACCACTGTTCCTCTTTTCCATTCAAATAATCACATTCCCTTGCCAGTTACAAATTGTACTTCTGTGATAGTTTCTATTTTTTCCGGTCAATGCTTTAATTTCCTCTACTACGAAAAAGAAATAATGTTGGGTAAAATTTATTCTTAAGGAGAAAAACAAAGGTAAAATGAAATTAACAGAAAAAGTAAAGTGAATACAACCTATATGATAATGCAGATAATATTTTTGGGCGACAATTTGTCGAAATTCGCAGTATGTTTTTTGTCTAAATTTCCGAATTGATGACGATTTTTTTTTTAATTTTCGGAAAATACAGAATATCAATAATATAGAGATCATTTAATGAAGGCAAAATTCGTTAAAGGATAGCTTAAAAAATCCAAAATGTCACAGAATAGTGTAAAACATACAAATTTAAACAATGCATCGCGGAAAAAAATGTGAATTTCGTCAAAGTGTCGTTAATAAACACTAATTTATTTAAAATGCTACTAAAAAACGCAAATTTCGTCTAAGGATTGCCGAATAAATGCGAATCAAGTCAATAGGCTGCTAAAAAAAATGCAAATTTTATCTCAGAATCATAAAAAGATATAAATTTCGCCAGAAGGTCACGGAAAAAAATGCAGCCTTCTCCTTGGAAAACAATACACACACACTTATCTGTTTATTGTTATAAGTATTGTTACGAATTTTGTAAATAGTTAGTGTTTGTACTGTAAAATAATGTAAATAATCTTATTAAGCTCTATTCCTTTACTAATATTAGTTTTTGTTACATTGTCTCTGTTATCAAGCAAACTTGTCTATTATTTTCAGTGAATGTCTATGGCAGTTTTGCGAAATATTAGAGATATCGCCAAGTTGGCGTCACTTTTGCCGACTAAGTTTGGTCGTCAAATTTGGCGATTGTTGGCGATGGTAACCCTTCCCTATTTATGGTAACCCCCCCCCCTTAGGTCTACTGATACATTGAATGTTGTTCCGTGGTTTTCCAGTTTTTTTCTAGAAGGTTGTAGAAATTTCCACCGCATGCGGCGAGACTATATATAGGAGAGCCGGATGCGAACTGTGTGGTTATTATTTACCAGTCAGTCATTGAGTGAACAAGGCAGTTGTTAAGCAAGTTTGCTTGAGTTTCATTTATGTTGTTTTGAATGTTATTAAGTGTTGAGACGTTGTATAAAGAGTCTCTGGGATCTAAAGCTGTACTTTTACGATAGATTTGAGCAGTTATTTTTGAATATCTAGTAACATTTATGAGTTTTGTAGACTCTGTTGTTCTGAAGATCTGTAAATAAATTATTTTCTACTTTTCTAAGAAACAAGAGTTTGAAGTTGTCTAACCATAAGATCAAAAGAACCCCATATACGCTGTAACAGTGACATTTTTAATCAGAAATATTGTATACTGAACTAACTTTTAAAAAATTACATTAACCCGGAACCAATCAACTTGCAGCAATTTACACTCAATCTAAAGTCAACCTGAACCAAAAACTGAATTTACTAGACCTGAAAAAAAATAGCACAGGGAAAGAATTCATGCCTTTGAAAACTAGATAGATCATATAAAATCTTGACATACTTTTTTTCAAAAAAAATAAAAACCATTTTGCTTAATTATTCTGAGTTGTTGATAAAATTGCTTCAGTGGTACTTTGTCATGTCTGTATTCGTGTAAGTCTTCAAATAGCACATAAATTAACAGTATGTTTTAAAGATTTTTTCTCTTTCCTACACAGCTAAACTCCCCTCCATTTATAAATGTTAGGAGGGAGACTCCCCTCCGATGGAAAATTGAATTTCAAGCCCTGTTCAAACATTTAGAATTCCAAAAAATCTTTACTTTTGATTCAGCGATAATAAGAAGTGAAATATAATCCGTAAATGAACTTTCTGAAACAGAAGTGGTTATTTAATTAGCCACAGAAGGATAAAGAATAGGTACATTTTAATATACAAATATACAACGTATAACTTATATACAAATATATAAACATCAACAAATACGGTGAATTTTAAAATTGTAAATCTCATACATCATTTTTTGTGCTCTGTCAAAATCTTAATTTGAGTTTTCTGGAAAATAGCTTTTTTATTGTGCATGTCTATGAAAAATATCATTACTTAAAATTTCTAAGATATTGAAATAAAATCTTGTAACAAGGCTCTGCGCATATATACGTTATAAAGCAAAATATAGCTTACAAGTATGTATATAAATTATTTAAAAGCCATTTTTATTAAAAAATACTTTTTTTTCAGAAAAAATCATGTTTTGTATACAAAAGTGGTATTTGTTAGTAAATTTAAGAGATATTGCAAATATTTAGCTTCAGCTTCATAATACAGATACCATGGTTTGCTAATATATGCGCAATATGTTTTAATATGCATTAGAGCAATATGCAACATAATATGCAATAGAGATGCATTAAATGAGAGTCCACTATAAATCATGAAAGCAAAAGGCTAATTAGCAGTGTCAGAAAAACAAAATTTGAATACTTTACAAATATTTTTTTTACATATTGCTATAGATATGTAATAATGCATTAAGATCAAAATTGAAAATGTGAGCCTAGTAGGCAAATAACAGATTGTTTTTTGAAATTTATTTTTCAGTTAACAATTGTTTTTTTGTCAACATCAAATATATGAAATGGTAAAACACAGAAATAAATAAGGCAGATTTCTTTTTTTTTATTGATTTTTCAATATTTTAAAAACTTGTTAATAGGGAGGGTTTAAAGCTGGCACAATGCTCGGACAACCGTGGTAACTGCCTAAGGCCCTGCACCAACTGGGCCTTGTTAGGAGTCTCAAATGACTCTATGCAATTCAAAATAACATCTCGTATAAAATATGTTTTTAAATGTTTCTTCATGAGAAAAAAGTTAGCATTAACTTACAGGCAAAGAAGATATAATTGCAAGGCCTAGTATCAGAAAATTCTCTGAGTATCTATGACAGATATTTCAGGGGCAAAACAAATCTGCAGGTAAAATATTTTTCTTATTTTTTTACAATTGATGAATTGATTAATCAAAAAATCACTTACGTGTAGTGTTTGTAAGCATTTTATAACCTCTTCAGTCCTGAATGTAAATAAATTTTTGAAAAAATACTGGAATAGGTTTATTTAACTAAGTTGGCTTCTAATATGATAGAAATGAAAAAAAAATATAATTTTATGCACCAGAGTAGCAGCAAATTGAGGTCCACATATGTGGACCTCGGGACTCAATTGCATAAAAAGTTAAATTTTTTGGACAATCATTGCAAGCATTTAATTATTTTTAAAATTGCAGAAACAAATGTTTTTTCAACAGGTAAATACTATTTTCTATTGTTTTAAAATTACTGCATTAATAAATCTTAAATAAATTTTTTTTTAAATTTTTTTTATGAATTATTTTTTAAAAAAAATTACCAGAAAACTTAAAGTTTTTTCTTTATTTTTTATTTAGTGTGAAAATTTTCAAAACAATTGTTTTTCAAACTACATAAATAAACTTTACATTTTACACACATTACTCTGGTTTTGTATTTGCATCTTTCTAAACGACATTTAGATGCATTTTTGTTGTCAACAAATCTTGTTAAGTGTCCAACATTGTCAAGGCGTTGACAATATTTGTTTTTGCTGCACAGCGATAATATGCAAGTTATTGATCACAAAGATCTGTACCGCCCATACATACATTGTACATCTTCGCTACAGAGGGCTATTAAGAAAAGATGGACATTTTTGCTGTGGTGGCGTTAATACGTAAGTACCAATACTTCTTAATATATATTGTAAGATTGATAATTTGAAAAAAAAATTAGCATTATGAAGTAGAATTAACGTAAAATTTGGGCCCCTTCAAAAATTTCTAAGGGAAGTACGCACCTGCTTCTTGTGCCTATTTGGTAATCAGGGCCTACAGACAATAGTATGATTATATTTTATAATCATAATCCATTGTACTTCTTTCTCCTCTCATAATATCTGCAATATAAAACATTTATTTTTGTGTACTAAGTGTTATATTATTACAATTAAAGAAAAAATACAAGTACAAAGCTACTTACATAATGCAAACTCTTGAAAAATAGAACAAGAAGCTAAGAATATTATTGTTTTACATTACTTTCTGTTTAATTTATAAAATATAAATTATCAGGGTTGCCGGCTTTTAGCCAGGCCAAAAAAAAGCCGGCTTTTTTTTAAGTGTTAATTTGTATCGAATCCATATTAAACTTGGATTCATTTATTTTTAATACATTTTAAATTTTTAATTCTAAAAAGTTATAAATTTCAATAAAAAAATTATAAATTTTTCAGATAAATAAGTCTTTATAACCGTTTAAAAGTAGACTATGAAATCATTATGTCTGTATGTAAAAATATATAAATCTTGGAAAAAAAGAAAATATACTAAAAAATGTGTTTTAAACTGCTATATTTTATAGCTTCTTATATTAACATTCTTAGAAATATATTTAATTTAATTATGACAAGATGTAACACAACAAAACATTCTTACATTTTTCATTAAGATTAAGTCATAGAATGAACAATGTTGAAAGAGAAATTAGGAAGGATTCAATATTTGTGGAGATATTAATACATAAACTTAAACAAAAAAATGTTCTAGTAAAACTTGAATTAAATTTTTGAATAGCTTTTTGGGTGCTACTCTGTTATCCTGTCGACCAATTTCGCCAAATTATACAAATCACCAAACTAATAGCCAAATTATATATATTGACATATTTTTTATTTTAAATAACAAAAAAAAAAAACAATTAATTAGTAGAATATTAATAAAAAGTCGAAATAAAAATCACTTAATGACATTTTAAACACGTGAATCTTATTTAATGTCATTGAATGTGACATTCATGATCATCCATTATTGACATTTAATCTTATATTTTGGCGATAATTTTTTAGTCAACGGGATAACCTAGTAGTACCACTTTTTTTATGTAAAAGTGCATATATGCCCTCTTACATGAATATATTCATGCATATGCTAATTGAGAATATACTGAAATAAATTGTGAAATATAATATATAATGAAATATGTATAATTTAAAATACTATTTTCAATGATGAGAAATGATGTTTTTTTATATGTATGATTTTAAATGTTTATAGGGAATAAAACATGACATTTTAATTCTTAAAATTAGTTAAGTAATAAAATATGTAACTAAGTAACCATTTCATCTTTAAATTTATAAGGCAGTAATAATGGAAAAACAAGAAATCAGAAAAATAACTTATGTAAATCAAAAAAAGCACTTGGTATGGCCATTTTATAATTTAGCCGAGATATTTGAAATTCTGACTATAAACCACTAACAACTCCATCAATGTGTTATTCTAGTATTAATGTCTTCATTATTAAAAAATTGGTTATAATCCAAAGGTAAGTCTAACACTAATTGCAGTTAAACTTTAGTGTTCTGCATACAACTGACACAGAAAATTCTGTTTCTGAGCATATGTTCAACCAGAAAAGAAACATTTTCTTAACTTTCTAGGCATTAAAAATTACAAAAATGCAACCATTAATTTATGCATCGTTTCATAATATAAAATGTGGAAAACATTAAAAACAATGCCTGTTTTAATTCTTCTTTAGGGAGACACATAAAAAATTTGGCACAGATGTCATATACGCACCACATTTGCATGTGCTTTTTTCTTCCGTCATTTTGGCGAAAATTTTGTTTTTGAATATAACTTACAAATTGCATGCAATAACAGGGCCCGATTTTTTATTGCAAAATAAAAAATAAAATAATGTGAAAATATGAAAGAGTATGAAAACAATAAATAAACAAATATAAATAATAAACTTAATAAGTAGCAAAACAATAAACATAATTTTCACAATAAATCTTAAATAGTAATACTTATAATCATGTTGAATGCATGAAGTTGTATCATTCAATCAGCACATTTCACCGAAATCTTTCACTTTTCCCATTTTATTTTCCTAACAATTGTTATAAACTTGCATTTTTAACAAATAATAATTCTTATAAACTTATTAAATAGATTTTCTCCTTGACACAGATGGGAATGCCAAATGTGCGTATATGACATCTGTGCCAAAAATTGATACCTACATACTTTCATGTTTATTTCAATTAAGTTTGACAAAAATATAAAACAAGTTACATAAAAAAGCAAACTTTTATGGATAATATGAATCTTGAAATATTAACTACCCAGAAACATTAAGCAATAGTAACAACCACAGTACAGAATCCTAATTACTTATCACCTTGTAATTATAATGTTATAAGTAAATTCACTTAACATAAAATATTCTACTTTGAGTATGCACACATATACATGATCAAAACAGAGCATGTGTTCGTATACATATCAACTGTAAATTGTGGTTAATAGTATTAAATAATAAATCACCATTAATATTTACGTCAGTTAAACTCGGTGTTCTATAAAATCAAAAGTAAACTAAATAAAAAGTTCTGTTTTATTTCTAGTCATCGATAGCAATAAATAGATCCCTCTTCAGCGATTGCATGTTTATAGTAACAAAACACAATTATAGAAGAATAATTCAGAAACGAAAAACTCGTGAGTTTCAAAAATACTAAGTAAAGTAAAAAGTATAAATTCATTTAAATAAAGAAAAAATATACTTTCTGGCGGGTGATGTGAATGTAAACACCATTCGTATACACTGACAGACTATGAAAACAATGAAGAAACTAGACAAAAAAGTGCAGAAATACAATGAAATTCACACAAAAATTAATTTAATGTATGACAAAACACATGAATTCATCCAAAATATTGAAAATTCATACTTGTATAGACATATAAACTTATAAATAATATAATCGTACTGATATCACTTTGGATAGCTTTATATAAATTAAGCAATTAAGGCTCTAAAAAGAAAATAAAATACTTACGGATGAAATTTTATTCCAGAAATTTTCTTGCTTGTTCTATTTCTACAGCTATATGATACACAGGATTCCATATTTTTAAATAATTTGAGAACTAAATACGGCTAAACTCACATTGGTTTACATTACCAGAAGAACTTTTCTTGTTTGCGTTTTCACAAGAAAGCAGAACCGGTTACAGTTGAAACTTCTGGTTATTACGCATGCGCTTAAATCTTGTGCTGTGTAATTTTGGTGGTATTCAACTAAACAAAATTAACTAAATTATTTGGATCAATCAAACAAACAGTTGTACTTGATACAAACAAATATTAGTCGAGGCAACTAGTGAAATTTACCAAACGATGTAACCAAATAAATTTGGCAATATCAACTAAATAGTTTTTTCCGTTGCAAAATAGATAGGTGTTTCGTGTGGAAAATGATTACAAAACATTGGAGAGAACAAAATTTATGTTACATTGATCATCTATTCTTTTTTCCATTCAAATAATCTCATTCCCTTGCCAGTTATTAATTGTACTTCTATGATAATTTCTATTTTTCGCAGCCATTGCTTTTATTTCCTCTACTACTACTACTACAAAAAAACATTAGTGTTGGGCAAAATTTATACTTATCGAGAAAAATAAAGGTAACATAAAATTAACTGAAAATAAGTATTAAAAGAGTAGAGTGAATGCAAACTATATGATAATTGGGAATAATTTTTTACTTACATAGAATTTCTAATAGTTTGAAAATTTTAAACATGGCATTACGTACGTGAAATCCGTATTCGTCTTTCTTGTAATTAACATGCACCCTAGCTAACTACTATAATAAGTCAGTAATTAAGACTCTATAGTGTGTAATAAAAGCATTTTTAATTAAAAAAAAAGTTTTTATAAAATAAATACAAATAGATTTAATCCAATTAACATTTTCCAAGACAAAGGTTCTTAAGAAAAAAATCGATGTTACGTAAAGAAAATGATACTACATAAAAAAGTTCAGTATAATTAAATAAAAAAATATTGTAAAGGAAGTACAGCACCAAATAGTAACAGTTTCTATAAATATTGCAAAATAAATTCACGTTTCTTATGAGAAATGATTGCAAAACATTGAGGAAACAAAATTTATGTTTATATTCATGCAATGCTCCTTTTTTCCATTCAAATAATCTCATTCCTTTGCCAGTTATTAATTGTACTTCTGTAATAGTTTCTATTTTTTGTGGCCATTGCTTTTACTTTCTCTTCTAAAAAATAGTATTGGACAAAATTTATTCTTATCGAGAAAAGCAAAGGTAACAAAAAATTAACTACAAAGAAGTATCAAAAGAGTTGAGTGAATAAAAATTATATGATAATGGGGTATAATTTTTTATTTGCATATAATTTTCAATATTTTGAAAATTTTAAACATGGTATTATGTACGTGAAATCCGTATTCGCCTTTCTTAAATTTAACTTGCACCCGAGATAACTATTATAGTAAGTCAGTAATTAAGACTCAGTAATGTTTATTAAATGCATTTTTAATAAAAAAAAATAGTTTTTAAATATAAATTTAATCCAACTCAAAATTTTCAGGTTATAAAAAAAAGTCGATGCTACATAAACAAAATGATCCTACATAGAAACGTTTAGTATAATTTAAAATAAAAGTACTACAAAGGTAGTGCAGCACCAAATAGTAACATTTCCTATAAATATTGCAAAATAATTCGCGTTTCTTATGAGAAAGGATTGCAAAACATTGAGGAAACAAAATTTATGTTTATATTCATGCAATGCTCCTCTTTTCCATTCAAATAATCACATTCCTTTGCCAGTTATTAATTGTACTTCTGTGATAGTTTCTATTTCTTGTGGCCATTGCTTTTAATTCCTCTTCCAAAAAAAAGTGTTGGGCAAAATTTATTCTTATCGAGAAAAACAAAGATAGCATAAAATTAACTAAAAAGAAGTATCAAAAGAGTAGAGTGAATACAAACTATATGATAATAGGGAATATTTTTTTATTTGCATAGAATTTCCAATATCTTGAAAATTTTAAACATGGTATTACGTACGTGAAATCCGTATTCATCTTTCTTATAATTAACTTGCAACCGAGATAACTACTATAGTAAGTCAGTAATTAAAACTCTATAATATGTAATAATTGCATTTTTAATTAAAAAAATATTTTTTTTTAAATAAATACAAATAAATTTAATCCAACTGATATTTTTTCAAGTTCTAAAGAAAATAAAAATTGATGCTACCTAAACAAAATGATCCTACATAGAAAAGTTTAGTATAATTAAATAAAAAAAAATACTATAAAGGAAATGCAGCAGCAAATAGTAACAGTTTCTGTAAATATATCGAAATATATGCTTGTATCTTGTGTGAAATGATTATAAAAGATTGGAGAAAACATAATTTATGATTATATTCATGCGCTGCTTCTTTTTTCCATTCAAATAATCTCATTCCCTTGCCAGTTATTAATTGTACTTCTGTGATAGTTTCTATTTTTTGTGGCCATTGTTTTTACTTTCCCTTCTACAAAAAACATTAATGTTGGGCAAAATTTATTCTTATTGAGTAAAATAAAGGTAAAAAAAATGAACTGACAAGAGACACAACAAAAAGAGTGAATAAAACTATATGATGACGGAGAATACTTAATATAATTTTCTTATTATTTAAATTAAAAAGAAATATTATAAAGAAAGTGAAGCAACAATCAGTAACATTTTCTATAAATATAGTAAAATATACATGTATTATTATGGGAAATGATTACGCAACAAAATAAAATTAACTGAAAAGAAGTATCAATAGTGTATAGCAAATACAAACTATATCATAAAAAGAAAAACTTTCTATTACATAAAATTTGGAATATATTGAAAATTTTAAAGTTTGAAATGTGAGAAAATCAGATTAATTTTTTTTTTACAATCTGTTAACTTAATTTCTTTGTATATAGAAAAAGAATACTATATTAGAAAAAATATTTAGTACTATTCCCACTATTTTAGAATTTACATGACAATGTTTAATTTAAGAAGTAATAAAAATAGTAATTATTTTTCTCTGGTATGCTTTTTTTGCAGTTTTATTGAATAGTCGTTTTTAAGAAATTACGATATATTGACGCATGAAACTATATTGATTTAACCTTCTCCTTTTTATTTCTTTTAAATAAAAGTATGCATTGATCTGCAAATTTGTTTTAAAGTATATATTATATCAAAATTTAACAAGACTAACATAATATGTTGCATAGTGATGAATCACTCATTAAATGAGCAAAACTGGACAACTACATAAAACATTTAAGATAATGCAGCAAACGTTTCAAGCTATGATTGAGCCTGTCATAAATGCAGTCATTATAGTAATTACCAATAAGGCCATTTCAAAACAAGTTCACACTTAAAATTTTTCAAATGATTCAAGCATGTAATGACTTGCGTCTCTTGTTATGCTGAACATAAATGTGCATACAAATATCTGGAACCCTTCAATCGAAAAGTGTACAAAATTTATTAGATACTGAATATAATCGATTTTTTTACAAACATGTTGTTAGATTTAGTTGTATTGAAATTTTAGTAGATTTTTTCTTAATGGCTGGTTCACACGTTCATAGAATTCACCAATTAATGTGCCTAGTGTAACTCCATCTCAGTATGCATTATTAATAAAACGAAATTTTCAATTTTATTTTATGAATTTTACTGGAAATTGTTATTAACGGTGAACATGTATAGAGATGATCTGGTTACACTTGTCAAGAAAAGAAAATATTTTCATTTGCTTCTTTAACGAGAACTGCCAATCTTTACTAATTTGATGTCGATAAAAACAAATATAAATTTTTTGGTTGCTTTTTTTAATTAGCTCAGATTTTTAAGATAGGATACTACCTATACAGGAAGTTATTCAGTAAAAATATATACGGTGTTTTTATAATATAAGCAAATCTTCTTATCTGTAATATATCGACACTGTTTCCTAATTTTATGTCAATAAAATCGACTATGACTTCAGAAATTCATTGTTAGTTTCAATTTTATAAATTGTAGTACTTTTTGGAATAAGAACATATGTAAAAAAAATGTTTGTGGTATGGATTTAAGAGACAGGGAAATTTAGCATTATTTTTAATCCATTAAATGCACAGGTTAATTATAATTAAATTATAATTATAATATAAGTACATATTATCTTGTATAAGTACATATTTTACTACTTTCTATGTGCTAAATCCACCCAGCAATGGTTTAAAAAAGAAAAATAATCATGTTTAGTTACGGGGAAGTTGAAGTTTTGACTTGAACCCTATTGAAAACTATTTGGAGAGTATTAAGTCGCAAAGTTTGTGCTTATAACAAACAGTTCGTCAATAAAAAAGAAATTGCCATTGTAAAAGATTGGCACAAAATTTTGGAATGTATACCAAATCACCTGGTCACGTCAATGAAAAACAGAGTATTTGAGGTTATATGGAAAATGGATAATCAATATCGTATTGATTTACAAAGATTATCGTATTGATTTACAAGTGTTCTTATAATTTGTTAGCAATGTATTTTTCAATTATTGCTTATGTTATTGTTAACATGCTTATTTATTGCATTAGTGAAAATTATTTCAAGTTATATATATTTTTTAAAAATATGCTCTATATCGGTTTTTTAGATATTAGAATTATATCCTTCATAATTTTCAGAATCAAAATGGGTTTTGAAAACCAACGTATTGCATATATTATTTAGTTCCAATGGTTTATAATTTTTGAAGTTGACGAAAAAGTAATCAGACTAGACTTCGAACAAGTAACTTTAGCGTAATTTGCCAATGCTCTGCAAACTAAGCTATTATACACTCCTGGACAAAAGTATAAACTCAGAAAATTTGTAATTTGTTTAGATCATAATATAAATAAACTTAACTTTAAATTAATAAAATAAGGATGAATATTTTTAATAAGACATCTAAATTCAATATAACTGATAAATAAAATGAAGCGAATAATTTAAATAAGAAAATACATTACTTAAAAAAATAACATTATGCGAAACCTGGACAAAATTATAAACTCAAAGTTATGAATTTCTCTATTCTGGCATATTTGATGTACACTGGTGTCCAAAAGTTAAGCATAATTGGTAGTTAAGTAATTATTTTTAAGTAATGAAAGAAATATAAATCGGAATGTGCTGAAACTCCAGGTATGTAAACAAAATAGTACGCGTCACATATTTTCGCGAAGAGTTTTTCCCGAAATCGAACAGGGGACCGTCAACAAATTGAAAAAGAACAAAGATCTTTTGGATAACCCTGTCAAAGCTAATGAAGCAAAAGCGTTAAAACTGCACATTATGATTAATTGGCTTATTGTAATGTACTGTGTTAATTTTTACAAGGATAGCATGTATACTCGTAGAGAAATTAAGGTTTTTATAAAAACAGTCCTAAATTTTTCCAAGTTTTTTGCTTATAATTTGCAGAGTTCTTATTATAAAATAATGTTCTTTTCTGAAAATATGACAAACATCATTGTACACAATAACCTGTCATCAGAATTTAAAAATAATAAAAATTGTATGAAAAATGAGTATGTTTAGTAAATAATTTTTCATTGCGCATGCGTCAATAATATCAAAATGTCATTTGCATATTGTGTTAGCTAAATGTATAGAGCAACTTTTGTAAAAATTTCAAAAACATAGCTTGAAAATTCTGAAAATGGGAGCCTATAGAATCAACTCAAAATCCTTTATTCCCTAAATGAAGCAAAAAGATGAGGGGCTGTATCCATATTCCATTGTTTAGTGCCTACACAATATTGCACGTACAACTATATTTAGGTAAAACCCCTGATTTTTTTGCTTCCTTTAGGAATAACGGATTTTGAGTTGATTCTATAGGCTCCCATTTTCAGAATTTTCAAGCTATGTTTTTGAAACTTTTACAGAAGTTGCTCTATACATTTAGCTAACACAATATGCAAATGACATTTTGATATCGTTGACGCATGCGCAATGAAAAATTATTTAATAAACATACTCATTTTTCATACAATTTTTATTATTTTTAAATCCTGATGACAGGGTATTGTGTACAATGATGTTTGTCATATTTTCAGAAAAGAACATTATTTTATAATAAGAACTCTGCAAATTATAAGCAAAAAACTTGGAAAAATTTAGGACTGTTTTTATAAAAACCTTAATTTCTCTACGAGTATACATGCTATCCTTGTAAAAATTAACACAGTACATTACAACAAGCCAATTAATCATAATGTGCAGTTTGAACGCTTTTGGTACATTAGTTTTGACAGGGTTATCCAAAAGATCTTCGTTCTTTTTCAATTTGTTGACGGTCCCCTGTTCGATTTCGGGGAAAACTCTTCGCGAAAATATGTGACGCGTACTATTTTGTTTACACACCTGGAGTTTCAGCACATTCCGATTCATATTTCTTTCATTACTTAAAAATAATTACTTAATTACCAATTATGCTTAACTTTTGGACACCAGTGTAAATAAATGCACTTTATGATAAGAAACTAATAAATGCAGTCATTATGGATCAATACATGTCAATACATCAATACATATTTTAATTTTTCTCATAAAATAACATTATGTGAAACCTGGACAAAATTATAAACTCAAAGCTGTGAATTTCTATTATAAATAAATGCATTTTGTGATAATAAACTTATAAATAGAGTTATTAGGGATGAATATATTTCAATACATGAATGCATTTTTAAGATTTTCTTTCAAAAAAGATGAGTAATATAGTACAGTCTGAGTATAGTACATGTGTAAACTGAAAACATAAAATTATAGAGTTTAAGAAGTGAACGTACTTTTGAATCCTGGTGCAAAGTATTAACACATACATTGAAAAATGTGTTTAATCGCCATTTTTCCGAATGACTTCGAATATGCAATTTTCCGACTACTCCATAGAGTACTGGTTCCGGGCTGAAAATATAGCCACTTTTAAATCATTTGTGTTTTGATATTGACGTCCGTCGCGTTAGACTCTTCGATCTATTGCATCCCAATAATTTTCAATGAAGTTTAGATCAGGCTTGCGGGCTGGCCAATTCAAGACATTTACATGCCAGCGCTGCAGCCACTCTTTTGTATTTTTTGCTGTGTGTATTTCTACATTATCTTGCTGAAATACCCAGTTTACTCCAGCGATCAATGGTCCATATGGCAAAATATTATCTGCCAGCATTAACTCGCAGTCTTCTGCTGTTTGTTTTCCATTAAGAAAAGCCAAAGCAGTTTTACCATTCTGAAAAGAACCAGCTCACACCATTACAGACCTTTAATAAAATCATGGAGAGAATTGAAAATATGAATAAATGTCGTTTGCCTTAATACAAATGTGAAAAATACTTTCATTGAATTAGTTTCTTATCACAGAACACATTTATTATTTAGATATTAAATACCAGAGTATAGAAATTCATGCCTTGAGTTTATAATTTTGTCCAGGTCTCACATAATGTTATTTTATGGGAAAAATTAAAACATGTATTGATATATTGAAATGTATTCATCCATAATGACTCCATTTATTTGTTTTTTATCATAAAATGCAGTTATTTATATGAAATGTGCCAGAATATTGAAATTCGTAACTGTGAGTTTATATTTTTGTCCAGGACTCACATAATGTTATTTTTTAAAAGTTATGTATTTTCTTATTTAAATTACTTACTCCATTTTATTTATAAGTTATATTAAATTTAGATGTCTTATTATAAATATTAATCATTAATTTATTAATATAAATCTAAGCTTTTTTATATTATGATGTAAACAAACTAAAAAAATTCTGAGTTTATAATTTTGACCAGGAGTGTACATGTATCCAGCGGATACAATTTATCAAAATAATCTTATTGATTATAACACGTGGTCTAATATCTAAAATATCTTATGGAATTATTCGAATGTAATAAGTTTAAACCAATATTGCATATGTAATTACACTACATATATTTTTTAAAAAAATTTTCTAATTGGTAAGTAAATCACATGAGTTGTAATTTTCTTTTTGAGTAAAAACAAATTGTGCTGGGAACTATTTAAAGTTGAAATCTATAACGTATACTGACAGTACTGAGCAAAATTGACTATTCTATAATTGAACTACAATTACCAAGTGAAATAAGGAACTCAATGTTTCTTTGAGTTTATTTAACTGTGATTTATTCTATTGAGCTGATTCAGGTATCAGATTTGATATTACAATAGAAGAGTTGTCTGGGCAAACTGTATCCGCTAGATTTATCAGGATAGTTTACTTGACAGATTAAGCTAAAAATAATTGGTTCGTATTTAGGCCATTGGAATTTTCACACAGTTAGAAAATTCTCCTTTATATTAATTTTATATCAATAAGAATATTTGTGATAAAACTAATAAAGTATTTACATGCTATTTTTTTGTTATGTAGGGTGAACTGAGGCTCATTGATACAGCTTTTTTTAAAGAATTTTTCGGTGCCCAGAAAGCAGAAATTTCAAGTTTTTTTTTTCTATGTGGTGTCAGCAAAACTTGTATTGTGTGATATAAAAATGTACAATAATTGTTTATATATTATTTTTGCATGTAATTAAAAAAAAAAAAAAAAGCCATTGTATCAATGTGACCCATCCACAGGGTAGATTGATACACCTCATAGGGCCCTTTGATGCGTCTGGGAAAAATGGAGGGAAAAACACCTATGTATATTTTTCATAGAAAAATAGTTAGCAAATATATTTTATATTTATTTATAGAAACTCAAATCACCCACAATTTATTTGTAAGGAATATTAAAGCAATCAAAATGAAATGCATAATGAGCTGATGTTCTGGCAGTTCCCTGTCTGATTGTTGGCTGAGGTAACTTTGTCATATCTGGCACTTCAACACAAGCATTATCTTCTTTTTTAGGAAAGATGAACAAATTACCAGGTTTTTTTGTTTACAAATCGGTTTATAAACAGAAAATAAAGGATAATTATATTAAAATTCTGTTTATAACATAATTATTCTGTGCTGTTCTGCAGCTTGTTTCTCTTACTTAACATTTCTCATGTCGAAAATACATTTTTCTCTGGAGAATCGATATTAATTTGAGATTTTCCAGGCTCCCATCCTTTTCTTTTGTTAGTTCTACTAGCATTAGATGTTGGGTAAGTTCGTACGTCTTCTGTTCTGAAAAATACTATAAAATGTTCTAATATAAATAAATTAGAGCTATTTCACTTCAATAAAAACTAATATTAGAAATTTTTGGCGAAAATGGTTGGATTAAGGAGTGTATGATAAAAAAAATAATAAAAGGTAATGAAAAAATGAACTAGAAAAGGATTTAGGTTGTATAAATGTGCCCTGACATAGACAGTATCAATGTGCCCCCATACAGCCATTTTGAATAAAATGAGTCTCAAATCCAACAATCCAAAATTAATCTAACAACTAAGAATGAGGAACTGATAAAGAGTAGATCTACTAGTGAGGGAGAGTTTTATATTTGATTGAAAATACTGGAACAGTTGTATAATATCATTTCAATTGCACAACTCAAATTTACTTTTGACCTACAAAAACAATAAATCACCCGTCCCATTTCATGAAACTACTGAATAAACCCAAGATTTTCTGTATGTAGTTGAGTGCACTAGCATCACCTTTTGGAGCTCTTGTGAAAATTCCTGTAATGACCCTCTGAGCAGTAGAGGGGGTTATCAATGTGCCCCATGCATCAATGTGCTATCCCCCTACATACAAATGTACGCTCAAAGAACATATTCACATTCCCAAATAATGGATCTAAGGTGTTCTTGTGTAACAACGCCAGGAGGGGTAATAACGCCAAGTGCTAATATTAAGCATAATTATAAAATAATAATCCGGAAAATGGCACCCGTGGGCTCTGCGCAGAAGGGGTCGGAGTCATATAAAGCACTAACAACAGCTTAAAGTTAATTTGTTCCATTTGTATATTTTATCGCTTTTAGAAGCAACTAAAATTAATGCTTGGTCTAAAATATGCGAGGTAAGTTCTGCGATGTGTAGACTATATATTTACCATAAAATATTTTGTTTACAATTTAAATTTGTAGTGCATTTCATGTACTTTCAAAAAGTTGTGGATATTTTGGATATGTTTGCGAGATAGTTTGTAGTTTAATATGAACTATGCAATAAGTATATCGGGGTAATACCGCCATTCCTTGGCGTAAATACCCCGATTTATTCTGTACAGTGGTGGAACTACATCCAAAAGGGGTTTATTTTTTACTTTACGTATGAAACAGCATTTTTATTTTTGTTAAAATGGTTAGATTAAAGAGAAGCAGGGAAGGGGGTCCTATACCCATAACTGATCTTTTTTTTAATACTAATGTAAAAACTATTTTAAACCCTTATAAATAAAACGATATCAAAATGTTTTCAATATTCTAATTCAAACATTTTTAAAATCAGGTTTCTATCAAATTCCCACTTGATTGTCACAATTGAATTCTAAATTTTAACTGCCCGCTTTCTCAGCGTTCTCTTTTTCAAAAATTTTCGAAATTTAACTTTTAACTGCTGTTATATAATTTGTAACGTAACTAATGTTAAGGGGTCTGTGAGATCGTAAGATCAAAAGATAAATAAAAGACATGATTAACTAATAGAATGGTATTTTGTACTAAACGTTTTGTACAAGGCAATTATAATTAATATTCATCTATTTAAAAGTATCTGGTAATAGTACTAAAGTTCCAAATGAAACAAAATTTTGAAAATGTTTGTAGTTAAACTGAAAATTACAAGTTGAATTATAAAAATCCCTGTCGGCTGGGCCTATAGGCAGTGGTAGATTTCGAAAAGTGTTTATTAAAAAAAATATGATTAGAGGTAAACTCAGTTTAATGACTTTTGGCCGTTTATGAAAAATTTTTAATTTCATTTTTCTTCAAAAACTGGTTTTATCAGAATCATCTTAAGAAAAATTCAGCTCAAATGCCCATTTTGACAACATATTTTGAAATAAATTCTGAATTTATTAAAAAATCGAGCAAAACAGTACATTATACAGTTCCTAAATAACAAAAAACTCTCAGTTGAATTCATTTGAGAAAAAAATTGAATTTAAAAATGAGTCATAAAATAACCAATTTGTTGTTTGAATACATCCTTAATTCTTTAATCATGATTGCTTCGGAAAATTTTGTGCGAAATACTCACTTTGACAGCATTTTTAAAAATATATTCTATCTTTATCAACAAACTGGCCAATGCGTCACAGTATACAGTTCCTAAATAAGAGGATCTGTAAATTGGATGCGTTTGAGAGCGAAAATAGATTTTAAAACGAGTCATAAAAAACTCAATTTGCTAAGTGAAAACTTCCTTAAATTTTCAAATCACGAAGACTTCGGGAAATTCTGTTCAAAATACCCTTTTTGGTAGCTTTATTTGAAAAATATTCCGTCTTTATCAAAAAATTGACCAATGCATCATATTATATAGTTCTTAAATAAGAGGATCTGTAAATTGGATGCGTTTGAGAACAAAAATGGATTTAAAAACGAGTCAGAAAAAAAGGCAAAACCTTATTTGAATACTTCCTTAAATTTTCAGTCCCGATGACATTGGGAAATTCTGTTCAAAATACCCTTTTTGGTAGCCTTTTTTGAAATATATTCTGTCTTTATCAGAAAATTGACCAATGCGTCACTTTAAACAGTTTCTAAATAAGAGGCTCTACCATTTTGGATGTTTAAAATCAAAAATGAATTTAAAAATGAGTCAGAATATAAGCAGTTTGGATTTGAGGTTTTTTCTCCAACTCCTATTTTTGTTCAATTTCCTTTTGCTATACGAATTGGTCCTATGAAAAACTTGTCAATATAAAAGTTGTAGATATTTTTGAGATGATGTAAAATAAATTTGATCAGATTTGATATCTTAAAAATTGACGGAGTTATGGATTTTTCTCTTTTTTCACCGCCCTTTTTCTTTTCCTTTTTAATTTTTTTTTATCGGTAAAAGTTGGTCCTATCAAAAACTTGTAAGTACAAAAGTTTTAGATAATTTTAAGAACATTTACAAAAGATTTAGTTGGACTTGATATCTTGAAAATTGACGAAGTTATTAATTTTTTGTCTGTCAAAAACCCTGTTTTTTTCGCCCCTTGAGCCCACTTCTAAATTTATCAAAAATCTATCATGCATAAACTTTTGGCCCATTTTTAAGAAGTAATATAAACTTTAAACCGATTCAATATCTACTTTAATTAAGAAGTTATGGCGTTTTTTCGTTTTTTACAACCCCCCCCCCTATTCCGACCCCCTTGGTCCGATTTTGCCCATTAACGAACTTAGCCGAGATTTTATCCCCTTTGATTTTATGTACCAGTTTGGTGGAAATTGGTGAAGAATTATAAAAGTTATCGTGTCCATAAAAAAGTGAGATATATATATATATAGATATAGATAGATAGATAGATAGATAATAAGTAATTAAGTAAGTAATGAAAGAAATATAAATTAAAATGTGGTGAAACTCCAGGTGTGTAAACAAAATAGTACGCGTCAAATATTTTCGCGAAAAGTTTTCCCCGAAATCGAACAGGGGACCGTCAACAAATTGAAAAAGAACGAAGATCTTTTGGATGACCCTGTCAAAACTAATGTAGCAAAAGCGTTCAAACTGCACATTATGATTAAGTGGCTTATTGTAATGTACTGTGTTTATTTTTATAAGGATAGCATGTATACTCGTAGAGAAATTAAGGTTTTTATAAAAAGTGTCCTAAGTTTTTTTGCTTATAATTTGCAGAGTTCTTGATATAAAATAATGTTCTTTTCTGAAAATGTGACAGACATCATTGTACACAATACCCTGTCATCAGAATTTAAAAATAATAAAAATTGTATGAAAAATGAGTAGGTTTAGTAAATAATTTTTCATTGCGCATGCGTCAACGATATCAAAATTTCATTTGCATATTATGTTAGTTAAATGTATAGAGCAACGTTTGGGAAAGTCTTAAAAACATAGCTTAAAAATTCTGAAAATTATCGTTGATAGAATGAGATCAAAATCCTTTATTCCCTAAATGAAGCAAAAAGATGAAGGGCTGTATCCATATTCCATTGTTTAGTGCTTACACAATATTGCACGTAAAACTATATTTGGATAAAACCCCTGATTGTTTTGCTTCCTTTTAGGAATAACGGATTTTGAGTTGATTCTATAGACGATACTTTCGAGAATTTTCAAGCTATGTTTTTGAAGCTTTAACAGAAGCGGCTCTATACATTTAGCTAACACAATATGCAAATGAAATTTTGATATCGTTGACGCATGCGCAATGAAAAATTATTTACTAAACCTACTCATTTTTCATACAATTTTTATTATTTTTAAATTCTGATGACAGGGTATTGTGTACAATGATGTTTGTCATATTTTCAAAAAAGAACATTAATTTATATTAAGAACTCTGCAAATTATGAGCAAAAAACTTAGGACTGTTTTTATAAAAACCTTAATTTCTCTACGAGTATACATGCTATCCTTATAAAAATAAATACAGTACATTACAATAAGCCACTTAATCATAATGTACGGTTTGAACGCTTTTGCTACATTAGTTTTGACAGAGTTATCCAAAAGATCTTCGTTCTTTTTCAATTTGTTGACGGTCCCCTGTTCGATTTCGGGGAAAACTCTTCGCGAAACTATATGAAACGTACTATTTTGTTTACACACCGGGAGTTTCACCACATTTCGATTTATATTTCTTTCATTACTTACTTAATTACCAATTATGCTTAAGTTTTGGACACCAGTGTAGATAGATATATAAACTGGTGCGATTGCAATAGGTATTATTTCATACGAAATCTACCTAAAAATTGCAAAAAGAAATGGTCTGTGAAACCGGTAACATTAGATAAATATTAAAAGGCGATCAATGATTAAAACTCATTAGTATTATTTATGCATTAAACTTTCTTTACAGGATTAAGTTTAATTAAATTTAATCGAATTAAATATTTCTAAAAACTAGGACTTTAAGCGGAAGAGAATTTATTTTGTACCTATAGTTAAATTCGAAACTACAAGTTAAAATCTGAAATTTGACCAAAAAAAATCAGAGTTAACAGCGCTAACAGCAATTAAAGGTTAATTTTGTTGCTAATATAAAGATAACGAAATATAACCACATGAATCATATGTAAAATTTAAGAAGGGATCTCACAGGGATATTGATAATAGGGAAATCTTATTTACTTAATTAAAAGTACAAATTTGTTAAAGAATGTTTAATAAAACAGCGACATTTTAACTTTAAGTTTGAGCTAATCCACATTAGTGTGGGTTTTACAGGTTAAAAAGTGTTTAAAAAACTTATATAACAGTGTTCACAAAAATATTTATTGCACATAACTTTAGTTATTACAAAATTTCGCATGATAAAAATATTACATTATGACTACAAAAAAGGTTGAAACCGTGCAATGTTTCTAATAATTTTATTTAAGCGGTCCTTTTTAGGCAAAAAGAAGCTCAGGATCTGATGTTCTTATGCCACCCCTCTCCCCTTCTTTTTCTTGCATTTTTACAAAAAATTAAACATTTTCTATCGCTTAAAAAAATTTTGTCAACAGTTTGTCAATTTCTAGAGTTGTAGAGTTCGTATTTTTAGAAATCGGCAATCCACATGGGATTATCGCATCTTATTTCAAAGATTTGTTTGCATGGCGTTATTACTCGCATAGGTGGGTAATAACGCCAAATAACATTGTTCAAGAAATTACTCCATTGCATTTTATGAATGCATATCTGTTTAATTACTTTTTTTCTAAAGATAGAAAATGAGTTGCTGTATCAAATCCTATATTTGTTTGAAAAATACAATCTAAAATTAAACCGTGAAAATTGGTAGAACCTTAACGTGGCGTTATTAGACAATGATACCTTATATAAAACTAGCAGTTTTTATTAGCACATACTTATTATGCATTGATTTTCTTAAATTATTATACTCAGCCTTTTAGATTGGGGAATTAAATGCATATTCGGAAGTAAATAATATTCTTCTAAAGATATAGTGGAAAGAGATCGAAAGACCTATATATATAGATCAATGTAATTAAAAATGAAGAATGGTTAACGTCGGAATTAGTTTTAATGTTTCTTTAACGACTGCTGTTGAAAGTTTCTGAAAGTACATTTGAACATCTCTAAAACTGCAATTCCTTTTCTGAAGTCGCAAAATTGTTATTATAATTTGATTAAGAGACAAAGTTTGTTTTATCCATTTACATGAAGATCAAAGGCCTACTTTAATTATAATGAGCTGTCTTCTCTTTGTTTTCTAAAGTTCAACTAGAATTTTTAAAACTCTTTAAGATATTGATTGTAGATAAAAATAAAAATTAGAAATATCTTTTATGTATTTCTAAAGCTATTTTAAGTGAGATTGCACTTTATTTTCATGCGCTTCAATAGAAGATAGCGTAAAATAAGCCTCTTGACGGTCATGTCCGTCACCGGTGACCGACGCTGAACTTTCCTTTTAGACTGCGTCTTAGCATTACGTTGCGATGTAAAATGGAGAAAAAAAATGCAACATATTCCATGTTTATCTTCTTCAAACCCCCTCAAGGGTGTAAAAATGTCCAATTATCGTACAATTAACCCAAATTACAGAAGGTGTAAATATTGACCAGTCGGCTGAATTGTTATGGTCAAAAGATAACCTTCAGGCTAAATGTCGAAAAAATGCCCCCTAACCGTTTTTTGTCCGCGGAGGGTGCTCCCGTAAGTTCGAATTTGTGCAGCTTTTGAGGTACTGTTTTTAGGACGCCTCATCACGGAAAAATGGCTGTTCCGCAAGACCCAGCCACAACCTACCTAACCACCAACCAGACTGTAGACATAGAGAACATGGAGAATTGTCCAAATAAATATGCAGATTCAGGTATTTCGAATCCTGATTTAGTGGTAAATTTGGGTATGCTAGCACGAGAATAGTGTGTAACTCTTATGAAAAGTCACATCTCTTAATTCCAATATTT
This sequence comes from Maratus speculifer, assembly GCA_964019185.1. NCBI lineage: Eukaryota > Metazoa > Arthropoda > Arachnida > Araneae > Salticidae > Maratus > Maratus speculifer. Next base: position 168,789,768 of record OZ025292.1, read on the forward strand.
TTCTTAGGAGGCGTATTTAACCAGTTTTACACTGATTTTGCAGGTTGTGTATGAGATTTATGTCTGCCAGATTGAAAGGATAAATTGACTTTCCCCACTCGGATACCAAGTTTTCTATGTAAGTGAAAAAAATATTTGTCAAAAAATTTGAAATATAATCTTTGTTTTAGACAAATTTATAATGTCATAATAATAAATGGCCTCAAAATTTATGCTCGGAAATAAAAAATGTCTCACGGATTTGCCTTTTCTAGGAGTGTCTTTGGCTTTCAGAACTCGCCTAAGTCTCTGCTCTCGAACGTGTTGCCTTTCATTCTTTACCATTGAAAGGAGAATATTTTCGGGATACGCAAAGAAAGCAATTGTTTGAATGCCTTGCTTTACCTCATTATAGAATTTTACTGGTAAGTTTCTGTATTTCTTGATGTATTCAAAAATATGTTTAAGTCCATCGAATATTGATTATATTGTATTACTTTCGAAACACACAAGAGTGTATACTGTCATAATGTACGCATAAATCTAGATGAGAAATTGTTGGGGGGGGGGGTTTCCAATGAACTATACAGTCTCAGAAACTTATTTTTTGTCGTTAGCCACCGAGAATGAGATATTGGTCCCACATCCGCATTCACTAAATCTGAGAAACATGACCTAGCAACAATGCAAAAAGCAGTGATGTGCAGGTATTGTTGATATTTGACAATGGCTATGCCTGTATGTATCATTTTCAATTTAATTCTGTAAGCAAGTATAGACAAAGATTCGCAACCAGTCACCTGTTTGCCGGGGATGTTACAAAAAGATTGAGTCCCTATAGTATTAAAATAAAATTTTTGTACAAGATGCTTCTAAGGTAACTCATTAAATTGTAGGGGAAAGATAACTTGGGCTGTAGCGAAAATGCTCTTACGGGACTGATTCAAGATTGCAAACAGTTGAAGCGAGTCATAAACGATATCTGACATTTTCATTTCACTGACTACTTCACCCTCAATGAAATTTTAGCTTATGCTTCTGCTGAAGGAAGCACAATTAATATCACGTATATACTTTTACATAATTTGAATCTAGTATATGTTCTATTATACAGATATGGGCATTTTAAAAGTATTAATTTGGGGATAAAAGGTTAAGATAAGTCAATGAGTATTTCCTTTTCTCTTATTACTTAAAAATAATTAAATATATTTATAACCTCCCCACGTGATCGCATATGCGACATGAATTGTGAAGTTTTATTTTGATATAAGGAAGTAAACATTTAGAATCATCTGACGGTATCAGAGTAAGAAGAAAACCCTTTTTCGTCCTATTTTGCGTCTAGAATTTCACTTTTCAATTCAGTTCGGATAAATTGAAAACAATTGTAAAACATTAATAGTACAAAGTTTTACTGCATAGGAATAGACTAAATAAACTTTTTTGTTTCATATGAAACGTTAAATAAAGGGACGAACAATTCAGAATCATTTTGAGAATTTTCTTACTAAAAAGATTACATCTGTTTTTACATATAATTAATAAAAATGATTTTTTTTTATTTCTGTGACTTATTAGGTAGTTCATGAATGATATAGAACTCAGTAGCAACACCTTTTATGAAGCACACCGAATTTAAGAAAATCCTAAGGTAAAACGTAGAATTTCATTTCCGAAGATGATTAACGTTTTCGGGGCATTCTAAGAGATTCGCAACTCCCGTTGTTTATGATTCTTTTGTGTTCCAAAGTTTATAATATCAAAAGGAAATCTCAATATCCGTTTCATATGAACGAATTTTATTGAGATATTAACGATTTCAATACATGATTTCAAGCATTTGTATCACTAAATATCAATATTGTATATTGATGAGTTGTTATTACATTCAGAATAGGGTAAGGTAGAACAGCAGTGCGTACTTTGGATATTTCGTAAAATAACAATAACATTTAAGGAATGATGTTATACTTTATTCACAATTTTAGATTATTAAGCTATGAAAAATTGTCCTTCATCAACTTATATGAATCATTTGCGATATTATTTGAAAAAAAATATATCATTATGAATACGCACTTTCTTACGACCAGTGAGGTTAAGAAAGGGCAATCAAGTGTGGAAGTGTACGCAAAATAAATAAACGGTCAAATGCGAGAATTAAAGCGCGTTCAGAGTGTTACAGATAATGGTTAGGTATAGCTGCATATAACATAAAAGTATAAATGCCTATATAGTAAAATTTAAAAGAAATATGAAGCATAAATAACATCAAATACCGCTATTCGATATAAAACATTTTTTTTTTGTCATATTTAAACCTGTTTTCTGTAGTTGTTTTTTTATGAACTTTATTCGGTACTTACAATAAATATAAGGTCATTCTATACAAAATGAGCAAATCAAGAATGGCCGTCATGTCCCAGATTTTATTGAAAATCATCATATAAGTAGATCACAATCTTTTACGAGGGAACGCAAAGTAATAGGTTTCAGACCTGTTTATTTTAGTACAAAAATTTACATTAAAGTTGATACGAAATCGAGGTCTTGTGTACATGCTCGAAAATTCAAGTTTGATTATTAGCCTTAGGAATGAAAAGACTGTTTTAAAAATTATTTACACTTAAGAATGAACTATAAGTAACAGATTAGCGTAATTTAGTAATTGTGTTTTTATTCCGAAATTTAAAAATAAATAAATAATAGAAAAAATGTGAAAAAAAATAAATATTTCAGTTATTTCTTTTAAAAAGAAGGACACTTATTACACCTTCAAAAATTTTTGACGTTATAGCTAATGGAATACATTCAATACATCTAAAGTTTAATCCTTGCCTTTTTTTATTCCTTAATAAAAAAATTAAAACAGTGAAAACTGTTGATTAAAAATTCAAAGTTTTTATCATTTGTTTGGCTTTTAATAAAAGTTTTCAAAAATTTTAAACTCTTCGATATTATAGATAAAAGTGTATATTTTAAATATACGAAGTTTTTATTCTTGTTTTCAATTTATTTTTGCCTCACGAATATTTTAAATTTGAATAAAAGAAGACACTCTTCAATAAATAACTGTATTTAAAATTTAAATTCAAATAACAAATGTAGATGGCAGCACATATTTTTTTTCAGCAAGAATCTTGCAAAAAGCGCGTGGTTTCAAAGAGAGATATCTTCAGAATGTCTCGAATATTAGTTTTTTGAACCCATTTTTATTATGTTAGGAATGTAAAATGCACTATTGAGATTTTTTGAGTGTATCTTGGACTTTTTGATCCTTATGGCTGTGCAAAATTAATATTTTCGAACCTTTCCTTTATTTGTTTTGTGCGGATAAATAACAGAAAAAATTATGATTTTGTAATTTTTTTTAAAAGTTTCTACGTTTTTTTGAAGATGAAGGAAATAAATAACAACTTTCAAATTTGGACAACTCAATCTTCATATGTTAAGATACATCAGGAATCAATTTCACAGATGCTTTTTAAAATCCTTTAAATTTTATAACGTTACTAATTTTTCAAAAAATTACAAATTTTCAATATTTATAATTAATTTAAGATTAATTATGATATTATAAGATTGTTTTTACTTAATAAATATGAAGACTGCTTTTCAGAGATTACAATATTGTAAAAAAAATTAATTTTTGTTAAATAATTTTCAAGATACAGAACTTCAAACTTGCAACTTTGGACGATTGCGCGTATGCCGTTCTAAATCAGAAGTTTTTTAAAAGCGCAAAACAGCAAAAAAAATTATTTTTCATCGAGATATTTTGCCGAGTTTCGTTTGAATATGAATTAAACTTGTGTATAAAATTTTATTAAAATCGGCTCCTATGCAGCCACGGCATTTTGTACATTTTTGCTCATTTGACATGGACTGACCCTATAGTGTATATTTAAACTTCATTTGACATTTCATAAAACTGAATTAAACATAGTAATTTTCTTTCATATTTACAGTGTAGCTAAAACAAAATCCTTGTTTAATATTTAATTTCGGCATTCTACTAAGCTCGTATGTCACAAATTTGCAACACCACCATGTTCCGTGCCATAATTTTCCAGATAGGATTTAGTCTAGGCTTTTGGTAAAAAATAAATGCAAGTTTTGGTATAGTTTTGATTTTTGGTGCCCTTCATGTTTTTTGGGTCGCTGAACACGAATCTGGCATTATCCAACAAAATTTCTCCCCGGAAACACGTTTTTTGGCCAAAAACGCGCAGAAAAACGTGGCTTTTTTTCGTTTTTTCTAAATAACTTCAAAACTATGCATTTTATATAAAAGTCATCGGTGCATAAATTAAAGAGCACAAAATTTCCTACATTTTTTGTACTAAAATTTTTTTTCTTTGATCAATAGTTTAGCCGTGAGAGAGCCACAAAAAAGGATGTGAAAAGCAAAAAATTCTGAAAAACGTAATTACAGCACCGTGCATCAATGAAACATGAAAAAAAAATCATTTTACGCAAATTTTCCCCACTTAATAATACTAAATATATTATTATTGACTGTATTTTATTAATCTGATGTTCATTGTTCTTTCATAACTAAAAAATAAATAAAAATGAGCATATTTGTGATCAAAATCTTCATTTCCTATTACAAAATAATAATAGTAATAATTTCTTAATTTGACTTTTAAATAATGAAAATAAAATAACTAAAACAGGCTTTAACTGATCCCATCTGATTTTCTTCTTTGATTGAGGGAATACAAGAGTGAAATAACGTTGGTCAAGCGTCCACCCCCGCATCCCATGTCCATGTTCAGTGGAATACTACCCGCCCCTTCCCCACCAGTCTCGCCTCTGTTAGAAATATGCGTCGCGCAGATCACTAGCTTATCAGGAGGACACATTCCTCTCAGTGTCCGTATGCAACTGCTTACTTATAATTTAGTAATTCACTGTTTGTGTCTTCTTGAATAAAGGAACATCTAAAATGATTTTATACGATGTCGCTGTGTTTTATTTGTGACTCTCCTTTAGAAGAGGAGCCGTCAGTGAAAGTTAGTCTAGGTATTGCAGTGTTAATCAAGGCAAGTATAGAAAGAAAGGATGGAAAGGCAGTTTTCCTAAAGGGGTAAACCTCATTAGATGTGCATGTTAAGTGTAGAAAAGCATACGTAAATGAACGGATGATTACTGTTTATGTGAAGAAGATTGAGAAACAAAGTGCAAGCGCTTCTCAAATTTTCAGATCATCAACTCCTCAGTTTAATTTTCGAACAAATTGTTTTATATGTGAACTGTGCATTTCGGAAAAGTTCATTGCAACACAAGCGAAAAATCCACCAAGCGAACGCTATACTGTATACAGTGTGCGACACATGGGATTCAAAAGTACAATTCTGTAAGCAGCAAGAGCTCGCAATGATGATTAAGGGCAGGCAATAATTCTGCGCATGGAACCAGCGCATGATTTAATCGCAGCAGATGCTCAATACCACATCAAATGTTTTAAATGTATTTATGGGAGTCCGAAGGTCCAAGAACAGAAGAAACATGGTCCATTTGCCGAGGCATTCGACAGAACAATCCAAAGTATATACGAGTACCTTGAAAATTATGATGACGAGTGTCAATTCTCCATGGAAGAGCTACTGAAACAGGTTACAGGGAGTTATCAACCTGATATGAGAACTGTAAAGTTTAACCTCATTGAAAGATATGGATACTGATCACAAAGAATCAGAAAAAAAGTATATTGTGTGTTTCAAGAATATAATGCGGAAGATACTGACTAATGCATGGTATCATCAAACATGTAAATCTGATCGAAATGAGAGGCTGCGAGTGGTTGAAGCAACAGCAAAAATTATTTGCGAAGATATCAGATAGAAGATTTGCTTCAGGAAACTGCAACAACATCGCAGTTGTGTGTCAAGACGAAGAGGATGAGCTAGACTTTGAAGCCGATCTGGAAATGGATTGGCCACACAATGAATCAGAGGGCCCAATGGAAGGGGAAATAGTCATGCCGCAAGGTATCAAATATTTACTATAAAAAACTTTTATTTATAATATTGATGGTTATAAAAAACACCCACTAATTCCATTCGTCTATTTTCTATTTTGTAGATGTCGGTGAAAAGCAGCGACCCCCAAGTAAACGAAAGCTGAAATAGTACATTGTTTTTTAAGTAAATGTACTTACTAATGTACATAATTATTTATAATTAAATAATAATTGATAATGAGTCGTCGTTTTTATTGTTAGCAACTTCATTGTAAAATATAGTCGATCATAATATCTTCAGTATCATTTAAAGTCAATCTTTGCAAAAAATGGTCAGTTTTTATGTTAAATCTATGTACAGTGCCATAATTCCTATTTTTTGGAATTTTTTGATTTTCACATTCACATTTTGAACTTCGAGAACTTTAAGAACTGGAATCCGTGTCAGATTTTATATGTTAAAGCCTGTTTTAGTTATTTTATTTACATTATTTAAAAGTCAAATTAAGAAATTATTTCTGTTAATATTTTGTAATAGAAAATGAAGATTTTGATCACAAATATGCTCATTTTTATTTATTTTTTTGCTATGAAAGAAACAATGAACATCAGATTAATAAAATATAGTCAATAATAATATATTTAGTATTATCAAGTGGGGAAAATTTGCGTAAAATGGTTGTTTTTCATGTTTCATCGACGTACGGTTCTGTAATTCACGTTTGTCAGAATTTTTTGCTTTTCACGCCTATTTTTGCGGTTTTCTCACAGCTAAACCATTGATCAGAGAAAAAAACTTTTAATACATAAAATGCAGGAAATTTTGTGCTCTTTAATTTATGTATCGTTGACTTTTATGTAAAATGCATAATTTTGAAGTCATTTAGAAAATACGAATAAAAGCCACGTTTTTTGCACGTTTTTTGCCAAAAAACGTGTTTCCGTGCAGAAATTTAGTTGGATAATGCGAGATTCGTGTTCAGCGATCCAAAAAAGATAAAGGGAACCAAAAATCAAAACTTGCGTTTATTTGTCCTTTATGAGCACTTAATGCCTGGACTAATTTAACACTTCGAAACTCCGGAAATTTTAGCAAAGATTAAAAAAAGATATTTCACACCAGAATATTTATTTAAAATGGTTAATTTTTATTTAACGTTTTTCTTCTTTTATACTTTTTATATAATAAAATTTCTGGTTTGAACCAAAATATATTTATATGATATCAGTCATATATAACTTTTCTGCTTTTTCTCAGACGTCATTTTCAACAGAAAGAAATTTTCTTTACCAATCATTTTGAGTGTTCTATGGTTCAATTAGTTTAGATTCTATGGGGTTTTGAGTAGCGTAGTTTTCTAGGAATTTTTTACATAAAGAAGTTGGAAATTGCACGCGAAGTATAACAAATGAAGTGCATTCGTACTAATAAATATATTCAGATCTTGATTTAATAGTATAAAGCACTTCGGATACAGTAGAGTATCCAGAATCTTCTGTGTATCCCTATAAATATTAACAGCTTTCTATTATACTGGAAGTAACTTGTAGTAAACTTCAGCAAACTATATCGATATCATAAAATGTGAAATGATTTAATAATATTAAAACACGCCCCACAATGCCCCCCCCTTATATCATTATGTAATTAAATACTTTTGTGTAGCCCTGGATATAAGAAATACTCTTTGTACCATAGATTGTACAGGATGTATATTTTAGTATATACTTCATAGATGAATAACAATATTATTAGGTTCGAAAAGTGTAATCAAAATTTAATTATTTAAAAGTCTAATTCAGTACAAATTATATATATCGTCCCTGTGTTATAAAGATGACATACAAATGGAGTCCAGATGTCAAACACATAAGTCAGATGTTTGTGTGTGCGTTCAAATTTTAGCCCATATATGCTGCAATATAACTAAGAACACTTAAAGAGCGCAGCAAAGAAGCGCTACCTGTTGGGAAATATACATAGAATCATAACCGAAACTTACTTATTTCAAAGTCTAATTGAGTATAAATTATATATATCGTCCCTGTGTTTTGATGATGACTTACATACAGATACCCGATGTCAAGCACACAAGTCAGATGTTTGTGTTGGCATTCAAATAAAGCAGTTTCATATGACGTCACAAATCGATAGTTGGAGGTCAAAAAATCGTTGAATGACAGCTGTGATTGGTAGCTGAGCGTTTCATGGGTGCGGTTGGAGGTGAATCGCCATCATTTGATTTGCTGATGAAAAATAAATCGGCTGTTTGCAACTACCCTATTTCGCCTCATGTATGCTGTATTATAACTAAGACTGAAAAATTAAAGAGCGCAGCAAAGAAGTGCAGCCTATCAAGAAATATACATAGAAACGTAGCCAAAACTTACTTATTTTAAATTCTTATTTAAAATACCGAGTAATCTTATTTAAACTGTAGTATTACATAAAAAAGATGCTTTCTTCCGGATGCATTGAGCTTGTTATTCCTTATATACCTTAATAAAAACATTATATATTAGGTCATCTGGAAAATCTTGCGGATTTTTTATGAAAAATTTAAAAAAAATATGCACCAAAAATGTAAAAATATATTGAATCACATAAGCATTTCATGTTTAAATACTTTCTCTAAATATGTGTGCTTCCTGTCGATAAGAAATATTTGAAGTGAAGTGAAAATCTGAAAACACCAGATCTGGTGAATATGATGAATGACACAAACCATCCCAGTCGTTTTCATTAAAATGTTCTCTTACATTGATTGCAATGCGATGCCGAGGATTGTCATGTTGGAACACAATCTCTCTGAAAATCATCAGTTCTTGTTATTTTTCTTTCATTTTTGTTAGTAAAATTGCCATTTGGAAACAGTATATTTCGGAATTTATTGTTTGATTTGACGGTAACAATTCATAATAAAAATTTTTTCGTAGTCATACCATACACAAAGCATTACTTTTTTTAGGACGCTGGCCTCATCTATAAATCACTTGGAGAAGTTTATTTGACTTCCGACGTAATATTTTCATAATAAAATAATTATAGAGTATTCATTTATCATCCTCATTCCGTTTGAAAAAGAGAACTTTTACATTTCATTTCATAAAGAGTCACAAGCTGAAATTCAAGCAAGCATAGTCTGCGGTGTTAAAATATGGGATAGTTCCACACCACAACGGTTTCCACATCCAATCTTCTTCAAATGATCATAATAGTTACTTTTGGGAGTATTTAGTAATAACTCCTACAGTTTGTAATGTGAATTTTTAGTGTCAGTTTATTTTAACCCTTTCCGGCGCGGAGTAAGTTTAATTGAAATAATTATCTGCCACCAGAATTTATAAACGAATTTATTAGAGAATACGAACTTGCTTATTTTCAGGCATTTTATCAAAGGAAAATTTTAATTAAATATTCTTGGTGCCAGTAAAATTAAAATTAGGTGTCCTTTTTAAGGGACACCGCGCCGGAAAGGGTTAAGGTCTTCTTTAGAAATGATGTGCCTATTGCATGAGCATCCTATTCGAGACTGAAATTTCAGGTTTAAAGTTTTCTAATCACCTTTGAACTGTGTTATCTGAAATACCATTTTGTCTGTATGCCGCATAAATTACATAGAATTTTTAACCTTTTTGAAATAAAAGAGCAATTGTATGACAGAAATTAACTATTTGCTTCTCCAGTCTTAACACTGTACTGAAAGAAATATTATAGGACAATATAATCGAAAGTCATGCAGTACTAGCAGAAAAGACTGATTATATATCTCTGAGTCATTCAAGGTCTCGCCTTATTAGTAATAGCATAATAACTGAAAGAAACCGAACTTCTTTTTGAAAAATCACATAATTTTCCGTTTGACCCAAAATATATAATATATATTACGAAATCATATTATTATTTCGTGTTATATTATATATATTACGTTATCGGCATTTACATAACATCGTATAACATCGTATCGGCATTCAAATAACATTAAAATTTCTTTTTCTATATAGACAATTAAAATTATTTTTTTAATTTATCTTTTTAATTTATTTATTTATTTATTTATTATAAAATTCATCGCTTGTACTATTTATGAGGGTTTGAAGAGGAGAAGAATACCTTATTTTTCGTAAAGTAATATTTGCTTTATTTAACGAAAATAATTTCTTGTTTAATTAGGTAGACCATTACTTAATGAAATTTCTGGTATTCCGCCCCCTAAAATGTATATTTTTAATTTTTAGGTATGTAACTAGACATTTTACACGCGAGCTACGCTTCCAAGAAAAATTATACCCTGTCTATATAAATGTTAAAGCAAAATTTAATTAAAGTTTAATGAGGAATTTTAAGCTTAATATACTAACTGCTTCCATAAATTTATTATGTTAGTTAAAGTTTAATATAACTTATTGCAAATACTCTTTAAATTTTCCTCTAACATTATATAAATTTTATCGACAAATCCCCCATTTAAACATCACTTCACAAAATAAAACTTTGGAAAGTAGTGATTAAAACAGGAATAGGAAGATAAAACATTTTCAAAGTTCATCTAATGTTAATTGTCAGTTAGTGTTTGATACAAAATAATAAACACGTAAAAGTTTCATTATGTATATAAATTTCACGTCGAGATGCATTTTTAAAATTTATTTTTTACTAAAATGTACTCCACCTAAAATAACAGGACTAATCCGGATTATATAGTCATAATCTTGTTGATTTACAGTTGTGGGAAAAAATAAACACTCTCTACTTTACTAAATCTGAAACAATTAATTATAGAAAAGTTACTAATTATAAACAATTGGAAATTAAGTTTATTTTTAAATGATGTATAAAAAATCTGTTTAAAGGGGGTAGAGGCATTTACAAATTGTCACCAGCTATTCTTTTTTTAAGCAACACCCAGTTTTGGAAAGTTTTTTTAAATCCGTATTTGAAACTACACTCAATTTTGATAAGATATTAGAAATTGAATCTGAAAACGAAATTTTATGTCATTTGTATTAAAATTATTTAATAATAAACATTCAAAATATAGGGCTTCTAAAATGTCAATTTAGATTTCTAGATTTCTCGTAATTTAACTTAAAATTATAATCCTAATGTGATTTTTTAAGTAGTTATAATACTAAAAAACTGAATTTTTAAATAAAAAATATGATATGAACTATGATTTGCGAAATTAATATAAAAAACATGAATTGCATTAGATAATGTTTTTAATGAATTTATATTTATTATATCCTTCTTTAAGCAAATGTAGATTTCTAATTTTTCAGCCAAGTACTTTTCAAGTCATGCTTAAAAAAACTTCATATTCTGGGTTAAGAGTCCGTCTGTGATGTGCAGAAAAGCATAATTTGAAAAACAAATTGCATATGTTAACTCATGTAGTTTACGCATTTAGACGTAGCTTACAGTGTCTCGCTTAAAATCAATTCAATTAAATTTTTAAGTCTGTTTTACAATGTAAACTAATTATAAAAGTTATTTAAATATCTCATGATCTTACGTTAACATGAAACTTTTCTATATGCATGTGTTGTGCAAACTATTAAAAGCAATGCCTATATTGCTAACAGTTCTATTGACTCTAGGATATGAACGCTACGAAGAACCCTTGATAGAAATTGCGTCTATACATCAAATTAACGTATCCTCTCTTTTAAATTTAAGAAAATATGTTTCAGAGGAGGGGGAAGGTTGGTTGATTTCCGCCTTCTTTTTATGTGTACTAATCTATACAAAATTTTCAGATTCTGTGTTGTTTAATTTCTTTCATATTAAATATATTTTTGTATTTGGCGTAGTCATATTTTTATATGCATTCGTAATTCTGTTAATACGTAAAACATATAGTCGTCGTTCAGTCCGTCCGCCTGTCTGTCCGTTCGTCCGTCCGCATATAACAACGCAAAAACTACCCAACCGAATCGTTTTCATTACATAAATGTTTTGAGTCATTTCAAATTTTATGAAAATAGATTTTATATTTCAAGTACAGGTCAATCAACAATACACCATTGCATTACGATTAAAGAGATAATTCAGTTAGAGAGTTCAATTTCAGAGAGTTTCAAATGCGTTTTAATGATGTTACACTTTTTGGAACATAATAAAATTCATATGTATCTATGAAATACATACGAAAATATAATATCTGTACAATATGTGGCGCTAAAGTTTACAGTGTTTACTTACAGGGCCACACAAAAGTATTTCATTATATAAAGTTATAGAGGGAAAATTGTTTAGGGCGTGTTTTGTTAAAAGACTCCACATGTTATTTAACTGATATGCGTTCTAGAGATTTACTACAAGCTACTTCGTGTATAATAGAAAGAAGATAGTATTTGCAAACACACTCAAAAAAATTCGGATTCAATAATGTGTCCGAAGTACTATATACAATTGCACCAAAATTCAAAAAATTTAAAACTCTGTTTTAGAACGAACGCAACTCATTTAATACGTTTAACGTGCAATTTCTGATAACTTTCTGATATTTGGATAACTTTCAGAATCTTATAGTTTTGAGAGCAAGTTTATGTAATTATTGCTTTTTTTCAATTTCATTATGCTGACCGGTTTATCCCTGTATGCATTTTTGCCTTTGGTTGGTGTTTAATTTTAATTAAATTAACTGTGATGATCACATTAAGAGTGTATTCCAGGGTTCACACCGTTCCTAAATTTTTCACACTTTGCTACCAGTATTTTAAAATAAAAATCTTTGTTGAAGATTCCTGTAATATCTAAAAATGAATTAAGCAATAAATATTACCGTTTTAAAATTTTGGTAGGAAAATATGAAAATTTTAGGAACGGTGCGAGCCCTGGTATTCTAAGCAAAACCGACTATTTTAAGCTTACTTTTATTTTCATTTTTGCTCTCAAATGCACCAAACATTCAAAATCTCTTATTTAGAAACTATACTATATTGTGCCGTGCTTGTCGATGTTTTGGTAAATGTAGAAAATATTGCAAAAAATTATCTCAAATGTGCCAATTTGAACAGAAGTTTTCGGACCAAGGGGTCTAGAAACGAATAAATGATCAAGCTGAGAAAATAATTGTTTATAAATCAAATTCTATTACTTCAGCGATAAATCACATCACACGGCATCTAATACATCACTTCAAAAATCACCGCAGAAAGTTTCGTGTTTCTAATTTTAAAAATGATTCCGAAAATGTATCGGAAAATTTTGAGCTATTGAAGGTGGAAAATCCTTTTTCGAAAGCACTTTTAACATGAAATTTCACAGAGCAAAGTTTAATTAGTAGTGTAACACAAAAGTATTCATTTCAATATATTTCATAAAATAAAATAACACGCGATATATAATTATTTTTTAATGCAAATGATTAATCCTAATTCTAGTCTATACCTATATTATAAAGAAGTAAATTTTGTTTATTTCTGGGGGCTGATCTTTAAAACTACTGAACCGATTACATAAGTAATGATGGCAAAATGATATTGTTCTCCTCTGTTCAAACATAGGCAATAATTTATCTCGATGCCACTAACCTAAAGAGGGTGCAAAGGTAAAAACTTTCTAAAAATGCGATTTTTGTCTTTCTGAAGGTACTAGAAACGAAATAGAGCATGTTATAAATTTAAGTTTTAAATTATCACTAAGAGTATTTGCTAAAAATAGGAACTTTAAAAAGGATGGAAATGCTAGAAAACATTCTAAAACGTTATAAAAGGCGATTTTTAAACAATCTCTTGAAGTAACGAACCGATTTTAAAAATAATGATGTCAAAATGATGGTGTCAGTATTTGCTCCAACATAGGTTATATCTTGTGTAAATGTTACTACCGCAAAGGTGTAGGTGTCTAAAAATGCAAATTTTGTGTTTTTTTTTAAATCTAGAAAAATAAAATTTGACATTTTTATTACTCATAACATATAAATAATTTCCTAAAATAATAGATAGAAGATTAGAAATTTCATTATTTGATTTGTTATAGTGTGAGATGCCTCGAATATAACTTATAGGTCATACAAAACATACAATTTTTTAATTTCGTGGTTTGGTATTTATGCACTTACTTCTAAATACTCTATTTAAAATATAGCTAAAACTAAACTTTATTTTTGAAATTGAAAGTATAATTTTTTATCAAAATTTAAGCTATTATCAACATCGAAACTATTTTGAATCAACTTTTTATATATATACATAGATGTGTATGAAACATTTGCTAAAAATAGGAACTTTAAAAAGGATGGAAATGCTAGAAAACATTCTAAAACTTTATAAAAGGCGATTTTTAAACAATCTCTTGAAGTAACGAACCGATTTTAAAAATAATGATGTCAAAATGATGGTGTCAGTATTTGCTCCAACATAGGTTATATCTTGTGTAAATGTTACTACCCCAAAGGTGTAGGTGTCTAAAAATGCAAATTTTGTGTTTTTTTTTTTAAATCTAGAAAAATAAAATTTGACATTTTTATTACTTATAACATATAAATAATTTCCTAAAATAATAGATAGAAGATTAGAAATTTCATTATTTGATTTGTTATAGTGTGAGATGCCTCGAATATAACTTATAGGTCATACAAAACATATAATTTTTTAATTTCGTGGTTTGGTATTTATGCACTTACTTCTAAATACTCTATTTAAAATATAGCTAAAACTAAACTTTATTTTTGAAATTGAAAGTATAATTTTTTATCAAAATTTAAGCTATTATCAACATCGAAACTATTTTGAATCAACTTTTTATATATATACATAGATGTGTATGAAACTTGTGCGTATAATAGAAGTATGTCAGACTTTGTACTACAATTCTGATTTAGTTTTCGCTGTCAATCTCCATCAGTTATCGCATCTTTTTGCATGTAGTTATTTCCGAAATGAAGCTCTATAAATGAAGTTTGACTATTCTGAGTATGATTTGCGAAGTTCTGAACCTGATAAGAGCAAATGAGCAAAAAAAAGCTACTTCGCCTTTTGGAAAATCCTTCAATCACGCACTAGCTTAAAATTAGATTTAAGAAAAATTTTAAGTGATAAAAAACTGTGAATATTGTATTAGTTTTTTCAATAATATAGGAAAAGATTTCCACTTTATGAGGCATTCATGTTTAATTTTTAAGATTTATTTCAAAAGTATAATATGCATAAATACATCGAAATGATGACCTGAAACAATTCGCTTGTCTATTTTATCTCTTATGAATGTTCGAATCTAATTCAATTCATACAATAAATATTTGAAAATATGATACTTTTATGATTAATAAATCAATTAATATTGAGATAATGAATTAAAAACCATCAACCAAAAAATGCTTTTTAACTATTGAAATTGAAGTTTGTAAAATGTTTTTGCTCAATCATGATAAACATACATAGGTGGAATTACGTTATCATAATGTTCCGATAGTACAATTATTGGAAATGTAGATTATTTTTCTAAATTATATATAAACAAAATAAATGTTTAAAAAAATAACATGAAAAATAATTATAAGTTGGAATTGAAAACGTTACATCTGAAATTAATTGTAATCTAATAATTTTTTTTTCATATTCTCTTCTCTTTGACAATCCAATGAAGAACTATTTTGTTTATAAGAAATTACAACGCTCTTTATGATAAAATAACGTTACATAATATTGTCCATTTTAGTAAATTAAAGAGGATTGAATTCTTATGAAACATTCTATTAGAATTATAGTCAATATAAAAGAGAAAATTTGCATATGAAAGTTCACTACGTACAATGTACATTCTTTTGTTTTGTCTTTAGTCTGATCAAAAATATTTTCACTACAATGGAAAGTATTACATAAATAATTCCAGAGAGTAATTTGTTTTTTATTTTTTAAACTCTAAATAAATTAAAGAAGGAAACCGTAAAAGCACTACTAAACATATTTTGTATTTTATTTCAGTTTATCTATTTTTTTAAATCTAAAGTGTATCTTTGACACTCGAGCTAAAATATATCGATAAAAATAATTAGGTTTACGAATGTTTGAAGTTTTATTACGAGAAAAGTTTAAGGACATCATTATCGTTTATTTGTTTGAGTTTCAAAACTTATAAAGTTATTGAATGTCAAATCGAATATATTGTTTTACTTTTAACATATTTAAGTCTGAGATATTTATTTAGAATTGGTTTTATTTTTCGAAAGCAATTTTTTAAATATATTTAATTAACAGCATCTTATTATCAGAAAACGAGTTTTCACAAAATTTGAGCGGACTATATTACAAACTATTGAAACATAAAATTGTACGACACTTCAATAATCTTTTTTTATTTATTTTTTTCCGCGTGTAGAAATATAAAAATAAATATCAGAAACAAAATACACAGAAGGGTCAAAGCATTTTGTCCTTCTCCGCACTCGCCTGAGTAGAAGGGACATGATAAGCTGGAAATGGTATTTAACAGCTCCTCGAGCGTCTGAAGAATAATTCTTGCACTTACTCCTGCGTTTGGTGGGCAAAGCTGTCGATCTAACTCACTTCGTTAAAGGGCAGATTTAATGGCCCGACGGTTCAGAACGACTTCCTCGAAATAGTATTACCCGTAGGTTGTTTGCGACATTTCGTTGTTGGTAGTTATGGAAAATAGATGAATGATGACAAAACCATCAGTATACGTTAGATGATCATGCGTTACCAAAGGGGAAAAGAGTCGGAAAATTTGCTCTTTGATAAAGCAGAATCAGAACCCGATAGTATTTCAGCCGACTAGCAGTCAAATACAATGCAGATACAAGTAAAATTGTTTCATAGCAGACAGTTCAGGTGACTTTGTTAGAAATAGGTCTATTTGGAAAGCGTCCCTATCATGTGCTTCTGTTGTCCAATCATTGTCGCTAACTCGTAACTAATTCATGTATATTTGGAAGAAATTTTGCTTGTTCGGACGAATCACGATATTTAATTCATCCCACCTATGTCTGTGTCCTGGTACGCTGTCTTCCAGCCGAACGGTTAGTCCCCAATAAGCATCTGATCATACATAGGCCCATGTGGCGATATAATATTTTGGGGTATTTTGATTGGGACTCAAAGGCGTTTCTTGGACCCGTGTTAGTGGTAGTAAGTGGTGTAAAAGCTGTAGACTGTCTGAACACCACTTCCTGTTAATTGCATCTTTGTATGTTTAACCGAAAATGGAGTCTTACAACATGTGGATGATCAATGTTACAAGATTCAAATTGCGCTGGAATGGTTCCAGAAACATAATGTTTAATCCCAATTAATATCGTGACCGTCTAACTAAGTGTGTGTTAATCTGATGGAACATTATTTTTGACGTCTTGGAATGGTAAGTCAGACATCAAAATCCACCATGTATCCCTTTCTTACTTGACTGCTATTTTTAAACTTGAAGCGATCTATCACCAGCTACTGTACGTACTAAGGACTTCTGACATCCACATCAAAATGCATTCTACTCTTTAAAAAAAAGATGTGACTCTACATATGAAAAGTTACATTAATCTGTTTGTATACTAAAATTGTATGTTTATACTGTACGAAAAGAAATCAAATCTAGAAACTAGTGTTTGTAAAGCTACAAAACTCGGTAGCTTTACAGAAGAATCCGCTGATATTGCAGCAATCTCACAAAAATTTTACTAGTAACCCGGCCTGAACTTACATAAAAAGTTCTAGGGATTCCAGGTACTCTGCTTCCCTCCAATTTTCTTTTTTTTTTCTTTTTCGTTGGTAATCTTAAAAATTTTTATGATTTACAATGGAAACTTGTTGAATTTTTATTGATGACGCTACATAAAATTCTCTAGATATCCCAGTTTCCTAGAAATTTCTCAGTAACTTTGCAGATTTTTTTTAGTGTAGCTGTTTGGTGAGCCCCTACATTATTAGAATAGTAGTCATAATATGTGTACGCTTTTCAGTGTATATATCAATGTACCTACGCAAGTACTTCAGTCTTATATTTTTGGCGATATCTACTGTATTTAGAGACGGGTTTAAATAAAACAAAAAAGGAATAAAAAACCTTAAATTGTATTTTTTAAGCGAGAATTTTATTTTTTAAATTTTATATTGCAGAAATACATGATAGAATTTACAAGAAGGTACGCACGACATTTTGGATATATCGATTAAGAACGGCGAAAATGCATTCGGTTCAGTAGAAAGATCAGTCTAGATGTCTAAAGAAATGACGTTATTCTCAGAAATATTTTTATTTGTGCATACCAATGATCTATAAATAAGTAGCGGAAGCTCAGTCTATTTAGATGCAGGTATAAAAGTCAGTGGATATGGCTTCCTTACTGTTGCAGTTACAACAATATATAAGTATGCTAATGGAACAAATTTATCTGATTTCTAAGTTATATCATTTTCCTTCGATAATACATTTTATCTTGTTATATTTTGTTATTTTATTTTCATAGAATATCTAATATTGTTTCCCAGCAAAAAATCTTCTTCCACACTGTTCCTCCGTGTTGTTCTTCTGCAATTAGTGTACAATTATACGCAATAACTATATTACGATTAAATTTTTCGAAAACCATCAATTTTCTTTTCTTTTAAATACTGTGACATATTCACTGATGAAACCAAGCTTCTGAATGATTGAAAGGGATAAAGCAAAATAAATATTTATTACAGAAAGAAAAGCTGAACTGGATTGCCAGCATTTTGAAGAAATATTGTAAAAAAGCTTTTAAAATAAAAAAAATAAAAAGTAAAAACGGAAATAAATTAAAAAATAGCTAAAATAGGCACAACAACAAATGAATAGTTTTCATTTAAAAAATAATTATAAAAATCGGTTCTGTAGAAAGCTTCTGCAGTTTACATTTACATTTTTATATATTTAAACAGTGCTTAACATGACACAACGTAGTATTTCTCTCATGTAGCAAAACCGATTTGAGAAAGTTTTTCATTTCATTTGCGGAGACAATATTAGATTTAAAAGATTTTATTCGATTTATACAAAGATTTAATTTTTATTTAAGTGTGATTTTTAATTATGAACACAATTTAATGAATTGCGAGCATACTATATAAAAAGCAGTTTAAAAATTAGTTCGAATGATATCTTTTTTATAATAACGTTTTGTAAAGTGAGAAAAATGAATGATGGCAATAGAAACAAATGCATTAATTTTATTAACTTTGATTAATCGATCTGAACACTATACAGAAAAGAATGTCAATCTAGAAAATTAAGTGTTGTAAAGCTACAGAAACCTGCAGCCATATTATAAATAGCTATATATTAAAATGAGAATTTGCTAAAATTTTTATCTGAAACCCGGTTGCAGTTACATAAAAAAACAATAGCATCTTTATTTTCTAGAAAATTCTTAATAACATTATACGTTTTTTGATTTAAAGGGAAAATTCGTATATGTTACATGAATTTTTTGTTGTTACTTGAACTTAAAATGTTCTTGGATTCTAATTTTCCTAGAAAAAAATTAGTTTCTTTTCATTTTTTTTTCAGTGTATAACAGAATAGTATGTGTAATTGAAGTGTTAGGTATCGCTACATGCATTCTTGCCGATTCCACTGAAGATAGCATACAGAAGAAAATATGGGAATATGGTCTTCTGATTGGTTGAATAATTTAAAGAGCAATTGTTTTTTGCAAATCAATCATTGTAAATGCGGATATAAGTAATATAAATGTATATGGGTATATTATGTTATCACAAAAAATCTAATGTAGAAGAATTTGGTTTATAAATATCGCGTAATTCACGCAGTAAAAAGGAAATGAGACTATTGTTTGTAAAAAAAAAAAAAAAAAAAAAAAAAAAAAAATGTTCTGAATGTGGATTATGTACAGGGTTGTTATAATTAAAGTTCGCCCATTCAGAAGGCTCTAGAGCTGGTTCTATTTCTCTGCGCTGAGGCAATATTTAAGGCGATGTTTGCAGATTCAGTGTATCATTTTCAGTCAGTCTAGACAAAGAGCGCAAATTCAAAAGTTTCAACAAACTTCGACGAACTGCGAATTGTTATAATTAAAGTTCACCTATTCAGACAGATCTAGATCCTGACCTAACACTCCAAAAAATACAAAAAATGAATATCATTTCATGTGATCTAATCTGCATCAATGAAAACAGAACGTGTCGCTCGGCAGCGATGAAATAACGAAGAATAACATTACGTATGCTTAATGAATTCTCCACCATTTTCAATAACGCATTCCATTCTCAGAATTGTGCTTTCTATAGCATTGCGTAAAATATCTTGTGAGATTGAGCGAATGCGAAGTCTAATACTGTCAGATCAGAGATTGTCTGACATCTGTCTTTAGATACAGAATCTTCCAAAAATTCCCACAAACAAAACTCGCATGGTATTGGCGCTTAAATTTTGGCGCAGCGCCACCTATTGACAAAAATTTTAACAATTTTTTTTTTCGATTTTCGCAGAGCGCATTCCTTCAACTACGGACTAGTGAAATTCTGCTTCGTTTGGAGCCATAATACCGGCTCTAGAGCCTTCTGTATAGGCGAACTTTAGTTATAACAACCCTGTATTAGGCGCATATATATGCATATCATGTTAAAATAATAATAAGAAGAAATAGAAATTTTATTTTTAATATTTTCTAAAAATAATACAGAATAATTAAGAAACAGCGTGATTAAATTCTTTAAATATAATTTCCAGAAAATATATCTTTATCTTTTAATAAATATGCAAAATTAGAAAGAAGTTTATCAAAATCCACCTTACAAAAGGTTTTCAAACGGAAATTGATTAACTAAACTTAAACTCAAAAATAAACTAAAACAAGATGCTCATTAAATTATTCAACCAATCAAAAGTCCGTATTATTTTCCCTATGCTAGCTTCGATGAAATTGACAAAAATCCTCGTGACATGATTTCAAGCTGAAATAATGCTAAAATGAATCTTGCAATTTTAAAAGTGCATGCAACGATTTTGCGTTTCAAAAGCTTTAAAGGACTTAAGACGAAAATTATGTTATTTTTAATACATTTTTATGTTTGTTATGTAGCACCTACAGTCGTCTTCTTGTTCGTCCGTCTGTCCATTTAAAACAGCACAAAAACTACCCAATCGAATTATTTGAGATTTAAAATTTTTAATAATTGCAAAATTTTAAAATGAAAGCTTAAAACAATGTTATTACAAATTTTCTTCATTCTATTAAATCCCACCATACGTAATTAATTCAATGGTATCCCACGACGAGTAATGACATTAGTTTTCCATGAAAATACGCCCTTTTCAAGATAGACATATTATTTGCGTAATATTGAATTTTATAGATGTAGTTGTTTTTTGTATTAATTATATTTTGTATAACTATTTCGTATTCATGCATTTTGGTATAAGAGTTCAACAGCTATTGCACCGAGATCTTAATATTTATAAAATTATAATACTATGAACGCATCTGAGTTGTATTCTTGCCGCAAAGCTTTCGACCTTTTTATGTTAGTTTGAACATTTTAAAAGATTTAAACAACGTTTCATTTATTGTTGAAACCAAAATCTAAAATAAAGATTTACAGTAACGAATTTCCTAAATTTTCTACAAGAATAACTTCATTAAGTGGCACAGTTTACATTTTATTCACTATTAAGATCCATTATTCCGTGTATATCAATATAAATAAACACTGAACTTGGTGAAATCATTAAATATTTAGTAATTCAGTAAAATAGAAAGATATATATTATATATTTCGATAAGATATAACTTAATATAGCAGATATATATATATATATATATATATATATATTATGTTCACTTTACTAGTACTACGCTTTTCCATTTAAATGTATCATGTCTATAAATTATTTATAAGGATTAAGTTAATTTTCTTAGAATATGCAAAATAAATAAAATTATAAACAAAAATAAAATATTTCAGTAAGTACTAACGATTCTTCTAAACAGAAAAATAGAATCTTGACTGCGCAATGAAAGTTTTTTTAAGTTCCTTATTTTAAAAAAATGGTTTGCATTTTAAAAGTTTCCTTGTGTACCCACTATAATTTATGCGCAGTTAACCAGAACTTATTAAACTGAATTAAATTGAAGTTTGTTTTAGTCTGTTTTGGTGTTATATACTCTGCACATTTAAGACATTTTTGATAATATGCAACTTACATATTTTAAGCAATGAATAATATCCTCATATTTAGTGATTTATTAAAATATATGTGCATAATATATACTGTTTAATTAGTGGGAAATAAATAAGGACATATGACGTATAAATCTCGTTTTATTTATAAAAATATTTTTTTTATGTTTTTAGCACGACTATGAATTATTTATAAAGATGTGGGAAATTGCTGTGGTACATATGAGAAAAATAATTTTATACGAAAAAAAAAAATGTTTTGAAAAATGATAAGAAACTTTCTAAACACAAAATTACAAACTTGACTGCGTAATGAATTTTTTTCTTTAAGATTCCTTTTGTTTTTAAATTCTAAAAAAGGAATTATTGCATTTTGAGAATTTCTTTGAATATGCAATACAATCTGTGCACAGTTAAACAAAATAAATTAAATTGAATTAAAATTAAAAATATTTTAGACATTTTCGATATTATATACAATGTGGCCATGATTAAGCATACGGCACTCAGAGTGCTCTATAGCACAGTCTAATTGCGAAAATAGCACCAAATTTTGTTGGAATATTAAAGAAAACGGGGGGTGATAGATTCAAAAAAAAAAAAAAAAAATCCAGAAATCACAGCCAGCGAAATATGTGGCGCAGTGTATTTGTATAAAGAGTTTTAAAAAATGAAGAATCGGTACTGAACTAATACTACCGTTTAATGAATTTAGCAATTTAATCCAAGCTCAAAATGGTAACAGTTCATTAAAAGCTAAACATTTACACAAACACTGCTAACGTTTATCTGCCATCATGTTTCAAAATGGCTGTCATTTATTTATTTTTTTTTAATTTATTTGAAATCTAGTACAAACATTTTAGAAACTGAAAAATATTTTTCTTCTATGTATTTTAGATTTAGTCAAAGATTTCAGAGCATTTTTGTTTTGTTTATTATATCTTAAAAAATGACTGAGTTTTCGCACTTCCAATTTTTAGTGTGGCTGACATTTTCAAACGGACTGATTTTTGTCACATAATAACACGCGCATTTATGAACTGATGTGGATGTAACTTGGAGTGTACATAGTATAAACTGATCGAGTTCGTTTGCCAGTTTCATTGGTCGTTTTTTTTAAATGGTGGTCATTTAAATTTTTAAAAAATATTTAAAATTTAAAATTAAATGCAAAAATTTTAGAAATTGAAAAATATCTTTCTTTTGTCAGTCTCACCTTGATACGAAGATTCTAGTGATTTTTTTTATGTCTATGTCTTGAAAAATAGCTGAGTTATAGCGCTTTGAATTTCTAGTGTGACTGATATTTTGAAACAGTTTGATTTTTGTCACTTAATAACATGCGTATTTATGGACCGATTTCAATGTAACTTGGTATGTACATAGTATATACTAATATTTGAACCGAATTCTTTGGCCAGTTTCATCCGCCATCTTGTTTCAAATTGGCGTCCATTTAATTAAAGAAAATTTAAATTAGGCAAACAAACATTAGAAGTTAAAAATTATTTTTCTCTTGTGTGTTTTATCTTGATACAAAGATTCCAAAGCATTTTTGTTTCGTCTGTATCTCAAAAAATGCCTGAGTTATAGCGCTTTGAATTTCTAGTATGGCTGGTATTTCGAAATGATCTGATTTTATTCACTTGATAACACGCATCTGAATTAACCGATTTGGATGTAACTTGGTGTGTACATACATAGTGCATAGATGTCTCGCTAGAGTTCGTTGACTTACTTCATGTTACCACCCTGTTTCACTATGGAGGACTTTTGAACTTCTTAAAAGAAGATTTTAAAATGAGGTACAAAAAATTAGAAACTCGAAAATATTTTTTTTCTTATGTGTTGGACCTTGATGCAAAGAATTCGCAGCACTTTTATTTTACCTATACCTTAACAATAATTTAATTGCAGCACTTTGAATTCCTAATGTGGCTGACATTTTGAAATGATGTGATATTTGTCACGCAATAATATATACATTTATGAACCGATTTGTATATAGCTTTGTATGTACATCGAACAAACCAATGTCTTCACCGAGTTCGTTGTAAAACTTCATCAGCTATCTTGTTTAAAAATCGCGGCCACTAAATTTGTCTAAAAACTTTTAAATTTAAAATAATGTGAAAAAAATAGATGTAGAAAAAAAGGGTTTAATCTTAGCACAAGGATTACAGACCACTGTTTACTTCCTTCTCTAATAAATTTTCAATAGAAGAAATCATTGTAATCGCAATTTTTTTCGACTTCCCGCTCTCGACGGATTTACACGTTTTAGGGTTCAAAAATTTCAAAAAACATATTTTTACAAAACTTCTGTCTGTCTGTCTGTTTGTCTATGTGTCTGTCTATGTGTGTGTCCGTATGTCACCATTTTACCATCAAAAAGTGTATGAAGATATGCATAGAATTTAACCAATTTTTTATGAATGTTTGTGACTGTAGCAAGCAGGTCTTCTCCATTTTTGAAATATTCCGCAGGAAGGGAGCGCTTCAATAACGATTTTTGTGCCATTTTCAATATTTACCGACTAAAAGTGTATGAAGTTGTGCATCGAATTGAACCGAATTTTTTGTGTAAGTATGTGGCTATATCTAGTTGGTTCTCCCTGAATTTGAAAAAAAATCTGTCGGAAGGGAGCTCTACAGTAGCGATTTTTGTGCCATTTTCAATATTTTACCGACTAAAAGCACATGAAGTCGAATTGAACCAAATTTTTTGTGTTATTATTTGGCTAAGACTAGTTGGCCTTTCCTGAATTTAAAAAAAATCTGCCCTAAGGGTTCACTGCAATAGCGATTTTTGCGCCATTTTCGATATTTTACCAGTGTATAAGTTATGCGTAGAATTGAATGAAATTTTTTGTATAAGTGTTTGGCTATTTTCAGCAAACCCTCCTAAATTTGAAAAAAAATCCGCAGGAAGGAGGTGCTATAATTACGATATCTGTGCCATTTTTATTATTTTACCATAAAAAATGTGTGAAGTTATCCATAAAACTGAACTAAAATTTTTATGTATGGTTATTTTTGGGTATGACCTAGTACATACTTCCTCAATTTGAAAAAAAAATCTTCCTATCGTTCTATTGGTTATCGATTCGTGCACAGACGGATACTCTTTTTTACTCCTATTAATTGACTGGAGCAGAAATTTAAGAGGAAAAGCATAGCTGATATACTATTGAATTAATAATATAATTAAACTAAAATTTGCTGTCTAGAGAATATAAATATTGTATTAGCAAACAATAAAAATAATATTTGTTTATTTATAATTGTTTAGATCCAGCTTAAATAATTTTTATCAATACAGTAAAACTCGTCATTTTTCCCAAAGATGTTTGTTTAATTTTTTGTAAATTTCTCGAATTGTTTCACTATGTATTATTTTTATTTGTTTCGTTTTGCAATTATTTCTTAACATTTTACTTCTCGTGACAATGCGTCATAGACAGGAGCGCCTTCAATCATGTGATCAACGACAAACCTGGGTGCACGAATGGCGAGGCATCATTTTTTCAGATGAATCTAGGTTCTGCTTACAATATCATGATGGTCGCATCCGTTTTGGATACATCGTGGGGTACACACATTGGCATCGTGCATTAGTCATCGTCATACTGGCTCATCACCAGGCCTGATGGTATGGGATGCCATTGTATACACGTCTCGGTCCTCTCTTGTTCGCACTGACATCCCTTTGAACAGTGCACGTTACATTTCTGATATTTTACAACCCATAACTCTACCCTTTATTCGAGACCTGCTAAACCTTACGTTTCAGCAGGATAATTCCCGACCGCATGTTTCCGGTATTGATTGGATCTTCCTTGATACGGAAAATGTTCGGTTGTTGCCTTGGCCAGCACGTTCCCCAGATCTCTCACCAATAGAAGACGTCTGGCCAATAGCTGCCGGGTGACTGTCCTGTCGCTAGTCACTACGGTTAATGAGCTGTGGCAACGTTTTGAAGCTGCATGGGCATCTTTAGTTGTACATGCCATCCAATCTCTGTTTGTCTCAATGCCCAGGAGTGTAACTGCTGTTATAGGCCCGAGTTGGTTCTTCTGGGTACTGATTTCTCAGGATCTATGCGCGTAAATTTCTTGAAAATATAATCACTTGTTATTTCTACCACAATATATTTGTCCAATAAATATAATTTAGTTATCTACATTTCTTCTTGTTGTAGCAATTTTAATGGCCAGTAGTGTATAATTAAATATAATATAAATAAATACGCTGCAAATAAAAATAAATAAATAAATATATGTGTGTGTATGTGTGTGCATTAAAAAATCCTTTAAATTTTAAATCACGAATAAATCGGATATTCATGAAGCATTTAAATCATACCAAACTGTTAAACTTTCGCTATGTTAAATAAAAATGAATTAAACATGAGGCTTAAATATGTTTAAAGAAATTTGTATGTTTGTGAATCTTATAAAGTAATAGTTGAATAAAAACAAAATTTTAGATACTGTATTTCATATAAATTGTGTCTTGTAAAACATCTATGCAATGTTTATGGCTTTTTCTGGAATTCTCCAATAATTTAAAAAAAGTATTAGGAATTTGAATGAAATTCTTGTTAATTTTGTCATTTGAATGAAACACTTATATGAGCGCATTATTTTATTGTGTAGTTAAATAGAAATTTTTATAAAGCTAAGTATACTCATTGTGTATTTAATCATTACAGTAACCTTGGATGGCTTAAATGATTTGACGCATCTGCTTATCTTATAGCTCTAAGAATTTTAAATATGGATTAGAAAATAATGATATCACATTTTGTGTGACAATGCTATTAATAGTAACAAGCATTTTTAAAATATTTATTGCAACACTTTATTTTTCTTCTATTTATAATAGCACATAAAAATTATATTGAAAATGAAAAGATGTGTAAAACTTTGTTCACTGCTGTTTTTTTTTGCAAACAGCTCTCATAAATTCCAAATATGAGTTTTAAAAGATATGATATAAAATTTAAGTGACGTTTTTATGTGGCCTTAAACTGTTTCTTTTAAAATTCAAATTATTGTTATTATTATTATTATCATTATTTAATATTACTAAACTTCACATCATTATTTAATATTACTATATCACTTATTTTAACCTCTTCAGACCTGACACATTTTAAATCATCGTAAAAATTATTTCACAGTTTATTTCATCTATTTATACGTATAGAAACATAATTTTGTAATAAAAAGTAAAATAATTATAATTAGTTTCTATTTACTAGCAGGTGCACATATGTGCACCTCGGGTTCATACTACAAAAAAAAAAAAAAAAAAAAAAAAAAAAAAAAAAAAAAAAAAAAAAAAAAAAAACTTTATTTTTCAAAAATTTATTAACAAGGAATTTGGTGGACAATCGATACATATAAGTTTATATAGAGATAAATATTGCATTTTGTATAAATAACTCTGGTTCTTGATTTGCAGCCTTCATACTTACATTTTGAAGCAAAGTTATCATTTGTTGAACGAGGAAACTGTCCAATTTTGTCGTATCTAATATAGTAAATTGGCTTCTAAGTACCCTTACGTTATTTTCGCTGTGGTTTATTTGCGGAATCGTCATCAAAATCATTTTCAGATGAATAAATTTGGCATGGTTTCCATGGTCGTCGGTCTTCACTTACTTTGCTCTTATCTTTCCTCAATACTTATGTAATCTCTAAAAATACCGCAAAGACAATCTGTCTTTTCCAGAACTTCCCCGTTTTGCAATTTCTGATATACATTATCCAACAAATGGAAATAACCAAATCTATAAAATGTATAAAAACTCTTGTTGACTACTTTTTGTGTGAATAAAACAACGGTAGTAAGCTAAATACCTATCCTTTAAAACTGAACCCCTCATGCACGTTTTGTATTCACAATTGCAGGTTGCGTTACATTAATTTTACAGTTTTGATTATTAGACCACCTAACGCAACTGCTCTCGAGATCGCTATCGATGCAAGTCGAAAGCAAAGTTACACATTTGTTATCTTTCCAGTTCAGTATACATATTATCCTTTCCTTCCCTTAGTCTCTCATCTTACTCTCCGTGTTGCGAATCTCCATCATTCTTGATTTTTTTATCTGCTCCTCCAAGTCTTTTGTTCATAATCATTCCAGTTTGGTAGATATGGTTCCTAGTAAATCACGCGTATAGAGTATTTTGGTATAAATTTAAAAAACAATTTGACAATGCCTCCACCTAGACCTAATAATAATTATTTTGAATCATCAGCTGTTAATATTCCTTTTCCATGATATATTTGAAAGTCAAGGATATGGCCATCCCTGGCGGATAAAACAATTTTTTTTAATTTCAACAGATTAGGTTTTGATGGCACATGCTGTCTAGATCCACAACGTCCATCAAATGGGATCTAGTGATCTCTGTTCATCTACTGATAAAAGTTTTGGCCGGTGCAGGGACAAATATTTAATTCTTACTGCATTCAAGATAAGATTTACTTTTCATAAATTTGACATCTGCTTAAACATCATTTGATTTATCTGCAAATGAAGAAATTTTCTAATCTCAAAAAATCGATCACGTGACATAGTAGCTTCAATTCTAAGTATTGACAAGTCTCTTTGCCAGTATAAGCTTGCTTGGAGATATTTTAAAGTTCCCATGAGCATGTGTACGCTTGCAACTTTTATAATTTCATATTTAGATGCATTTATTGGGCGATGGTTTTGTGTTTGAACGAAATATAACGGAATTGAAATTGTTTGAACGGAATAGGTTTCATGTGAATCTTTTCCCCCAAAATCTTCATTTAACTAATCTAGAAATGATTCAAAAGGATTTACGATGCTGGAAAATCTGCTTTTAGATAATCCTCATCAATCAATGATCCTCGGACTAATATTAGAAAAAAAAGATTATATAAATATTTGCGAAAATATAAGGTTTTATTCTCAGCATTATTATTCTAATGTGCTCTAACAAATTTTAAAAATTTACTTATTTTCAGCTTTCTATAACAAAGCCTTTTAGGTTAAACTTTATTGTGAGCAATTCCATCTCAGCTCAGGCAGGGCATGTCAATTCACCATCACAGATTTTTTTCAAAAAAATTCAGTAGTTAGAACTAAGTGATTTATAAAATTTCCTAAGAGGATTTTTCCCTAAAAAATTTATTTCTCTGATTACAGCACTTTAAAGTTCATGATAAAATTGGCAGTTTTCAGAAAAACTGAAAAACGCTTCATTTTGAAATGAACACAATACCAAACATATTCAACATATTAAGTCAATTTATTTTTTATAAACAAATATTAAACAGAAGTTTACTTTGGCATAGTTTTAAAAAATATAGTGACATTTTTACTTAATTAAAAAAATTAGATTTTAAGTACAAAAAATATAATTATTAGTGAATTTAAGATTTTTTTTCAGTATGAAAAAAAATATTTTAAAGCTAAACATTGATGGCAATTCAAAGACCTTTAATGGGAGTTTTACAGCAAATTTTATTTTAACTCTAAGGTGCTTACAACTTTTGTAATTCAATTTTAAATTATGCAAAATTTTGTAAAATCACTAATTTTGACATGCAATTTCTCAAAAACACCATTTTTTAAAATTCTGATAATATGCTCAATTCATACCTTATTAGTCTCTAATAAATACCTTACAAGCAAATCGTGTGTTTTTGCTTAGAAAATTTTATATGATTTTTTGAAAATAACATGCTGTGTGTATTTTTCAACAGACCACAAAGTCAAGCTCTTCCTTATTTAACCGAACTTGTAATGTAATTAATATTTCAAACTAAAAAATACATCACTAGTACATAATTATTACTGTTAAATTATAGATAATCAGTTGCTTAAATTTAAAATTGCGTAAAATACAGCCAATAATAAAATTAGTATTGATCATATGTCATTTCATTCCATACGCATAAATGTGTTAAATTCATCTACAGCAGTGTGTTAGATATTTTGTTATGTAGTATGGATATAATATATTAATATGCAAATACATACATTACAGCTGAATTAGATTTTTTTTCAAGTTTAGGTTTTTTCCAATCAGTTTTTTTTTCCCTCAGAAAACCAGAAGATCAAGCTCTTTCTTATTTCTCTGAATTTATAATATTATTTTTTAATGAAAAAATAATAATATGCACATTATTATGGCAGATAAATATAAGCTAATCTTCAAAAATTCCTATTCATAAAATTAAATAAGCCAAACCCCTTAAAAAAAATCTGTGCTTGTGATGAATTTTGCCTTTGCTGAAAATTACTCACTAATACTGCCAAATGAAGTACAAAGCTACCACTGGCAGAATACTCAAATATCGTTATTTACCTGCACAGCATATTTTAGAGAAGAAATAAAGAGTTTTATCATAGTTTCTGATGATTAACTCATGATACAGCTCATGCTGTTTGTGACATAGAAAAAGTAAAAAAAGAATTAAAGTTGTACCAATTACAAATGCTGGAATCACCTGTGCATATATCAGATGGAGCTGGAGCACATTTTAAAAACAAGTAGCAGTTTTATGAATTGCACAAAAATAAAATTGTACTGAAGTAGTGGATATTTTCCGGTACTGCCCATGTTAAAAGTGCATGTGATGCTATTGGGGAGTGAGACAAGCACTATGCAACAAAATTTAATCTCCAAAAAGAGCCAATAAAACTATCCAAGATTCTGTCTCATTTGTTGCTGAACTATCTTCTATGCTAAAAAATAACATTCTAGTCCGCGTTATTCTGTAAAACCCGTACCCAACATGGTCTATAGCTAAAGCATTCCAGTGGCCAAAAGAATCTGGAAAGAAAAAATATGAATGCGCATTACCATTGGAAAACGTGCTTCTAGAAACAGAAAAACCAGTTACAATAGGACAATCTGAGCGACTTCATACCTTCAACGATAAGGAGTTGAAGTTAATTTAAGAAACCTTCACTACCTAATTCTTCTGTTATGTATGTATTTGCATATTAATATATTATATCCATACTATATAACAAAATATTTTACACACTGTAGATGAATATAACACATTTATGAGTATGGAATGAAATGACATATGATCAATACTAATTTTATTATTGGCTGTATTTTACGCAATTTTAAACTTAAGCAAATGATTAGCTATAATTTAACAGTAATAATTATGTACTAGTAATGTATTTTTTAGTTTGAAATATTAATTACATTACAAGTTCGGTTAAATAAGGAAGAGCTTGACTTTGTGGTCTGTTAAAAAATACACACAACATGTTACTTTAAAAAAATCATATAAAATTTTCTAAGCAAAAACGCACGATTTGCTTGTGAGGTATTTATTAGAGACTAATAAGGTATGAATTGAGCATATTATCAGAATTTTAAAAAATGGTGTTTTTGAGAAATTGCATTTCAAAAATAGTGATTTTACAAAATTTTGCATAATTTAAAATTGAATTACAAAAGTTGTAAGCACCTTAGAGTTAAAATAAAATTTGCTGTAAAACTCCCATTAAAGGTCTTTGGATTGCCATCAATGTTTAGCTTTAAAGTATTTTTTTTCATTCTAAAAAAAAATCTTAATTTCACTAATAATTATATTTTTTGTACTTAAAAACTAATTTTTTTAATTAAGTAAAAATGTCACTATATTTTTTAAAACTATACTAAAATAAAATTCAGTTTAATAACTGTTTATAAAAAATAAATTGACTACATATGTTGAATATGTTAGGTATTGTGTTCATTTCAAAATGAAGCGTTTTTCAGTTTTTCTGAAAACTGTCAATTTTATCATGAACTTTAAAGTGCTGTAATCAGAGAAATAATTTTTTTAGGGAAAAATCCTTTTAGGAAATTTTATATATCACTTAGTTCTAACTACTGAATTTTTTTGAAAAAAATCTGTGATGGTGAATTGACGCATATCAGTACTGTCTGCCTGAATTGAGATGGAATAGCTCTTGTTACATGGATTCGGGATAGGTACTGGAGCAATATTGTCAATGGTGTTATATCTGTGTCATCTAAATTTTCATTGCCAGAAGACTCACTATCACCATTGGCCTCATTAGTTTATTTACTCTTACAAAGATATAATAATTATGATTTTTAAAAATTAATGTTTAATTTAAAACATCAACAAAATGAATTCTTATTTATACTTAAGTATAAATTTTTAATAAATCCAGAACTTTAGCACTGCACCAATAAGATATCGTTCAGTACAAATTTTTTGTGTGAGATGACTTCTTTCCAAAAACACAGAATTGAAACCGGAGGTGCACATACGTGTACCTTACAAATTACATCTAGTTTAAATAGATATTATGATCTAGCTAAAAAATTAAATGATTTATCCAATATTGAAGAGTTTATAAGTATTCTTAAAAATTATTATGAATAAATATTAATTTTCTAATTAAAAAAATGTACTTACTTTTTCGAAGTTTTATGTTTTTCGCCATTGCTCGTTTATTTTCTCCAAAATCATATGAATTAAAACTGCTAGCGCCATTTCTTGCTGAAACTAGAAAAGGCTAACGTACATAAATATCATCATCTCGTCTCAATAAAAAAATTTCAAATATTAAGTGAGATACGCAGTTGAAATCAGAGGTGCACAAGTGTGTCCCTCAGGTCTGAAGAGGATAAGGAACATTACAAGGACAGCAAATTGTTTGCTCAAAAATGAAATCATGGCCACTGTTCTGCGAATACAATTTCGAAGCGCCAAAAATGGTGACT
This sequence comes from Maratus speculifer, assembly GCA_964019185.1. Taxonomy (NCBI): domain Eukaryota; kingdom Metazoa; phylum Arthropoda; class Arachnida; order Araneae; family Salticidae; genus Maratus; species Maratus speculifer. Next base: position 168,822,596 of record OZ025292.1, read on the forward strand.
GTTGTAAAAATAATTTTCTTCACCGTTCATAAACTCTCTTGAATTTGAATACACATAATTTCTAAAAAAATTTCCCGAAACATTGTTTTAGGATACAAAAAAAACTGTTAGAAAACTGCTGATATACTATAAAAAATACTTGTATCTAAATTCAAAGAACTATACAAATACTTAAACATCTACATACCGCGATTGTCTTTTTTTTCTTTGTTACCACACATGCGTAATATTCAAAGGACAGTGTGTTCCTTGCTTAAGGGTGCTGTTGAAAGATGCTTGAAAGAAAAATACGGCGACATAATGGTGTGTTTGGGAAAGAGAATTATTTTTAATGCAAGCAATTATGGCTAGAGACAAATTATTTATCTGTTGTTTTTCCATTTGTTTTTCTATTTATGTTTCTTTAATTTTAATAATTCATGTAATTTAAAGTTACATGAATACACGAAATTACATGACTAATTCATGTAATTTTAAATTACATGAATACACGAAATTACATGAATAATTTATGCAATTTAAAATCACACGAGTTTAAAAAATATTGTTATAAAATTTGGCGAATATATTTTCTTATATGTATTCGCGGTTATAATAAGCAAGAACTACTGTAACTAATATTTAATTTAAGACTAAAGTTTATATTTTTAATTTATTTTCAGAATAAGCTATAGAATTATAGCTGAAATTTTCGTTTTTTAGCTCACAGGCTATCATAGCCTGAGAGCTTATGTGCCCGTCCGTTCTGTATGTATGTGCGTAACGCGATAACTCATGATAAAAATATCCGATCCACTTGAAATTTTGTATATAGGTATATCCTGACAAGGCGCTTCCCTGATTAGTTTTTGGAGTTCATTCGATATGTATAAGAGGGGGAACGGGGGGCTCATGCCCCCCGTTAGTTGATATAAATGGGATTTTCTTGCAGAATTAAGTTTTTGTTCAAAATTTAGATTAGGATCATTCTGATGAGGCAATTCCGTGACTTATTAGGTGTTCATTGAATAAGTATAAATAGGGGGAACAGGGGCTCTAATGCCCCCCCCCCCCCGTTAGTTGATATAAATGGGATTTTCATGCAGAATTAAGTTTTCGTTCAAAATTTAGATTAGGATCATTCTGATGAGGCGATTCCGTGACTGTTATTAGGTGTTCATTGGATAAGTATAAATAGGGGGAACAGGGGTTCTAATGCCCCTCCCCCGTTAGTTGATATAAATGGGATTTTCATGCAGAATTAATTTTTCGTTCAAAATTTAGATTAGGATCATTCTGATGAGGCGATTCCGTGACTGTTATTAGGTGTTCATTGAATAAGTATAAATCGGGGGAACAAGGGTTCTAATCCCCCCCCCCCCCGTTAGTTGATATAAATGGGATTTTCATGCAGAATTATGTTTTCGTTCAAAATTTAAATTAGGATCATTCTGATGAGGCGATTCCGTGACTGTTATTAGGTGTTCATTGAATAAGTATAAATAGGGGGAACAGGGGTTCTAATGCCTCCCCCCCTTAATTTATATAAATGGGTTTTTCAAGCAGAATTTTCAGATTTCGTTCAAATCTCTGAATAGTTTTGGAAGTTTAATGGTTAAGTATAAAAGAGGGGGATAACTCCTTTTAAATTATATAAATGCTAAATGGGTTTTTATTAAGAATTATCTAACTTGCTCTGAATTTTGGATATAGATTTTTTATATGATAAAGCATGTCTTTGATAGTATAGGAGGTTCAATGATTAAGTATAAAAAAAGAGGAAAGGGGAGAGCTGTTTCCCCTTCTTAATTTTTTTTTTGAACGGAATTAACCCTTGAAAATATAAGGCTTTAATGTACAATTAGTATTTGTAGCCTGTGAGCTCAATGCCATCAGTTTAGCTGGGCAGTATTCTTTATTATATTGAGTGATAAAAAATTCCCAAAACAAAAATGAAGGCACACATATAAAAATTCATTTTCCATGATTACAAAGTAAAAGAATTTTCAGGAAATTCTATATAATCTTGATAGACTTGATGAGAGACTTGATAGAGATGATCATATTAATTATTTTGCCTTATTAGCATGAATGAGTGCTGTATATCTTAGCTATGTCTAAGTTTTCCAATGTGTAAGTTAAAGAGGAACATTGATTATCTGTTGATGTTGGGAAGGAATAGTGATAAATGCTTTTGTACGGAAAATTAATCTTCTTCTCTTAAATGAGTAGATTTCTACCCCAATTTCGTAAGCAGAATTTAATATGCTCGGTAATAACACTGCTAGGCTTTTCTGAGTATATGCGTATTTTGCATAAAGCTTCGCATGCTATCACCATGGGTAATTGCATTAATGTTGTATGTTGCTTAATATTTAATTCGCTTTCATTTTAGTAACCTGTGATTTATTTTCAATCAATAGAGTAGTTCTATAATACAGTTGGTAACACAAAAATATAACTGAAACATTGATAAAAAATAATTATATGCTTAATTTCTTTTTATTATAAACATGTTATTTTATAAAATAATTTGGAACACCGCATTATATAAAAAAGAAATACTAAGCTAAATTAAAACAAAATATATTTTGTTAAATGAAAACAATGATATGTTAAATGCGAAATTATTGAACTTCGTATTCAGATAGTCCATGGTGTAATCTGGTACGGGCTAGTTTTTTTGTATATACCGCCCTACAGGTGGCGCTGCTATGCTACATATCTCATGTTTCTAGAATAACTTTATTTCTATATCTAATACCAGTATTTCATAAAACCTCAGGTTAAGTTAATCTTTGATATGATTTCCTGTTTTTTATGCTTTAGTGTAAATCATCCAAAATATGGCGCTGCTATGTTGCATTTAGACAAAAAGCTCTTAATATCTTAAAAACTAATGCATGAATTTGTGAAACTGTAGATTCAATTACTTCTTGATTAAAGTTACTCCTGTTTAATTCTAGTATAAATTGCTCAACAGGTGGTGCTGCTATGCCGAAATTATAAATATTATTTCAATAACTCTATCTGTAAACTATCGTACGAATTTTCATGTAACTTCAGATTCGATTAAACGTTGACGTTAATGCGTTGCTGATTAGGTTTTGATGCAAATCAAAAACAATTGACGCTATTATGTTGCATTTTGTATGACTTACGCGATTTAGCGATAGTAATATCTCCAGAACTAATGAGCAAATTTTCATATCTACAACATCTTCATGATGGGCATAGATTGCCATTTAATTTCGGCATTGTTATAGCAAATTTTTAAACATATCATTTATGAAGTAGAAGAAAGTTTTGGGATTTGACACATCCTACTATTTTTGTGTCATACATAATTTTATCACACATATGCACATTTATATAATACAAAATACATATCATTTTCTTTCTTTCTTCTTTTCTCTCCTCCAATTAAAAATTCGTTCACATTTTTTTAAATGTATACTGAACAGAGGATTGTGCTATTTCAGATATAAAATTCACAATCTATTAATATTATGACAAATTAACATATCTTCTGTGAAAAAATATAGAGGTAATGCAATCCAGAAGAGAAATTTAGTAATATATAAATGAATACAGTAATGCGAAATGAGGAAAAGCTCCATTGAGTCATTTTTCTCTAGAGATCGGTTTCCGAAGGAAATTTAAATAATGTCTCTGGAACGAAATTGCTTATCATTTCAGCAATATCCATTTCAATATACTACGAAAAAAAGTTTAACACGTCGCAAATAAGACGATGAAATATCAAAATGAAGAAAAAATATCATTCTGTAGAATAAATTAAAGTGAATATGAAGCTTTATATGTAAGTACAACTGAAAATATTTTTTTTAAATGGCAAATTATGATGAGTGGCGAATAAATTTCAAACTTACGCATATTGTTAAAATCATAATATTTGTACACTAATGTGCTATATATATATGCATATATATATATATGTTACAGGCCAAATCCGATTTTAGGCCAAACTAGATTGGCCTAGGCCAAACCGGTCTATCCTAACGCCCATCGGATAAACTAGTTTTTCCTAGGCCAAACCAGTTTATCCTAATGCCCATCGGATAAACTAGTTTTTCCTTGGCCAAACTAGTCTATCCTAAGGCCCATAGGACAAACTAGATTTTCCTAGGCCAAACTAGTTTGGCCTAACTCTTATAGGATAAACTAGTTTAGACTGCTGTTTATTTGTCTGAACTAGTTTATAATAGGCCAATTCAATTTGGCGTGATTTTATTGAATCCAATGACCGCCTCACCGCCAACATTCTTGTTTGTCCTAGGCTGATCTAGTTTATCCTGAGCCAATGTAGTTTTACGTGTTTTTAGCTCACGGGCGTGAAAACCAGAGAAATAATGGGCTCGCAGGTTCTATATATGCTTGTACGCATGTATGTACGTAACGCGATAACTCTTGATAGAAATAATGTAATTTGACGTGTTTTTATCTCATCAGGCTACCAAAGCCTGAGACTTAATGTGCCCGTATGTTCTGTATCTATGTATGTAAGTAAGTACGTAACGCAATAATTCTTGATAGAAATACTCAATTTGCATCACACTTTCAATGTAGGTTTATTCTTATGAGGAGCCTTTCTGATTAATTGTGGAAGGTCATTGGAGAAGAATAAGAGGGGGGGGGGAGAACGAGAGGCTAATTCGCCCCTTCCCTTAATTCAAATAAATGGGTTTCCATGCATTATTAGCATACTTTATACAAATTTAAGATATAGGAGCATTCTCTTGAGGCGCCTCCATGATTAGTTGTGGGTGTTCATTGTTTAAGTATAAAGGGAGGGGGAATAGGGGTATTGTTCCATAATTTATGTAAATGCTTTTTTCACTGATTTGCTTCAAATTTTAGAAATAAATTCATTATGGCAAAGCGCTTCCCTAATTGGTTTTGGGGGTTCATTGAATAAGAACAACGGGAAGAATGGGGGGGGGGATCCCGCCTAATTTTGGCAAATGGATTTTTTCAGGCAGAATTTACCGATTGGCTCCAAATTTTGCATTTGGTGGACATGTACATGTCGGTGGACATGTTAAATTTTTGTATTGATGTTATAAGCAATGACTCTTTATACACATTTATACTTATTCTTGTGAAAGATATGTTTTTTACCGGCCAAACCTGATTTCAAGCCAAATTAGATTAGCCTAGGCCAAACTATTTTATCCTAACACCAATTGGATAAACTAGTTTTTCCTACGCCAAACTTGTTTATATAAAAGTCCATAGGATAAACTAGTTTTTTCTAGGTAAGAGGGTAATCCTTTATTTTTCCCTTCATACTTAACCATTAAACCTCCAAAACTATTTAAGGAATCGCCTAATCTGAAAGAACCTATATCCAAAATTTGAAGCAAATTTTTCAATTATGCGTCAAAAACCATTTATCTAAATTATGTTGTGTTACAAACATTGCATTTTCTTTTAAACTTAAACAATAAACATCCACAACTAATCACAGAGGCGCCTTGTCACAATGATCCAATATCTAAAATTTTAAAGGAAAACTGATAATTCTGCATGATGAATCCATTTCTCTAAATTAACGGTGGAGCATTAGCCTCCCATTTGTCCCCCTTTATTCTTATCCAATGAATTCCCAAAATTAACCAGAAAAATACCTTATCAGAATGAACCTACATTGAAAATTTGAAGCAAATGGGATATATCTATCAAGAGTTATCGCGTTAGGTACATACATGTGTAGATGCATGCGTACATACAGAACCTGTGAGCCCATTATTTCTCTGACTTTCACGCCCGTGAGCTAAAAACACGTAAAACTACATTGGCCTAGGATAAACTAGATCAGCCTAGGACAAACAAGAATGTTGGCGGTGAGGCGGTCATTCAAATTAATAAAATCACGCCAAATTGAATTGGCCTAGGATAAACTAGTTCAGACCAATAAACAGCAGGCTAAACTACACTGTGAAAAAAAAAATTCAAGAGGTTACTAAAAATTTTTTAGTAAATTTGTATTCCACAGAATTTTTTAGTAACCATTACAATTTTTTTTTTTTTTTTTTTTTTTTTTTTTTTTTTTTGCAAGCGAAGCAAGCATTTTTTTTGTAAACTGAACAAAAGAACTTTTTGTATAACTAACTTAAAAATTTTTAGTAAGAGCCACCAAGCAAATTTTAGTAATAGCTCCAAAATTATTTTTAATAACCATTACTTGGGCTCGAAGGGCAGGAGCTTCCTTCCAGCTGCATCCAGACTTCTGGAGCGGAAGATTTTCGGCAAAACCGCAATAGATGGCAGCACCAAACATTGTTAATGCTCCGTCAGGATATTCATAATCCCTTTAATAACGAATACTTACACTGCATACATTCGAGGCGTATTTGACAGTGGCCAGTATCGAACCCGGGACCTTTCAGCCTGGAGTCCGTTACTATAACCACTAAGCTATCAAAGCCACACCAAGTGAGTTTTAGTAATAGCTATTAAAAATATAAAATTATTAACTCTATTCGCTGCTAACTTTTTTCTAGTAATTCTTACAGATTTTCTTAAAATTTTTTAGTAATTACAAGGATCACTAAAGTTTTTTTTTAGTAGACCGACACTTTTTTTTACAGTGTAGTTTATCCTATAACAGTTAGGCAGAAATAGTTTGACCTAGGAAAATCTACACTGCTCAAAACAATTAAAGGATATTTGAAGTTTTATATAAAATAAAGATATAAACGAAATTTTTTTTTGCCAAAAAAAAAAAAAAGAGAGAATCACAAATGCCAATTTTTCTGGTTTTCAAACTGTGGGGTATGCAAATTTTAAGTTCGACGTCAAAAACGTCGCTTAAGCGGCAGCGAATGAAATTTGACTTTCAACTGGATAAAAGAGAATGAAGACAAGGATGATCGGCATTCAGTGATTGCTTTGTTTCGATGAGTATGATGTTTCAGTGAAGTCATTTGACAGATTCTGAAGCTTGGACATTGTTGGTAGGTTAGAAGGGGGCCAAACACAAGCCGAAGTAGCCCAAGTCATTGAAGTGTCACAAAGTGTCATTTCCAGGATCTGGAACCGTTTTTTGGAGAGTGGATGTGCAGGCCGAAGACCAGGGCAAGGTCGTAGACGGGCAACAACGCCCAATGAAGATCGGTATTTAGCGTTAACAGCTCGGAGATACCGAAACATGAACGCTACTCTTCTCCAACAACACCTTCGCTCGGCTACAGGCAGCACGATTTCAACTCAGTCTGTCCAAAACCGGCTCCATGCTGTAGGTCTGTATGCTTGCCGACAGATAGTATGTGTTAGATTAATATCAAGGCATCGTCGCGACCGCAGGGAGTGGGCAACCGAGCATGTCAACTGGAGGAGAAATGAATGGAGCAATATTCTGTTTTCTGACGAGTCCCGTTTTTCTGTGCATCCGGATAATAAGCGTATTTTCATCTGGAGAGACCGTGGCAGTAGGAATAATCCTGCGTTCGTGCACGAAAATGTCAGATTTAGCGGTGCAGGAGTGTAGGTGTATGGTGACATCTCCATTGACGGGTGCACTGCCCTCTACATCATTCGAGATGGAGCTCTGACTGGTCGCTGATATAGGGATGAGATTCTCAGACCTATTGTAGTCCCTTACGCTGCAGCAATCGGAGATAACTTCATTTTAATGGACGATAACTGCAGACCACATCGTGCAAACCTGGTGGAGGATTTCCTTTTCGAGGAAGGAATCGTTCGAATGGAATGGCCAGCGTGTTTTTCAGACATGAATCCAATCGAGCACGTTTGGGACGCTCTAGGAAGACGAATTTCTGGCCGCCAACAATCCCCACAAACTCTGCAAGAACTGGAAAGAGCTCTTCTGGAAGAGTGGGGCAGAATACCCCAACTCGTCATTAATAGCCTCATTGAGTCCATGCCTCAAAGGTACTCAACGTTGACGGCCGCCCGTGGAAACCATACCCCTACTGAAAATGATTTTCTTTGAAGATATTACCTTTTCTTATTCTTTTTTCTCATATGTACAAATTGTGTTTTTTTCCTTTTGCACACAAATGCGCAATAAAATGCATTTTTTCTGCCAAACATGCGTAACTTATTCTCATATAACCTACTATGTCTGTCGACCATGTATCAATCAGCTAAAAAGTTTCCCAGATACCAAATACACCTAAAACTGCAATATCCTTTATTTGTTTTGACCAGTGTAGTTTGTCCTATGGGCCTTAGGATAGACTAGTTTGGCCTAGGAAAAACTAGTTTATCCGATGGGCGTTAGGATAGACCTGTTTGGCCTAGGTCAATCTAGTTTGGCCTAAAATCGGGTTTGGCCTGTAACATATATATATATATATATTATTTTATTTCGGCTTTCTGTATCTTTCGTTCTACACTGTAAAAAAAAATTCAAAAGGTTACTAAAAATTTTTTAGTTATTTTGTATTCCACAGATTTTTTTAGTAACCATTACAAACTTTTTGTTTTTGCAAGTGAAAGAAACATTTCTTTTGTAAACTGAACGAAAGAATTTCTTGTGCAACTAACTTAAAACTTTTTAGTATGAGCCTCCAAGCAAATTTTAGTAATAGCTCCAAAATTATTTTTAATAACCAGTACGTGTGCCCTAAGGGCAGGAGCTCCCTTCGAGCTACATCCAGTGGGTAAAAAGATTTTTGGCTAAGCTGCAATAGATGGCAGCACCAAACATTGCCACCTGCTCCAACAGGATTTTCATAATCCCTTTATTTAACGAGTACGAACACTGCATACATTCCGTGCGTATTTGGTAGAGTCCAGCATCAAACCCGGGACCTTTCAGCCTGGAGTTCGGTGCTATGACCACTAGGCTATCGCGACCACACCAAGTGAGTTTTAGTAATAGCTATTAAAAATATAAAACTATTAACTCTATCCGTTGCTAGCTTTTTTCTAGTAATTCTTACAGATTTTCTTTTAACCGAGTAAGATTACTAAAAATCTTTTAGTAATTGCATGGATCAGTAAATTTTTTTTAGTAGATCGACCCTTTTTTTACAGTGTACTGCATTGATTTTCACTTTTAGTTAAATATTTTGTCATGGAATGTTTTTGTTTATAATATATCATTATAAGTTTCTCAGTAAAAGAAATAAGAAGAAAAATCTATTATCGGCGGAAATCGATTATAAAAATTTAGACTTTTAAAAAGATTCTGCTAAATGCATTTTAGTAGAAATTGAACTAAATTGCATAATATTCAAGAAATCTTTTATTGTAGCGTGTTGTTCTGTATTTCTTAGTTAATAGAAGTGAGAGAAAGTTCTATAATCAAGGAAACCCGAATACGAAATATTAGCTTTTTAATGTTCTACTTAAATGATTTTAATGGAACATGCAGTGTTAATTAGATATTTTTTAAAAATGATTTTAGCATATTAAATATTATTATGCGTTTCTTAGCTACATAATTATGATAGAAAGTTCTATGATCAGATGAATCTGATTATAAAACGTAAAACGTTGAAGAATTAAAACTAGAATTGCACTGGGCGAATAGACTATGAGACTTGCACAGTTAAATTTTTTTTTCAGGGATGTTTTTAATATTTGCAAACCTCCGATCTTTTTTGAGGAATCCTCTATTGTAATGTTTAACTATAAAAGCTAGAATATACGTGTGTATTAATATACAGATACAAATACGTGTGTATTTGTATCTGATAGAATAAGTGTCTGTTTCATTTACAGAGAATATCTTTTTAAGTACACATTTAATATCTTTTAAAATAATTACGTTTACAAAGATAATTATTTTTAAGAATTATTATTCTTTTAAATAACGCACTCTCGATAATTTCGTTGTAAATTCTATGCAAAGAATAATTATATTTTTATTGAACACCAAAGCACAGTCATTTAATTTTCAAAAGGCATAATTTAGATATTTTGCTTCAAAACATACCATTTTCAATAACGCACTCTCGATAATTTCGTTGTAAATTCTGTGCAAAGAATAATTATATTTTTATTGAACACCAAAGTACAGTCATTTAATTTTCAAAAGGCATAATTTAGATATTTTGCTTCAAAACATACCACTTTCAATAACATTAATGTCAATTATTCTACAGAAAAAAATTAATAATAATGTACAATGAACTAATATAATCTCAACAGACATATTACAGACGTTACGGAGTCCATCTTAATAACAGACTTTAGAAAGACATTTTAATGATGCCTCTGGTGTAAAGTCGTTTTTCTTTACATATTATTTAATAATGGTTTCCCCTCTTAGTTAAAATTACAATATTCCCTTAATTTGCAACTTTATTTAATAAGCTAGATTTTTAATCCCTTTAATTCTATTCAGCTGCTAACGGCCATTTTTTCCCTTTAAAACAGAATTTCAGTTATCTCTAATTCTTTCTTTAAAACCACAACGTACATCCGTTTGTTCATGTAACCGTATGTATTTTCCCCATAGCAATATCTTTTTAAATGTTATATGTAATATAATTTTAAATGTAATAACTGTTTTTATTCATAGTTGAACGCTACTCGCTTAAGAAGCAGATGCGCTAAGTTTGTCCTTTATTTTATTTTATTAACATTCATTTCCCTTCTGATTCCGTGGGAGTTTAAGTAACCCTATGCAAGGAATTTCTTCTCGCGGTTTTTCGTGCCATATACACCCTTTTATCGTTTGGCATTAATTATTTCAAATTTTACACTTTGAATATTCTCATTGCATTCTAAATAACGGAAATCAAATGCATGTCTCCGATCACCGAAAATGTATATCTGGTGTTAGTTATTGGCGGTAAATACCAATGTAATTCGCCAAAGACCGTGCTTGCAAAATTGTATTTTGATCATTCTTCTCTCCTCCTTTGTAGTGTAAGGTAATAAGATATACTTTTACGCTCCTACGGTCGACGGTACTTACCGTCGATCGGAGCCTTGTTACATGCCTGATGCTCTTCAATAAAAGGATTTCGTGTCAAGAATAACTCATCTTATGTTGGAGTTTTTTTGTCTTTTCTTGAACCCGTGCTTACATCACCGATGCGGAGTGAATTGCCCCTACACTTGGAGTTAAAATAAAGTATCAATTTGAGCTTATTCTTACAAAAGACTTTCAGTCATAGTAAATGAAGAAAAAGCAAATTTTACTCAAAAATAAATCTTTTTTCGCAAATTAATTTAAAAATTAAATACAAAGGACACAATATCTGATTTACAATAAGAAATTGATTTTCAATTATTTTTATACTTAATACGATATTTTTATACTTAATACGATATTTTTATCTTTATAATTGAATTAAATAGAGCAAAAAAATGAAATTTATTTATATTTTAAAAATCTTACGCTTATATAGATCATTTCGTATAGATATATTACAGATCATTATATAAAATGCTTATATAGATCATTTCGTGTCTTTGTGGATGGATGGAGCACATAGAAAGAAAATCTTTTGTTGTCATTCTACAGGGAAAATAATGTGAATTGAAAAAAAAAAAAAAAAGAAAAAAGAAAAAAGAAAAAGAAAAAAGTGATAATGAGTCCTTTAATATATTTGCATAGAATTAAACTGTACTCCAAAATATTTTCTCTGGATAATTAGTAGTGAACGACTAAAATAATTTAGTGAGATATTTAATCTATAATTAAATTCAGCAGCCTCCTATAAATCCATTAATAAATGGAGAATACATATAAACGATTCTGTTGCATGAATTTTTACTGTTATCGTTAAATAAAAATTTCTAGCTATCTCAATTTGTAAGAAAAAGTTTATTAACTTTAAAGATTTTTTTCTTTTTTACCAATTTTCTACTTTAAAAAATGTTTCACAGACTGAAGTCCCCTATAAACATCAATTCTCCATTTTCTAATTTTTTTAAATGCATGAAATAAAAGAACATACTTAAGTATTTGTCGTAATAAAATTATGTTTTAAAATCTTGTACACTATTAAATACTGAAAATGTTCATTTTTAATCGCCTTTTCCATTTTTAAAAGTCCTGAGACGCCTTAAGGTATTCTAATATGATAAAACAGAGATTAAAACAAATGCTTATATTATAGATGTATTAAACTTAGGTATAATGTTCTTCTGGCTGGTTAATTTATGTGACTTGTGTCTATTATGATTTTTTTTAACTTTTTGACCCATTTTCATACAGTTATTAGAAGTTGCACTGTAAATAAATAAATGAATGAATAAATAATTGTAAATTTACTAAACATTTTCTGGGAAACTGGGATTCCTAGAAGTTTTTATTTAATTGTAACAGCAAAAATTGAAGTAACAGAATCGGTTACATGAATTTTTGCTATTACCGTTCCATAAAAGTTTCTATTCTAGGAATCCCAATTTTTTAGAAAAAATTTAGTAACTTTACGTTTTTTGTACAGTATAAGAGCAAATATGTAAATGTGTCGTTTAACCTGCCAGTAGCTGTGTGTCGGTCTTTTTGCCGCACATATAAATTATTTTCTACTAACTCATATTTCTGTACAAATACAATGGAAACATATCAAGTAGCTTATTTAAAATTTTTCTTCACCACCATCACAATAAAAAATCTGTAAAGTTATTAAGATTTTTCTAGTATAATTGTATTTCAAAAACCTTTCATGTAAAGGTAACAACAAAAACTCATGTAACCTTCCTCGGTTACATGAGTTTTTGCAGTCACCGTTACCTGAAAAGTTTTTGGAATACAACTCTACTAGAAAAATCTTAGTAACTTTAGAGATTTTTTTAACAGTATCATGGAATATTAAGACATTTCTGTTTTACTTTCAGGTTCATTTGTACAATCAAATCTGAAATTGGTGGAAAAGTCTACTGAGCGATCTCTAATTTTAATTCATTTCTACGTTTCTTATTATACGAAATTTCATGAAAAAATGCATAATTTATGTAAACTTCTGATTTATATCTTCATTGAAATGTAACATTTGAATATTAAATGAAACATGTTTCTTACTTTAAATTTTCTGTATGTAAGGAAACGGCGGCGAAAAGACTGATCCAGACTAATAATACTCTGAAAAAAGCCGCGAGTACTCTCGGGTTGAATCAGTAAAATAATAAGAGAACAAACACTGTACCTATTTTTATACACAATGTCAAATATTGTCGAAAAATGATAATTGAATCAACTGAATTTACTTTTGGATCATAAATAAATAATACTTTTTTGTTCGTAGAAATTGTAAAGAAAAAAGTATATGTTTTAATATATTTTGCAAGCGATTGAAAATATGCGAAAAGATTAGGTGCGAAACGAGAAAAAAGAAGCACAGTTAAGTGCTCCGTGTTGAAAATGACGAGAAAAACCTTTTTATCACGAAACCCATTTACATACATTCAATTTTACGATAAAGAACAATATTTCAATGGGAATATGCATTTCATTTAGATGCCATAACATTGTAATTGATGAACCACGTTTTCCAGGGATTGGAAGAAATATTTAATGTATTCACCATGCACTGCTGAAATTTAAAATAAATTGCTTCAAAGGAAGGGAGCAAATATCTTAACAAAGTTCTGCCACAATGTAAAGAAAAAATGATACAAATTACATCTGTTTCTGAAATTGTATTTTCGCAACGCTAAATGTATGTAAATTGTGATCTTTTTTTTTAACTCCTTCTAAGAGTATGTAATGCACGTATCGAATCTATAGATAATATTCTCACACTTAAACAAGGATAAAGAAAATCATATTTCAAGCGTAGGTTACGAAACACTTTCCAACATATTTAAAATAAAGTAACAAGACTGTATTATTTAACTGTAATTACATTATTTAACAAAATTCTTTGAGAAGTCCTGTATATGATATATACACTTGTATCTATTACTTACACTCAAGTCAAAATTTAGATCAATTAAGAAATACAGATACATTTGTTGAAATATCCCCTTCAGAAATTTTCGCTACTAAGGAAAATGGTACCTGAATTCTTTTGTGCAGCCCTGTGTATGAAATACGTAACTGGTATACAGCGAGGTAACAAGAAAAAGCAACATTTAAACTTTAAAATTCAGACCAAATTTTTAAACGCAATTCCAACAATTATTAACAAAGACAGTACTGTAACCGATTTCTTTTGTGCGTCCCTGTACATGAACGGCAACTGATATGAATGTCCTAATATACCGTAATCATCTTGTTGTTTTACAAATTTACCGGAAAGCGGTAGTTCAAAGAATTACCTCATCGTGCTCAAGGGTGAAATCCTAGAATTAGTTGAATTTCGATTAGTATATTAAAAAGCATTTGGTCTGCCAAGTCATATTTCGGTGGAAAACACCTGAAAACTCGATGACTCGCAAGTTTATAATTGTTTTTTTTTATCAAAGTTTTCCATGTTTTCATAACTTTGGGTGCTGTAAAAAATAATCAAAAATCTACAAATCAACCGCTAAAATCGGGCTTTTGGGGTGTTTTACACTCTGAAAAAAATAGTAAAGATATAGTTACGAAGATTTTCTAGTAGATTTGTATTCCAAGAACTTTTTATGTAAAGGTAACAGTAAAAAATCATGTCTACTAGAAATATTATAGCAACTTTAGACATTTTTTTTCAGTGTACACCAGAAACGACATAGGAGGCCGACTGCGTTTTAATATAACAATCAAGTTTAACTAATTCTGCAATTTCAACCGTGAATTCGATGAGGTGATTATGTGTGCTGCCGCCTCCTGGTCTATAAATAAAAGTTATCAACTGCATGATAATCGCACTATTGTTTTGAAAATGGGAAAGAAATGTGGAAAGTTTGTCACACTGAATGCATAAACTTTTTGCAATTTCGTTGGAAAGTGTTAAAAAAAAGAGTGGCGAATTTGCGATAGGAAAATAGAGAGAATCTATAAATAAATGTCCTAATTTTAAATTTCTGTAGCATCAACTGTAAGCGTTGTAACTCATTCGTACAAAATCACAATTAAAGGGAAACTCAAACAGTTTCAGAAGATTCTGAAAATGTTGAATCTGTTCTATTATTTACACCCTTACAATGACAAATATGCAAAATCGCGAATGTTGTACGTAACACTCTATCACTTGTCAGAAGATATACAGGCGTAATCTACCTAAAAAACTTCCTTTGGGCTTTACAAAAGATTGTTTCTATAGCCTTTTTGATTTTCCGACTTAAGACACAGAGTTTGTTACTTCCATTATTCTAGACATGATGTTCAGATTTGGGAAAAATTACACTTTAGGTTGATTGTTGTACCGTATAACTAAAAATGTACATTTGAACATTTGTAAGAAAAACTAGGTTAGTTTTTCTTTAATTTGATAAGAGCCTGAAATGTATCGAAGCAAACTGGAACAATACTCCGGTTCATGAAAGTATGATAAGTGTTGTACCGATTCGTAAAAATTTTAAAATATATTATTAAAATTCAAAAACGTTTTATGCAATAGGAATTTTAAAATAACTTACCAAAGCGTGGATTTTTTTTTATTTTACTGTGTGTAATTAGTAGTAATTAGTATTATAAAATTGTTATAATATACGAAACTTACAAATGACAGTCTCCGTTCTAAAATAGGCAATATTGTTTGTTGATACGATTTCTTCAAAAGAGGTGCAGTTATTAAATTTTTTCATAAAATGCGATTCTTCTGTTCTTGAAGGGCTTAGAAACTTGAAATTTTACATAGTAATTACTTATATAATGCCCTACAAAAAGAGTTTTTATAACAATCAAAATGTAAAAGTGGTGAGAAGGAGCGAAAAGACTTCTAAAAGCATTTTGAATTTCAATTTCTATGTATCCCATGAAATATGAAACCAATTTTTAAAATATATTGCATAGTTATATATAGTTGCAAATTGATACCGACAAACTATTTTCCAACATAAGGCATATTTTATATAAGGTCTAATACCACTTGTGGGTTGCAGGAGCAAAAAACGCTGTAAATTAAAATTTGTGTGATGATGAAAGTGTGAAAAACTTCGAATTTTGTATGGTAGACATTTATATGATGTAAACTCTTTGTAAACACAGTTAATACTAAAAATAGGAATTTTAAAAATACTCTAAAAGAGATCTAAAACGTTTTAAATTATGATTCCTAAGAATGTTATGAAATAAAAAATAGATTCGAAAAGTTTTTATTGCAAATTGGTTGTGACAATCCTTGCTTCTACAGAGGCTATATTTTATGTCTGTGTCCATAACACCTATGTTTTGAAGGAGCAAAAAATTTTTGGATTTGAATTTCTTTTCGCACTGAACGCATTGAAATTTGGTTTTGCAGCTACTTATAAAATGTAAATACTCTCTGGGAACTGTGAAAAGAAATTAAAAATTTAAAAGGGGTGAAAATGCGCGAAAAGTGTTCTAAATTGAGACTCTGAAGTGACTGAAACCGTGGAATGTTGCATGATAGTTACTTATAAGATGTAAATGTAGTATAAGAGAAATTTCTAAAACTAATCGAAATTTAAGATTAAATTCTCCAAAAGCTTCTGAAAATTGTTATCAACCCTTATTTTTAACCTCTATATTTTTCCGGTATGTTAACTACCTATATTTTTTAAACCGATTCAGTTGTTACAGAGATTAGTACTCCCTACAAATAAACAACAAACAAATACTATTTAACTATAATATCTATATTGACGTTAGAACAAAGATTGTCATGATCAATTTTATACCATTAATTTCGAAATCTGCTCAGTAATTCCTGAGATTATCCCCCTGAAATTAAAAAAAAGTACTTTTTTTAATATTAGTGCAGAATTTAGATAAAATCATTATTAAAAACGTTATTGTATGGAAAAAATTAAAAAAATTACAATTTTTACTATCAGGTGTTTTTTAAATGAAATGTCTTTTTAGTTTTCTTTTCATTATTACAGAAATGCAACAATATACTACAGTATTAGTTGTTATTTCTCACTCCTTTATTTTTTAACAACTCGATAAGATTCCCCCCTGCCAAATTTTTCAGCAAGTTTTACATATGTTCAGCAATGTAAAATGATATTTTAATATTCTTTGAATCATGGAAGATTGATTTTTTTTCTTAGAAATTTCCGTTTTGCGGAAACACTATACAATGCATTTGTATTTTCCTCCCCGTTTTCTTTTCTATTAAACGCTTCAAAGAATTTCGTATGAAATACAATTGATACTTTTTGAACTCAGGAGGGTTTGCTTTTGGAAAAAGTTTCTTTCCAGTTAAAATTTCTCAAGATGCTTTCAAAATGGCAGCATTTAAAAATGAAATTTTGAGCTAATGTATTAAAAAAAGAAACTGTGCAACAAATATTCACTTTTTGCTAGTATCCGTAAAACACATACTATGAATTGATTTTATAGTTATTTAGTAACTAAGCAGACTTAAAATGCACTGCAAATGCGCGAAAAGCTTTAACAACACAGATCAAACATAACAATAACTTTTCTAACTAAAATAGTTTTTGATTACCTCGTGAATGTTTTGCAAATATATTGTGCAAAAATAGTTGATAAAAATTACATTATTTTTTTCCAGAAATGCAGGTATTTATATTTATTGGCAAAATTAGTCAACTGACTCAATAATCTCCTGCAAATTTTTTCTAAAATGTTTACTGCCTTTCATTTTTTTAAATTGTGTAATTTTAAATGTACTGTAGAAAGTGTTCTGAAATGGTTTACATGTGTTGCTTTATAGTGTTCTAAATTGTATGGCGTTAACAATATGTTCTTAATTTGGCAACAAAGTATTGTGCTGCATAATGCTATTGTTAGAAAATAATTTCATCAACACTGTTTACGACACAATTTCAGCAGAAATAACAACACCGTTATTAGAACATATTTTTTGAAGCAACACTTTTGCAACGTATTAAAAACACATTTCTAGAAAGAAACTCTTTTGGAACAAATTAAGAACACAACCACAACACAAAGAAGATAATAAATATAAATATAAATAATAAATGTATATAAAGTCTACTCATTCCCAACACATTAATGTGTTGTAAATTTGATGACAAAAGGTGTTTTGAAATGTGCTTATTTTTCTGTTTGGAGAATTTGCCATGTATCTTGTATTTAATTACAACGATTCAGATAAACTGAATTTGAGATAAAAATATGGAACTTTCATACTTTAATTTTTCCTTACTATCTAGTTTTTTAAACATATTGAATGCCACATTGTCAATAATTAGCATATTGCAATTATTTTAATTCGTAGACTGTTACAAGAGGAATGGAGTCATTAAAAATTGAAATCGGAGTAACCATCTAGTTTGTAATTAATTGTTCGTCCAAGAAACGGATAATTGAATCATCTTCTCAACAGATATATTACGGCAGTGAAATATAATACAAATTGAAAGAATTTTTAAACCATTTTACAGATCGACGATGATATAATCAGAAAAAAAAGAATGATTCGCATAGTCTTTTTTTTCTAAAATAAAAGAAATAATGGCCAACTAGTATTTTATATTTCGGAAATACATTTTTATACAGTCACAACATATTTAGACCTTTCCAACAATGTTAAAAATTGCTTATGCACTAGATGCCTGGTCATCTGTCCCACTGTCCGCACTCTATGTCCCGCAGATATACTCGGATTTTCATGCAATTGATAAAGCTTATATAGGATCACGAAAGCATGTTTGGTATTCCATAGGAAGTATGTACGATTAATGGTGTATTTAAACCGTTGAGGAGAAATCGTTCGGAGAGTATTTCAATGACATTACGCTGTTTCAAATGTAGTAAAACTGATATAAATTGTACTACGTTCACGTTATAACAAATATTCATTATATTTTTTATAGATTTACAGGGACACACAAAAAAAATCGATGTCTTTGCATAATATATGCTGGAGAAAACCGTTTAAAATTCGGTATGCGGTTTAAATTTAATTAGTCTTTTGCATATTACTCTTTATACATGGTGAGTCATAAATATCGAAACAATAGGCTATCTCCTTAAACATTGCCCTTAGACCCATACTTCCAATTGCAAAAATTCATAAAAAAGGTGAAGTTTTTGATAAGATAAGTTGCAACTCCATGGGGGGTCTATTTGAAAAAATACGAAAATTAAGTTTTTATACAGCCCCCATACAGCAAAATTCCAATTAGGAAATTATTCCTTATCCATTCCTAAATTGAACAAAAAAATTTATCTCCTTACCTTAATACCTCACAGAGATATTAAAATCCAAAATTCTCCAAAATTCATGACTTACACCACTTAACCATGCTTGTAAAGAAAGACTTTTTGATTGAATTTAAACGTATTTGAGAGATCGTCCATAAATTGTCCGGTATTAAATCTCGATTTAAAACAGTGCTTGTTATCTGGACATAAAACAGCAGCGCATTGATTTAAAGCTAAATTTATCTTCAAAATATATTGGTAATCTGCACTGAACGTCTGCATGGATCGAAATAGCTAGGTCCGGTTCCAAATCGACCCAAAGGAGAAATCTTCGGCCCAGTGTGGAAAAATGTTAAAATCATTACCCGGACCGGCCTGGAAAAAAGTTTAAATCATATCCCGGCTGAGCCAAGAATTTCTACATAGTTTCTTACTTCGGTGTAGTTAAAAATTGTTTCGTACGGAGGAATTTTGACCAAATATACTTATTACAGTTTTTGCTTTCTTATATTTACACTTTTTATTATTAAAAAAGCGCCAAAGGCTGTAATATATTTATTTTAGAAATGAATCTCTATGCGCTGCAAAAAAAAAAAAAAAAAAAAAAAAAAAAAAAAAAAAAAATCTGCAAAGGTATTAAATCTTTTTTCTAGGAACTGGGATTCCAAGAACTTTTCCTGGAACGGTAACAGCAAAAATTCAAGTTTCAGAATCGATTACATGAATTTTTCCTGTTATCGTTACATGAAAAGTTCTTGGAATCCCAGTTTCCTAGAAAATGTTTAGTACCTTCACAGATTTTTTTTACAGTGTGTATATGTAAATGTTTCACTTATTTTAATATCGTTAATCTATATCTCATGCGTTGAAGACTTTGAAAATTGTTATACAGTAAAACCTTATAAGACGGAATCACATAGGAAAGAATAAATACGTGCAATAATACATGCAAAAGTACGACAAATTCCCTTCCTAAGAAGTGTAAATGGAGTTCATTTTTCCTCAGGTATTGTTATGTGTATTTTGCACGGATCAACACATTTTCCGTTTAAGACAGAATGCCGTCATAGGCGGATTTTTTCACTGGTTTCAATGTATTTAATTTTTTAGCCCTTGATTATAATATTTTTAATGAGTTTTAAAGTTTTTTTCGGTTTTCTTTTTTTTTTTTTTTTTTTTTGGTAAAATAAAAGCAATTTCAAAATGTGTTTTTCCTAAAAAATTTGATTGAACCAAATTTCACTTATTTTATGCACGTATTAGGTCAGTCGGAGACAGTGATTTTAATGCGGACTGTTTGAGACCAGGATTGAATACTTACTCCTATGCAGACTTAGGAAGAAGGAAGTTATATTATTTTTTCAATAAACATTTTTAATAGTTTTATAATTAATATTGAAAAACAAAAACACTAGAACAAAACTAAAATCAGATATTCCTCTTTAATTAAATGGAAAGAAATTGAAATCTGATAAATAATGTTTCGAGTTATAACGATTTTAAATTAGCCCATTTAAACCAGTGCTAATCATATGAAATTTTTATAAATTTTAAAAGAAATTTTAGGATTTGATTTTCTCAGCAAATTATATGGCTAACCATCAGAAAAAAAAAAGAAAAAAAAATCAAAATTCTAACGCAAAAGATTTTTTACGCGTTTCTTAGAACTGTTAAAATAACATTGTTTTTCGAATTGCACGCATTTCAATTTGTGTCTAATCCCTTGATTTATTTAAACGGCTATTACTCTGTGAATTTTTATGATATGAAGATGCAGTTTTTTGTGTCTTGTTCAGGACTGGATAAGGAAAGTTGTTCTAATTGGGGTTTTTATTCACCAGGGCCTTATAAAAATTTAATTTTCGTATTTTTTTCAAATAGACCTCCCCTTCATGGAGTTGCAACTTGTCTTATGATTTTTTCACTTTTTTTTATGATTTTTTGCAATTGGAAGTATGGGTCTAAGGGCAATATTTAAGGAGATAGTCTATTGTTTCGATATTTATGACTGATCCTGTATATAAACTCTATACCTCATATACAGATGAAAATTTGCCTGTTTATTTTATTTAAAAATGTGAAAAAATAAACGTTTTAAAAGTTGAAAAGAATAAAGAAAAAGAAACTGTACAGCAACTGATTACACCTCATTTCATAAATTATTAAATTGACTTTCAACACATCAATCTGCTAAAATCTTGCTTACACATTAAAACAATCAATATCCAAAATTAAATTAGTATTTTTAAAGCGTTATTACATAAACTTTTAAGGTTATGTTGCAGCATGTATAAAAATCAGAAATTTAAATTAATTGCTGTGAAATAACATATAGATTCAAGAATTTCATAAATAAACTAAAGAGTTGCTAGAGCCAGATAAAAATTGCATTTACATAAACAATAAAAACATGTAGGAAAGTATAGTTTAGTTTTCTATCATCCTGCATTTTATATTTCACTAAAACAACTTTAATGTAAAAAAGAGTATTTATGTTATGGATCAAGAAATACTGAGCAATGTAAGTCTTCTTATCAGTTGTTTAAACTCGTAACATATTTTTTGCTTTCACAAGATATGCTTAATCTTCGCTATTTTTTTTTTTCAGGAAACAATCAAACAGGCCCTGAATTTTAGTCCCTGGCGAAGCCTGGTCAAAGTGGCGAAGGCAGGGTGGTGGTATTCAAACTCTATATACCACTATTTTTATACGGTTAACTTTGTAAAATTTACTTGATGAATTCTTTTGATTTGATAAGATAATTAAAAAAACTGTAAGAAAAAAGTGGTATCCAGCGCCTAAAACCCCCACCTTGGCTGCGCCACAGTGTATAACGCATGAAATATATATTTTTTCTACGAATGAGCGCTTGTCGGATGGAAGTGCAATTGGATAACTTTGTTAGATTTTACAACTAATTATATCTGTAAACATTATCCTTTATTTCGTGAATGTGACAAATGTGCTATTTATTCAGTAATGTAAAATTCCTTTTGAAAATTCTTTTATAAAAAAATATTTATTTTGTCATGAAAAATTTTTCTTGGAAAATTATAATTGAAAAACAATTACAAACACTTTTAAAATCAATAATGATAGTAAAAATATATGTTGTTATTAAATTCAATTAGAGTAAAGTTAGCTTTTGTCATGTGAAGACCCCAGAAGCTACAAAGTATAAATAATAAAATTGAAAAAATTAAATCATCTGCACAGACGACCTGGAAATATAATTTTTCTTTTCAAATAAAGACAAATGTGATTTTCTACTTATGTGCTGCGTTCTAGAGGTAAAACTCTTTTGTCGAATAATAATCAATATTTATTAATATTAAACTAAAAGAAAATTGTAGTCTACTTTCTTTTTTGCAGCTATTGAAATAAGAGTTCAATGACCATAATAAAAAAGCAGCAGTTTCCTATTTTAATTCAGTCAATAATTATTGACTTTCAAACTTATGATCAGTTATTTTTAAACTCAATTTATTTCAAATCAAATTTTATTAAATTGTACTCCTTAGCTTCTGAGGTGAACAATATTCAGAGATTTGATACATTCATCTTTAATTTCAGTTGATAGCTTAGAATGTGAACTTTTTGTATTTTTTAGAAAAGTAAATGCATTAGAAAAGTATTATATTAAATTTTAACACAATTATTCAATTGGTAAATAAATCATAATAGTTGTTTGCGACTACTACACTAGAAAAGATCATTAACTTTAATAAAAATGTGTACTGTAGGAAATATTGGAGCACATGTCGCATAAGAATAATATTCAGAAATGTATATCATTATATATAATTTTGCTCTTAAGCGTGAATGATAACATTTTATTTTATTTGGAAGCATTGATGAGTTATAAAATGTAAAACGCCTAACTATAATAAAAAAGATGTGCTTTAATAATAATGGAATACTTCATCAACCATTGCGCAAGAGTCAAAAAATTGAATTGCTCAGAATACATGTAGTTATTTGGATATATACATATGTGTGTGTGTGTGTGCATTAATAGTATTTTGAATGTATTTTTTTATATTTTTGAATTATCAATTTCATTTTAAATTATCAATTGCGTTTGTCTATTGCCATATTAATTATTATTATAATAATTATAATTTATATGAATGAATTTTAGTTTCAAATCTTCTTTAACCTAGAATTTTCCATAATCCGTACTCGCCATAATCGTGATATTTCTGGATTAAACAAATTATACTGTCATACATTTAATAATAAAAAAAATAAAATAGGCCTGGCAATATGCTCTGTAATCCGAGAAACATCTCCTCATGATGATATAATAAAGTTTGTATTCAAAGGCAAGGAAATTTCAGTGACCGTGAATGTAGCATTTTCAATTTTTAGTAAAGTTATGGAACTGGAATAGCTCATGAACTTTATCGCTTCATCATTTTAGGTTTTA
Organism: Maratus speculifer; assembly: GCA_964019185.1. Lineage (NCBI taxonomy): Eukaryota > Metazoa > Arthropoda > Arachnida > Araneae > Salticidae > Maratus > Maratus speculifer. Next base: position 168,846,146 of record OZ025292.1, read on the forward strand.
AATGTAAGCAATATGTTTTTAGTAAATACATAAATTATTTTTTAGATAATACTTCATTTTATATACAGGGTATTTCAGCACAATGGAATTTTTTTGAGAGAAAATGTATGAATAGGCGACAAGAAATCAAAATGCAATTCATAGACGGAAGCGTTTTCCTCGTGAGATTGTTATGATACAAAACAAAAGGAATGAAGGACAAAAATAGTGAGAAAACAGGATTATTATTCTTAGTACAGCAAAATTCTAATAAATAATGACAAAAGAGAGAGAACGATCGTCATCAAATAAGAAGTTCGAAATTACGACCCCGGATGATGATCCTGCCTAACCACTTCGATGCTTGTAAAATCTAATGTTATGGAAAACACTGTACGAGTTCTCATCTTTCCCAGAATCTGTCACGATCTTTTGAACAAGTTCTTCAGCATTGTTTCAGTATTGTCCATAGTTAATGCCCATTTTTAATACCTGTAAAAAATCTAATAACATAACTTTTGAAAATAATCGTAAACGGAAATTATCTCCATGCAAACGATGGCGATGTTTACTTTGTTTACGAAGAAGAAACGCCGCGCCATTTTAACTTCGAATATGACCGCCAAAAAATCGTTTGCAGCCTCAGAGCATACAAAGTGGACAAAGGAGATTATATATTCATATTTTGGTGGACATTGTCCATATAATTATGGAGATGGCAAAAGCGGCATTCGAGAAGCATGCCCTCCAAACAAGACTTTTTATTGAACGAATCTTTTTATTAACACTTTTATCACGCCTTTGATGTTTTTATTATGTGTACCCACGGCTGACAGGCTGACTTCACATTAATAAGAAAGAGTAGTACAGCTTCAGGTGACATCTATTTCCATGGGTTTTTTTCAGTGAATCTCTTACTAAAGTGAATGAATCGCTAAGACAGATTTTGTTTTATGTTTGTATGTGAAAGTCTCAAAAACATAGCTTGAGAATTCTGATAATTATCTTCGATAGAATAAGTTCAAAACATGTTATTCCCAAAATTAAAAAAAAGAATAGGAGCTTTATCTATATATTCATTGATTCGTGTTAATATAGCATGCAAAATATTACACGTACCACTAGTTAGATGCAACCCCTGTTCTTTCGGCATTGTAAAAAAATATCTATCCGTTAAATTTGCGGCAAAAAATCAAGCAGCAATGTTAACAGCAGTTTTTGCCATAAAGTTTGCATTAAAATTAGATGTAAATTTTTTTGTTTACATCTAATTTTACTGCAATTTTTACGGCAAAAACTGCTGTAAACATTGCTGCGCCGTAAATTTAACAGATTTGTTTTCAGTGTGTTTCCTTACAGGAATAACGTATTTTGAGCTTATTCCATCGACAGTAATTTTCAAAATTTTTAAGCTATTTTATTATTTTTTTTGATATTTTTTTTCAATTGAAGAAAAATCTTCTGAAATCATTTGTGCATCAGCAAAAGATATATAACATGACATTAGGATAAAACGGCGAAGAAGAAACGCCGCGCCATTTTAACTTTGAATATGACCCCCAAAAAATTGTTTGCAGCCTCAGAGCATACAAAGCGGACAAAATATATAATATATTCATATTTTGGTGGACATTGTTCATATAATTACGGAGATTGGAAAAGCGGCATTCGAGAAGAATGCCCTCCAAACAAGACTTTTTATTCAACGAATATTATTGACATTTTTATCATGCCTTTGATGTTTTCATCGACAGTAATTTTCAAAATTTTTAAACTATTTTATTTTTTATGTATTTTTTTCAACTGAAGAAAAATCTTCTGAAATTATTTGTGCATCCGCAAAAGATATTTAGTATAAGAAAGTTTTAGGTGTTTCTATCTAGCATGAGTTAAAGGGGCACTTTCTATTTCTCCTATGAAATATTTTATTTTCTGCAGATGAGTAATAATGGAACCTATGCACTTTGGATTCATTTCTGTATAAACATACTTATGATTTTTGTAAAAAAAAATGATATAACTAATACAATTAAGAAAATTTTTTTAAAGATTATTCTGGTTTGAATTGTGTTTATTTTTCTTAAAAACATAAGCATAACTTGTCATCATTTTATGTTTATATTCAATCGAAGAATTGTTTCTTTTTTTTCGATAATAGATTTACTTAAATTATTAAAGATAATCGATTATTAAAATTATAGCAAAATAATGACGAGGTTAATAATTTTGTAGATTCTATCAAAAACATATAAACATGTACTCTTTCAAGTTCATTCTTTAAAATATAAATCTATTTTTTAAAGTTTTGTTATACTAGTAGAAAGATAATGTTTTAAAAATGTTCATAGAATTAATATAAAAACAATACATTAAATCGGCGTTTATTATTATATTTTACTTCGACATGGTGGAGTAAACATACGGCAAAATCAACATTTCCCCTAAGCGATTGAGGATTAATCTAATTAGCATGAATAGTGTCTGGGAATTATTAATAAACTAATTATAAAGGAATAAGGAGATAGTAAGTAGTATTGCCTTTTTAATTTACTTAATTTGGTCTTTAAATCATACTAATCAATTTATATTTGTTTTATTCTGTCATAAAAACGTAATAATTATTAGATTTTACAGATAATCTCTTAATCTTTATTTATATTTTAAGATTTCATTAATGAAATTTGCAGAAATATAGTTCCTTTTAGATTAAATTTTGTTATGAATATTTTCCCTTTTCATGTTTTTTCGGTGTATTTTATGCTTTCCATAATTAGCTCATCACATTTTATTGTACATTTTATATATATTCCAAAGAAATGCGTTATTATCGTTTTACCGATAATTTAAATTAATTCATATTGAAATATTCAAATATTATTCAGGTTAATTAAATCTAGTACTTATATTTATTAATAATATGTAATCAGATATCTGAATACATAGCCTCTATAGCATATATTAAATATTTTATTTAAGCTTACTGAAATGTAATCACAGAGTGAAACACGTACATTATAATTTCTGCTTCACATAGTTTGTGGTATATATATATATATACCTGTAAATGACTGACCCATTTTGAATGTAAATAACAAAAAAACTGTCTGAGATAAAAATGCGCGGCTTACTGTATTGTTATTAGAATATAAATAAATTTTAAAATATGCACTTTGTTAATGTAATATAATAATATTTAAAATAATATCTCAGTCTCAAGACTGAAGAGGGGAAAAAGAGGGGAAATATAATACAGATGGTTCAATCACAAATATTATTTTAAATCACTTTCCAACCAACGTATCCTATTTCTGAAGCTGATTCGAGAGTCGATTCAACATATAGATTCAGATTCGACAACATATAGATTCAGGTTCAGCCGAAAATCTCACATTTATGAAAATTAGAGTCATGTCTGTATTCAAACAGCCTGCTACCGCCAGCGCGATATTTTTTTCCGAAATTTGAACTATATTAACAAAGTACATGTTTAAAAATTTATTGATTTTCTAATAACAATACCGAAAACCGCGCATTATTATCTCAAACCGTTTATTTGTTATTTAAGTTCAAAATGGGTCAGTTATTTACTGGACACCCGGTATATATATATATATATATATATATCGAAATTTTTAGCAGGAAATATCCGGAAGACATTTTATAAACATAAGTATAAGATAAAATAGCTAAAATGTAAAATCATGTTTAGCCTTTTGAATTAACGAAATAATTTAGCTGGCACAACCATTCCCCTTCTTTTTTGCGTAATATACACTTATTTGTATGTTAAGATGATATTCGGAGTATTAAAAAAATCACGTTTGTTTATAATTCTTTCAAGTCATTTTAGGTGCGTTCGTAATTATGTAAATACGTAGCACCTATTGTTGTCGCTCAGTCCGTCCGTCAGTCCGTCTGTCTGTCCGTCTATCTGTCTGTCCGTCTGTCTGTCCGCATGTAACAACGCAAAAACTACCCAAACGAATCGTTTAAAATTTAAAATACATAATTACAACATAATTTTGTCGAGTCATTTCAAATTTTATGAAAATCGGATGGATAGATCAATTACAGGACAATCAACAGGTATTCCATTACATTACGGTCAATGGAAAAAAGTTTGAAATGCATTTTTATGATGTTACACTCATTCGAACATAATAGAATTGGCATGAATCTATGAAATATATACTAAAATATGCATTCTGTACAATCTGTGATGCAAAGAATTTTTATTATTAAATTACAGGGCCACACAAATTATTTGGTGCGTGTTTTAATTATATTCAACTATTTCACATTTTTTGAATAAGATATACGTTGCTGAGGTGTAATAAAAATTATTTCCTGCATATTTACAGAAAACACTAAGATTTCGACTACTATACGAAGTACGCTCTACTATATCAGCAAGATCTAAATATTTTTAAAACTTCGTTATCGTACGAACGCACCTCATTTGCTACGTTCACGTGCAATTTCCAACTTGTTATTTCTCTTTTTGTTACAAATGGAGCTGAAAATATTATCCAGACACTGTTTTATTTTATGGAAATAATGAGAAAAAAATATTATTATGTGCTTAAAAGTTACTTTAATATTTTTAATTTATTCATGCAAATATGAACAAGGTAATGCTATCGCAAAATTTTCAAGAGTTATGATCTATGAAATTTAAGCGTAAATTGTAGTTGTAAATGTCATTTTATTACTCTTTTTAGGTTTCCGAATACCTCACAAAAGTCTTGTATACTACAAATAATTTGTTCGCTCGAAAGAATCGCCGTCCGTCTGTCTGTAATAGCTCTAATTCCCGAAAAAAATGAGATAGAGACTTGAAATTCAGTATGTTCTTAGTATTTAAGAATGGAAAGAAACCTTTTTAATATTAGTAACCATGATTATCCTGAACTATTTATCGGACTCCCGAAATATTAGTTCTGATGAAATACTATACAGAAAATTTGGATTTTTTTTTCTTTTTAAAGGCGTGAATGTAAAAAACAATAAAAAAACATACATTTTGCATGATGAATGAATTTGACCTGATAACTAGTTGTTGAAATATATGTAATCATATTTTCCACATTCTTCGATTTTTCATGACCCTATATTCCTTTTAAATTTCTATTCAAAGATATATTTTAATTGAAAAGTAAACTATAATTTAAGAAACTGTTTGTTAATACAATTACTGTTTTTGGAGTTATAAGGATGCTTCTTTTGCGCAATTTGGTATAACTTGATTTTATTTTCATATTTCATAGTATGTATATACATGTTGGATAATTATCACGGTGACCCCACAGCGACTAGTTTTCTATTACTCTCTAAAAATACTTGAAAAACAAACATGGGTTACTAAAATAAATTAATATTTCACATGATACATTAATGCAACTGAAATAATCTACGCTCTTGCTGTATTTCTAAATAACACTGAAGAAAAGCACTCCTGTTCCTTCTTTTGTAATCGAAATCGTACGTGAGTAGATTACGAATAACTAACAGAGATGACACAAAATTACTTTTGTATAAGCGATGGGTATTTAAGGGTAAGTAAACCACCTGAACAGGTTTTATGGGAGTGTTACCCATGCATAAAAAGTGCTTTCATATTGTTATATCTCTTCACTGAATAAAATACCATTTAGAACATATTTACTACTTTCTTCTGAGAGGTATATGTCTAATGAAATGTCATATATTGATGTGATGTATGCTTTTTGAAAATACGAGAATAAGACACTGCAAACGTTGCACTCACTATGAAGTAATTAGAAATCTAAAAATATATGTAAGTGGAGCAAACACATTGCCTGATAATAGATCATATCGAAATAATGAAAGATTTTTATGACATAAGATCTCTGTAATATGTCTGGCTCTGTAATGCTGCATAGGACTTAAGATGATGGATTACTCGTAGTTTTTTGTAATTATACAGTAATTATTTTATCAGTTTTCTCTATTTTAAACGTGATGCGTAAATTTATATTCATAATTGAGAATTAGATATCGCATTAATAAGGATTGAAACAACAACCGTTCCAGCGACGGTGGTTGTAATGCCTCTCATATCAATTTCAAGTCTGTAATTAAACGGAATTATGAAATTATACGGCACATAATGACATTTTTAAAAATTGCAACAAATAGTTTTAACGAAATATTTATTCTTCTATAAGTAACGTATTGCAGTTTTGTTGTTTCATGTCCAACTAAATACCTATGTATAGTATGATAATGCATATTGCGTAATAATATTAGTAATTATAATTGAACTGTTCAAAGTAATTAAAATCGACACATTAGATGAATATTTATTTTTTTTTATCTCACTCTAAATATAATCTAAAAACAAATATGGAATGTTAAAATAAAGTAACATGACACATCATGCATGAATGCAACCAAATAATCTACGCTCTTTCTGTAATTCTAAATAACACAAAACATTAGCACTCCTGTTCATTCTTTTGCAATCGAAATCGGTCGTGCGTAGATTATGAATATCTAACAGAGATGACGCTAAAGTGTCTTGTAGAAGCAATAAGTATCTAAGGCTGCGGGCAAACAGCACTACTTTTTATTATCTAAAAGAGCAATAAATCTATCTTTGTTTCCGAACGGAACAAAAGCTTGCTAGTTTTGGAACATCTTTAAATGGTTTTTGAGAAAAGAACCCTACCGAATTGACAAAGGAAGGGAAAGTTTATCTCCTCCATCTTCAGTTGTAAAGCTGTCAACTGATTTCGAGTTCGATTTCTCTCTTGAAGTTTAAAAACGTTCACTGAAAGCGCAATTTATACATCAAAGCGCCGACACGAAAGATCAAAAATAGCGACGCCTGACCGCAAGAAGTTAGTGCTATGTGCGCGGTCCTTAAGGGTAAGTAAACTGTCTAAATAGGTTTTATGGGAGTAATTCTCATGCATGAAAAATACTTTGATAGTATTATATATCGTCACTAAATAAAACATCATTCATCATTAATTTATTACTTCACTTTCAAAGGTAGATATCTAATGAAATATCATGTATTAATATCACATATACTTTTTAAAGCTATGAGACTATGACACTGAGTATTTTGTGCGCACAATGAATCAATCAGAAATCTGTATTACTGTTAGTGATACTAATGGAGCAAACACATTGTCTGATTATGGGTGGTGTTGAAATGATGAACGATTTTTATGAAATAAGATGTCTGTAATGTGTCTGTTTCTGTATTGGTACATAAGACTTAAGATAATGGATTAACCGTAGATTTTCTCTGATGTTACAGAAATTCTTTTTATCAGTATACTCTGTTTGAAACACAATGCGTAAATTTATATTCAATTTTGAGAATTTGATATCGTATTAATAACGATCGAAACAAAGTCCGTTTCATCGAAAATATTTATAACGCCTCTTGCCTAAATTAGAAGACAGTAATAAACGGAAGTATGAATTTATTTTGCACATAATGCCATTTTATAAAATTGCAACAAATCGTTGTGATGAAATATTTATTCTTCTATAAGTAACACATAACATGTTTGTTCTTTCATATCCAACTAAATAATTAAGTTCAGTATGATAATATATAATTCGCACTTTTAATAGTAATGACAATGAAGAGCTCAAAATAGTTAAAATCGTGATATCAGATAAACTTTTATATGTTATTTATTTATTGTCTATTTCACTCTAAATATACCCCCCCCCCAAAAAAAAAAAAAAAATGGAAGTTAAAATAAAGTATCAGTTAAACACCATACATTAATGCAATTGGAATAATCTACGCTCTTTCTGCATTTTTTAATAAAACAGAACAAATGCATTCCTGTTCATTCTTTTGCAATCAAAGTCGTACATGAGTCGATTATGAATAATTGACAGTGATTACTCAAAAGTACTCTTGCAGAAGCGATGAGTATCTAAAGGTTGGGAAACTGACTGAATAGATTTTATGGCAGTGATTCTCATGCATAAAAAATACTTTGACTGTATTATATCTCATCCCTGAATAAAATATTATTGAGAATGAATTTATTACTTTATTTTGAGAGGTGGATAACTAATATAATTTCATACATTGATATGATGTATAAATTTTACAGTTAAGAGATTATGACACTGCGAATTTTGTGCACACGATGTTTCAATCAGAAATCCGAAAAATTAGAAAATATTTGGGGAGCAAACACATTGTTGATTATGGATGATAACGAAATGATAAATGATTTTTACGAGATTGATGGTTAAAACGATTTTTACGTCACTTGTCTCTGAAACTAAATTGTACATGTAAAAATTATCTATCTGGGAACCGAACTCAAGAAATTACTAACAAATTGAGAGGGAGAAAACATTTTTTAATTAGAATATGGGTTATTTATATTATTTTTTAAATATTTTTGGAAATGTAAAGACAGGTATAAGGGACTGGAGTAATCGGATTTCCTATATGAATGTAGCTTCTGAAATGCAACATTAAGGCAGTAGAAAGAACTTTTGAGTTCGTCGGGAGAAATCATTTCGCTGACTTGAATATTCATTGCCTACACAGATTTCCAACACATGTGGTACAGGGCAAAACATGATGTAATGCTATAGCATGTGGCATTACATCAAATAAGAGCTTGGTGCCGTGCATTCCATGCATGAGGCTGTGCAAAAAATTAGATCACATCCAATCCAGCAAATAGCTTACATCCTCACATTAGTAGCAGCATTCCAATGTAAAAAGATCCTTTCTGCGAATGTACTTACAATTTTTCCTATGCCAATTAGAAGGCAGTAATTAAATGAAATTATGAAATTATGAAGTACATAAGTACATCTTCTAAAATTCTAACAAACAATTTTAACGAAATATTTATTCTTCTGTAAGTAACATATTACAAGTTTGTTCTGTCATATACAATTCAATACATAAGTTTAGTATGATAATATATGATGCACAATAATCATAGCAATGAACATTTTACGGGTCAAAATAGTTACAATCGACTTATCAGACGAACTTTTATCTCTTACTTAATTATTTTCGATCTCTCTCTAAATATACTCAAAATACAAATATGGGATATTAAAATAAAGTAACATTACACATCATACATTAATGCAACGGAAGAAATCTACGCTAATTCTATGTTTCGAAATAACACAGAACAAAGGCATTCTCATTCTTTCTTTTGTAATTGAAATCACACTTGAGTAGATTATGAATAACTAACAAAAATGGCACTAAAGTGCTTTTGCTAAAGTGATGAACATTTAAGGGTAAGTAAACCGACTGAATTGGTTTTATAGGACTGATTCTCATGCTTGAAAAATACTTTTGATAATATTATATCTCGTCACTGAATAAAATATCATTCAGAATGAATTACTTACTTCACTTTAGAAGGAGATATTTAATAAAATGTTATATATATCTGCCGTGTAATTAAACGAAATTATGAAATATTATGATATTATTAAGCACATAATCCAATTTTCTATAACTCCAACAAATAATTTTAACAAAATATTTATTCTTATATAAGTAACATACAGGGTGCCCAGCAAATACCACCCTGATTTCAAAATTAAAATTCTCAAAAACAAAGATTGATAGTAATAAGTGGTAAAGGGTTTTTTCATTAGGTAAGCTGCAAAAATCTAATACAGAAATTTCAAAAAGTAAATATTTCGAAAAAATTGCGTTCAGATTGCATAGAGTGCTTTGATTTGACATTTTTCTTGCTTTAGATTGCTGCAGAGAAATAATTTTTCAGCTTACAGTGCAATATTTTAAAGATTTTTCGAAGTAAATTTTTAGAATTTCGAAATTTCAAAAATTTAATTTAAAAAAACTATGAAATATGGCACTTTGAGCCGAAAAACATATTCTCTGGCAGCAATCTAAAGCAAGAAAAATTTCAAATCAAAGCATTCTTTGCAATCAGAATACAATCTTTTCAAAATATTTACTGTTCGAAACTTTTGTATAAGATTTTTACAGCTTACCTGATAAACAAATCGTTTACTGCATAATGCTATTGATCTTTGTTTTTGAGAAATTTAATTTTGAAATCAGGGAGTTATTTGCTGGACACCCTGTATAAAAAGTTTGTTCTTTCATATATCCAACTAAATACTTAATTTTAGTGTGATAATATATAATGCTCAATAATAACAGTAATGATCATTGAACAGCTGAAAACAGTTAAAATCATCATATCAGACAAACTTTTTCTCTTATTTATTTATTTTCTACGTCAAACTTAATATGCTAATAAAAAATAAACACGGGATGTTGAAAAAAGTAACATTACGCATCATATATTAATGCAACTGAAATAATCTACGCTCTTTTGTATTTCTAAATAACACACAACAAAAACACTCCTGTTCATTCTTTTGTCATCGAAATCGTACGTGAGTAGATTATGAATAACTAACAGAGATGGCACTAAAGTACTCTAGCTGAAGTGATGAGTATTTAAGAGCAAGTAAACTGACTGAATAGGTTTTATGGGAGTGATTCTCATACATGAAAAATACTTTGATAGTATTATATCTCTTTACTGAGAGGTAGCTATCTAACGAAATATCATGTAATAATGTTATGGATACTTTTTAAAGTTAAGAGGTTATGACACTGCGAATGTTGTGCACTAAATGATTCGATGAGAAAACTTAAAATTTATGAAACCCTAGATGAGCGAAAAAATTGCCTGATTAAAGATGATATCAAAATGATGAACGATTTTTACGACATTGATTACTGAAATGATATTTACGACACACGTAAATTGCAATGATTTAATTGGTGATTGAATGGTTTCTAAATTGTACATGAGAAAATGATCTTGCTAGGATCTGAATTTAAAGAAAAAAAGAAGAAAAACTTGGTATATTTACGATGCGCGATTTTTATATTATTTTTTTAGTTTTTTTATTGCTACTTTTGCAATAGAAAAGTTCACAAGATATTTCAAAATATGTGTCGGAAATGTAAATGCAGGTAGGGGAAAATCGAAATAACTATAAAAATTTCCAAATTATTCCTTTCTGTACTAAATTTTTGCTTTCTTCTCTATATAACAAAATAGAGCATTAAAATCGTGAAAAATTCCATGTTTTGCGGAATTATCATTTATATAATCTAGAAGGTTCTGGATGCGATTTGACTGACTATGATTATGTCTGTTAGTGAGTCTAATTGTCTGTCTATCTAGCATTTTGTGACACAAATTTTGTGTGTGATCTCAATCTTTAACTAGTACGTAGAACAAACTGAAATTGCGTATGAAGTCCTATGCTTATATGAACTGGTACGGATGAGTTTTGACGAATAACGCCTCAGCAAATTGATATCACAAATAAAAGATAATTTGTTTGGTTTATATGATGATTTATAGTTCAAGTTTTTTTTTATATAGACAACTATTGAATATAAAAAAAAATATATTCAATGAAACAAGGTACTTTGTACATTCATCATACGAGTGATTACGATTCTACTTTAATTACGGTCATTTAAATGAGGCCGCCGAAATTCGATTATTTCATCGAAATGCACGATGGTAATATCGCCAATTTGAATGCATAAAATTACACTAAACTTCTTCCTTAGAATCCTGAATACATCGTGTAAAAAGGGTATTTTCGTGAACTTTTTCTATCATTTAAAACTTTAACTAATTTTATTTAGACATAAGTAAGTTTTATGATGGCCAAATCATACTAGTTTCTAATATTTTTTTTCTTTTCTTCAAATCTGAGGACACTTGTCTCTTATTTTTAATTAAACTATTTTATTCTTTATTCGTCTTTAATAAGTCTATGTATCTACCTGATCATCTTTTACGATTGGTAAACAAACATTAAAAGAGAGATTTCTCCTAAATACTAATTTGCGACAGTTGATAACAAAATATTGATGTAGGTAACTAAAACTAGTAAATCTGCAGACCAGGAGCCTCAACGTCAGCTTTGTTCATATTTTTTTAAAACACACTTTGGGTAATATTCAACTCCCTGGAAACTGTAATTTAAAATTTTCAAATTGCGTAATTATTTATAAGAATAAAATAGGAATTAGAAATTTTCAGCCATCAAAAGCGGTAAATTAAAAATTTAGTTATGTTAGGATATTCTGAAATTTTCATGATCTATTATTTTTGTTTTCTTTATTATAACATTGTAGATTTCTTCAGGGGGGCTCCGCCACCCTGAACCCTCCGAGCCTCACTTAATTTAAATTTGTCACTTTCTAATAATTGTGCTAATAATTATTGTATATTTTGCATTTCTTTATACATTTTGATTTATAAGAATAAGTAACAGTTTGTGCAAATATTTTTCTTTATCTTCATACTTCTACATGCCTGCCAGCCACAAACACCTAAACCTGATGCATCAGGAAGTTTTATAATTTTTAACTCAGTAATCTAGAGTTTTACAATTTTGTTTCCGATTTTTTTTTTTTTTTTTTTTTTTTTTTTTTTGCATTTTGCTGCAGTTATAGCGGGACAGACAGACATACAGAAGTAGAGACTGACATATGAAAAAAATAAAATTCGTGTCTCCAAAGTAAGCCTTCACTGAAGTTTCGGCAATGACGTCATTATTCATGAGTTATTGATATTCATGTTTCTTGTATTTTTAACGACTACTATAAAATACCTATTTTTGTTCAACTATGACGTCATATTTTACTAAGTGAAATATTTATTAAAAATATAATTCTTGTTTATTTCTTTTACTTCTAATTATGTCCCCATTTTGTCAGAAAAATTCCTATTAACGAAACGAATATCCGTGTTTAATATTTAATAAAAAGTACTATATCTATAGTTATTTTAATTCTGACGTCATATTTTTTTTTTTTTCATAGTTTAAATTTTCGAATGGAAATTGCTCAATTGAAACTTATTGCAGTTGAAAAATTATTATTCCAAGTTTTGATTTTTTTTGGCAACAATAAAGGAAATTGCTTAAATTTTATTTAAAAAATCCCTATTGATTCTGTATGAAAAAGAAGGAAATTTTGAATTATTAAGGAAAATATTTGAATAAAATTAATAAAACATAGCCTATGGTTTTTTTTCTGGGCTATGCTATATTTATACGCAAAGATACAAAGAAATTAATTAATTCATAAGTTTTGATGTTGACTTCATTTAAATTTTTCACACGCTTTCAAATTTATAGCATTATAAGGATAAGGATTAAGATGAATGGTTCCTTAGCAACCATTAGAAGAAAATAAAGAAAATGAAATAAATACATTTCAAATAAGTAAATCTCTAAAACAAATTAGTCTATATTATTGGAATACATTTATAAAAAATCTCCAAAATTTACAGTAATAATTTTAAAAATCTGGCAAATGCGTTGACGAAATTTCAAAATAATACGAATAATTTAACTGGTAAATTTTACTATTCATTTATCATTGAATTCCATTAATCAAATGTGTCATTTTCTCTCAGGGGAAAAAAATGAAAATCATGGATTAGCCATAGAAAAACATTATTACGCGAAATAAAATATTCTATATCTTCCGAACGAATGAATGAAATCTAACAAAAAACTATACAGCTTATCCCAGTGTCTCACTAACATACCCACTTAATTTCAAGCCAATCGAATGCTTTTTACGGAAGTTATCGCGGAACAGACAGACAGACTGACAGACTGACAGACAGACAGACAGAATCCAAAAAATTTCGTGTCTCCAAAGTAAGCCTTCAACTGACGTTTCGGCAATAAATCTTAAAATGTATCATGAAAGTTATATTCTAAATAACGAAAAACATCTGGTTGGTTGAAATAGTTACTCACATAATACTGTCTTGAAGATAAAATGTCTCACTTATAGTCGCTTCGTAATGATATTTTAAGAGATTTTGAATGTCCCACATAAATGAGAATAGTGGGTGAATATTACCTGATTTTTGTCTAATTTTTATTTTACACTAACACATAGAAAGTAATATCTCATGTGCCGTACCAATCGCCAATGCAACATTTGGCAAAAAAATTTTAATTTAATTTTAATTTAAATAAAGATTTAAGTGTTGGCTGCTCAAGATACTGCTCATATAATTTCTAAATTAGTCTCTGCACTTAAAATTTTACAACAATTTCCACAAACTATCTAATTTTTGTCTAATTTTTATTTCACACTGATCCATAGAAAGTAATATATCATGTGACATACCAATCGCCAATGCAACATTTGGCAAATAAAATAAAATGAAAATAAAAATAAAGATTTAAGTGCTGGTAGCTCAAAGTACTACTCATATGTTCAAAATTAGTCCCTGCACTTAAAATTATATAACAGTTTCCACGAATTACCAGCGGACAATAATCTGTGTAATCGGGACATATTATTATAAGAAAAGACTGAAAGAAATTAAGGGAGACGTATAAAGTGCATGCACTCCTGATAAATGTTTTCATTGGCTTTCTAATGAAATAATTAGACATTTTAATCTCCATAGCTTGTGCTAGATATTTTTGATGGAATATAACACATATAGAATGCGTAAAGAAACTGCTGGAATTTACAGAGGACGCATGTGATTGAATGGAAGCTACCGTTTAAAATGGCACTTTTTACATTGTATTTATTAGAACTGATGGAACAAAAAATGTTTCGATTTTTTATGCACTGTAATGGTAAAATATGTTTAGAATATATTTATTATTTAGTTACCAGCTTTGTGTATTAATAAACGCTGAGGATCAAATCAGGTGCACAGATCACCTCAACCAATGTAATGGGCATTGTTTAAAACCATTTTAATTAAAGCCTAGAACACATTATTTTACATTTAATCTATTTTTCTTGACTGCCCATCAACTATGCCAAATCTCAAAAGTTTTTAATGGGAGATATATCAATAAAATTTTTAAATGATAAAATTTTAAATAATAAAAAAATTAAAATTTACAAAAAAGTAGCAATAAAAGCAGTCTGTGTCTTAATATTGCTTATAACCTATTAATTTTACGATATTCCACAGTGATTTTCCATTTTTTTTTCATTTTATGAAAGAAAGCAAGTTTTTTGATTGTGTGAGAATGTTACAAAAAAATTCTCTCAAAACTGGAATAACTATCGATTGCTAATACGTTTTACTTATATTTGTACATTTAAATAAATTTATTTAAATGCTAAATTACAATAATGTACTAAGAAAATATTTTTTTTTTAGAATTTTGACTTTTCATTTAGAATTAAAAAAATCAAAATAATTAAATGACCAGACATTTTAAAATAAAATTTTGTTTTTAAATACAATATTTTCTGTGTTAGATTGTGTAAAAATTTTATTTTTTTTTCAACGCCATTTTAGAGTGAATATATGTGTAATAGAAGTGAAAACGACATCAGAACGTTCCACTGTCGTTGTGATGTACGTACAACTGACAGACATGCCATTACTATCAAGCAATTAAAATTTAGCTTATTTAAAATTGATTTTGAAATTCCAAATACCTAATTTGGATCAATAAGAGTAATAGTCAAGTTGTGAAAATTCAAATTGGAATGCGAAAATAAAAGTCTGAAAACTATTCGATTAGACTTTTCTAATGCATGTTTTCCTTTTCTGAGAAGAAAAAAAGTAAATTTTTTATTTGCAAAAGCAAAGCATGTTCTAAACATTTTTTTTTAATTTATTATGTCTAGTACGTTTCAAATAATGCTCTTAATGCCATAAAAGTGTACTACATAAAATAACATTTTAAACTAATTTTAAGAAGTAAAATTTTGCAATTATGCAAATGTCTTGTTTAAAATTCCCTCGGGTACACAGAACCAAGCTTTTATTTTACTAAAGTGTCATATGAAATGCAAATTGTGTTGTAGAATAAAATATATATTGCACAGAATACAGTTAAGGGGGATTTTTTGTTTGGATATATAATTGTGTTTGTATGATATTTTGTAATAAAGTAATTTTATAAACTTATTAAAGATAAAAATAACATAATAAAAAATTCCACACAAACCTGAGATATATGATACAAATAAACAATCAAGATACAAATTTACGTAGAAGAAAATTTTAAAATTAAAATTGTTGCTTCAAGAAAAATAAGAATATTTTACATAAATCTTCAAAACATTATATAAATCTTAAAGGTAACATTAACATTATTTCAACATTATTTTTATTGTTGGAAAAAAAATATTTTTAATTAGAGAGTTCTGATACTAAGTCAGGTTAATCCTAATTCTTACTTTTCTCCTTCATTAAGCATTAGAAAATAATTTTGTGCTCAATTTAGTTAATATTTTAAGTATTTATTACGTTATCTGCTTTAATACACACAGACGCATATTAACATGGTAAACATATTTCATATGACACTGAAGGAAATTAGAACAAATATAGAACTTGACATAAAAATTTTTAAATAACAATAAATGTAAATCAGTTTTGACAAGTAGTAAATTCAGATTATTAATGAAATAAAGTTGATTTTATCCTATTAATTTTAAGAATAAAAAATATAATTACCGCAAAGTACCGAAAGTAAATCTCCTTTTAGCAGAAAAGAAATTATATTGATTTAAATGGAAACTTATTATTGGATGTTTTGGGAAAAGGATAAGAAAATTAAGAGCATTGTAAAAGAAAAAAAAAAGAAATTTTAAATTTAAGGCAAAAACCGCTGTCAGTAATGTTGCCAGCAGTTTTTGCCGTAAAAATGGCAATAAAGTTAGTTGTAATAAATAAGTTTACATCGAATTTTACTGCAATTTTAATTTAACCGTAATTTAACGTAAATTTAACGGATTGTTTTTACAGTGAGAGTGGTGGATGCACATTTGGAATTTGTGAAATTTGACTGGATTTATACGACTTGCTGAATAACATCAGATCCATTAACATTTTTCTGTTTTAAAATTCCCCCTCAATAGAAGCTAAGTAGTTTCCATTAATAATAATAATACAAAAATAAACTAATGAAACAAATTAAAATGAAATGATTAATCCAGATTAACAGATATTTGAAAAAAAAAATAATTTAAATTCATTATAATTATCTATTAAATCTCAATGCATAAAAATCCAAATGTACTTATTCTATCTCATTCACCCACAGTTTTCTTGTGATAAGGTTACATTCATGTTTTCTTATTACTGCAATAAATGCATTTAAGGCCACACAATAGTCACTGGAAAAGACCCGGATGATAATGTAAGTCTATGGCAGCGTTCTTTTCAAATGTCTCGCTCAAATTTTGATATTTCTACATGATTTTTTTTTTTTTTTTTTTTTTTTTTTTTTTTTTTTTTGCATAGGATAGCTGAGGATGATCTACAACCGACCTAGCTTTTACTTTTTCGATTTTGCTTATATATCTTTTTATTATGATAGTTTCAATTTCAGAACCGGTTTAAACTGGTTTTGAAAGCTAAAGTAATTTTAAAAAATATGTAACCAAAACTGAAACACTAAAAACGAACTAATGATAGGAACGTCCCCGTAGACTTTATATTATCATCCGGGTGTATTTCTGTGACTAGTGTTGTGCAGTGAGCAGCTACAATGTTCCTATTTTGAAGTGTTACCGCGAGTATGTTTCTGTTTTAGTGACTTTCCAACACAAGCTTTAAGCACCACAAATTTCTTGCATAACATGCTTGAAAAATTAACCGATTGCAAAAAAAGAATCACGCCACATGCCATTTGTTGCTCCCGTGATTTAGACTGAGCAAATAAATTATGTCTCAAAATTAAATGTTTGACATACTCAATAAAAGGCATAAATCCAATGACGATGATCACATGCAGTTAAATAAACTAAATGACCGTCAGCAGTCAGACAATTCCCCGCGCTGGAAACGTAAGGTACCTTAGATTACCGTTTTTGAAGTAGTATTCTCTCCGACTTGGATGCCTGTTAACAGCGAATGTCTTACTTAAGATATCGCAGCAAATGCAACTGTATCTGTGATCTAAACAAATGAACAGTATGCCTTGCGCTTAAAATAAAAATGACCGCAATAGCCAACCAATAAAAGCGAAGCTTTTCGCTAACGAGAGTGAATGGTAGTTTCCGTGTCTAGCTAAAGCAAGTTGAAAACTCACTGAGAGAATTTGTCACTGAGGTAGCCTGAGAATACTTAAATATCATAGTTCGAAGAGGGTATAAAAGTCACAATTTACTTAAGTAAGTTTGATATCCATTATTTAACGTTAACGATTCGCAACCCTCTATTTCAGTCAAATCTAATAGTAATTACGATAACGATTCTAAACTTTATCTAAACCACTATTTATAACTTAATGAGATTTAAGCGACTTTCTTTATGAATTTATTTTTCAAAACAGCAGACAGAATTCTTTGGATTTTGATTGAGAAGATGAAATTTGTTACTTCAGGAAACTAAAATAAGTCATTTTTGAAATCGGAATGAAAATTTCAGACGTATATTTTTCCTTAAACATGGATAACGCTGTATTGTACCAACATAAACACAATTATAAACATTTTGAATATATTGAATTTAATTCTCCTTAGTTTTGTTTGTTTATGGAATTTTTCAAAAAGATATTGCAAGAACTTTTACTCATAAAGGCAAATTTATTTTATTGTGTTTTTCTAGCACTCGCTGATAATATAGCGGTAAATTTCGAAAACATGAAAATATTACTTGAAAAAATTCAGTAAAGTACATGTTCTTTTAAAGTTTCACGTTTCCTACAAACGTTATTGCAATTCTTTGCTAAAGTTATTGCTATTACTTGGAGTGCAATTTGGTTATAATTTTGCTGTTTTCTAAGTGAATGGGATATCAGGAATAGACCCAAATCACTATATTTAAAAAGAATAGCCAGTGCGTTAATGCCTACATTCTGACCAGAAAAATATAAAGAATCTAACCTTTTAAACGTCTTCTGATGTATTTTATGCGACATTCTCTTTTAAGTAAACATTTATGAAAATTTTTGTTAAGACGATGAAATGTATTGTTCAATTTGACAGTACGTAAATGTCTAAATTATATCCAAAATATGTGAAGAATTTAATCTTTTTATCGCCTTCTGATGTATTTTATGCGACATTCTCTTTTAAGTAAACATTTATTAATATTTTTGTCACGCCGATAAAATGTATTTTTCGGTTTGTCAGTAGGTAAATGTCTAAACTCTGTGCAGAAAAATGTGAAGAATTTAGCCTTTTTACCGTCTGCTGATATATTTTATGCGACATTCTATTTTAAGTAAACATTTATGAATTTTTCTGTTAAGGCGATGAAATATATTCTTCTATTTGACAGGTAAATTGTCCATGGTAAGTAAAAATTCATTAAAGAGGGAATTTTTCTTACTTCAAATCCGGTAAATAATAAAAGATCGAAAATTGAAGATAGATTGAACGTTTTCGAAAAGTCATCATTGATACGTTTGAAGAACCATGGTTGCAAATTTTCTGTATAATCATAAATCTTTCAGCTATTAAGAACCCATCAACGAGCTTCTAATACAATATAAAAATCTGGGTTTCATTATGTCGCTTAAAATTAATTTATTTGACCCTGAAATTGATTTTTTTACGAAGAATTTTAAGGGTATTGGTAATGGGCACGCACAAAGATTCCATCAGGACATTTAAAAATTAGAAGATGAAAAAAGTCTCGGTGTAGAAGAAGAAAAAGTATGTGGTCCAGCTTATACTAGACATTCAAAAAACAAGTTGAACATTAAACATGCCATAAAATATCAGATCACAAGTTTCTAATCTATATGTTATTTTGTTTCTGAAAAAATATTTTTTCCATTAAGAATCTTAAACAAACTATAACAACAAAAATCGCTAATGATCAAAATTTTACACTCGCTAATCTTTACTGACAACACTCTAAATTTAAAAAAAATCGTAAGAAAATACATGAATAATCTTAGACTTTAATAATCAGTTTGATGTTTTAGATAATAATAACGCGTTTTATGTAGAATAATTCATCATATCTATTTGCGTTATTAAGTTCCATTGTTGCAGAAAAAGAGCGAAACGTAAATAAATTCGATTTGTATTCATATAAATCCTACCAAAAGAATTTTACACAATAACCAATGAGATGCGTTTCATTTGGGCGTTACCATTAAACAATAAACAAATAGTCACGATTTCTGTGCCACGTACGATAGCATAATATATATAGAGAGAAATTATTATTGCATGATATGTAATTTGATTGGTTAACACTGTAAAAAGTTTTGTGTAGGTTTGAACCACTTTTGCTAATACAATAGTTGCAACTGTAAAGGTGCTATTACACGTAAAAATTACAAGCTACAAAAGTTCCCTGGACTCGTCAGTTTCTCCGAAGACACTATACAACATTTTTTGCTTTCTAGGTATTTGATTGGCAGTTCCAGAAAAGGTTTTACCATCGTCAGATTATAAAGCATTTACTTAGCTGTTACTGTGAAAGAGAAGTTTGGGTGTCTTTTAGTGACCATTGGGAAGAACATATTATAGAGAGATAAGTATAGGTAATGTTGTAGTCCACCGTTGTGTAAAATAACCTCAGATTAAACGAATAAAAGGAACACAACAGAAATGTCTCTTCTTGGTTTTTATTCATAGCTGCAGGAATAGGAGCACAGAAGTACAATTCTTCAGGGAGTGACCCTTGAAAAAGACAATTTTAAGAGTTACATCACTTTACATCCTTTCATGACAGCAAATAAAGTCCAAGTGGCGTTATAATCAGTGCAGATGTTGGATAGGAATTTGGCTTGCGATTTTCGCCAAAACTCTTTGTATAACTGCCGACCTTGGCGATAATTATCCAGAGAGAGGCAGAACGCGTTGTTAAGTAAGAAAGCCGATTGATAATATGTAGATTATGGGAGCAGGCACAAAAAGGTTAACAGAGTAATTTCATGAAAATCAAAAATTCTCTCAACGGAACGATGAAAACATCTGCTTACATTCACATTTTATACTCTAAAATAGATGAATCGTTGAGACGCACCTACGAAATAATTTGGAGGCCTAAATGTTTTTGAAGAGAAAGACTATCATCGGCAGCTGTGCAAAGATTAGATTTTAATATAATATTAAGCATGGAAAAGTTTTCATTAATTCTTTTCTCTTACACGAATTTTTTTCTCATGTAATGACTAACAGAAATAAAATGAAGAAAAACAATTCCTTTCATTCTGCGCCTCTCAAAGTTCCGTTGAGAGATTCAACAATTTCGATTTCAACAACTAAAATAAAATCTAATCTTTACACAGCTGCCGATGATACCCATTCTCTTCAAAAACATTTAGTCCTACAAATTATTTCGTAGGTGCGTCTCAACGATTCATCTATTTTAGAGTATAAAATGTGAATGTAAGCAGATGTTTTCATCGTTCCGTTGAGAGATTTTTACTGTGGGAAAAGGGCGCAATGAATACCTAATTCTTTATTTATAAAGATTAACTGAAATGCAATTTTATAAAAAGAGTGAATTTGGACCTAAAAAACTATATATAATGGAATCTCCATTACAATTACTGGCGACAATATTTCTTCCAGGCATCAAAGACGTGACGACAGATGAGAATCGCGCGCCTTCTCAGTGACTCTCCTGATTCCATAGGATAGCATTCAGAAGTGACTTTGACTTTTCATGTAATAGGACTTTAAAAGTGCTATTGCACGAGGGGTCAAAGACCAGACGTCTCCATGTTACCCTGTGGCTACCGGGTACTCGCTTCGAAAGCAAATTCTTAGTGGTCCAAGAACCGATCACACAAAACCCTAAGTCAATGAGCACTAGAAAAAAATCTTTATTTTATGGCCGGGTAGTAATAGAGGAATCTAATGATCCATATCTGCCGGAAGCTAAGTCGTGCATAAGTCAAAAATTGACACCTCTAGAGGATGACTCGTAGATTTAGCATTGTGTTTGCTGCACAAACAAAAGTATGAAAACATGAAAAATAGGGTGCAGGAAAACGAAATGCTTAATCTACGTGTCAAATACTAGTGGTATCAATTTTCGGCTTATGGTTTTCTTCGCTTCCGGCAGACATGGATCATTAGATTCCTCTATTACTACTCCTCCATAAAATAAAGGATTTTTTCTTGATTTCGATGGCTTAATGTTTTTTGCGGTCGGCTCTTGGACTATATCTATCTACTAGTAACTATCCTCTGTCGACGCGTCTTTGACGCCTGAACCGAAGCGTGTGACCAGTAACAGCCATTCAAATACCTTTGAAATCTGATCATTGTAAAACATTTTATCAAATAGCGGAAAAGCTCAGAATGTGGTACAGTGGAAGGAATGAAACTGACGAGTAACAGGAAATTTTTGTCGAATGAAATTTGTAATAAATTCTCAGTCGTTTTAGATGAGGGCAATGCCATGAAAATGTCAACCTGAGCATCAAAATTCCAATGCCAATGAAATACTGAATGTTGTTACATCATTTTAAAGCTTTAACTATCTACTTTAATAGTACAGAGTTAAATATTAAATTATAACATTGTTTTATTTAAAAAAAAGAAAGCCATAATAGATCTCTGTCTCCTTTCAGAAATTTGGTTGATAATTTGGCTACAGTAATCAACAATTTTTCTGAAACATTTTCTAATATTGAAATAAATGATTAGTATACTGTATTGTATACATTATAAAGTTTTTTATTGTAAGCTTATCTTGCATTATTCTTATGGAGTTTCATTTAGGGGCAATCTTAAATTTAGTTCATTAATGTGAGTCAATTACCGGAAAATATTAACTTTTATTAATCGGCATGAAACTTTTTGTTGGAAAGTTTTCAAAATCTGTATTCTCTATTTATACCCATAGTACTTAAGTACTGAATAAATAGAATAGGAAGTTTGAATCTGGAACAAAATTCCTCGGTAACGGACTGATATATTGGGATGCTAACTGACTGACATTTTATTTAATTTTAAAATGGCCCTCTTAATACTTTTAATAAAGTTGCTTTTATTTTTTAAATAAAAATAAAAGAATTCAACTCTTTGTTAGATTAAAATAACTCAACACTTTATTAATAAAAAATAAGGAATTATAAATAATAGCGTTTTAAATTATTTTGAAAAAATTTTCGAAAGAATTTCAAAATTATAAACTTTTTATCATTATTTTTTTTCTGATGAAGCAGCAAGTCGATTCAAACAACTGTACCATCTATGTTACTTAATTTATTTTTGTAAGGAGTCTGTATTGAGTGGTATTTTTTGCTACATCTCGTGGCAAGGAAGTTGTGTATGGAATCAGTTAGGAAATAAAGCATTTAGTGCACATGCAAATGCTTATTGAAAATTCAATCATTAATAATGCTTTAGCCTTCCACAATGCAGTGAAAGAAAAAAAAAGAGAATACAAGTTCTTCTTGTTAAAAGTAATGAGTTAGATGAGACATTTTGTTATGCTTTGGGCATTCCTAATATATAAATAATCCATCATTTTAAGACTGTAAAGAAAAACATTTTTTACAATCAATATATTCAAAGTTAAATTAAAAAAAATTAAAAATGAGTAAAGTTATTTAGTAGTAAAAGAAAAAACTACAATGCAGTTTATTATGATCTACAATATTATATAGAAAAAGTTATAAATATATAATTGAGGATTGGTCAAAGTGATATTCTTGAAAAAGGAATTGGTCAAATATGTCGCATCCTTGATACTAAAGTATCACAACTCAAAAATGAGGTTATTTGAGATAGGACTGCCATTCTATGCGCTTTTCATTCTTTTACCAATAACCTAAAATAGAAGGTAATGCACTTTAAAAGTTTTTTGAGTTGTGAATCTTTTATAGAAAGGTTGCGATTGAGTGGCCAAGATCAAATGATGTGGAGGAAATAGAAAAACAGTTTAATCTTTAAGGCTCCTATAACTTTTCAAGGATTTAGTCCATTTCAAGTTATCGCGAAGAAAAAATCATCAAAGCTTATCACATAAAGTCCTACATAAACAAAAGTTGCTATAGCATAAAATTAATAATAATATTTAATTGTTTGCTTTTGTGTAAACTTTACTACATTTTACTATCGAATTTTGAATGTTTATACTTTAGGATATTTAGAAATGTCAGTCAGTTACAGTTGTTATAAATTGCTGTCATTCTTTATTCTAGCAATTTTTTGAACTAAAATTTTATATGGGACAGCTTGTTAGCTGTTAAAAATTCATTATAATTTCAGAAAAATCCCTCCTTGAATCTGTATTACTTTTCATGTAGTTTGCCATAATGTCAGTCAGTAAGTATACTTTTTTTTTTTTTACAACTGATCAAAAATTATTTTGGAAATTCAATTGTAACATTCGATTCAATTTAAACAAAGGCAATAAATCATATAAAAAATAATTTAAAAAATGTATACTTTGTGTGGTATTTTACAAAATATTTATTGATTTGTCTTGTGAATGTCAGTCAGTTATTCATGGAATTGCCCATGATGAAATCTCTGCGATGTTAGCTATGGTTCAACAGCTGTTCATATTTTGTAATGTCATTTCACCACATTGTGATTGCAGCTGCTTCAGCACAGATTATCCATTCAAACAGAAAACAATATTTAATATTGTGGTTATTTTTTTAGTTTATAAAGATTTTAAAATATTGCAGAATACATTCAATTTAATTTTTGTGCAAAAAACTCGATAAGAATGTGCCAAGAAAAAAAACAATTCAGCGCTTAAATATCATAATGTGTTAATTTTCAAGAAACTAAAATTAGTCAACAGCATCAGATTTAATCAGAATAAGGTTATGCTGTAGATAATGGTTCATTTTTAAAAAGTAATTAAAATTTTGTATTCTGATAGTGCGAAATCTTTTGTGAAAACAATTATGATTAAAATTCCTCCACAACATCGTAAAAAAATTAAGTGCTTTATGTCACTTTTTAAATAGATTTGGCCTTGACTGTTTTTCATTTAAAATGAGTGATTTATGACTTTCAGTGATTTGCTAATTTTGTTTTAGTATTTTTGCAGGATTTCCTGCAGTTGTAGTTAGAACTAGGAAGAAGTAACATGAGATAATTTGGCGCGTGTAAATATTCATACAGTTATTTTTTGTTTGTGAATTTTGTTTGTTCCGTGTGATTTTTGAGTCGAAATTTATTGTGTTTGAAGATAATAACACGAATTTGATATGAACTCCACCATCCATCCCAAGAACCCGGTAGGTAAGAAGAACTTACATTTTTATTTATTAGAAAAATATTACTCTGAAAGGCATTTATAATTAGAAAATTGATACCTTTAAATTTTTATGAAAATGTGAAAATTGTTCTTTTTGTGTAAACAAAAGTCATCATACATTTAATAATATAACTTTAGAAAACTTTTACATTACATTATCATTTAACAAAATATCGAAAAGATATCTGCATTAAGAAAACATGTTTATTATTATTATTGTTACAATTTTTATGCTTTATAGAAACATTGCTACATGTTTCAATGTAAAAGCTTCATTTGTAAAGATAATGCGTAGTTGCTTTTGTTGTTATCACTAAAAATTCAATTTTGGAATTCGAAAAACAATTTTTTTTTTATTTTATGCGACAATTACATTACCACAAATGACGAATGATTTTAAACTGTAGAATTTCAACATGCTGTAATGTAACGCATTTACTATATATTGCTTTGTTAGACAAATTACTGAGATAAGCATTAGGCTTGCTCTCGTGTAATCCAGTATTTAATACAATAGTTCTGTCCAAGTAATCAATTGATAAATGAAATACAATACATTCTACTACATTACGCTAAAACAAGGGCACTTCGGAAGCTTAAATTAAGCTGTTGCATGATTGCAATATTGTGTGTTTCAAAGTCAAATAAAATAATATATATATTGCAATAATTTATCAATACAAGAAGATAAATATTTATGTTAGTGTTAGTTTGATAAATTGAGTAATGATTAATAATAACCGGCTATTATTAATAATAACCGTGTTTTTTTGAAAATTTGATAAATATCGCATATTAATCATATTTACCGATTATTATTAATAGTTAACAATAAAGCCCTATGAATATGAATAATTGAGTTTGTCAGGCTAGCATTAGTTATTTACAAGGAAAAGGAGCTTCACTTTTATAAATATAAATTTTCGGGGCGACTATCTTCTTTTAATGTTTTTTTTTATTTTCTTCATAGACGGCACGTAAAACGGTACTCAAAAACATAAAATATTGACAAATGAGCTCTTTTTGCATAATACTAGTGTCACACACCACCAAAACAAGGCATGAACTCACTGCTCACAGCCAACTTCGAATCTCGAACATAACTTCGAATAGAACTTTTTTTTTAAATAGAACTAGTGTTGCAGATTTTTTTAAAACGAAAAATACTACAGCTGCACTTTTAATTCAGCAGAGCTCAGGTCACGTAACGCAAGACAGTTCTTTTTTTTTTTTTTTTTCTTTTTGGAACGGGTAAGCACGTGTTACAAATTTAGAAATTAATATTTCTTTACTAAACCACGTACTATCAAAACCATATGAAATTAATAATAAATAAATAAAAATGCTTGTCATGAGACAAGTATACTCAACAAAAGACCTGTTCATTTAACCGCTTTTTTACAAAGCAGGTGTGAACGAAGTGAAAGGCGCCGTACCGTCGCCGATGGATACCCAGTGACGTAATGTTTTGCTAGAAAACCAGAAGTTGTTACGAATTCCTGATGCGAGGAAGAAAATGTTACTTCCCTGCAAAATAATATTTTTTTGGTGTAAATAGTTAATGCTAGTGTCTGTTCAACTAGATGTGTGTTATGTTAAATAAATAGATAAAATGTCATGAAGATTATCATTTGAAAATTTCAACACGAACACAGTTTTTAAAGTAAACTGTTCTCAGAATGATCAGTTTCAACATGGTGCCGAATTCCCGGCAAAATCGGCTAACTAATATGGATTAGAATGGATTTCCCGATCCGGCAGCGCTATTTCAAGATTACCGGATAGAAACTCGAAGAAGCTCGAATCTCGGCAGAAAAAAGGTACTGTAATTCTTTATTTCCAGTGGCGTAGCTAAGGGGGGGCAAGGGGGGCGTCCGCCCCGGGCGCCGAGGCCTACGGGCGCCAAATTCAGAGAAATTGTTATATATCTATATTGGTGTGGGGGCGCAAAATTTCTTGCTGGCCCCGGGCGCCAAAAAACATAGCTACGCCGCTGTTTATTTCTACGCATGAATTTAGACAAATTAAAGGCTAAGCTTAAAGTTATGAAATCGGCCTTAACAAAATTATTAACAAAGGTCGAGTCGTTTATTGAAGATATTGATTTTAAAAATAAAGATAATATTAATCAGCTTTCGGAATTTTTGAATAATTTGGAGAATAAACAATTAGAATTAAAGGAAATTAATTTGAAAATCGAAGAATAGATCACTGATAATACGGTTTTAGAAACGTTCAAAATAGTAAGTTCAAAATAGTATCGATTATAATGATACTGTTAATGAAACGAAGTTTAAAATAAAAACAAATTTGAAGAAATTTAAAAATGATGTTAAATCGAGAAATGCTAGTTCGTTGTCAAACGCTAGTACGGTTCCTTATGATAGTGCACGATTGCCAGCTGTAAATTTGCCAAAATTAAATGTTCCGAATTTTAAAGGTGATCTTAATACATTTCTTGAATTTAACGATAGTTTTAAAAATACTATTGATGTTAATGATAATTTGACAAAAATGTAGATGATAAAATGTTGAATGTAGATTCTGCCATTGCAGAATTCAGTTTCGCCTCCGATTAGAAAAAAAAACCGATAGAGGTTTTTTTAGAAGGGCGACCCCGTTTAGATTGCAATGAACTAACTTCATTTTTCTTGTCTTTATCAATATAATAGCAAACAGAACGGCGTAAAATACCCAAGTTGAATAGTAATTTCTCTCTGAGACATTGGAATTGAGGAATAAAAAAGAGATACAATTTGACGTGCTACTTCTTCATTGACTAGATTCATCAAAATCGTTCTTTAGTTTAAACGCTTTTTTATAGATTCTAAGTAAAAGGAAATGCAGTTTAACAATAAAATGAGTGGAATCCCGTCGAATTCGACGAATGAATGTTTAAAAGACCCGATCGATTTGGTTTAAAAAAAAGGCGAAAGTAATTACATTATTGAATCAATATATGATAAATATATTTACAAACTAAATGTCAAGTTTGCCACTTACAATTATGCTTGCAAATATTCGCACACCTTCAGTTAAAATTGTTATCTGAGAGCCGGCGAAATCCAGAAATTTTATTTTATATGCACTCACAGAAAAATAGTTTTATTAAAAGAAAAAAAAACTAATTTCATTTTCACTGTGACATTATTTTCACTAATTGAAGTCATCTGAAAGTAAAATCTCAATCTCAGTAACCATAATGAAAAGAAATATTGAAATGCAATATCGGGTACTACCAGGTAATCCCGTCGACCAAAAAATTATCGCCAAACTATAAGATTAAATGCCAATCATGGATGATTGTGAATGTCACATTCAATGACATTAAATACGATTCATGTGTTTAAAATGTCATTAAGTGATTTTTATTTCGACTTTTTATTAATATTTTTATTAATATTCTACTAATTCTTTGTTTTTTCGTTATTTAAAATAAAAATTATGTCAATATGTATAATTTGGCTATTAGTTTGGCGATTTGTTTAATTTGGCGAAATTGGTCGATGCTGATAACAAAGTAAGTACCTAATATCATGATGAGTAAAAATGCGATGTTTTAAACTGTGACGTCATTTTCTCCTCAAATGTTTTTTAAAAGTTACTGTTATTAGTAATAAGAAAAGGCATCCGTAATGAAATACTACCTATTGCATTCGCACCAGTTTATATATATATATATATATATATCACTTTTTTCTGGACACGATAACTTCTATAATTCTTCACCAATCTCCACCAAACTGGTACATAAAATCAAAGGGGATAAAACCTCGGATAAGTTCGTTAATGGGCAAAATCGGACCAAGGAGGTCGGAATAGGGGGCGTTTTTGTGAAAACTGAAAAAACGCCATAACTTCTTATTTAAAGTAGGGATCGAATCGGTTGAAAGTTTGTATTACTTCTTAAAAATGGGCCAAACGTTTATGCATGACATATTTTTGATAAATTTAGAAGTGGGCTCAAGGGGCTAAAAAAACGTGGGTTTTGAGAGAAAGAAAATCATAACTTCGTCACTTTTCAAGATAAAAAGTCCAACTAAATTTTTTGTAAATGTTCTTAAAATTACCTAAAACTTTTATATTTACAAGTTTTTGATAGAACCAACTTTTACCGATGAAAAAAATTAAAAATGAAAAGAAAAAGGGTGGTGGAAAAAGAGAAAAATCCGTCAATTTTTAAGCTATCAAATCTGATTAAATTTATTTTACATTTTCTCAACAATATCCACAACTTTTATACTGACAAGTTTTTCATAGGACTAATTCGTATAGCAAAAAGAAATTAAACAAAAATAAGAGTTGGAGAAAAAACCTCAAATCCAAACTGCTTATATTCTGACTCATTTTTAAATTCATTTTTGATTTTAAACGCATCCAAATGGTAGATCCTCTTATTAAGAAACTGCATAAGGTGACGTATTGGTCAATTTTCTGATAAAGACAGAATATATGACAAAAAAGGCTAACAAAAAGGGTATTTTGAACAGAATTTCTCAAAGTCATCGTGAATGACAATTTAAGGAAATATTCAAATAAGAAATTGCGTTTTTCTCTGACTCGTTTTTAAATCCTTTTTTGCTCTCAAACGCTCCCAGTTTACAGATCCTCTTATTTAGGAACTAGATAATATGATGCATTGGTCAGTTTTTTGATAAAGACGGAATATATTTCAAAAAAGGCTACCAAAAAGGGTATTTTAAACAGAATTTTCCGAAGTTATCGTGAATGAAAATTTAAGGAAATATTCAAATAAGAAATTGTGTTTTTTCTGACTCGTTTTTCAATCCATTTTTGCTCTCAAACGCATCCAGTTTACAGATCCTCTTATTTAGGAACTATATGCTGTGACACATTGGCCAGTTTTTTGATAAACATAGAATATATTTTTTAAAATTCTGCCAAAGTGAGCATTTCGCAAAAATATTTTTCGAAGCAATCATGATTAAAGAATTAAGGATGTATTCAAACAACAAATCGGTTATTTTATGACTCATTTTTAAATTCAATTTTTTTTTCTCAAACGCATTCAACTGACAGTTTTTTGTTATTTAGGAACTATATAACTTACTGTTTTGATCGATTTTTTAATAAATTCAGACTATATTTCAAAATATGTTGTCAAAATGGGCATTTGAGCTGAATTTTTCTTAAGATGATTCTGATAAAACCAGTTTGTGCAGAGAAATGAAATTAAAAATTTTTTATAAACGGCCAAATGAAGTTATTAAAATGGGTTTAACTCTAATTTTTTTTTTTTTTTTTTTTTTTTTTTTTTTGAAATGAGCCTTTTTCGAAATCTACCTCTGCCTATAGGCCAAACCGACAGGGATTTTTTTTCTACTACATTCCCCAACTTAATATTATAAAAAAAATCTCTTATTAAATTTTGTAATTAAATAATTTCTTTCCGTTGCTACACATATAAAAAACTGATATATTATTTTTTTTAATGGTAACTCCAGCAGTTTTAAGCCAATAAAAATTCAAATTATCTCAGATTCTTGATATTTTTGGAATTTACGTCATTCAAAGAAGAAAATGCATATTTTTCACTCACACATTTCACTCTCATATGAACTTTAACTAAGCGTGCGATAATTACATGTGTGTCACTTAATACAAATATTATCTCTGTTGCTGATCAGACACAATTCAAACAATGGAATAATATTTATTTTGTCCATGAAAAATAGCTCCGGGACTCAAAAAATTAGAATTTGTTTTTCTGAAATAAACGAATTTTGATCAAGCTACTAAATATTTCGCGTCCGATTTTATTTTTTCAATTTTTAGAAAAAAAAATACTTTTACGTTAATGATATTAATACTAGTAATTTAAATATATTAATTAGTGTTTAAAAAAATTAATGTTTAAAACATAACAATTATTGTTATTTTGCTTGCTATACAATTCATATTCATATAATAATAGAGAAATGAAGAGTTTTGGACGATATTTACAAAATGTTATATTATAACAAAATTTAACTGACATTACAATTTTCTAATACTAATTTTCGCTTTATTACACTTCATTTTTTCAGAAAAATAACATTTATCTAGAATTATTAAGAGCGAAATATATGTTTAAAACAAAAGAATCACAAACGGTGCAAAGAGATTTAGGCAAACATTTATTTTTATTATTGTTACTAAATGCCCAAACTTTAATGGAGGCATGTAGTAAATGCATAGACACATAGAAACATTATTACATGTAAACACAAGCGGCAAGTGAAGTAATTTTTAAATTAAAATAATGCTTTTAAGAAATGACATGTACCATTAATAGTACACCAGACCCAAAAGGTTTCTTTTTCTTTAACTGAATACCAAAAAAAAAAAAAAATAAAATAAAATAATATAAAAATTTGGAGAATATTAAGCAGATAAAATTATTTATTTTAAACTCATTTAGCTGTACAATATAGCAATACAACATTTTAAAATCCAAAGTATGTATATATGACACATACTATATATTATAAAATTTTAGCTTAAAATTTCAATATATATATATTTTTTTTTTACTTTTCCCACATTATTAGACCAACATACAAATTTCAATTTCTTTTTTCCTGAAAAGTGAAAAACATCATGCAGTAAAGGATTAAATTAAGTTTAAAATTGGATAATTTTAGCAAGCAAACTTTCGTTCAGTATCCATGCATTTCAAATTATCGCGATTTGGGATTCCGTAGTTTGAACTGTTAAAATCATCATTGGCAATATAGCAATAATTAAATATTTTAGATGATAATGAATGTGAGGCGAGTGAGGAAAAGTGAATGGGGATAGCAAACTAGGATAGCTATTTTCAACCTAAATAGTTTTTTCAAGAACAAAATATGCAGATTTATAAAATCATATTACAAAGAGTGGAAAAAAATAGTTATTACAATGTGCATATCATTTTAATGATAATTAACAAAAAGTAAGAGAAAGTTTATTTCATTTAATGTTTCATCAACACATATATATCATAACGGGTTTATTTATACCAGTGTATATTAGTTGATTTACTATAAAATTATGAATCATACTGTTTTATTTACTAATAAATATTATTATGTTAAATAAAATTTGTTCTTACATTATTTAAAAAAAATTTTTTGCTATTTCGTTTGAAAATGGTTATAAATAATAAATAAGATATAAATAGTGAATAATTAATTTTAAACGATGAAATTTCTACAGGCAGAATAAACTCTGTTTCAAATTCAGTATAGTAAATAATCAGTTAAATTTATCTAAAGCAAAAAAAAAAAAAGAAATTTAAAGACAAATTAATTAAATTTTGAAAGTAATTTGTAGATAATAGAACAATACTCAGAAGATGAAAATACGTACTACTTTATTTATTTCTTTTAAACGAATATTTAAATTATATGAATTGAAACGAATACACAAGGGAGAATTATATTTAACAAAACAAATTAATTATAGTAATAATTGTTATTACTTGATTAAAAGCGAAAACATGTTTTAGCAATAAAAAGAATACATTTTGTGAAAAATATTATAAATGATATTTAATGTTTTTTCATTCTTGCTTTTCAGTTGATTAAATATCAAACTAATTAAATATTTTTTTTCTGTTTTAAATAACTGCTATATTTATATCCTATCATCTCATTTTTCTTGCAAAAATAACTTCATTTTTAAAATCAATTAGTCAAGAACATGTTTAGGAACTGATTTTCTTAGTCAAAATGCAACTACATCGATCCAGAAGAAAATTTAAAAATGTACCTGCTGTACTATACAAAGTAGAACAGCAACCACGGCCAATCCCATGAAGGTGGAGTATTGCCACCATAAGAAAGTCAATGGAATTGTATGTAGAGCAGAAATTTCTGTTAAACTTCTATTAAACAATTTATCTCTACAGACACTTCTATTAAACGTCTACATTTATTTCTATAGTTTTTAAAATAACTTATTGAAAAACGGGCCATAATTCTGTTGGATTCGATAAAACTTTTTTTGCAGACCTATAAAAGACATTTTTTTGTACGGGTATCAATGTGCCTATACAGTTTCAGGGTTAGTTAGAAAATAACAATTTGTTCATCAGAAATGTTAGTTTCAGCTTTATTCTAATATGCACAAGTCAATGAGTATTAACACATATTTTTAGTTTAAAATACAGCAGCAGAAACTTAAAATGTTTATAAATTTGTGTAAGAAAATTTAAATTTACAGATATCATAAACGTGACAAAATTTAGTAAATATCGTAAGTTCCGACGTATATACCGCGATTGAAGTAGCTCTGTTTCCAAACAGAAATTTTATTTAATAAAATGTAACTTATTTCTAATGTGTACTAATATGACTTAATTTATTAAGCAAACTTTATGGCTAGGAAAATTGTTTATAAATTAGAAATTGTGGTACTTTATTATATTTTTAGATTATAGCTTTCATAAACCTCCCGAAAACTATCAATAAAATTTGCAGGCGGATCAGATTTTTAATGTATTCAAAGCAATACATAGAGCGTGTAGGATGTAGAATAATATCATATGTAAAACTTACACTTACATAATAACAAGTCGGAAATTTCACATCCAACATAGCAAATGAGGTGCGTTCGTACAAAAAGAGTTTTAAAAATACTCAGTCCTTGGTGTAATAGTATACAATTCTTAGGATACAGTACATTATCCGAAATCTTTGTGTATCCCTGTAAATACTATCTGTTTTCTATTATGCAGGAAATAACCTTTAGTAAACTTCAGCAACGTATAACTAATTCATAAAATATCAAATAAATTAATGTAATTAAAATGCTCTTCAAGAATTTTTTACCCTCTATTCCATTTTTTTTAAATATTTTTTTTTTGGACCTTTAAATTAATAACAAATATTCTTTACATCATAGATTGGGCAGAATCTATGTTTTAGTATATAATTCATAGATTCAGATCAATTTTATTATGTTCAGAAGAGTGTGACAATTAATGCACTTGAAACTAATTATACCATTGGAAGTAATGTAACAGAATATTTTTTATTTTTCAGTAATTAATCTATACATCCAAATTCACAAAATTTGAAAACACTCAACAAAATCTTTCAAATATTATATGTTTTAAATTCCATTTTGGTTGCGTAGTTTTACTCTGTTACATGCGGATAGAAGAACAGACAGGCGGACGGACCGAATGACGACTAAAGGCGTTACTCATTTACATAATTACGAACGCACCTAAAAATTGATCAATTGATGCACTGATAAAAAATATGCATCTAACTGTCCAGTCATTCGACCATTTTGAAAGATTATTTCACCTTTAATATTAAACGCGTTTGACCATATTGTTGACAAAAATCTCATAATAGACTATGTAATAATTTTCTGTACCTAAATAATCATTTTAGAAAGTGCATAAAGTATTAAAAAAATAATAAAAAAAAACACCGTCTATAGCCGTAAATTTATTTTAACCATTTTGTGTAGCGCTGTATTTTGTCTATAAATTCATAAGTATTCTACATTGTATGTTTAATTCAGTAACGAAACACATGTAATAAGAACAAAACTCGCCATGAGTAATTTTCACCAGAAAAATTAGACGGAAAATTTACTAGAATTCTTTTGTTCATATATAAATTTTACCTACAATTTTCTAACTCTGCTTCGTATACAGGTATTTTTTTATTATGGCAAAAAACACGTATAATATAATTCAGCTTGAAAATACTGAAATAATTTAAAAAACATCTATCAAGCAATTAATGCTCATGTTAAATAATATTTACAAAATTTTTTATATAGCCCTGTATATGATCTGTAGCACTTAACAAATTCTCATATTATGTAATATTTAATTATACACAATAGCACTCATAATAACTGAAAACGAATTTCTAATGATTAGGACTAATAAAGGGGAACAATTCTGAACCCTAAACCTATTGTGTTTCCGTGTAAATGAACAATAAATTAGACGCGCATCATATTCTACAAGAAGTATGATGTTATGCATGCCAGTTATGTATATTAATTTCATTCCGTTTGAAAATGGGCAACATAAACTGTTGCTGCGTATTTTAATTGTTCCCAGAGCTTTTGATAGCGGAATGTTTTTCAGTAGTGGTATAAATGAATATTAAATTTTTTCATCCTTATTTTCTCTAGAAAGTGTTTTAACGCAACTTCATAAATGTATATCTATTTCAGTATGCTTGAAATGGTGCAATGTCTTCAAATTGTTCTTCAAACGTTTTTCTCCCGTTAAATTTAATCGTAATAATTTTGGCTGTCCCTGTAAATGAATTAGGAATTCTACAAGCTTTTTCTTTTTAGTTGGCATCGTGATATAGTAATTGTAAACAGCAGATTAAAAATACAGTGCAATTCAATTGTATTTAGAAGAGTTAGAATGTAGTGTTTTAGACAAAACCAAGTAACTGTTATGGACTGACCAGGTTATACTATTGACATAAGCCCAACAGAGAACTTCTGCGAAAAATTAACTGAAGACGCATATCGTTGATTTTTTTAACCCTTCAGCACACGCACCCATTTCTATGATGTAAGCATACGCACTGGATCAATATGACCCGAATTTTTCCGTGAACTTCTCGGTAAAATATTTATAAACAAAATAAATAAAATCAAAAGTATTATTTAAATCGTTTTTTAAGTAACAAGATATATTATTTGTTTAAAAAATCAGATTTCAATGCAAAAATAAGCCCAAAAAACTAACCTTTAATTTTGTGTCTTTTTTCGGCATTCATTTTTTTCTATCGTTTTGAAACGCTTACATATTTAGTACATTATTTTAACGATTTTTTTCTTGAAAAAAGGTGTTTAAATAGCATTACAAGAAACATTTTATATAAAAAATTGTATATTTTTTTATTTTGTACATTTTGTATGCTGGGTAAAACTGACCCATTCACACTAGCCACTATAGAAAAATATCGTGTTTCAAGTTTCTCGTCTCAGGATCCCCTCTTGTTAGACCACCCAGTAAGGTACCGAATGTGGCAGGTGCAAGTTTTTGAGAAATTCCTGAAAATCCTGAGCGTCTGGTCAAAAAATACCTGATGCATGTGCTTACGGTTTAAAATCAGAAGTTTTAACTCTCTTGTTTTAAGTGTTCCTGATCGAGTTTTTAAAGAGATTAGAACAGACGACTTACAAATTCCAACATTTAATTTAATTGAAATTTTGTTATCTATAAAATTTTAGGACATTCTAATTTAAGTTTTATTCATTTTTTTTACAAAGTTTATGACTGTTTAATTTTATTTGTTTATAGTGTTATTATTGTCTTGCTATAATTTATAATTATGAATCGTTTTTAAATTTTTATTCCATTTTTTGATTTGGAAAATAAAAAAAAACAATCTGTTGTCTATAAACATTTGGGATGCGCTGTAGTCTCTAAATAAACATTTTTTCTTTATTTCCCAACACATATGTTAATTTTAATTTTAATTGATTTAAATGATATACAGATCTAATACTTTTCTATTGCTTGTAATATTTTTAAAATTTAATCATAATTCTAAGTATATACAGTTCTCATTTTAAAAAGTTAACCCTTTAAATATCTTATTTTATTGTTGAAAAGGCACATATTTTTATTGAGTTTGACGTTTATTTACATTTTAAAGCAACCTAATAAAGATTAAAAAATATGTTTCGATTAAATTGAAATGAAAAAAAACTTCTTTAAACACCATAAAATAAGTTAACTGCGCAAGGCCTTTCGAAAGAACTTAGTCTTTCTTCGTCAGGCGCAAAAAAGACGTGCGTCCACAATGAATGTAGCGGCACGACTGAAGGGGAATGCGGGAGGGAGAGGAAGCAAGCAGAAGGAACAGCCAATAGGAAAGAAGAAGGCAACAGCCAATCACGGAAGAGCATAAACAAAACTAGATAGACAATGAAGGAGAGGAAAGGAAGAAGGGGGGAAGGGAAATGGGAAAAAAGCGGGGTAAATTAAAAAATTAACTAAAAGGAGAGATTAAAATGAAATAAAATGTACGCAAAAAATATATAAATTAGTAATAATAAAAAAAAATAATAAAAAATAAAAAAAAATAAATAAATAAATAAAATAAAATAAAATAAAATAAAATAAAATAAAATAAAAATACATAAAAATAAAAAATAGTTTACAATTATAAACACACATGAATATACCTGAAAAATAGTATACATAATATATATAAAAATAATAATAATAATTAAATAATAAACTTAATTATGAAGCAGTGCTGAAAAGATTCTTCCAAGCAACGGAGAGGGTTTTAGAATCAGATTTATCATTAACAATAATGTCACGATTAATATAAATAGCTAAATTTTCAAGAAAGTCTAACTCAGAGGAACTATTGGCATTAAAAATAATTTTAGCAGTTTGAAAATTGAAACTATGGCCGGAATCCCAAGAGTGTTTAGCAACAGAAGATTTAGAAATTTCTTGATTAATGACATACCGAGAGTGTTCTTTTAGGCGTTTTTCGAGATTTCTTTTAGTTTGACCAATATACGATAAATCACAGCCATTACAAGGAATATTATAAATACCCCATTTTTGAAGGTCAGGGACAGAACATTTCATGGAAGGAAATTTTAATTTATTAACTGGTTTAAAGATAACATTAAAATTGAAACGTCTTAAAACTTTAGCTAATTTAAAACATAAAGGAGGATAAAAAGGGAGGACGACCAAATTATCAGGTTTACTTTTATCAATATTAGAAAGAGTGGAATTGTTAGGGGGTCTATTGAATTTGCTCACAGCAGTATTAATGATAGAAGGATTGAATCCACGTTTTACAGCAACAGATTTTAAGTGATTGAGTTCATTCTTAAGAGATGCAAAATCGGAACAAATTTTGAGAGCACGATAAACATAAGTATAAAAAACACCGATCTTTTGATTGACAGGATGATTTGAGAGAGCATGGGGTGGATTAGAGACAGAAAAAGGTTTTCTATAAACACAAGTTTTGAAAGAAGAATCACATTTGGTAACTAAAACATCAAGGAAAGGGAGTTTATTACAATTCTCTAACTCAAAAGTAAACTGAATATGAGGATCAATAGAATTGACAGTTTGAAGAATTGTAGAAATATCAAATGGATTATCCAATAGGACGAAAGTATCATCAACATAACGAATCCAACATTTAAAATTGATCAGATTTAATAATTTATCTTCAAAGTAATGCATATAAATATCACAAAGAATGGGGGATAAAGGATTACCCATACTTAAGCCTTCTAGCTGTTTGAAAAATTTATTATCGAATTGAAAAGTAGTAAGAGTTAAGCAAATTTTAGTTAAATTAACATAATCTTTGACCTCAATATCCGAGAAAAGAAATTCACGTAATCTTTTTTCCAAGCAAGAAAGAGCGCCTTCAATCGGAACATTAGTAAATAAAGATTTGACATCAAGAGAAAGCATAGAACAATTCGATGGATTAATACTTTTTAATTTACTAACGAAATCATAAGAATTTTTTACAGTATGAGAATTAGCAATGCAAAAAGGCGAGAATATGGAAGCTAAAAATTTGGCAAGAGGATAAGTAACAGTACCAATATTAGAGACAATAGGTCTTAAGGGAATATTGGTTTTGTGAACTTTGGGTAAAGCATAAAAACGAGCACAAATGGGTGCAGAAGGAATAACACAATGTTTAGTGCTGTCATTTAGAACAACAGAATTCTTAACAGCTTTAGTGAGAGTGGCAAGATGCGAATTAGTGGGATCTTTTTTAACTTCAATATAAGGACCTACAGATAAGAGAGCATGAACTTTATCAGAATAATCAATTTTATCCATAAGAACAATTTGACCCCCCCTATCAGCTTTAGTAATAATAAGATTATCATTGGACTTAAGCTCATTCAGAGCAATATGCTGAGGACGTGAGAGATTAGGTTTATATTTAGAAACATTAGAAGAAATAGTATCAGCAAGAATGTGACGAAGGGTTTCTTTTTGAAAAGGAGAAACTTTACTATGTATAATATTGTTAAATATTATTATAATTACTAACTTTACTATGTTTAATATTATTATAATTACTAACTTTACTATGTTAACTTTTAGGATGTTATTTTTGTATTGAACCTTACATACAGGACTATTATAAATAAAATTCAGCTATTCAAAAGTTTCTAGAGATAGTAATAGGACTTCAAATGAAACAAAATTTTCCCGGTATCTATAGTTAAACAAAAAATTGCAAGTTAAACTCTGAAACTTGAAAATCTCAGCGGTATGTGAGACGCTAACAGCAGTTAAGGTTTAACAAAAATATTTATTACATATAACTCTAGTTATTATAAAACTTCACATGGTTAAAATATTACATTATGAATGGTTAAAACCATGCAATGTTTCTTATATTCATATTTAAGCGGGACTTTTTAAGCAAAGAGAGACACAGGGTGTTATATTCTGTTGAAGCTCCCCCTCACTCCTTTTTCTTTCACTTTCACAAAAAAATCAATATTTTCTATCGCATAGAATGTATACATGGGAATATAAATACTGATTCTAATAATCCGTGCAGTGTTTCTAATAATTCTATTTAAATGGTCATTTTTAAGCAAAACGTAGCTAAGAATCTGATATTCTTTTGCCTCCTCCCCCTGCCACCACCACAGCTTTCTTTTTCTTTCGGAGTCACA
This sequence comes from Maratus speculifer, assembly GCA_964019185.1. NCBI lineage: Eukaryota > Metazoa > Arthropoda > Arachnida > Araneae > Salticidae > Maratus > Maratus speculifer. Next base: position 168,886,012 of record OZ025292.1, read on the forward strand.
AACAAATTGTACATTTTCAATAGCTTAGATTGCAATTTGTCCATTTCTAGAGCTGTAGAGTTTGTATTTTTAGAATTGGGCAATCTACATGCCATTATTCCATCTTATTTTATAGTTTTGTTTGCATGGCATTATTACCCATATAGGTGGGTATTAACGCCAAATAGCACTAGTCAAGAAAAAACGCCATTACATTTTATGAATACATATCTGTTAAATTATTTTATTTTATATAGATAGTTAATGAGTTGCTGTATCAGATCCTATATTTGTTTGAAAAATACAATCTAAAACTAAGCCGTGAAAATTGGTAGAACCTTAACGTGGCGTTATTACGCCAGGGTACCTTATTATCCTCTTCAGTCCTGATGTGCTTGCAGGCGAAACCAAATAACACCCTTCAAATTCATTTGAATGCTTCTAGAATTTTTAAAATTACTTCTAGAACTTTTAAATAAATGCTTCGGTATCGGAAGCATCAATATATATATTGATTCACCTTTGGAGATGTTTTATAGTAATTTTAAACTAGTTTTTGTAATAATTCGCAATATTTGTCTATGGACTGAAGAGGTTAAAATTAGTAGTTTCACCAGGGGACGCAGCGTCCTAAAAATTTTCGCACTTGTCTACCAATATTTTGAATCAAAAATCTTTCTGTCAGATTCCTTTAACATTTACAATGAAATTCTGCAATAAGTATTATTGTTTTAAGATTGTGATAGGAAACAGCGAAAATTTTAGGGACGCTGCAACCACTGAGTTTCACCCGTTATAATAACGGGTTTCAGCAAAGAAAAATTGAATCAAAAAAGCTATATAGATCATTTTTGCCTCATGTTTTAGGGCAATACGAAATTTTCCTTGAAATTCCTTACCGCATTGTTGAGAATGAAGCAACTCCATTGCTTTTTTTATATTTCCCAATGTATAAGATGATATTTGAATTACTAAGGACTAATAATTTTAATTGATCATTTATCAAACGATTTGATAAAGAATGATAAAACAATATGGAGCACATTAAAATAATCAATGGAAGATTATCTATTTAACAATGCATAAAAACTCGCCGAATAGAACTTTAAAAAAAAAACTCATTCTTCCATAATCGAATTTAAATCATAATACAGAACTTTCTTCCACCCTTCTATAATTGAGCAATATAAAACGAATGTAGTAAAACCCTGATAACTTATCTAACTAACATTGCAAGTTCCTGTCTAAATCCGCTATGTAGAACTCAAGTTACAAGCAGCCTGAACTATATACCCACGTTTATATTGTGTATAAGGAAGACTAAGTTTTTGCATCGTCGCACAAGTTTTGATTAATTAAAGAAATACCAAAACGTTTGTAAGATATAATTAAAAAATCTATCGTTGGATTAAAAAAAAATGTAATCTTCTATAAGTTGAATTGGAGGAAAAAACTTGTATTAAGCGAAATATACGCTACACAAACTTTTAAAAACATGATTAAAATATAGATTTATTCTAAATAATTTTTAAAAAAATCGCTATCTTGATGTAATCGATGTAATCGTTCTTATTAAATTCTTGTTATGTCGTCGATATTCGAAAGCAGCTTCAAAGTAAATAAACGATGCAACGTAAATGTGAAGTTTATGAAACTAATATCAAACTGCTTTGCTATAAGTAAATATTATCGAAAGTATTCAGAAAACCAGAAGCATCTGACCTTTCTATAATGCTTCGGTATGTTCTTAAGATCAAAACAACATTATTACTGAATATATTAAATTCTTCTCATGTATTTACGACGCAAAGTCAGTAGGAAATTTATCTAAGCAGCGGAAATTAACCTTCTGTAGAGAAGAACTTAGTGTATTCATTACAAGTACTTCAAAGACCATTTAATGTTCTCAAGCGTTTTAATTTATATAATGGAAGTACAAAAAGCATCATTAAGATCTTTATAAATGATTTGAGTTAATGAAATGTGCATAAAATAGTTCAGTGTTTAATTATATATTTAGTAGATTATTATAACTGGAACCCTTTTGATTTGTACTCCATAGAAATAAGTAGATTGGTAATTTTTACATAAATCATGTTTCGGAGATTATCACTCACAAGGAAGGTCTCCATATCAACAGAGCTCAATTAGATTGTAGTTAATTTTGAGATTGAAACAATTTTAAATAATTTAAATTTTGCTTTACTTCATAAAATTTCACAGTTAATTTTCATTCTAAATGCATTATGACAAAAATATAGTTAAAACAAACTAAACGTGACAAAACTAACATTATAAATAAAATTTCTTTTAAAAAGTTCAAAATGAAACATTTTTACCTTAAAAAAAATTTGACATAAAATAAGTATTTTTTGAAATTTTATTTCGTAGCCAAACGATGATAAATCGCCAAATAAAAGAAACGCTTATTATTTTTTACGAACATTCTATCAGGGTTCCGCCAAAATTTTTTTTACAAACATATATATCCACATGAGAAGAACATGCAGCAATTCTTTCAGAATTTTCTGAGTATGCCCGTATGGAGACCTTCCTTGTCAGTCTATTGTATTAACCATTTTTCTCTATGTATAAGCAGTATTTTCACTGATGTCCGTTGCTATCTTCCTAACATCGGAAGGGCTGCTGCTATATTTAGAAAAGTGGTGTCTAAGTATAGTAAAGTAGCAATGCGCTTCTGAATGAAAGCGCCTGCATCGCCACCTGCTGCAGAATTTTTGATTTAGGATTTCTAAATCGTAAACGGCGAGAGGTAAGGAAAAAGTGATTTGCAGTGTTGTAGAGCATTATCGATTTAGTATGAAAAGATTCATTGTCGAAATTAATGCGAAAGAGAGAACGGTTAAAATGCATATTCAGATCATTGCTCCACGTTTAACATGTTGGAGTATAGCGGGTACATATTGGCATAAGCGAGCGTAATAAATGCGCTTTTTAAGATTCTATTATTTACATTAATGTCCAGAAGGTGTCTTTTCAGTGGTGTAGCTAAGACAGGTGACATCCCGGAGCCGCAATGGTGGTACCACACGATATCCCACGATTTTCCTATTACAGCCACTCTCCTAAGACACCGCATTGGCGACTCATGACTCATCTCATAGTCCGCACATGTTTAATCGGGTCCTAATATGCAGAAGAAAATTATTTCTTGTAAAGTTTGCTTTTTCTGATAACTCTTTAGATAGGTAGTTTTGCGTTACCCGGTACATATCTTACTTAAACACCCTATTCTGTATAAAATTTCATATTCTAAAATAAGAATATATATATATATTAACGTTCTGTTCCGCAATGCGCTAGGATTTTCATTTTATTTTAGAATTCACTTCTAAAACCTTTCAAGATTATATATATATATGTTTGCAAATTAAGATTTAGTGTCACCTTTTAGAGGGTGACACGAGGGCTGAAGAACCCCTTCTGCCCTAGTTAGCTACTCCACTGTGCCTTTTCGCACTAAATCACTGATGCTCTACATTTTTTGTAAATCGCTTCTTTCTCTTTCTCTTTCAGTTTTCGAAATTTTAATGACAACTCAGAAGTTTTACGTCACATGGCGCCATAAGCATTTTTAAACAGTAGCACATGACTTTACTATACCTGGACACAAATTTTATTAATGTATAACCAGCCATTCAGAATTTAAGAAGTAGGCGAGTTCCTTAAGAGGGCGTACTGGATATCGCTCAGAAAATGCAATAAGTAGGTTAAATTTACGATGATCTATCTAATGTAAAACTGAAAAAAATAGATGAAGCAAAATATAAAGAACACCTTTTTATGCTTTCATATCAGATTTTTTTAAGTAATGTAACCAAGTTCTATAAAAGGTTTCATATTTAATATTTTAAACTTTTTTTCATTTTATCTTCCTCAAAATAAAACACGCAATCATTATTATACTACCTCTGACAATAAAGTTCGGTGAATAGTCTTGTAACATTAATGTAGATGAAATATTAACGAAAGTTACTGTACCATCCTCCGAAATATTCACCTCCCATAACTATGCACCGCTGAGATCTGCTATACATGTCCTGGAAAATTCGCAAGAAATCTTTTTTGGGGATCGAGTTTAAAAGATTCGTCACGTTTCGTTAGATGTCAGCAACAAGGACAAATCTCTTTCAAAAATTGTTCGAATCGTAGAAATAGGAAGAAGTCTGAAGGTTTGAGATCTGGTGAATACAGTGGATGTTTAATTTATACCACCCCTCATGAATTTTTTTCGGTATCTTTAAACTGATCTTTTGTTCTTTCATTTTCCTGTTCTCAGTTAAGAACCAACATACTGAACAAGCATTTTGTGAAATACGTCTTACGCAGAACATAAACGACCCTCAACTGAACAAAGGTGGGAAAAGATGGTCAACTATTGCCTCTGTGCAGGTGCAGTGTTTTGTTTCTTCAGTGTTGCTAGTTCGGCCGTTCTGAATTCATTCACCGAACTTTATTGCCAGAGGTAGTATATTTTTTATTTTAAAGAGTTTTTAAATCAAAAACAGAATTCATTGCGATACTGATAGCCGAAAATTTGGAGAGAATTGCAATACGTTTGTCAACCAAATATCTCCTTCTGTGCATTTTTAGAAGAAAGTAGTATTACGAAGAAAAAACAGTAGAAAAATTTTTGGATAATACACGTGTAAAAAAATATTCATACCTCAAATATTTAGAGAAAGATATAATTAATAAATCATAATTAGCTCACAGATATTTATTTTTCGCTTAACACCATGCAATAGACATAAAAGCTAAACAAAGATGAAAATACAAAAACAAATATAAAATATATTACATGAAATTTTAAAAGTTCACTGTTTTACTTAATCGGTCAACAAATTGGTAAAAGGCATGTTACATGTTAGAGATTAAATATATACATTTTATTTCAGACTTCTTCACACTTTAAAATTTTTTTAAGATCTCATCAGGAAATATTTTTAATAAGTAAATTATATTTATTTATAGAAATATTTTACACCGTTTTGAAAATGCGAGAGCCATAGTTGAAAGTAGAAACAATAGTTTCTGGGATTGAATATAATTAGAGAAAATATAAATTATATTTAAATAATGTTTCATTTTTTATATTTTATTATATTACTCTGTTTTTATACGTTACTTTCCTTTGTAAATACTACCTGGGGAGTCGAAGTAGCATTGTTTCAGATTAAATTGGGGAGAAAAAATATTTATTTGCCGTACCATGAAATTTAATATGATGCATTCCTCAAGTATTCAGGATAATGAACAATAAATTAGGAATGCTACACGTTAGTGCGTCGTACTTGATTGTTTTTACACAGGATTTTTATGAATTCTCTAATAGTGGATGGTAATAATTATATGTTTGGAATATGATTTTTGCATAATCAAAATCTATTATGATATTCTGACTGAGAGAACTGTGTATTAACGACAAAATTTTAAATTTGTTTTATGCTCTTTGATTCTGTCTTTGAGTTTTCTCTGGGTCATACCTATGTATTCCGTATTCTATTGCTATCATTTCTAAAAAATGCTCATCTACCAACGAAGCAATGTATGTAGGATGGAAGAGGCTACTGGAGTCGTTTTGCTTCAGTTTACCTTTAGTTGAAGTCGATAAGTCGATACATCTTATTGCATGTATATTCAGCAAGAAATATGATTGGGTTGGTTGAATGAACCAGAGGGTAAAGCAGTTAAAAAAGCTTAAAGCCATACATTTTTTTATATAAATTAAGTAAAATCCTAAAAAACAAATTGGTAAATATCGAAATGAAACAATAAAAATATAAAAAATAAGGGTGAAAATGTTTTAATTTTGATAAAAAGAATTGAGAAATAACAATATTGTGGGATGTGTTCGGTACTTTAAATATAGAACTGAGATATTAAAATCACATTTTTTATTATAGACGGCACAACACACATTACACTATATACAAATCGCATGACGAAGCGCCAAAAAATCAATTGGACATGCAAAAAAAAAAAAAAATATTATAGAGCTAAGAACATCTCCCAGGAAGATGTATTTTGAACACACATCCAAATTTTATTCTCTATGCCATAATTACTTCACTTCATGTTTTTTTAATAAAGGGCAAAATATATCATGATATTTTGCCGAAAATGGCAATAGTGCCATCTATAGATTCTGCAAATTTAAGGAAGGCCGTCATTTTGTTGCAGTATTAATAATTGTAAAGGTATGATTTCGAAAAATACCATAGAAAAATGAAGGGATACGATGAACAACTTGATTAACCAACGAAATTAGAGGAAGCGACTAATGAAATTCATTCGAGACATTAAAAACAACGACCGTCTGATACGGAAAAGCAGACATTTTAGAGAGGTTATTTTTCGCTTCCCAACTGGAAAGAGGAAACAAGGCTAACGTAGGAATTTTAGGTACAAATGGTCATCTAATTCATTTTTCGGTGTTGGATATATTTTCATAGAAATTCTCTTTTAATTTTCTTGGTGGACAAACTATTAAATTGTATTTCAATAGAGCATAATAGGGACCTTTTTGTAGAGGTCAGGAAAACTTTTTTATATCATTTATTTATTATTAAAGTTTTTGATATTTTCGTGAAAATACAATTCATACTATAAATTTATTAAAGCCCTTTTTATATGCTATATCACGTGCGGAATTAATCTCTGTTTCTATATATATATATATATATATCGGATCATATTTTAAAAATTCGACGAAATTAAAATTTGTTATCTGCATTTTTATATAAAAATGGTGAAAGGAATAGGTTATAGAAAACCAACACATCAAATAATACGATCTCACATAGCAGATTTTCACCATTTTCATCATTATTTTTAACTGACTATAAATTATGATCTTATACTTTTCTAATTTAACTTTATTTTATTTTTGTTTATTAATTTTTAATGGAACTTTCTCCAGTACATTTGGGATTAATGGGGTATTGTGCACCTTTTTTAAAGCTAAAAAGCTTAGACATTTCTAGCTTGTGTGAAGTTCTTGCTCAACTTTTTTAAACATGTGGTTTACAGTGTTACAATGTAAAAAAACAGCTTAACATTTTAACACTTTCTCGCTTAACTTAAATAAATGATAAAAAAAAATATTTTTCTAAAAGTTTTTTTAATTTATTTTTATGGATTGTAGTAGACATAAACACTTGTGTAAAAATTTGTTACATATGATAAATTAGTATAAAATGCAAGATTAAAATTAATGTGAGTGGGCGTGGCTTCCCATTCGTGTGGATTATTCGGCTTTTCAGGTGCGTTCTTAATTATGTAAATACGTAGCACCTATAGTTGTCGTTCAGTCGTCCGTCCGAATATAAGAATGCAAAAACTACCCAACTGAATCGTTTTAAATTTAAAATATATAATTCTTACATAATTTTGTCGAGTTATTCCAAATTTTATGAAAATCGGATGCATAGATCAATTACAGGAACATTCAAAACCATTCCATTACATTACGGTCAATGGGGGAGAAATTTCAAATGCATTTTAGTCGTTTTAAACTTAAAATACATAATTATTACCTAATTTTGTCGACTTATTTCAAATTTCATCAAAATCGGATGCATACTTCAATTACAGGGACAATCAAAAGTATTCCGTTACATTACGGCCAATGGGAGAAAATGTTTCAAATTCATTTTAATGGTGTTACACTCATTCGAACATAACAAAATTGATATGCATCTATAAAGTACATATTATAATATGCATTTTGCATAATCTGTTGTGCAAAGAACATTTGTTATCGATTTGCAAGACCACACAAAAGTATTCTATTAGGATATAGGGAGAACATTGTTTGTTGCGCATTTTAATTGTACTTAACAATTTACAATTTTGTGAGATTGATAGATGAGAGTGATATTTTTTAAAATTTCATTATCTTACGAACGCATCTCATTTGCTACGCTTCACGTGCAATTTCCAACTTGTTTTACATACATTATTGCTTGTTATGCTAACATATTTTTATTTGTATTTTTTATTAAAAACAGTTAAACATTTTAACAGTTTCTCGCTTAACTTAAATAAATAATAAAAAAATATTTTTCTAAAAGTTTTTTTAATTTATTTTTATACGATCGCTATTCCTATAGGGGAAATTTAGAATATACATTTCCATGCTCTGAAATACAACACTAAAAAAAAAGCATTTTTGTAAAGCTTAAACTTTCTAAATATTGGCACTTTTCTGTCATGAGAAACACATACAAAAATACACATAAGACAAAATGTTTTAAATGGTATAACTCAATATCACATTTAGTTAAGTAAGATGTTAACACTAATCTGTTCTTAACTTTATATTTATTTAAAGATGAAAGATGGGTAAAATAATGTTTTTTTTTTAATACATTATAGTACTTTATCACCACATGTGCTTATATGAATTTACTTACTCTATTATTAATTTAATTAAGTATGTCATTTTCCCTTTATTACCTTAAATTTACATGAAATATCTTTTAATGACTATATCTTTTAAGCAGCATATTTAGAAACACCAGCATGTGACGAAATGCTTTATTATTTCTAAGTAGTTTTTGACAGTCACTGTAATTAAAGGAAATCATATGTCATTCAAATATAGTTAGTGTATGTTTATTATTATTATTATAATGTTAATATTTATAACTATCTCATTATAAAGATTTTAATGATATTTAGCAGTCTTCATGTTATAAATTATTAAATATACTTTTTTGTTTCTATTGTTTCACAATATATTATTCAGAATACTTTCAGTGTGAAAAGAGACGAATTTAAAAAAATAATAATAATTTAATTAGATATAGATGATGCGGATTTTAATAACGAAATAATGTTTATATTCAGTAAGTTTTTCGCACTTAACACCATAGTTGAAAATTATGAATTAGGTTTCTATGTACATACAGGGTGTCCAGTAAATGACTGACCCATTTTTAATGTAAATAACAAAAGAACGTTTTGAGTTAAAAATGTCCGACTTGTTGTATTATTATTATTAGATTATTAATAAATTTTAAACATGCAATTTGTTAATATAATATAATAATATTTAAAATAATATCTCAGTCTCAGGATTGAAGTAGTTAACTATAATACAGATTGTTCAATCATAAATATTATTTTAAATCTCTTTCCAACCAACATATCCTATTTCTAAAGCTGAGTCGACAGTCAATTCAACATATAGATTCAGATTCAGCCGAAAAGCTCATACCTATGAAAATTGGAGTCATGTCTGTATTCAAACAGGGTGTTGCCGCCTTCACCATATTTTGGCGGAAATTCGAACTATAGTAACAAAATGCATGTTTAAAAATTTATTGATTTTCTAATAACAATGCAGCAAACCGCGTATTTTTATGTTAAACCGTTTTGTTGTTATTTACATTCAAAATGGGTCAGTCATTTACTGGACACCCAGAATTCTAACTTGTGTCAATATGCTCGGCTTGTCATATAATTAATATACATTTTTGGATCTTATTCTGGTCTGTATATTTCTTTACAGGGACACTCAAAATAATCCATCACATTATGGTCTGTATGGAAAAAATCATTTATGAAAAAATCATTTATGGAAAAAATCATTAAAAAATTAAATGATTATGATTTATGAAATGACTACATAATATTTAATAGGATTCTTCTCATGACATAATTGGGAAAAGTTTATTATTTCCCCCTCAGATATACAATTTGAGTTATTATAATGCCATGAACTACGATCTAACTCATTCGTAGCTTCCGAAGATATGCTACTCAAATTATTATTTAGTATTATTAACAGTTTGAAAAATTTTGGGAAACTGTTTATGAATTGGGTTTGTCTGTCGTTTGAAGCTCTAACGCTCGTAAATATATTTTTATTGCCAAGTAATTTTAATATGATTTAAAGGTACACTAGGAAATGTTTGGTATTGAAATGAAAATTTGTGGAGTATCATTCGCTTATGGGGATGTCCATAATTACTAAGTTGCTATATAATCTATTTAGAAAAAACCGTTCCCTTGCCAAGCATCTTTCTGTTGTTACACTACTTTAAATAAATATAATAATCGGTACAAATCATTTAAGTGGACTGAAAATTACTTTTTAACCTCTTCAGACCTGAGCATAAAATAACTGTACAAATATATATTTATCGCTTTTGCATAATCGAAATGACACGCTAGATCACAGAAAGAGTCATTTTTATGAAATTAGTACTTTAGGGTAATGGTAATTTGGGTTTACAAATATGGGTATAAAAGTACTAATCCCTTTAAAACATCAGTTTATCTATCAGTAATATAAATTTATGCAATAACAAAATTAAGGTCTTTAAACAAGTAAATGATCAGCAAATTCTCAAAATATTTATTGTAAAACATTTAAGTTAAATAATCATGAATATTTCTTACTTTCTTGGCCCCAATGTCTTAGGGGTATTTTCGAAACTCGGATGAAAATAATATTTATTTTACGAAATACTATTCATCAATGCTGGCACTTATTGATTTTGTTTTAAAGCAAAAAAACATTCAGCTGTATAGAAGTGAAGTAAAAATGCAAAAAAATTAAACAGTTTAGTTTTCATGAGGAAAATAATGGAGGTACACATTTGTGTACTTCAGGTCTGAAGAGGTTAAGAAGTATAGAATAAATTGTATTTATAGCTGTTACCCGTGACTTTGTTCATATAAAATTTAAAGAAGAATTAATTGATCATGCAAGCAAAAAAAAAAAAAAAAAATCGATGATTAAAAGCATGTGTAATAAATTTTTTATCGCGATTTATAGTAAATAACTTCTGATTTGCCGATTTTTTTGCTGGTTGAAATTTTCCTTTCAGCGATATATACAAATAGATCTTGAATACTTTTGTTCAAGCCCTGTAGTTTACCTAGTGCCTTTAATACACGAAACTATTTTTCTAAAATTTCGTTCAAACAAATATTCCTTATCACAACCTAAGTTACATTTTCAGAAATTATCATCCGAAGGCAACCATGTATCCAGTTCTTTGCGTGACTCTGTATAGCATTTTATCTATATACTACAAACGTGTCTTAGTTTATTCAATGCATTTTAAAATAAAAATTCATATTTTATTTAAAAACCATCCTTAAATAAGTTACGCTCATATTCAGTAACCTTTCCGAGATCTTTTGTGTAACCCTGCATAACTAATATCTAAAGTGTGTAACTATTATGTATCTAAATTGTGCAAATATTAGTATCCATACACACTATTTAATAAGCATTCATTTAGTGAAACTTAAAAGCACACATCACAATTCAAATTGCATTTCATTCATGTAACAGTCATCACGCATTATATACAGTACTTCAGACAGAATATACACTATTTGAAATCTTTTGTGTTTCCCTGTAAATGCTATGCACTTCTTATTATGCATGAAATAACTCACATTAAGCCTCAGCAACATATATCAATTTGATTATACCTGAAATCGTTTACCATAATTAAAATATGTCCCAAACTGTTCCTCCCTTTAATATTATGCAGTTCTTCTGTGTGACCCTGTAACTGAATAATAAGTGTCATTTTCACTGCATACTTTACAGAATGCATATTTTAATACACTTTGTTAGATACATATAAATTTGAATATGTTTCATAGGGTGTAACATCGTTAAAATTCAATTGAAACTATTTTTCCCTATAATTCCGTAATGTAAGGAAACTTTTTGACTATCCCTGTAAATAAACTTACCATGGTAGAAACTTCATTTTCTATAGGTATTCGTGCTAAGGTAAACGTTAATAACGAACAAGAATTTCATGGCAATCCGAGTATATTTACGAATGTTAGAAAGCGGCTAAACGGACAGACGAACCGAAAGCATCATAACTTTTCAAAATGTATTGGAATGTGTTAAAAAAGAGATTAAAAAATATATTAATCAGTAGTTTTATTTTCCGCCTTTTTCGCACAAAAATTTTCTTCCATTGATAATTATAAGTTTTGAATAAAAATTTTCATTTGTAACTTATAATTGTTGTTTCATTTGTATAAGTATTAATTAGCATAAGTAAAGAATATCTCTCATTCATTTTAAATATGACGTTATTATTTATCTAGCTTCATTAGCTACTGATTTTTATTCCCCTTGTATTTTTAACGACTACTAGAAAGCACCTGTTTTATTTAAACTATGACGTCACATTTTTCAATGTGAAATATTTTGTTAAAAATATAATTAATAAAAAATATAATAATCCTTTTTACTTATAATTTCTGTCGCCATTTTTGACCCAAAAAATTTTCACAAACTAAAAAATATCCTTGTTAAATATATTATAAAAATACACCTTTTATTTTTATTTCAAGGATGGCGTCATATTTATTTTCTTTTACATTATTATTTTTTTTCGCATGGAAATTGTTTAACTGAAGATTTATTGCCGTTGAGAAATTATTATTCCAGATTTTGATTTTCTTGGCAACGGGAAAGAAAATTGATTAAATTTTATCTAAAAAAATGCCAACTGATTCTATATGAAAAACTAGTTGGATGTCCCAATCCCAAGACTTTCTTCTATCTCATACGTACATTTTAATACTAAAAAAATAGTTACACATGTTAATGCTTTAATAATTTTAATTCAACACTATACCTTCTATGATTTTCATCATAAATTTCTGCTTCAGTCAATTAATCGGAGTAAAAAAGAATTCCCGTCTCTGCACGAGCCGATGGACAATAGAATGATAGGCAGTTTTTTTTCAAATTCAGGGAGGACCTACTTTCCACACACAAAAATAATCATACAATAAAATTTTAGTTTAGTTCTAGGCATAACTTCATACGATTTTTGATGGTAAAATAATAAAAATGGCACGGACATCGTTATTATAGCGCTCCCTTTATGTGCATTTTTTTTTCAAATTCAAGGCGGACCTATTAGCCATAGCCAAACACATGCACAAAAAAAATCGTTCAACTCTATGCATAACTTCATACACTTTTAAGTGGCAAAATATTGAAAATGGCACAAAAATCGCGATTCCGGCGATTTTTTTTTCAAATTCAGGGACGACCATCTAGCTATAGTCAAACACTTACACAAAATATTTGGTTCAATTCTATGCATATCTTCATACATATTTAGATGATACAAGATTGAAAATGGTGCAAAAATCACTATTGCAGCGCCCCCTTCCGGCGGATATTTTTTTAATTTAAGGAGGACTGACATAGTCATATACTTACACAAAAATTTGGTTCAATTCGATGCATAACTCTATACACTTTTAGTTGGTACAATATTGAAAATGGCACAAAAATCGCTATTGCAGCGCCCCCTTCAGGCGGAAAATTGCAAAATTTAAGGAAGATCTTCTTGGCGTTGCAAAAACATTCACAAAAAATTTGGCTCAATTCTATGCATATATGCATAAACTTTTTGATGGTAGAATGGCGACATACAGACATACGGACAGACAGACATTTTCTAAAAACAAGTTCTTTAGAATCTCTGACACCTAAAACATGTAAATCCCTCAAAAACTGGAAATAAAAAATATTTCGATTAGAATACTTTCTTCTATTGGAGATAGAAGAAAATAATAATGAAATGTTGAATTATTATTTAAAATATTTAAATAAAACAAACTAGTTGCATGGGCCAATCCTAAAACTTTCTTCTATCTCATACGAACATTTTAATTTAAAAAAAAAAATATTTACTTATGTTAATTCTTTAATAATTTTAATTTAGTACTATACCAACTTTTATTTTCTTCTTAAATATCTGCTTCAGTCAATTAATCGGAGTAAAAACGAGTTTCCGTCTCTGCACGAGCCGAAGGACAATAGAATGATAGGGAGATTTTTTTCAAATTCAGGGAAGACCTACTTGCCATACCAAAAAATAATCATACAGAACAGTTTTAGCTCAGTTTTACGCATAACTTCATGTACTTTTAGATGGTACAATATTGAAAATAGCAGAAAAATCGCTATTGCAGCGCCCTCTTCCGGCTGATTTTTTCAAATTCAGGGATGATTCAACTCAACTAACAATAGCCAAACATTTACACAAAAATTTAGGTTCAATTCGATGCATAATTTCATACACTTTTGGTCAGTACAATATTGAAAATTGCACAAAAATCATGATTGCAGCGCCCCCTTCAGGCGGAATATTTCAAAATTGAAGGAGAACCTGCTTGCTACAGCCAAAATTATTCACAAAAAATTTGGTTCAATTCTATGCATATTTGCATTTGCTTTTTGATGGTAGAATGGCGACATACGGACACACACACAAACATACAACCAGACATACAGACACACACAGAGACATACAGATATTTTGTAAAAACATGATTTTTGGAATCTCTGACCCCTAAAACGTGTAAAGCCGTCGAAAACTGGAAGTCGAAAAAAATTTCGATTACAATACTTTCTTCTATATAAGATAGAAGAAAGTAATAAAATATAGTCCATGTTCATTTCCGGGCTATAATGTATCTATATGCAAAGATTCATTGAAATTAATCCATGCGTTTTGAAGCCTATTTTATTCCAACTTTCGGACACACTTTCACATTTGAAAAATGTATAAGGATTTACAGTGGCGCGCAATAGTATTCTATTACATTAAGAATTTTTGATATGGAGGGGGCTTGAAGAACCCTTTGCGATGCATTTTAATGATGATATGATACTTCAAGCATGATGTATTTAAATGTAATCACAGAAATTCATTAAATATATGCTCTATAAATTATGGCGAGCGTAACAATTATCGGTCATATACAGAAATGCTCAAATAAATTCGGTAAAAGGAATGATTATGATATAAGGTACCCTGGGGTAATAACGCCACGTTAAGGTTCTACAAATTTTCACGGCTTAGTTTTAGATTGTATTTTTCAAACAAATATAGGATCTGATACAGCAACTCATTGACTATCTATATAAAATAAAATAATTTAACAGATATGTATTCATAAAATGTAATGGCGTTTTTTCTTGACCCATGCTATTTGGCGTTATTACCCACCTATATGGGTAATAACACCATGCAAACAAAACTATGAAATAAGATGGAATAATTGCATGTAGATAGCCCAATTCTAAAAATACAAACTCTACAAACTTAGAAATTGACAAATTGCATTCTAAGATATTGAAAATGTTCAATTTTTGTGAAAGTGTAAGAAATATAAAGGTGTGGTGTGGGAGGGGGGTATGAGGCAAATGAATATCAGACAGTGAGTTTCTTTTTGCTTAAAAAGGACCGTTTAAATAGAAATATGAGAAACATTGCACAGTTTTAACTGTGTTTATTTGAATCAGTATTTAGGATATAGCTCGGCCACTGTAGGCAATCAACCGGGGTATTAATGTCAAGGATTGGCGTTATTACCCCGGTATAGTTATTGCGCAGTACATTTAAATTACAAATTATCTCGAGAATATATCCAAAATCTTCAACAACATTTTAAAAGTACATGAAATGCACTACAAATTTATGTAATTAACAAAGTATTTCCTGATAAAAAGATAGTCTTCACATATACAAAACGTATATCGCAAATTTTAGATCAAGCGTTAATTTTAGTTGTTTGTAAAAACAGTAGGACCTAAAAATGAAACAAATTAACTTGAAGCTGTTTTTTGCGATTTATATGACTCAAAACCCTTCTGCGCAGAGCACATGGGTGTCATTTACCTGATAAAATCAAAATTATGCAAAATATAAGCACTTGGCGTTATTACCCCGCCTGGCGTTATTACCCCAGGGTACCTTATGTTTTAAGTAAGCGCTTTTTCCATTATGTATGCATTATTAAACATCGAATTTAAAAGTAAATTTTGACGCTCTAGCATGTAAATTTTTCTGCTGATTTATGGTTTTTACAAATAGTTACAATTTAAGTTGTTTTGAACGACTAAACCAAAAAGTTCATTTTTATTATATGATTTTATTTTTACTTCATCTTTAAACTTATAAAGAAAGTATGCGTTGTATAACAAGCATCTCTGTTTTTAGAAGTTATGTTTAGATTATAATATGGGATGTATTGCTTTTCCGGATCAAACGCAAAGCTCTACAAAAAAAAAAAAAAAAAAAAACATTTATTATCAAAAATGGATAGCAGTTGCTGAAAATAAATTTATTAATGAATTAATAAAAATTATTAAATGATGATAATGAAAAATTACCAAGTGATGATTATTTAACGATGATAAGAAAATTTGTTTTATTATGACAATGAAAATTTATTTAATGATATAATGTAAGGGAAATTTGTGTAAAATACTGACTGAGGAACTCAATCGAATGCATTTAGCCGAGAACTAGTGTCGATGTACAGTGGGTTTCACTTATTTATTGTGTTTTTGCATAATTTTTTGACAGTGTGCAATAAAACAAGGAACCTTATTGATTTAGTGGAATGTATCACTAATTTTCATTGACAATATTATCTTTTTTGTTGAATATTCTGATTTTATTTAAATAAATCATTTTTTACATTAATACTGCATTTATAAAAGCTTTAAAATTTTTGTGATTATGTTTTATCAAAAAAATGGAAGAAAAAGCATTTTGAGTATTTAAAAGAAATTTCAATCAACATTTTCAAGAAGCGTAATTAGGAGCGCTTTATTAATGAAAGAACGTGATATTTCTTATCCACTTTTTCTCAAATATATACTGCTACTTCTATGCAAATGGAGCAAATATATATATATATATATATATGTATATTAATTTGAAATATAATTTACAAAATCGCGAATATTTAACGTATATATAACTTTGGAACATTTAATGATGCTTACTTGCTACAGCATAATAATTAAATTTGGGCGATCATGTTGTAAAACAAGTTTCAAAATTATTCGCTAGAAGTTCCGGGAATTAATATACGTAAAATTTTTCGTTTTAATTTTAAAATTTAAAGTAATCGAATAATACAATCTGTAAAAGTGTTTGAATGCATATGTAGGTAAAGTAGCTATAATATAAAGAATTTTGGTTTTCATGAAAACAGTCGGTTTTGCAATAAAAACTTGAAATTATTATATCGTATACCATGTGTATTAAGTTTAATGTAGCATATTCAAATGTAATAGAAATGTTACACATTTGTTTCAAACTTATACTTTAATGTTAAATCTTGAAAATTATAATAAGTTAAACCTTCAAACATCATTGAAGTAATTAAAAAAATTAAACATTTACAAGCGGAAATTTTTCGATGATATCTTCAAAAATTATTTTTTTTCTTTTTTTTTTGTGAGGAAAAGAAAATGACATCTTTTTTTACGGTTTAATTATTTTGTAATAATAGGAATTCAAAATCAAACACACGCACACACACATACATATATGGGAGAAAAAACATAAAAATTCTCAAAATATAACGTCTACATCAGTGGTTGCTGAGCTTTAAAAATAAATTATGAATGAAATGATTTCTTACAGAATATAAAAAAACTAATAGTAACTTTTTTTCTTATTATACAACACATTATTAAAATTTTATATACAGTAAAATTCGTTTAAGATAAGCCCATTTAATATACAATCCAGCTGAAGATACGATTTATCTGCCTCCCGTGAAAAAGAAACCAGTGTAAAATTACCAGATAAGATACGATCCCGTTTAAGTCGGACCCTAATCCGTATCTTAAACAAGTTTCACTGTATTTAATATATCTGATATTAATTTTATCATATATTAAATATTTGTTCATATAATCTAGTAGCACTGACTGCCGAATACTAGTTACTTCTTGCTTTTTTTTATCTCTAACATGGGACAATTTCTTACATTATCAGTGTAACCAAACAAAAAGATTTTTACTTCTCTTGTTATAGGATTCTGTACTGAGTAAACTTTTTTATTCTTTTTTATTACTAATAGTAATTAACACAAAACTAAGCTTCATATACGTCGCAAAATGAGTGAGGAGGTTGAGTAATTATAATAAACAGTCGGGTGCAAATATCACACTCGTTTTAAGGTATGATAAATATGTGAATTTCTCACAACAATATAAACAAAACTATACAATTCACAGTTGGATATAGCTGTATATACAACAAAAGTGTGAATGAATAACCATAATAGTTCAAAAGAGATATGGAACTTAAATTATATCAAATATTTTTACGTAATTCTTTTTTTTTATCTTATTCTAATCTTTTTTATGAACATAATTGGGTACAGACAGTAAAAATAACGCATATTAAAACTTTATTTGTCATTTCATAAAAATAAATTCTGCGCAGTAATAACCTTTAATGATGTGACAGAAATTATCACATAACTACTGTGAAAAACTCTTCAGGTTGCTCCATTAAAAGACGAGCAAAAATTATCCACAGGAGAATGTTTTCGTGCAGATTCTTCCCTTATAGTTAAAATTCATTCGGAAGCCACTGACCGCCAAGCAAAAGGGCAAAATTGTAATGTTTTCTTCTTAATTTGTTAAAAATATTAAAAAAATATGTTTTTTCCAACCTGATACAAAATATTTTATTACGTATTGGTGTATATGTTTTTAGAGTATTAATCCTAACTTAGTTTTTCAAAGGCTTTCCTTTATAGAATTATATTAATTTGAATGTTGCTTATGTTGCAGTGAAATCTGCAGCTTAGTGAACGGAAAAATCTGGTCGCGGCAGTCAGGAGAAAGTCTCTTGTAGAATTAACATTTCGAACGGAACAACAGTTTGATAGTGTTTATAGTTAAACTGCAAAAATCAAAAACGAACAGCGAACTGTGAGACCGGTAACATCAGTTGAAGGTTGATATTTTCTTTTTTACGGTATAGCTAAATCAAAACCTTCATTTAAAGTGAGACTTGGCATTGTGCTAAGCGCGTTTAGAAAGTAGTTTACAGAATTGCATTGATCAGCGATGCGTTTTTACAGATATGGTTTTAATTAACTTTTAAAGAAAGAAGAACCGCAAAGAAGGCAAACTAGTTGCGAATACCACGGGATTTACGAGATTAGTTCGAATGAAATTAACCACTTTTTAACAATTTGTGTTTCATTGCTTATAGAGTTTTATCATTTCACTACACAAATACATCATTAAGAGTTGTTATCTAGATTTTTAATGCCGATGATATATGGAGTATACACCGCCCCTGCCATTATGTATGTCCAAACCATCTGTGTCTTTAAGTGTTAATATCTGTACTAATTACCTACGATTTTTATTTGTGAAAATCCTTAACAGCAACGCTTTTGTACATTTTAAATTAAATACATTTATACTTTTTTTTTAAATTAAAGATGTGATTTTCACAACCTGCGCAAAACTACAAATAAATAAATAAAATGAAAGCTTTTTCATGAGGCATATTTTTAATATTTCGTCGGCACAACCTAGATTGAGGGGTCTTGTACTTTTTTATACTTATGGAAAATCAACAAAAATATTGAAGTTCTGAATTAGCGAATCTTCATTAATTTTTTATGCATATTCACGGAATTTAAATTATTGATTAAACAGATTGCATGCAAAGTAATTTTTTTCTTTACTTTATTTTCCAGTTTTGTATATTAAGATTAAATTAATAACAAACTGATTATGATCACAAACAACGATTTCTTTCATGAGTCCAAACGGTAATTATGCGTATTCAAAATCGCTATATCAAAATAATTGCATAAAATAAAAAATACATTACCTCGAAAATGTAATAAAATTTCAGCAAACAGAAGTTAGTTCATTACATGCGTGGATGATTACCATTTAAAAGTGTAATTACGATTTTAGACTTGCACAATATCATGCATGCATTTTCTTAAATTTAGTAATTACATTTCACATTTTATTTGTCTACAATTAACTTAAAAATAAAGTTAATTAAACATAAACAGTTTAGAATAAATATCTTGCTTGCGGTGAATGAAAATATTTTACGCTTGGTGGAAATATTTCAAAATAAATGCTTTATAATTAAACTTTTTTTTGAATCAGTAAAATGTGCTATTATTGGGTTATTTTTAATTATAATGACTTTATAAATGATCACATCTTTAAAATTTTCAGACAAAACTTAAAATTATAAAAAATATATTAAAACTGCATTATATTTTAAAAGATAATTTTTAATTTAATTTTCCATTTTTGAAACTGCAACTGAAAATTTTATTTTTGATTTTATATTACAAATTGTACCTAATTGTTTTTTTTTAAGTATACAAAGGAAAAACTTATTTCTGCATGGGAAATTATACTCAATAAGCAATTGTAAGAAATAGAAAATGTTACTAATCGTAATTAGTAGAAAGTATTATCATTTTCAACATCCAACGAAAAATAATACAATAACTACAAAATAACATGACTGCTTTCTACTTTATGAATGTATATAATTCTCAAATTGTTTGTATAAATGCGTAATCTGTATAATTTTTTGGCAGATTTGAAAGACAACGAATTACTTATTAGTGTATAGACGCCGACAGTATGTTGTAGAGCCATGGGGGAAAAAGTATTCACCCCCTACAAACTCTTTAAAAGATTATCGTAGTGAAAAGTTAGTGTACCGAACTATTGAAAATGGAATCTAGCTTTAAATGATGTCTATAAAACTTGTTTAGAAAGGGCATATACATATTAAAACGAACGATAATTTTGTTTTAGTTTAATAGCAGTACGTAATTCTGACAGCATAAAATAATTTTCTGAGAAATTAATTATTTTAAAACGAGCCTATTTTAGTGGTTGTATCTAAATTGAAGGTTTATACTTGACTTTTGACTGAGAAAGCTTTTTTCTTGATCAAAACATCTTAGGTACAACTCAAGTGGTCCTGAATGTATCCTGCAAGTATTATGCTGGATTGCAGGATAGCATAAGAAGTTTCAAAATATCTAGTCACTTCGATCGTAGAGGCTCCTTAATCCATCATTTGGCCGTTTTTAAGCACAATTTGAAAATTACATGGAAGAAAAATTTTGTTAAACTAAATCGCTCCCATCTTACTTAATTCAACTAATAGTTTTACAAAATTTATTGTTAATAACAGTTTAGAAAGATATTTTAAAAATTATTTTTTATATTTTAGGTTGATCTCTTTCGCCTGACCAACCACTCGGAAATTGGCAATTAAAAATTTTTTTTATTGATGATTTTGCTCCGATTGAAGTGTAGTAGCAATCATGTAATTTTATAACTAAAATTAAAAAAGAAGGGAATGTTATAAAAACCCCGTAGTACTTACTTTACTTCACCAGTTACTAATTGGGCCAAACTATTTACAAAAGAAAACAAGAGAATAAAAAAACTTCAGTAAGATATAATGAATATTATATAAATTTACAAATAAGGCGTCAATTTAACACAAAAATGTATAATAATTCGTCATTTATAAAAGACGGTATAATTTTATTTTCAGATAAAATATAGTTGATTAATCTTTTACAGCAACGGCGAATCAACAGCTGAAGCACAAAGAAAAAATAAAATATTGCATGTCAGAATGAGCATATTTTAATCATGTTCTTCAGTTTCAATTATATTAAAATGAATATTTATCACTGAGTTACACTAAACAAGTCTAAATACAGAAGATGATGACCGTAGCATTTATCGTTCATGTATAGGGAGACCATAATCTCTTTTACATTATTAACTATAACCAATAATTGGTGGAAATGCATTTTCAATTGCAGTAGAGTAATGACATGAGAGATTGAGTATAATGTGATATGGGCCAATATTTCAACAATGTGGCCTAAAACAGATGATGCAACTATATTACGCTAACAATTAAAGACATTTTGTATGGCGTGCAAATTTTATTTCTCAAACAAACGGTCAAATGTAAGTAGTAATCGGACTCAGAGGGTTTCGCATAATAAATATATGGATTATTAACTGTATTATTAAAAAGAAAGAAAAAATCATGCGTCAAGCATAGAATATGAAGCACTTGATAATAATATAACGCATTGAGAATAAAACATTGAGCACATTGAGAATAATATAACAAAACCGCACCATTTAAAAATTAAACTATTACGTCTTATTTTTTCATATGGAATTGTATAACGCATTTCAAAACCGAATTTCAGCTCTTCCCATCTAGAAAATTATCCAAATTTCTTAGCAGCCTTGTATATGATATAGAAATTTTCATTTATTAAAAATATACATTCAAAAATTTAGTTCATTTAAGAGATAAACATATTTGAGTTGAAAATTACCCTTCAGATATTTACTCTAATAAAGTGAATGGTATTTGAATACTTTTTACTTTTGCGTAGCCCTGTCTTTGAGGTAAAGAGTTTATATATAAAGAGTAATGTGCAAAAAAACTACTTAAATTTAAAAGGACATAATGACTTTTAAAACGTACTTTCTAGCAATTTTTACACAAAAAACAGTACTATAACTTATTTTCTTGTGTGTCCCTGTAAATTAATAAAAAATGCCATGAATGCTCTGTTTTAACGTGATCGTAGTAAAATTCAGTGATTCATATCAGTTTCAATATCATTTGAAATTGCATAAAGTCATTAAAATTCTCTTCAAACGGTTTTCCATAACGGTATTCCATAATGTAATCGAATTCTTTTGAGCTGTGTGAATGAACTGTTAGCCAAACATACTTAATATGCAATACCAAACACGCTTTGGCTAATTTCATGAGCTTTACAGATAATCTCATTCCATTTCTTTTCTATAGACTTTTTACATTGAAAATATTTGCCAATGCGTTACTGTATCATTTTTTAGGTCGAACTCTACTTTTCTCTCTGGTTCCACCAGTTTTTTATGTGATACAGTATTTCGGATACTCTTTATCCGAAAACTTTTGTGTATTCGTGTATATTTTACCTGTTTTCTATTATACAGGAAGCATCTTGTAGTAAACCTCAGCAAGGTATATCAATTTTATAAAATGTGAATAGTTTAATATTATTAAAACGCGTTCCAAACTATGTTTCTCCTTATACCATTATGATATGGAAAATTTTTGTGCATCCCTGTAAATTAATAACAAATATTCTTTGCACCACAGATTGTAAAAAATGTATATTTTAGTATACAGTTCATAGATGCATATTAATTTTATTATGCTCGAAAGAGTGTAACACTCTAAAAATGCAATTGAAACTATTTTTTCCCATTGGCCGTAATGTAACATAATATCTTTGATTGTCGCTGTAATTAAACTACTCATACAATTGTCATAAAATTTTGAAAGGACTCGACAAAATTACTCAAAAATCACACATTTTAAATTTTAAATGATTCGGTTGGGTAGTTTTTGCTCTGTAATATGCGGACGGACAAACGAATGGACTGAACGACTACTGTAAGTGCTACGTATTTACTTAATTACAAAAGCAAGTAAAAACCATTCCAACCATGTTTAAAAACCATTATTATTATGTATAATGCTGTAAGCCTTTACAGTATTAATCGTAAATTTTTTTTAAGTGGATTTTAGTTGTATAATTATGTTGCTTTAAATATTGCTTCTATTGCAGTGAAACCTAAAGCTCACCAAAAAGATATATTATTTTATGGGGAACAAAGGGCTAAAAGGAAACAAAACTAATATCAAACCAATTATGCTGGTTAAACAATTTTCTAATTTATCTTTGTGGTTTGAGAACGTATTTAATTGAAAATAGTGAATGCATGTACTTTCCTACGAAAAGAAGTCTAGCGAATTTAGCGAATTTAGTCAGCACTAGACGACTATTTTCATTAAAGAGTAGACTGAATGGGTATCAAGTTTGCCTTCCTTTTAAGACGTTTCCTTTTGTAATTAGAGAACTTTCTCGAATTAAATATACAAGAGAGCCCTATTTTTCGAAGTAATTATATAGGTAAATTAAATACGTGTAATTACATTTTTTTCATTAACTAATCGTTCTGTTTAAAATGTAAACATAATATGTATTTAAATTTTAGTAAATTAAACGTGCACTATTTTTTTATTGCATGTTTGTTAAACAAAGTACAACATGTTTTATAAATTAACTGTTATTTAGGAAATCTGCGTTTAAAAAAAATACTGATAATCTAAATCTGGCTTCGATTTTTGCGTTCGTTTCGGCAAAATGAATTCGCTTCTCTGTACAAAATTCTAAATGTAACAAAGCCGCCCTGCGGTAAAAACGCCGCCATAAGGCGCTAAAATTTTCACGGTTTAGTTTTAGACATTCTGAAACAAGTATACCATTTCATGCAGCAATTTATTCACTATATATACAAGAAATAATAGTTTTTGCAGGTGTGCATTCATAAAATGTAGTTGTATGATTTCTTGACCAATGCTATTTGGCATTATTACTCACATATATGTCTAATACTGCCATGCAAAGAAAACTATATAATACGATGGAATGACAGCATAAAAAGGTCCAGTTCTAGGGATAAAAACTCTACATTAGAAGAAATTGGCAAATTTCTCTAATTTAACATTAATTGTGATACCGACATTCAGTAATAATTGTTTGATATTTTATTCTTCTGATATTTGCATGTTGAGTCCTAACCCCATTGGGATGCAATATCTAATTTGGAGAATAATAAGCAGAGAATTGCGGCACGTGAAAACATGTGCTATAAAAATGTGCTAGATCGGGAGATGTGAATACAATCAATCATTTCATCGAGTTCACGGCTAAAATACTAGGATTAGTTATATCTCGATTTGTATATTATCGCAGATCGTCGATAGTATGCAAATCTAGAATACGACCCCCGGGGGGATACCTTCTTCAGGTATTCACGGGCTTCACAACCCCGGGGCACCTGAGTGATCTTTCTCTTTTCCGTTTCCTTTTACTCCTCTTGTCTTCCTTTCATCTTTGTTTCACTCTCATTGTGGTTTCCTCTTCGGAGGTGAGAGCAATTCTATATGGGCCGATATCATCCTGTATATCGACTCATGGAGAATTGTAAACCACCCACGTGTTGGCCGTGCGTGGCGACCCGTGTCCCTGGGAAGGGGGATGCTGGCAGTTGAGGGAAACCAACACACTGCTTTGGCCTCTGCTTCAGGTAGACGGGAGGTGCATATTGGTCCCGTATGCATCAATCGGCTGGTCAGCTGACTTTTGTCACTGGCTTTAGGGATCAAGTGATCGAGCAACTACTAGTCATCTCGTTAAGGGTGGAGACTGACATAGGGTTCTCTTGTGACCGTATGGGCCCTGGTTATCACTGGTGCACGAATGTGCATCCCCTTGTAGGGCTCGGGAGAGGGTGGTGCGGCCGGGGTCTGAATTTTATTTTATCTACTATGGATGGAAATACTTCACTTCCTCCTTCTCTCTCTTGTAGAGAGCAACAAATGTCACAGAATTCTGCT
This sequence comes from Maratus speculifer, assembly GCA_964019185.1. Lineage (NCBI taxonomy): Eukaryota > Metazoa > Arthropoda > Arachnida > Araneae > Salticidae > Maratus > Maratus speculifer. The sequence continues at coordinate 168,911,346 of OZ025292.1, forward strand.
TTCACTCGATATTTCATAATTAAACGCACTGATAGCCACTCTGACAGTTCCTTTGGAAAAACGTCACCATTTCTCATTGCAAAAACGTTCCAGTCTGTCTTAGGGGATGGCCACACTCTCTAAAAATTACAATCAGGAGATTTACTAGTAGAAGTATCTACAGCTGAACAATCGCAGTTTCTCACTAATTGCTCTACAATAGGCACATTTTCCGTTTCTGTACAAACACGTAAATCTCTAAATACAAACCGAGGTGTTATCTCTGAACCAGACCTATTATTCTCTACAAAAGATGAACTCTTAGAAAATTTAAAAGATAAAAATGTCCTTGATGCACGTCGTATCACTATCCGTCGGAATGGACAAATCCTTCCTACAAAGCATGTCATTCTCACTTTCAATAGTCCTACTTTACCAACTAGAATCAAAGCCGCTTACCTGAATTGTCCTGTCAGACCTTACATTCCTAACCCTCTCCGTTGCTTTAAATGCCAACGTTACGGCCATACTAATGGTACATGTCGTGGATCTCTTACCTGCGTACGTTGTGCAGAAGTGGGCCATGACAATAAAGATTGTGAAAAAACCGAACGTTGTGCAAACTGTAAGGGAGATCATACTGCATATTCCCGTACTTGTCCTAATTGGAACAGAGAAAAAGAAATTATCACAGTTAAAATTACTCAAAATTTGTCTTATCCTGAAGCTCGCAAACTTGTAAAAACCAGAACTTCATCTGTCGGAATTTCTTACTCCAGCTTACTTAAAAACCAATCAAAATCTGTAAGACATATAAGCACCCAAACTGATTCCTCATATCCACCTAATATATCTACTAAATCACAATCAACTAGCACACCAATTAAAGAAACACGTGATGTCTGTCTCCCTACTAAAATGTCTGGAACCCCTAAATTAGAACGCTGGCTACCATCCTTAGAACCGGTTAAAATAATTGACTTAGAAAAAAGAGAACAGAAATTAAATTCTCAATCCAAAAAATCATCTGATCCCCAAACTAATATCAAAGCTGGAACCAGTACAAAAATTTTGCCTAAGTCCAACACGGTCCGACCCAACTCTAGTCAAATAGTGAAAACTGGTGTTCAGAAAGAAGGAAGCAAGGCTGGGATCCAAACTGCTACAAAATCAAAAACATTACAAAAATCACATATGCTTAAAAAACAAACAGAAACCATAAAAACCCCAACTCCAGCAACCCCACGGCGGAAGACTGTCGTTAAAAGATTGCAAAATTCATCGTTCAGCCCATGCAAAAGAAATTTTAAAAATCCCAGGCAACTGCAGCACTATGTCCAAGAAGCTATGGAATCCGAGTCTTACGGCAGTGGCTCGGATTCAGACGAAAACACAATTTTTGAAGAGTATGTGCCTGGTTAAATTAATTTTTTTATTGGTCTTTGTTTTAGTTGTATTTTAGGTTTTCTGTAGTACTTTTCCAATTTGGTCATCGTGTCATTATCTTATTGTTTTAGAATTTTAACTAGTTTTAGAATTTTATCTATTTACAATTTTAAATATGTTTGTCAGGTTTTAATTGGTTTTTAATTTCATGTATCACCGCCTTGCCTTTATCAACTTAACTCATATCTACGACATATTTTTATTTCAACTTTCACTTTTTACATTTTATTTTAAAATTTAACCTTGTCTTATTCCTACCATGTTCTTGGCGCAGCATGTCCCACAGGGGACCTTGCGCCAGAAAACCCCATTCAACCAACCAACCGAGAATACGACTTGCTCGATTTACAACCACAATCGGTCTGTCAGATCCAATTAGTCCAAACCACAATCGGTCTGCATATTATAAACTAGTGGAAAACACTTAAAATCTGATTTTAACAGTTGAATCGTTTCCCACCCTGATGTTATTATCCCAGAAGACACTTTTATTCCAAATATTGATTTATGAAAAGATTATAAATATTTTAATTCACAAATTTAATAACAAAGCTATATAAAAATATTTTATGAAAATTTATAAGTTACATCTTTATGCACATTTTATTAAAATTACAGAGAATTCTATATATTATTTTTCTGATTGAAGTTTAAAAGTAAACAAAAATGAAATTCTTCAAAGATATGACATCAAAAATCCTCACTGAATACACCAAAGTCAAATTGCGAGAAATTTCGTAAAAGACGCGGTCACACATGCATAACAACTCTTGGAAAGAAAATAAAACAATGTATTGGAACAACGTACACGAAACATGGAAAAGAAATATCGTAAATATTCTGTCACCTAATACTGTTTACCTTACAGTCCTTGTCGACTGATACAGTTCTCAGCAAAAGTTTAGACACTTGTGTTTTTTAACCTTTAAATAAAAAATACAAACACGTGAGTTTTACAAATGGCCATATTTACAGGATGTCCAGCAAATAACACCTTGATTTCAAAATTAAATTTCTCAAAAACTAAGATTGGTAGAATTATGCGATAAAAGGTTTGTTTATTAGAAGGTGTAAAAATGTTATACAAAAGTTTCGAGCAGTGAATATTTTGAAAAGATTGTGTTCTAATTGTAAGGAATACTAGAGTTGACATTTTTCTTATTTTAGATTGTTTGTAGAGAATGAGTTTTTCAGTGTACAGTGCCATATTTAAGGATATTTCGAACTTAATTCTTGAAATTTCGAAACTTTTTTTCCAAAAATCGTTAAAATATGGCACTGTAAGCCAAAAATTTTGTTCTCTGCAGAAAAACTAAAAGAAGAAAAATGTCAAATCAGGCATTGTTTTAATTAGAACACAATCTTTTAAAAATATTTACCGTTCAAAACTTCTGTATAAGATTTTTACAACTTACCTTATAAACAAACCGTTTACCGTATTATTTTCTAGATCTTCTTTTTTGAGAAACTTAATTTTGAAATCAGTGTTTTATTTGCTGGACACCCTGTATTTTCAAATATATTTTATATAATGTAGAATAAAATTAATGGTTATAATATAAGATAATATTTAATTTAACTGAAAAAAGTAAAATTTGCATATTGAAAAAGTTTAGACACTTTTTTTGATTTTTAGCCAACCGTTCATGGAAAAATGCAAATTTCCAAGTTATGATGTAACATGTCTGAAGTATTTAATTATACGTCGTTATAGCATCAGTTAGTGAAGATGCCGCGAGCTAAAAATATTCAATTAGATGAGGTAATTGAAGTAGGAAAGCTGAAATGTAAAGAGAAGACTGTTGCAGAAATTTCAGCAGCACTGAATCGTCCAAAGTGGTCTGTCTATGAAGTATAGTCTAAGGATGAATTTTTCAAACTAAATATAATCTGGAAGATCTTGTGTGACGAGAAAATGAGATGACAAAAGTATTCAGAAACTGACATTTACACAAGTAATGATTGCTAATCACATTAAAAGTAAGTCAGAACTTTATTTGTCAACGGAAATGATTCGTCGATGAATAAAAGAAACAGGTAAATCAATTTACATGAAAATGATAAAACAATCAACTTTAAAATATCGCTATAAATTGGAGAGAATTCGATTAATTTGCAAACATACGTCATATGGACCCAAATGGTACGCTATGATATTCAGTAACGGAAAAAAAGTGGAATTTGGCTGGCCCAAACAAGTGGACATACTATTGGAATGACTTAACTAAAGATCCTGGGACTTTATTAAGTCGACAAAAAGAAGGTGACTTTTAAATATTTTGGTTCTCATTTAGCTTTAATGCTCGTGTATCTGTGGAGTTATTCATTGGTTGCCAAGCAACACAAGACTACGTATATACGTTGGAGATAAATGTTTAGTCATTTGGGGGAACTTTTGCTGATCTAAAGTATGGATTTTAGCATCTATTCATATTGCATACAAAAGAAGAACTTCATTTAATTCTGAAAATACTATTGATCTGAACTGGCCGGCGTGTAGTTCTTATCAGGACCCAATCGAAAGCTTTTGTAACATCATATGTCGTAATGTTTATGCAAATTTTTGCTATAATTTTCTTTTAATGGGGTTCGAGCTGCTGTTTAACATGTTTGGTACGAAATAGACTCCAAAGTGACGCAGCATTTAGTTTTTTCGATGTAAAGTCACATTCTTGAACTAACTGCAAACAATGCGGGTGCAATTCGATTTTAATTTGTAGTTATTTTTCTGTAAATACACAACTCGTCTATACTTTTTCCACAATGTTAATTTTTTTCATTATATTTTATGTAAAAGGTAAACATCAAAATTTATTGTGTGTGATTAAAGGATAAGTCACAAGTAATATATGACAGAGGAATTACAAACATTCAGCACATACTTCTGAAAATAAAACTTAATCGATCATTATCTAAACTTTTGCTGAGCACTCTATATAAAGATTTGTGACATGTTGGCACAAACAAGGCTAACGAAAAAAAACAGGCGACCGAAGTACCTCTTGCATATCTTTTTTTTAGAGACCGCTAGAGTGACGTTATGCTAATTCGTACTCGTGCATTGGTTTATTCCAGGAACACATGACTCCACATTATTAAAAGTTTTGCTCTTATTTAAACCAAACTATTACGCTCAGTGGTTACCACCATAATATGGTTCGTATCAAGATTTGGAGCTTCCTATTTCAATCTCTTTCCAACTATTGGAACAACGCTTCAACAGTAGCTCCAAATTTTGGTTCAAGATTTCACCATCTTACAGTAGTAGTTATTGAGCACCAAATTTCGGTTTAATCTAGCACAAGATTTATAACAGTACAGCGGTCTGTAAAAAAAATACTTCGAATGCACCATGGTAACGTATCTTTTTCGCGAGCCTCGGGCACAATCATAAATTTTGTTTTAATTATGCTATCAATGTTAAGATACATTGAAAGCTAAGAATATTGTCATTTTTACCAGGCAAATTTTTCACGCGCATTTCATATAAGCTATTTAAGCTTAATCATTCTGAACTCAATTAACAATTTATTCTCTATTTAATTATAATTTTAAAAAATTAATCATTAGATTTTCTGATATAATGCACAGAGTTAAAATAAACCTAATAATTGCTAATCTTGTGATCGCAGAAATAAAAAACAATTTTTTTTATATAACTTTAAAAACAAAGTACACTTGCAGAAATATTTTAAATAAATTTAACTTGAAATTAAAAAAAAAAAAAAGATTTTTCATAAAATTCATGTATCTGACTAATTTGAGACGTTTCTCTGAAGCAATAAAAGTAATTCATATTTCCCCATCCTTTATTTGGATGATTCGGTCCGGAATCGTTAAGCAACGCTTTAAAATTAAACATAATGAAAGCAGTCATCGCTATAATTAAACATGTAATAATATCTTGTGATTAATTCGATACATAAATAATTAAAACAATAATAAAACATACATTTTACATTAATATGATATAGAAACATTATAAAAAATAAAAATAATTCCTTATAACTTGATGTGCAGAACAAATTCTTATTTAACTTTAAAAAGAAAATACACATGCAAATATATTTTTTAAGAAATTTAACTTCAAATAAAAAATATACTTCCAATAATTCACCCATCTAAATAATTTTCTGATACATTCCTCTGCAGCAATAAAAGTAATTCTAAAGAAAATAAAAGTATTTTATCTATTTGAATGATTCATCCCGGAATCGCTGCACAGAGATTTAAAATTAGACATAATGAGCGTAGTGATCGCATTAAATACACATTTAAAGATATCTTACGATAAATAAGTAACGCAAATAATACAAAATAATAAAAATATACATCTTATATTAATAAAATGTATATAAATAATATAAAATTAAAATATGTTGTTATAGATTGAAGTGAAACGCAAATTTTAAAACATGGGAATGTCTGAACTTTAAATATATTTCCCAATCAAAGAATAATTTTCTGCTTTGAATAAACTATCAGCTTTAACTATACAACAAAAGCATAAAACCATTTGCTTGCCGAAAGTTTCATTGAATCTCCTCTGATTGCATTCACTATGTGATTTGCTTATTCTGTAGGGTTATAAAATTTGTCAGGTAAAACAAAAAGGCGGAAGCAAATTCCCTTTCGCAACTGGAGACGAAATGAGATTTTTGTTATAAAGATTTATGTTATTTCATGAATGAATAATTTTCTCTCCAGTAATGATGTTGTTTTCAGGTTATCACTTTAAATTTAAATCAGGCCTCGACTTCAATTAAAATATTATAATTATTTGAAACTTATTTTTCTGTTAGCTGAATCTATGTAAACCTTTTTAGCACTTTGAGGATCATAACTTTTCAGGCAAAATAGTGAGATGAGGTAGTTCAGGTCTTTGTTCTAATACAGGATGCTCTTTTTCAGAAAATTCCTTATTAAAAATGTTGATAAAAATAGATAAAATACAAATTTTTGAAATAATGTCATAGATAAATATATGATGATTTAATCTTTTACCGCACGATATTTTCTATTTTAATTAAAAAATATTTTAAATGTATATAGGCTTATCCTCTTCGGTCCCTGCGTCCCCATTCGGCTAATTCAGTTGTTTTCCTTATAATATCTCAAATGTCCTAGTTGTTTACACTTTCACATTAATTGTTTATAACTGAATGTTTTTGCGTCGAAAGTAACAGAATAAATGACTGAATCTAAGCGAAACCCTTCATATAAAAAATGTTATTTTTCTGAGAGTTTGCAAAATGCCTTAAAATGACCAAAGAAAATTATAAATTTTTATACGTATTTAACAGAAATCATTTTCAATAAAAGCTTTGATTGATTTTAAATTATTTACTTCTCTAAAGCTCTTAAATTTGTGATTGCATTAATGTGGATTAATGTTTATTGAATTGGTGTTTTAAGGGGATTTAAAATTTAAGATCCACATTTTGAAACATAAATTACTAAATGCCTAAATTATCAATTTCAGAAAGAAAATTTTACTGTCATTTATGATGTTATTTTGTTTGTAAAAAAAGGAATGAATAAGTATTTTCATTATTATTTTAGCTTCAGAACTGAAGAGTTTAATTCTTCTGCAAAACAAGGAAAAAATGGGTACTTACGTATTAACGCCACCGCAACAGAAAATTTGCTAATGCGCCAATAAAGAGCAATCTTGTTGTTGGCAGACGCACGCAGTTATCTGTTGAACTACTTGTTGTCTTGTTTGCTGATTTTTGACGCATTTTTTTGGTGCTACGAAAATGTGTAATTGAGATTTCCCAACAACAAAACAAGATTCAATTTTACCGAATGCCAAAAAAAAAAAATAATAATAATAATAAAAAACTGCTTTTATTTTAAGTTTTTTCATTTATTATTTTAATTTTTTTAACTCTTTATTTAACTATTTTTTTTATTTTATTATTACTAATTTTTATTTATTTAAATGTTTATTTTTGACAGCTCGCCTCTTTATTTGGTGCAGTAGGACTCTGTCCGCACAAAATACCGGACCCGCTCTAATGGGGCAACCCAGGGAGCCAGTTTTTCTCGGTGGGGTACGGTAGAAAGGTGTGTTCTTGTCTCTCTCTCTGCAACGCTCTCGTTTGCCTTGCTATTTGGCGCAAAAATTTTCCTCCATCAGCGGTACGACTTAGCTTTTCGGCCATTTTCTGTTTTTTTTTTTCCTCAAAATTTTCCCAACATTCAGCTAAGTTCAGTACCATTGTTTAGGCTCAAAAACATCCAGTCCCATTTTGTCTGGTAAGATGAGTACAAGGTATGCGGCAACAAATCACAAAGTTAACTCAATGTGCAATAAACCACAAAGATTACCAACAAAGCACTTAACCTAAACAGCCGACCCGGGTACTTGTTTTAGTGGTTCGCCACTTTCCCGGCAAAAATTACATCATGTACGCTAATGGCGCCTGGTGCATGTAAAATCCGTCGTGGATGCAAAGTCCTCCAAGTTACCTGTGAATTATACCTCTGGAGGTGCCTTGCCAGGTGAAGGTCTCGTCATCTTATCAAGGCTCTAAATTACGAGACCATCTTGCGAAGCCAATTACAGTTCAAACAACAAACAGGCGAAACAAAGTATGCTCAACGACAAGCAAGTACTGCAGAAATGATGGCATGCGTAGCAAAGAAATCAGGTGTATTGCCGCTACGCGGCAATTAGGCGGTCGACCGCCCCGATACCAGGTATCTAACCCGTTAAGCTGAGATAACTCGGCAGGTAGGGGCCTGGCCATCGGTTAGAAAGAAAGAAAGATTCAATTTTATTTTGATTCTATATGAAACTCTGCATCGGCCCATTTACCACCGAAATCCGTTTGACTACCTTATTTTTAAATAAAATGTTTTGAATTTTGAAAGTGTTTTGATTTTAAATAAAGTGTTTTATTTTATTATTTGCTGCAAAATCTTTAGGTGTAGATTGGCGGTACTTAAAAACCGCCAAATCTTTAGCTGCGGTGGCGTTAATACGTAAGTACCAAAAAATGTTATATGTACACATTTAGAGTTTTGAAATATTGTGTTGATATATTTTGAAACTAAATGACCTTAAAGTAATTAATTCTACCTGCTCATCACTTTGAGAGTTTATTTATATTATGTTTTTAAGTATTTAGTTAAAATAGTGAAAATATATTTTATCTTAATTGCTTGATGGAATTGTTGTCTAATGCAACTCTCTGAATGAGCAAAATCATTGTTACTCCATTCTTTAAATTGTTTCTGATTTGGGTCACTAATCATATTGGCCAAATTCCTGGGACATAATGAAAATTACATTGGTTTTAGGTATATACCTGATGAGACGTGTAGTGCAGCAAAGTGTTAATAACCTATGAAGATACAAGTATTTTTCATTCTGTCCAACATTTTCTTGACATTTCAAGTTGATAAAAGAATTTTTTAGCTTAGTACTAGAACTTAGTACTTAGTACTTAGTACTCCGCTATTTCATTTTTAAATCTGTCAGAAATAAATACTGATATCTAACTATATATAGCATATTTATTACACTGCTTAAAGCAATTCTATAGTAATAGTATAAGGATTTAGTGTAGGCCAATCAGTTATTTTATTACTTGCAGCTTTCGTTCACTATTTCATTGATTTGGTTCTGAAGAATGATACATCATTTTGCTGGGATAAAGGTGTACACTTTGTATTTTCCTATTACAAATGTGCTAAAATTTAATAACTGAAATTCAAAAGTTGCTTAGTAATCAAGTTAAACCATTAAAAAGTTATAGTGAAGAAAATTTCCGTTGCAACCAAATTATCCCCAAATCATAAGCTAAGCTATACTTTGGTATCTGTTGAACTGATTTTAAAAACGCTTTTGTAGGTGATTTGATGCCTGTGGGGGAAAAACTTAGGAAAAACAAATTATTTTGCTGGATACCTGTACATACGCTGTATTCTCTTAATAAAAATTTACTAAAATTTAATACGTGTTTCAAAAGTTGCTTGGTTTTGCCAGGCGAGTAAGAAATAATCGAGTAAAATTAGCTAAACAAATTGGAAAAGTTTAGAAAGAATTTATTTAAGACTCTTCAAACTTCTGAAAAGTACAAGAAAAAGTTTTATTGACTGAGAGACAAATATTCCAGTCAGAAATCAATTGGAAAATACATTAGAAACATCTAAAAAAAATAATGCAACCCTTGAAGTAAAAAAAAAAAATGTTGTTTGAAGAAACATTGACAAACGAATTGGAAGACGGAAATAGCAATTCAAAAAACAAAAACCAGAACAAATTTTAAAGGAATAATGCAAGGAGACCTTTTTAAAAAATACAAGATAGTAAGTGAAACAAATTTCTTACCTTCTGAAATACACATAACACACAAGATAAGAGTTTTATACTTTGGAATATGGGCGGAAACAATGAATTGGATTTGTTGTTACAATTCTAATGGTCTGTATAGATCTATATAGATTTGAAGATATAAGAGTCAAAATCTCTGAACCCAAACCATATGGATCTCAGGCAAATACATTTTATTTTACTGACTTTCTCCATAAAAAAATTCAAAATGAAATTGCTCTTGAGCTCTTGTTTATAATAATGTTTTCTTATTTAATATAAAATTTTGTGAAAAAAAGAAATAATTTATAGTTATACTTGTTTCTCGTTTTTTGTCTAAGTGTCATTCCCCTGTGTCTGTTTGTCATTCCCTTGTCTACTTGAAATTTAAAAATTTATTTTTGTGGATTTAACATAGTAAAAGATTTTTCCTGATTCTATTTTATTACTTAGAGACATTGCCTAAACACAATAGAAACCAATTTTAAAGAAAAAAAGAACATTATTTTTAAAAAATGTATGATGTTCAAATTGATCTGTTAAGAGAAAATGACCCATTTAATTGAATTTACGATTCACTTCTATACATTAAGAAGGTGAGGGACACATTTTAAAATAATTTTTATTTATTGAGTTAAAATTTTCAAATTCTTTGTAATGATTAATAATATCATTTGTAAACAAAATTACATGATAAAACTTCTCATAATTTAAAAAAAAAAACATTAACATTTAAAATTTATATAAAAATGGACCAATTTAAAATCGTTATAACTCGAAATATTATTTGTAATATATTACTTTTATTTAAATAAACAGAAATGTATAAGTTTGAATTTTGATTCAACATTTTTATAAATATTAATATAGATTCAAATTAAAAATATTTAAAGTAATAATTAAAAAAGGATATAAGTTTTTAAAAAAATCTATTTTTCATAGTTTTTCTTTTTTTTCTTTACAAATTTGCTGAATTAGAACTAAAGTAAAGTAATTTGAAAAGATATGTTCCAATTTCGAACATTTATCTCCAACGGTTCTTGACTTATAATAATTTAAATATGAGAAGTGTTAAAAATACCTATTATGAAGAAAAAAAGATTTTTCACTGCAATTCATTTCCATGACAACAATTGCTTAAAAGCTAGATTTTGAAAAAAAAAAGTACGAAAAAATTAATATTTCCTGTGCCAAAAAAGACAGAGCCAACGACTTTTTTGCTGAAAAAAACAAACAAGGTTATAATGCTTTTTTATTATTATTTGATCCTATTTTTTGAAATAGGACAAGAGAACCCCCTAACCCCCTTTATCTCAAGTTTCATGCAAAAATATAAAAATGTAAAAAGCTAAAAAATCCATCATGCTTAAATATTTTCTAATATGATTATATTTTGATATTTTTTAATTAAAAATAAATAAATATGTTAGGAAAACTAAATATTTCATATCATTTGTTGTTGCAGGTCTGTTTTTTTCAACCAGTTTTTCAATGGCTTATAGATATGTCCATACACCATACATCAAATATTAAGCGCCACTGATAAATAGAAATGAAGAAAAACTAAAAGGTTTTTCATTTCAAAATTCTAATAATAAATTCTTCCTCATATTTCAATAAATAAGCAGCAAAGTATGACATAAAAAAACAAATGACCAGACATTTTCCGTATACTAAGAAAAATATGAGTGTTTCTCCCCAGATTTAATCCAGAACTTTGTTGTATAAAAAAAAAAAAAAAAACATTATTTGTCATTTTTTATTTCCAGTATGTCTACAGAAAAAACAAGTTTTCATCTTACCAATTTGTTGTTAATACAATTTGTTTCTTTTGAAATAAATGTATACAAAATTATTACCCCATGCTTTCAATGTTAGACACGGTCTTTATAATACGTTTTCTTTAAAATAAAAAACTCAATATTCGTAAAAATTGAAATTTCATTTATTCATACGAAACATATTTATTTTTATTTAAAATAAAGAATTGCAGAAATATGATTCATACTTTTTGTGGAAAATTAAATAATTAATGAAATTTATAAATCTAAGCTTTTACATGAAATAATTTAATTTTTTTTTGTTGTTTTAGAGCTTAAATACAGTGCAATTATATCATTAAATTCCAACTCGAATGCCTTTAGGTTATTGTCATAAAGGTAAAGCTTAAAAGTTCATTTAACCCAGTAAACAGTAGTCAAATTCGTTCTGTTTACTTCTAAGGGAATGAAAGTAGCAGATTCAGATTAAGCCAGGCGGAGAGGCCTACCAATTGGTTTTAGCTCAACAAGCCCCACCCAGCAATGTTTATTAAAATAATTACAGAACAATTATACAGTAAATAAAGGTAGGTAACAAAAATAATTGCGATAATGAAATAACTATACGTAACAATAGTAGAATAGACTAGTTGAGTGCTTTACAGACGTATAACATATATATTTTTTGAACAATAACAGTAATTCTATAACTGTTTTAAAGTAAAAGTTTGTTTGGTTATTTAGTCCCATAACTCATCGTCATCATCATATAAAAGTTCCGGTGGTGGCATTTGTAACAGTCCTTGATTTTTTCAATTAATGTTACACAGTTTATGATTTTTTGTAATTATTTTAAACCATGAAGATAGCCTTGCCGTTCTGGAGATTCTGAGGTGGTATATAAAAGTTAGTGTGCATTCCGTTATGTAATGCAGTGAGGTTCATCGTTTTCCACACATGCAGTAGCCCGAGTCAGCATTATCGATCTTTATCATATATCCCCCAGGGGGATACCTTCTTTAGGTATTCACGGGCTTCACAACCCCGGGGCACCTGAGTGATCTTTCTCCTTTCCTTTTCCTCTCACTCCGCTGGTCTTACTTTCCTCTTTGTTTCACTCTCGTTGTGGTTTCCTCTTCGGAGGTGAGGGCAATTCTGTATGAGCCGATGTCATCCTGCATATCGACTCATGGAGAATTGTAAACCACCCACGTGTTGGCCGTGCGTGGCGACCCGTGTCCCTGGAAAGAGGGATCCTGGCAGTTGAGGGAAACCAACACACTGCTTTGGTCTCTGCTTCAGGTGGACGGGAGGTGCATATTGGTCCCATATGTATCAATCGGCTGGTCAGCTGACTTCTGTCACTGGCTTTAGGGATCAAGTGATCGAGCAACTACTAGTCATCTCGTTAAGGGTGGAGACTGACATAGGGTTGTCTTGTGGACGTATGGGCCCTGGTTAGCACTGGTGCACAAATGTGCATCCCCTTGTTGGGCTCGGTAGTGGGTGGTGCGGCCGGGGTCTGAATTATATTTTTTATAATGGATGGAAAAGCTTCATTTCCTTCTATTTCTCTCCCTCGTGGAGAGCAACAAAGTGTACAGACGCCTTCTTTCACTCGCTTCTTTATCGTAAAACGTGCTGATAGCCACTCTGATTGCTCCTTTAAAAAGACTTCACCGTTTCTCGTTGCTAAAACATTCCAATCTATTCTTGGGGATGATCATTCTCTCAAAAAACTGCAATCTGGGGACTTACTAGTAGAGGTTTCTACTGTCAAACAATAACAATTTTATTTCTAATTGCTCTGCAATAGGTATTTTTTCCGTGTCTGTCTAAGCTCATAAAACTCTAAATACAAGTCGTGGTGTAATATCCGAATCTGACCTTTTATTCTCCACTAAGGATGAACTGACAGAAAATTTAAAAGACCAAGATGTAATAGATGTACGTCGTATCACTATCCGTCGGAATGAACAAGTTTTACTGACAAAGCATATCATTCTAACATTTAATAGCCCTGTATTACCAACCAGAATTAAAGCTATCTATCTAAGCTGTTCAGTCCGCCCCTATATACCAAGTCCTATCCGTTGTTTTAAATGCCAGCGTTACGGGCATACTAAGACAAAATGTCGTGGATCTGTTACTTGCGCAGTTGTGCAGAAGTCGGCCACGACAACGAATCTTGTGAAAAACTCGAACGCTGTGCAAATTGTAAAGGAGATCATACAGCATATTCCCGTACTTGTCCTAATTGGAACAGAGAGAAAGAAATTATCACACTTAAAATTACTCAAGATTTGTCTTATCCTGAAGCCCGCAAACTTGTAGAAACCAGAACCCCATCTGTCGGAATTTCTTACTTCAGCTTACTTAAAAACCAATCAAAATCTGTAAAACACATAAGTACCCAAATTGATTCCTCATATTCTCCTAATAAATCTACTAAAACAAAATCAACTAGCACACCAATTAAAGAAACACGAGATATCTCTCTCCCTGCTAAATGTCTTGTAAATCCGCCATTAGAACGCTGGCTACCATCCACAGAACCTGTAAAAATCACTTATCTTGAAAAACTGAGTCAGAAAGCTCAAGCTCAATCTAAGGAATTATCCAAACCTCTAAATAAGACAAAGGCTGTTACTCCAACAAAAAATGACACCCGAATTCATCTGCATTAAACTCGAAAAAACCCAACACTAGTCAAATAGTGAAAACTGGCTTTCAGAAAGAAGGGACCAAGGCTTGGACCCAAACTTTTACTAGTTCAAAAACATTACAGAAATCACATAAAAATCGAACAGAAACCATAAAAACCCCAACTCCAGCATCCCCACGGCGGAAGACTGTCATTAAAAGATTGAAAAATGCATCGCTAAGCCCATGTATCCCAGGCAAATGCAGCATTATGTTCAAGAAGCTATGGATTCCGAGACTTACGGCAGTGGCTCGGATTCCGAGGAAAACAGTATGTTTGAGGAGTATGTGCCTGGTTGAATTAATTTCTTTTTCTATTGGTCTTTGTTTTAGTTATATTTTGGGTTTTCTGTGGTACTTTCCCAATTTGGTTTTCGTGTAGTTATCTTGTTATTTTGGAATTTTGACTAGTTTTAGAATTTTATCTTCTTGTACTTTTAAATATCTTTGCCTAGTTTTAATTGGGTATTAATTTCATGTATCGCCGCATTGCCTTTATCCACTTGATTCTTATCTACGACAAGTTTTTAGTGTAACTTTCACTTTTTACTCTGTATTTAAAATATTTTACATTCTATTTACTTTCGTGTTGTTATTTCTTTATTGATTGCTCCGATCTTAACCAGTTATATTTTAATTACATGTATCATTGCATTACATCCTTGATTTTTAACTCTGTTTTTATTTAGTATTTTATGTCACATTTACACTGTTTGTATTTTAACTTTTATTCTCAACTTTTACAGTTTTAATTCACACTGAGTGTTTTAGCTATGGTCTCTGATCTATAATTACTGTTTTTACTGGTTTTTTTCTTAGTACTGACAACTAATTCATCTCTTAGTTTTTTCTCTTCGACTTTGTCTTGGCGCAGCATGTCCCAATGGGGACCTTGCGCCATAAAACCCAAATCAACCAACCAACCAACTTTATCATATAATCTGGAAAAGGCCCTGTATTTATAGCAAACAGGAAGAGGTTTCTGCGCGATAGTAAAGTCTCCTCTGAAACAATAGGTGAAAGTGAATCAGTAAATCTTCCTCTATGATCAGTGTCCCATATTCTCTGCTATTCCTGTTGTATTTGTAGATTTAGATTTCGTTTGAGATGAGATTGTGCGAAAGATATTTCTGGTAAGTTGGGATTTGAGGTTGCTTCTTTTGCCTTTTGATCCGTTGTCTCGTTTCCTGCTATTCCGTAGTGTCCTTTTAACCATTTTAACATTATCATTATATTTGTATTCTGTAGTAATTAAATTATGTTCTGGACAAGTGCTATTTTTGTTGTGCTGACTTGAATGGCTCGTATGCTTGAGAGGCTATCTGAGTATATTGTTGCACTTCCGTACTTGTTTTTTTTCCATCCACTCAATTGCACGTAGTACCGCTAGAAAATCTGCCTGGAAAACGGTATTTTTTAGCCTTAATTTTGATTGAAAAGTATGTCACAAGATCGAGTTTTCGTAAGCAAAGAACGCTAACCCAGTCTCTTCTTCCATTTTGGAGCCATCTGTGTAGATTTTTATTTCCATTTGGAGGTTTTCATTTGCTTTGTCTAGGTAATTTTTGTAAGAACACTATGATGAATTTGGAAATTTGTCTTGATAGAAGTCTGGTCTAAAATTTTCTACTGGTTCCCCAATCTTAATACTTATCCCGATGTAGTAATTTAAAGTACTCTGAGATGCAATGGAAGGATTCCTGTTAACGCACAAAGTGCAAGGGTGGCCGTTTTTTAATATACGCCTGACACAAAAAGAAGGCATTGAGCCTGTATTGAGGACAGTAAACGAAGCCCATGTGATTTCTGTAGGTAGCCGTACCAGACTGCTGCTTCATACGCTATCTTTTTTTCTAAGATTGTTGTATACCAGATTTTTAAGATATTTTTATTTATTCCTGATTTTTTTATGTAATTTTTTGTAGATTCTGGATTATTGAATTCAGCTCTGTTATTTTATGTCTTAGATGAGGCAAAAATGACAGTGTATTATCTAGATTAAACCAAGATACGGAAGCGCATTTTCAGATTTCAGTTTGTAATTATTTATTTTAAAAATTGGAGCTCTTTTTAGATGTTTTGCTTTTCTGAAAATTAATGCCTTGCATTTTCTATATGAGATGTTCATTTGGTCTAAGTCTTCTCAGTCACTCATTAATTGCAAAGACTTCCTGCCATCTCTTCTAGTATTTTTCTTGTTCTTCCATGCATCACTAGCAATATATCGTCTGCAAACGCTATTAATCGAAATCCTCTTGTTCTTAATATATTTATTAACTTCTGTAAAAACACTTTCCACAGGAAAGGTCCAAAACAGAAACCTTCGGGCAACCCTTAGAGAGCCGATACAAGATATCTTTTAGCCAATTTGTATAAAAGCCTCTCTTCGATAAATAACACTTTATGGTGTTGACATATGCTTCTTCTATTTGTAACTCTTCAAATTGTTGTATTGTAATATCCCACGGCAAGTTATCGAATGCATTCTTCATGTATGTTGACAGGAGGGGAATATATTGATCTTCTTGCTTTAATAAATCTATTTCGGAGAAAAGTTCTATTATTGCTGTTTCAGTTGATCTGTTTTCTTGGAAGCCATTCAGGGAAGTAAAGGGTTTATTTGTTGTATGCAGATAGTAATTTATTCTTTTTAGAAGTATTTTTTCATAGACCTTTCCAAATACTGAAAGTAGCGTTATCGTTCTATAAGATGCCGCTTCATTTGCTGGCTTGCCTGGTTTTAGAAAGAAAACAGCTTCACCGACTTTCACCGACCGAGTCATGGAAAATGAAAGAGAGAGAAATTTTAAAAGTTCAAAACCCCTGAACAAATGCACATAGCAACATAAGCTAGGCATCAAATTAAATAACATAAAAGAGAAAAATAATGATGTATGTTAGAAGACTCTAGCTTACCCCATTCCCATGTAATTAACCGATGATTGGGAGCATTTTTTTAAATGAAAGTAGCTTGGCGACTATAAGAGGTAATAAGTAAAATAGTAATAAAAAATAAAATTTTGGATGATTGATTATTTGGTTAATTAGGTAGACCATGGCCAACTGATTCACACAGTGTAGTACGACAGGACATGGCAGTGCTAAAGAAGTGCCATTGTTACGTCATACCATCGCACGTTATCTACAAAGAACTTGAATGTGAATATAAAGATAAATTCAGAAGCAAATCAAGATAAATTGCGAATGTTTTTATGGAGTAACGAAGAGAATTCCAGAGTTGGAAGGATGAAGTTAATTATAACCTCCAGAAATAGGGCTACAGAGCACTCAAATAATTTTGATTGTTTTATACTTCGATGTCCTTTCAACTACTAATATTTGAATAAAAAATATACAAATCAGTAGAGTACCAAAGAGTAGAATATATATAGCATAAGATAACCAGAAGGCCTAAAAAACTCTAAACTCGGAAATATAAAAACAATGAGGAACACTAAATTTTGAATGGCAGTTAACTAGTAACCCTCTTACGGTAATGTTTTCACGGGTGCACGTGATGGTTCAACCTTGAAAAAGATTATTCTATATATCCTAACTAGTTCTATGATATGTAATAATAAGGAAGTATTTCTGATGCTACCAGTATCTAACATTTGAGAGATATTAAATTAAAAAGCCTAAAATTTAAAAATTCAGCAAAAAAATCTGGGATGAGAATTTTTTGGCGACCACGAAGACGGAACTGCATTTGTCAGCGGTCCAGAGAAGAATAAGCCAAAGGGTAGAAAAAAGGTCTTTTTTAGCCGTGATACAGTGAAAAGATAATTCTTATCCAATGGGAAATGCGGAAGGCGAGACATAACCCCAAAATGATTCAAATTATCGTAGAGTAGTCGAAAATTCCTAAAATTTGAAAACGAATGTAACACCCATTTACAATAAAATAATTATTGCAACAAGAAGGAAAAAGTAAATTAAAATAATTCTTAAAATCGTTACTACGAATAAAATACAGAATAGGAAAATTGAAGTACGTGGCTGTAAAAAAATTAACAGCATGCTGCCACTTATCAGTACGTTATAGGGATTTTCCAATTCTAGATAAACCTTTCATTTAATCTAGGTAAAGATGTGTTTAGTTAATTGAAGAAGGATTTTTTTGGAACATAGAATGAATCTGTCGTCCAAACTGAGAATGACAAGGAAACGATTCCGCCACCTCTCAACTATAGAATTATATCGTCGTATGGCGTTTAAAGCAGAATTCCGCTCAGGAAGGATTGACATTTGAAAATTGATCGTAAGTTGTTTTTTTCCTTTCTGCAAACATGGGTTTAATTT
The DNA here is from genome assembly GCA_964019185.1 of Maratus speculifer. NCBI lineage: Eukaryota > Metazoa > Arthropoda > Arachnida > Araneae > Salticidae > Maratus > Maratus speculifer. Next base: position 168,929,859 of record OZ025292.1, read on the forward strand.
TAAGGTCATGATGAATGGATCCATTATGGAAATAACGAGTCGCTTTGTCAAATCTACGAAATAGCATATTATGATTCATCAATATAAATTATTTTTGTACTATATAGAGATGGGCATTATTTAACATAGCAGTTAAAAAAACAATGTTATAGCTTTGAAATTTCTTTTTAATAACATAGTATCAAAAACTCCGTGTTAATTTTATAACAATTTATCCATTTACCTTGCAAAAAATCTTAAAATAAAACAAAACAAAAATTTTTCTTTAACTTTTTACTGCACTGAAAATAAAGTTACAATTTTTTTAAGCTTTTAATAATCGTCTAAGAAAAAACGGTCGTTAAAATCAACTCTAAACGATATTTAAAAATTATATAAAGATAGCCTGGGCCTTCAGGTCTTTCAGAGGTCCGGGAGACTTCCGAAAATTAATATTTCTGTAGACAGAATTATCATGAGAAAAACAATTGATAATCCGCATGATAATTTCGTTGCAATATACTGCGATTTACAGAATGAAAATATTGCTGAAATAAGCTGGTCTACCGTCTCATGATGCTGACGTGATAAAAAACTTTTTGAGAGAGTCGGTGTTCAAAAATTTTTCCTAGTTAAAAAAACATATCAACGTACCCGTCTGCCGTTTTCCAAAATACAAGATCTGGTCAAGTGAAAACTGGACAAAAGTACTATTTTTCCATCAATCGGATTCGAAACAGTTTTGGAAGTGATGCCATACACAACGTGCGATGACATAACAACAAAAGATATGATTCGACCTATGTTATTCCTACAATGAAACATGGCGGAGGACACGTTATACCATTTTCTTCAAAAAGTGTCGGTCCGTTTTTTGAAATCCACAGCCAGGTGAATGATAGAATGTATAAAGATATCTTGCAAGACCATTTTCTGCCTTATTGGAGAAAAATATTTGGTCGGAACTATTTTTCTTAACATGATAACGATGCCAAAAAATCCCTGTCGGCTTGGCCTATAGGCGGAGGTAGATTTCGAAGAATGTTCATTTTAACAACAACAAATAGAATTTGATTACAGATAAACCCAGTTTAACAACTTTATTTAGCCACTTTTGAAAAACTGGATTTAAAAATGAGTCAGAAAAAAGGCAATTTGTTATTAGAATACTTTCTCAAACATTCAATCATGATCACTGGGAAATTCTGTTCAAAATACTCTTTTTCGCAGCCATTTTTTAAACATATTCTGTCTTTATCAAAACACTGGCCAATGCGTCACATTATATAGTTGCTAAATAAGAGGATCTGCCATTTGGATGCGTTTAAAATCAAAATTGAATTTAAAAATAAGTCAGAATATAAGCAGTTTGGATTTGGGGTTTATTCTCCAACGCCTATTTTTGTTTAATTTATTTTTGATATAAGAATTGGTCCTATGAAAAACTTGTTAGCATAAAAGTTGTAGATATTATTGAGAAGATGTAAAATAAATTTAATTACATTGGATTGTTTTAGAATTGTGTAAGTTATGGATTTTATTCTTTTTCCTCCCCCTTTTTCTTTTCGTTTTTAATTTTTTTCATGGGTAAGAAATAAACCTATCAAAAAGTTGTAAACACAAAAGTTTTAAATAATTTTAAGAACATTTAGAAAAAATGTTTTTGAATTTAATATCTTGAGAATTGACGTAGTTATGATTTTTTCCTCCAAAAGCCCTGTTTTTTTCGTCCCCTGAGCCCATTTTTAACTTTATCAAAAATCTGTCATGCATAAACTTTTGGTCCATTTTTTAGTAGTAATATAAACTTTAAACCGTTTCTATATCTCTTTTAATTAAGAAGTTATGACGTTTTTTCCTTTTTCGCAAAACGCCCCCTATTTCGCCCTCCCCCTTGGTCCGATTTTGCCCATTAACGAACTTGATCGAGATTTTATGCCCCTTCATTTTATGTAAAAGTTTGAAGAAGATCTGAGTAGAATTATAAAAGTTATCGTGTCTATAAAAAAGTGATGCAGACCGATAGATAGATAGATAAACTTTTTTACTGATGGTAATTTTGGGATCTAGAGGTCATGATCGGCGTAGATCTACAAATGTTTTTCAAAAATTCCAACATTGGAGCGATCGCAATAGGTATTATTTTATACGAAATTTACCTAAAATGAGTCATAAAATGACCGATTTTGTGTGAAATGCCCACTTTGACAGCATTTTAAAAAAATGTAATCTATCTTTATCAAAAAACTTGCTAGTGCGTCACATCATATAGTTCCTAAATAAGAGGATCTGTAAATTGGATGCGTTTGGGAGCGAAAATGGATTTAAAAACGAGACAGAAAAAACGCAATTTGTTATTTGAATACTCAATTCTCAGTCTCGATGACTTCGGTAAATTCTGTTCAAAACACCCTTTTTGGTAGTCTTTTTTGAAATATATTCTGTCTTTATTAAAAAACTGACCAATGCGTCACTTTATACAGTTTCTAAATAAGAGGATCTAGTATTTGGCGTTTAAAATCAAAAATGAATTTAAAAATGAGTCAGAATATAATCAGTTTGGATTTGAGGTTTTTTCTCCAACTCCTATTTTTATTTAATTTATTTTGGCTATACGAATTGGTCCTATCAAAAACTTGTCAGCATAAAAGTTGTAGATATTATTCAAAAGCTGTAAAAAAATTTAATTAGATTTGATAGTTTAAAAATTGGCGGAGTTGTGGATTTTTTTCTTTTTTCACCCCCCTTTTTCTTTTCGTTTTTAATTTTTTTCATCGGTAAAAAATGGTCCTATCAAAAACATGTAAGCGCAAAAGTTTTAGATAATTTTGAGAACATTTCTAAAAATTTTAGTTGGACTTAATATCTTGAGAATTGACGAAGTTATGATTTTTTTTCTTCCAAAAACTCTGTTTTTTTCGCCCCTTGAGTCCATTTCTAAATTTATCAAAACTCTGTGACAAAAAAACTTGGCCCATTTTTAAGAAGTAATATAAACTTTAAACCGATTCGATATCTATTTTATTTAAGGAGTTATTGCTTTTTTCGAATTTCACAAAAATCCTCCCTATTCCCACCCCCTTGGCCCGATTTTGCCCATTAACGAACTTTAGCCGAGATTTTATACTCCTTTATTTTATGTATCAGTTTGGAACAGATTGGAGCAAAACTATAGAAGTTATCGTGTCCATAAAAAGTGATATATATATATATATATATATATATATATATATATATATATATATATATATATATATAGAGAGAGAGAGAGAGAGAGAGAGAGAGAGAGATAAACTTTTTTACTGATATTAGTTTTGGGGTCTAGAAGTTATGATCGGCGTAGATCTGCAAAAAATTCCAACATTGGTGCAATTGCAATAGGTAGTATTTCATACGAAATCTACCTAAAATGTATGCAAGCCTCTGCTTTTGTACAAAAAATTTCGTTTTTGAAATGGTCATTCCAAACGCCCAACATGAATCCACTAGAAAATCTTTGGAAAGAAGTTGGCAAAAGTCTCGGAACTATAAATATTCCAACTCAACCGAAATTTCGCCAAAATTGCAAGAAATGTGGAAAAAACGTACCATAGACGATCTTTAACTTTTGATTGTATGAACGTCACGTTGCTGCGCCGCAGTACTAATTACTTAAGCTAATAAAATAGTAGTACGATAAAATATTAATTGTAAATGTTGTTGATCACTGTAATTTTCTATTACAATACTACTTTTTTACAAACTTGTGAAGGTGGCCGGAAACTTTTGAGAACATGGGTTTTCCTTTATACTTAATTTTGTCAATTAAATTTATTAATATCTACACATTCTTCTATAAGTAAATTTCTAACTATTTTGTCAATAAAATGTATAAGTATCACTTTGAGATTCCTCTTCATATGGGTATACTTACAAATTAACTGAAAAAATTTTGCTGGCCGGAAACTTATATATATATATAACTTATATATATATATATATATATATATATATATATATATATATATATATATATATATGTCAACATTTGAACGAAGGGTGGTTTTGGGATCTGGGGGTCAAGATTGGTGAAAATATACCAAATTTTTCCAGAAGTGCTTTCCTCCGGAGGGCTGCAATAGGTAGCTTTTTACTTTTTGTATTGAAAGCTACCTGAAAGAAATCATAATTAGTAATACTTAACATCAAACAATTTGATGCGACAAAAATTGCTGCAACTCCGTAGTTTTCAAAGTATTTCGTTCAATATTACGGAAAAAGTTTTTCCTTCGGCAGTGCAGTTCCGAACAAAAATAAGCCGTCCCACGTGATGTTGGTTCTTATAATTTTCATTGAATATTATAGCGAAAAAATTGCTCCACATTGCTTGTTTTTTGAATAATACTTTTTTGGAATCATATGTGTTAATATTGGGTTGATCGAAACTAGTGACAACATATATTTCCTGTCCCTGTTCACGAAGACACTCACGATCTAATGCTATTCCTATGGGGAGGCATTTTTCTAATAACTTTTGATATTTAAAAAAATGCATTGGATAGCTGAGGTCCCTTTCAAGATCGCCCCTTGATTAAATTTTGAATTTTGGGCGCAGATATTTTTTTTTAAAGTTATTTTCCCTTTCAGAACGGGTGCAAAAAGTGAAATTAACATTATAAAAAACACTTGCCACCGAAATTGAAAAACTAATCAAGGAGCGATTTTGATAGGGACCATTAGCTATCCAATGCAAAAATGTCAAAATGCGAAAGAGTTATTGGAAAAATGCCTCCCCCATAGGAATAGCATTAGCTCGTGCGTATTTAGTCTCCAATGAATTGTCAAATTCAACCAAATTCAATGGCATTTAGTCTCCAATAACAATTGGAAAATTAAAAAATAAACACTTATTTTTTTTTAATTTTATGTTACTTATATACACTGTTTTAAATGTTATCTATTTTATAAAATACATTATTTTTATGAGCAAAACATAATATTTTATGTAAGATTTTTTCACAATTTATTTCCTATTTTTGGGTAAATTAAGCATTACACAAACTACACATGTTTTACTATATTACTTAACCAAAATACTTACTGTAATAATCAAAACTTATATAAATCCTTAACTATGTACTAATCGTAATATTTTTAAATGAATTTAGTTGAAAATTTAGAAAATTGCATTATACTATATACTTTATAAAAATATATTTAAAGTAATAATAATCCACTAGACACTGAAACAGATCACAATCGCTAGACTATAACATTTTAATTTACACGCTGAAAAAATGTATGTATATCTTAGGAATTTATTTAAAATCTGAGGTACTTCAAAAGAGTTATTTCAATTTTTGTTAAAGTTATATAGAATTCCATGGAAATATTTCCATATATAAGATAAGCAATTCTTTTACATACGTACATTTTAATAATAAAAAAAAACAGTTACTCATTTTAATGTTTTAATAATTTTAATTCAATACCATACCAACTTTGATTTTCATCTTAAATTTCTGCGTCAATCGGAGAAAAAACGAATTTCGGTCTCTGCACGAGCCGATGGACAATAGAATGATAGGCAGATTTTTTTTTCAAATTTAGGGAGGACCTACTTGCCTTACCAAAAAATAATCATATACAAAAAATTTAGTTCAGTTCTAGAACTAACTTCATACACTTTTATGAGGTGCAATATTGAAAATGGCATAAAATTCGCTACTGCAGCGCCCCCTTCCGGCGAATTTTTTTCAGATTCAGGGCGATCCAACTAGCCATAGCCATACACTTACACAAAAAGTTTCGTTCAATTCGATGCATAACTTCATGTACTTTTGGTCGGTACAATATTGAAAATGGCACAAAAATCGCGATTGCAGCACCCCCTTCCAACGGATTTTTTTCAAATTCAGGGAGGACCAACTAGCCATAGTCATACATATACACAAAAAAATTGGTTCAATTCGATGGATAACTTCATATACTTTTGGTTGGTACAATATTGAAAATCGCACAAAAATGGCGATTACAGCGCCCCCTTCCGGCGGATTGTTTTCAAATTCAGGGAGGACCAACTAGCCATAGTCATACACATACACAAAAAATTTGGTTAAATTCGATTCATAACTTCATATACTTTTGGTCGGTACAATATTGAAAACGGCACGAAAATCGCGATTGCAGCGCCCCCCTCAGGCGGAATATTTCAAAACTGAAGCAGGACGTGCTTGCCACAGCCAAAAACATTCACAAAAAATTTGGTTCAATTCTATTCATAACTTCTTACACTTTTTGATGGTAGAATGGCGACATACAGACACACAGACAGACACACACACACACACACATACACACAGACACACGGACAGACAGACATTTTGTAAAAACATGATTTTTGGAATCTCTGACCCCTAAAACGTGTAAATCCGTCGAAAACCGGAAGTCGAAAAAATTTCGATTACAATACTTTCTTCTATTGAAGATAGAAGAAAGTAAAAAGTGGAAATAGTAAGTAGAAAAACCATTTAAGATTAAAATAAAGTTACATAATTCCTCAACCAATTTGGATGAATGATTACATTATTCAAGACGTCGGTTGAATAAATGGGATATTAAAGATAGAAAATTGAATTTTTACCTCTATGCGCAAAAGATTAAGATGAAAAAATTATTTCTTATTGTATAGCTAAATGAATTTGAAATGAGTTAATAAATGAGGTTTTTTTCTAGGGCTTCACATGTATTTCAGCCTTATACAGGATTATTCTATAACCATCTAATATAATTTTATGACCATGCCTATAAATACATTTAAATAATCAATACATGTATGTGAAGCTTTGCTAGTAATTATTTAAAAGTAATTGTTATTATTTATTTTTTATTTCGAAAAATGTTTTTCTTTTTTAATTAGAAATCTTAATTTATAGATTTTTTGCTTTTGGTTTTATTAATGGGCTCGACGTGCATGCGAACTAGAAAATAACGGAATCTGTCACTCTGTTTTAAACGTTTGATAAGGCTTCACAGATAAAACATTCTTTCTAGAAGTACAGAAATCATTTTTTAAAAAAGGAAGAAAATTTAATGTATATCAAAGAGTTTTTATGGCAGTGTAGTTTGAAATTTTTCCTTTGTGGGATTTAAATATTATAAGTATGAAGATTAATAGCGTTATAACATAATCATTATAAAATGTCATGTGAATTCTGCATAAGTTTAAAAATAACTGTGTAAGAAATTATTAACCAATATACAAAACATGCAAAGGTAATACTTCTCTGATTAACATTTGACTTTTCTGTTTATATTATGTTATAGATGAATAAAATAATTCATAGCATTAAAAACCTATATGGCTTGAAACTTCTTCAAAAAATTATATGCTTTGATTCGGAAAAAGGAGATTGAAACTACCTACTTAAGTTGTAAATTGCAAATCAAAGCATATGTTCTAAGAAATGTTGCGTTTAAAAGAAATATACTTCAGTACTTTACAGAAGAAGCATTTTTCTGTATTATTTCTGCAAAGTTGTGATATTTTTAAACTAAATTTTTAAAGAAAATACTTGTGCTTAATCTGCAGTTAATTCCCAAAGTGAAATTATGATTATATTGTTAGATCTTAGAACAGTCTGACTTTTGTACAAGCGAAAACGCATTATACTGCTGAATAAATTACTTTTAGTATAAAAAATAGATGAAAAAAAACTAAAAAATATTTTCAAACTAAAATTTTTTTTTTTCTTCCATAATATTTTGCAATTTCTTTTTTTAAATCTCCTTTCATATATTTAAAACAGTTTCCTTATATTTTTTTTCTTGAAAATAATAATAATATATAAATAAGTATTACATGATGAAAAAATCCCCTTTCTTCAGTCTTAGAAAAAATGTAAGTAACATAAATTATAAAAAAATGCACAAATATTTTGCTTTTATTCACGGTAAAATTGATGATGCAAATTTTTTTCCATTACTTTTTATAGAAAATAAAAACCTTCGTTTTACAAAAAAAAAAAAAAAATATTAATGCTATATTTATAAATTTTAAGTAGTTTTCATTTTAATAAATTGATATTTTATTAAATTGAATTCAACTAACAATACTCAAAATATACTAGCATATGTAAGGTATTGAGAGAAACTGATGTGAATAGCAAATTATAACTCTCAGGATATCCATTGCATTGATAAAAATTAAGTACTCAACATGTGGGTAAGGGTCATCGCAGATTGAACAAGGGGTTTCATTCAATATTTCTTTCAAAACCAGGGCTCCAAAAATCTATATGCCCGAGTCGGGCATGTTGATATTTTAAGTATGTAAGAGATTTAAATTTGTGTATACTAATAAAATCCTATACTAATAAAATCCGTGCGCCTCTGTCTGTCTGTCTGCTTGAAGCCGATTACAGTTCGCAACGCGGGCAAGTTGGAAGTCGCGAGAGGTGTCTTTCGATTCGAAAAATTTCGGGAAAGTCATTTCGGGCATCTTCGAGACCGTGGGACCAAAATTAAAAAAGTTATGAATTAAAAACCGGTCGGGAATCGGAACAGAAAACGTCTAATTTCCCAAACGGAGCTCAAACGGAGCTCTGAGGCAGAACACTGCGCCACATTGCGGTGAACGACCTGAACTTTTCCCCTTTGGCTAATAGAAGAAGCAGCCGAAAACCTCTTTTTTCTCCCGGGAAAACGACTTTTTCTTCCGTTTCGGTTATTTGAAAAAGAACTAATTGGTAAAAAAAATGTTAAACACGGTTTATTTTAATACTTTTTCTTTTTGGTAGCATACATGAATATTGTGTAACCTAAGATTTACGCGATTAATACTATTTTTTGTTAGTACAAACGGAAAACGAGCTGCCAAAATTATTTGTTAGTTATGTTGTTTGTGATATTAGTGAAATTACTTATTTTTTTTAATTGCAGTCTTTTGCAGTTTTTAATACCGAAACTTTTTTTGCGCGTTTTTCTTAAACCATCATACAGACAGTTTTTAAAGTAGATAAAACTGATTACATATTCAGAATCTGCGTAAAAGTCTGCTTCTGATGAGCCAAAAAATACGAGAAAATGTCTTATGGGCGCGCAGCGCCAACCGTGCAAAACCAAATATTTTTAACGGGACGATGGCGACCATGGCGCGTAGCGCCGGTGGGTGGTAGGCCGATGGGCCGCCTTTGCACGGTGGGCGCGTAGCGCCCACTGTGCGAAATCACATATTTTTAACGGGATAATGGGCGCATAACAACCATAGCTCTTTAATTTACTTTTTTTGTGCTTGAGGATTCGAATTCCAAGACTTGCTTATTAAATGAATTTTTTTGCTTATTATATACTGCTTAATATCGAGGTTCGTTTGGAAAAAGTGGCCCAGCTAGCGGGCGTAGCTCGCTAGTATACAATACAAATTCTGTTAACTATTAGATTAAAATTTTCCCAGAACTTTTTCCTCAACCTAGAAATATTCGTACCGAAAAAATGTACAAATTACCCAATGAATTCAATTTTTCCGATAGGCATAAAGAAAAACACCTAATACATTTCCGGACACTAAAAACTAGACATTTTATTAATGACTCACTGAATTATCGCAAAAGTAGATGGGCGATATGAATTTAAAAAACATGTCATGAATGAACACTTACTGAAAAATTTGATGTCCATGACATGCTCAAACATTGAGACGGGAAGTTGCAAAATTTCAACATGTGGAATGGATTTATCTTAATATTTTTTTCCAAAGAGAACTTTTTCATGCATCACAGCACAGTAATTCAATGGCTTTATCAACACAGTGATGCAACGGAGATATATGTCAATGAAAAATCTTTTCAATAAATACTGACGCAATCTACTGCTATCGAAATTGACACAAGTCTTACAAGTTGTTCCCTCGAAATCTTTTGTTTCAAATATAATATATTTATTCTGTATTTAATATACTATAGACATTCTAATACAATGTATATATTTTGTACATAGAAATAGGAAGAACAAAGTAATTCACAATGTATATGTGGTACATAAAATGAATCAGAATAAATTTTATTTAAAATTCAAATAAATTGTTGTTCTTGTCATTTACATATAAAATTTGATTTAACAAATCATCTTTTTTATTCTTAAAATTTCAATTACTTCCGGTAATATTTTATGATGGAATTTTTAAATATAAAATTGAAGAATTAAATTTTGCATTCTCTGAATGAAAACTTTTATATTCTCTATTCAAAACTCTTTCGCTTATTAAATCAAATATTTATCTTAATATGTATGTAGAATGCTGCTGCAATTTCCTATATCTTCGAAGATTTCATTTTGCTATAAAAAAATTACCTTTGCAATTTTTCAATGCATTTGAATTCAAATAAAATAAATTTTATGTAAATAAAATGCTAATGATTATCAAGAATTTTAAAAATAAATTTTAAATAAGTTTAAATTGAGATGTAATATCGATTTAAATTGGAACATTTTTAGGAAAAGAAACTTTTTACTTGATTCATTTATCTATTTGAGATCTATATTTCTATATCAAAAAGCTTATTTAGTAAAATATAATTTGTGTTACTCTAATCTAATAAATTTGAATGGTAAATTGTAATTAATTTATTTCCTATAGTATTTCATTTAGGAAGAATGTAGAAAAATGATTTAGAAGACATATATGTTTTTAATCGCTGGTAATTTTTTACAAAATGATACCTTTTTAAAGTAAAATTATTGATGGGAATTAACAACTTGCAATTTTAAGTATTGAAAGTCATATTTATTTTTATGTTCAATTTATTTTTTGTATTTTTAAGTGTGTGTATTGGAGAGGGGTGGTGGGCACATTTGAACTAAACGACCTTTGAATACTCTAAATATTTCCCTTCAAATACATAATTTTGAAAAAAATGTAAATAGCAGTACCTTATTACTGCTGTAGTGCAATCATTATACAAAGACCACCATTTTTTATGAAACATACTGTTGAAATGTGTATTTTTCTCTTTCTTGAATCTAAACTTCAGAAAATAAAGTTGTAAGATTTTTGTTTACAATTTTGCATTACTAAAGTTATAATTTATCTTTCAATTTTTAAATAAATAAGTTAACCTTAGTTTATAATCTTTATTTTATTCAAATTCTTCAGCCGAAATGAGTAAGAAGTTGAACTCCGCGTTTTCGGGCACCATTGACAGAAAAGCTTGGGCAAGATTGAACATATAAATCTATGAAGTAAAGAGTTGTGGATGCATCTAAATGTCATTATTTTTTAATTTTATTTTATATCAAAAGAGGTTAATTAAGTATGTCGAAGAACATGAGCTTGTACAGTTAATAATCCCCTTTTACTGCGAACAAAGATTTTGCATTGAATTCGCATTATCTTTAAATGTATAAGTGATGGGAAGTTTCAAATCTAAGTTGATAATGGCATTCATTTATTGGATATTTACAAATCCTAGATACACATTAATGATTCATGATTTAGCAGTTTTTTTTTATGAAACCTTTACGTTTTCATTTGCACTTTTCCAAACTCATTCCTGGTTTTCTTAACTAATATAACGGACTTTTATGTCACGTTAGGTTTCTTTATAAAAAGAGTGAATGAAAAATAATATTTTTCAGAAGCATCAGATATCACATTAGTGTATTTCAAGGATATTGTTAAAAGATTTCACAACTTAACATAACTGGAGGGACACTCTGCGTTGTTTGAACAATGAGTTTTGACATCAACTTTAATGAATTCAAGTGTGGTTGAAGAATAAAAAAGTAGTAATTTTAATAAACTGTAGTTATCTAATTTTATTTATTTCACTTTTTGTTTCTGAAAAATGTGCAGTCTTTTATAAAAACATTCAATATTTTCATATGCTGTCCATTTGTACAACGATTCTATTTGGGCAGTTTTGTGCAGAAATATTTCAGTTTTTTAAATCCTCACAATTTATTTAATTAGCTTGAAAAACTTTTAAATTCTAGTTCATATGATGAAAAAAATTTAATATTTTATTAGAAATTTATATGTAATAATTAAAACGCAATAAGAAAGAAAGAAATGTATTGATTTTCTAAAAAAAAAAAAATGTTGCAATGTGCCCCTCTCCCCTAATTTGCGTTTTAATTTACTTGCAGGGTTAGCATTAAAACATTCAGATATGCTACCATCTATGGATAATAATTACTTAAAATACATTTTACTGCTATCATGATTTTTCCAAACAACATTTACCATATACAGGGTGAGTCATAAATATCGAAACAATAGGCTATCTCCTTAAATATTGCTCCTAGACCCATACTTCCAATTGCAAAGTTTCATCAAAAAAGGTAAATTTTTTGATAAGATAAGTTGCAAATCCATGGGGGGTCTATTTTAAAAAATACGAAAATTAAATTTTTATACGACCCCCAGAGAATAAAACTTCCAATTAGAAAATTTTTCCTTATCCTCTTCTGAATCGAACAAAAAAAAATTCATCTCGATATCTGCAAATCCCTGGATGATATAAAAATCCAAAATTTTTCAAAATTCGTGACTTACACCACTTTAGCATACATCTGAGTGCAGCGATATCAGTTCATTTGAAATACAATTTAGGGATCGACCATTAATTTACGCATTGTTAAATGTAGACCAAGACAATACTTTAATTTTTAAATATAAAATAAAAGCATATAGCTTTTTGCTTTAAACTTCCTTGACATATGCTAGATGTCTGCAATATCTCGAGCTTGGCGCCAGGCTCGTAATTGGCACGACCCATTGGCCGGACCGTCTTATTAAACACTTATTAAAAGTGTTATTAAATTAAGTGATATTAATTAAACTCTCATTAACCGTGTCTTTAAAACTTATTGCCGCAGGCAATAAGATTAGTAAAAATAGTAATAGCGATAATGACCCTTCTATTAACTGGATCATATTGGAATATATTTTAATGTTATTGTACATTTTAATGTTAATTGAAATATATTTTAATAAATTACTTAGAATTTTTTTCAAAAATCTAGTTTGTACTATTCAGCTTCAAAATTTATGTGGTTTTAAACATATTTTTACTTTTTTCTATCTTTACAAGAGAAAAGTATTGGATTCATGAAAATTTTGAATTCCGGTTTTCGACGGATTCACACGTTTTAGGGCTCAGAGATACCGAAAAACATGTTTTTACAAAATGTCTGCCAGTGAGTCACTGCTTCTGTATCTCTGTATATGATATACATTTTGTGAGCGCGCTATCTCAAGAACTAATACACAAAATTTAATAAAAAATTATATTTACTTAGTTCTTGATATACATTGATGCTGATTAGTTTTTGGTGTGAACCGCTTAACAGGTGACCCTACTGTAAAGGCTTTTGTGCGATTTCCGCGATCGCTGTATCTCCAGAATGCAAGGAATATCATCAATCTTCAGATTCAGTTATTCCTTGACATGAATTGATGTTATTTATATTTTGTTGTATATGGCTCCGCGAGAGGCGCTGCAACACTGAATTTGTTACGATTTCTACAATAGCTCTACTTTAAGAACTAATTCAGGAATTTCCATAAAAAGTCAGATGCAGTTACTTCTTGACATGAATTGGTTTTGTTTACGTTTTTGTATCAATCATCTTTCGGATGGCGTTTTCATAATGAATTTTGTATAGTTTACACGATTTCAGTGATATCTTGTACTAATCCACGGAATTTCGTATCTTTAGAGTCCTCCGATTGCTACATCCGAATAGTTTATTTATTCCAAACGGCATTAAGAAAAATATTTATTCGAATGTTAAAGTCGAAGAGTATAACGTTTCTGTTGCGTATTTTTTTTATGCTAAGCTCCCACTAATATTTCATTCTAAGTGTATTTAATTGATCAAGGTTTAATGTGTTCGAATCAAACATCATTTAAGAAATTCAATTGAATAATTTCAACTTAAAACGTTTAAATGAAATATGCCGAAGATTCATTAAACACCTGTTCTTGTTTTAAAAAGATAACTGATTCGCAAGTTAACGCAAGTTAAACAAAATTTAAAATGTATTTGTATTTGAACTGAAAACTGTATGTTAAACTCTAAAAAATGAAAAAAAAAAAAAAAAAAAAAAAAAAAAAAAAAAAAGCGCAGCGGCCTTTCAGTCCGCTTACAGCGGTTAACACGTTGGGGATTGGTTTTTTTTTTATTATTATTATTCCGGCCAATTATCTGCAATAGGAAATACAGGGCTCGAAAAAATGGTTCGGAAAACTTCGAACGGTTCGGCCGATGGTTGCGATTGGGTTCGAACCCAGTACCTACCGTCTACCAGTTTGGAAGCCCGTAATTAGAGGCATCTTTTACGCATCGTGTAGTGGCAATTTTAACAAGAAAAATATGAAGTTGACAGGGATAAAACAATTAAAAAAATTGAAGTCGGCGAGATAAAAAAATTAAGTTTAAATAAGCTGACTCATTTAAATAGTAATTAAAGAAGGCGAAAATGGCAAAACTTAAACAAAATCTGAAATCGAAACTACACAAGAAGGAGTTAATCACCTAGACACTTTTAACCCCCTGACGCGCAGTGTTGCCGGGTCGGCAACACCTAAAGTTCCCCCTTTTTAGAGACACAAAAACTCCGTGAATATTTCAAAAACTATTCTCATGGCTACTTTAAATCTTTCTTATGAGTTCTAGATGGTAGCACCACAGAGATAAAACTCTACTGTTTTTAAATAATAGGTCAAATGGTTTACTGTAATACGCGCTTCATAGCAATGCTCTTCTCACTGCGCTTATCAATGCTTTACTTATGGGAGGTTACCACTTCGGCAACAGCTGTATAATTAAAATGGTTAGTGAAATCTTTACAAAACAATACCTGTGTACTCCTCTAGGCCTAAATAGATTGCCTAATTTTCTTTTCTTTTAAATTCCAACTTTAAAGAGTAGTGCGCCGGAAAGGGTTAAAAAAGCATTTAAACGTTAGGAGCCAATCTTTGTTTAAAACTAAATGCACTTTTCTTCATCAGATGTTTTTATTTCAGTATTTCTCATTTTTAAACTTACATCATAAGTCAGTAACCGTTGGTTACGGTAACAATTCAATAGTTTTTTAACACCTCAATTAAAAAAAAAAAAAAAAAAAAATTGCCGAAAGATGTTTTTACCTCAGAAAATTTACTTTTAAAAATATGATTTGTTCACAAAAAATTGCATCTTTTTTTAAATTGCTATTTTAAATACTTTTATTTTTAAAAAATATTATTTAAAATGCTGAATCAAATTGAAAATTAAACATTTTCATTTAATTAAAAGAAAAAAATTCCACGTGACAAATAATATTTTGAGTTATGACAATTTTAATTTACTCTAAATTTTTTGAAAAAAAATATTAAGAAAGCTTATGATGTGATAGTGCTTACAAATTATGTGGTTAACCATCACAAAACATTAAAAATTCAAACTCTATAAATAAATAAATAAAATAAATGTTTCCTGGACAACATACAGCAACATTGTTTCTTCAATTACACGCATTTCAATTTGTGTCTGATCCCTTGAAACCTCACGATTTATTAAAATTGTCATAACTCTCTGAGTTTTGGAGATATCAAGATGGAATTTTTTTTGTTCAATTCAGGAATGGATAAGGAAATTTTTTCTAATTGTAAGTTTTATCCTCTGGGGGCCGTATAAAAATTTAATTTTTGTATTTTTTAAAATATACCCCCCATGGAGTTGCAACTTATCTTATCAAAAATTTACCTATTTTGGTGAAACTTTGCAATTGGAAGTATGGGTCTAGGGGCAATATTTAAGGAGATAACCTATTGTTTCGATATTTATGACTCACCCTGTATATATACAGTAGGAGACTAAATAATTAGTTATACTGCAGTTTTTTTTTTTTTTTTTTTTTTTTTTTTTTTTTTTTTTGCAATATTATTTTTTATTGTAATGATCAAATTTTTAAAATTTTCATGCAAAAATGAAGTATATAAAAATATAATTAAACTGCTTTTTATTTCAAAGGATGATTTTTCATCAAGTTTTCAATTTTTGACCAAGCAATTGAAAATTTTATTTTTGCTTTTATATTACAATTTGTACCCATTCTTTTATATTTTACTTTTTAACTATATAAATGAAGAACTTATTTGTGCATGGGGAATTTTGTACAGTTAGCAATTGTTAAAAGTGAAAATGTTTCTAATTGTATTTACACTAACAGAAGGAAATACTCAAAAATGAGTAACTCGATGTACTCATATCGAATTGAGTATGTTTGGATAAAAATGAACACATTGCATCGGCAATTTTGAAACAGCATATGTTATGTAATCCAAACAAACTATAATTTTGCACCCTGTATCTCATCCATGGTGGCATAAAAGATGTTTACTAATGCAAATATTAAATTATGCATAGTATTTTAAAATAATTTTAAAGTATACTTGCAAATAATATTCTTGTCATAAAAATGCTAGATTTGTGTATTTTACTTATTATTTTGCTATTTCTCTTAATAATCAATAATATAATAATCTCTTAATAATCAATCTCTAAATAATCAATTAAATGTTTATTGTACATAAGTTTGAACAAGAAATAAATACCAGGATATTTTCACTTTAATTTGTAAATTTAGGGGACAGATAATAGTGATTTATGTTTGAACACAACCATGAAATCAGAGAATATGCGTTTCTCAGTCTCGAGATATTTTGGATCGGAGCTATTTTGAGTATAAGTACTTAAAATTGAGTATTTTTTACTCAATTTTGAGAACCCATTTTTTCCGTGTAGTAGGCTGTGTTATAATTTTCAACATTCAACAAAAAATAATACAAGAAAAAAACACGGTTTAATATGTTTGTTTATATGGTTTCTGCTTTAAGAAGTTATATACTTCTCAAATCGCTTATATGAATGAATAATCTACCTATTTTTAGGCATATTTGAAAGACAACGAATTCTTTATAAATATAGTAGAAGCCGACAGTACTTTGTACAATCGTCGGAAAAAAAGTAAACACCCCTACTAACTCCTCAAAAAAAGTTACTGGAGCCAAATGATTGAAAATAGAGTAAAACTTGCTTATTAAGGGTATCTACATATTAAAACAAACTGTAACATTGCTTATATTATTAGCAGTATCCAATTATGATAGCAAAAATGAACTTTTTGAGAAATTAATCATTTTAAAGCGAACCTATTTTAGAGGATGTATCCAAACTGAACTCTTCATCGGTCATTGTTCGGTCATTGATGGCTGCTATATTACCGGATAGCATAGGAGGTTTTGAAATATCTAGTCATCTCTATCGTAGAAGTCCTTAAACCATCATTTTGCCTTTTTTAAGCATAATTTGAAACTACTTGGAAAAAAAATTTAATTTTTATTTCCATAAAACCATGAAATCAGAGTATATGTGTTTCTCAGTCTCGAGATATTTTGGACCGGAGCTATTTTGAGTATGTGAAGTACTTAAAATTGAGTATTTTTTACTCAATTTTGAGAACCCATTTTTTTCCGTGTAGTAGGCTGTGTTATAATTTTCAACATTCAACAAAAAATAATACAAGAAAAAAACACGATTTAATATGTTTAAAGCAGGACTTATTAAATCTAAATCCATCAAAAAAAAGCTTGCATTTCATATTTTTTCGTACATTAATTCATAATTCATATCATAAAGTTATAGAAATTGCAAATCCCACAGATTTATGTTTGGGTATTTTAGGGTTATAGACACAAAAAAAATCACCACATTACGATTATAATTTCAGTTGATATTAATAAAAATAAGAAAATGTAATTTAATAGTAGAAGCCCTAAATTTTGAATGTTTGTAACTCGAAAACTTGTTATTTGGAAATTGATGTCTTGAAATTTGGAATCCAGGCATAGTTTAAACCGAAGATTTGAAATATTTTGTTAAATTATTGTATTACTATAATAATAATAATAATAAAACGAAGTTTTGGTTTGTTTTAATATGTAGATTGTCACCTAAAGAAACTTTGTTTACATACTTTAAAAATAAACTTAATTTCCAAACGTTTGGTCCCAATACTGGGGTACACGACATTTCGGTCCCGCCACTTCGGTCCCGCCATTTCGGTACCGAGACATTTCGGTCCCTGTCCATGTCGGTCCCGAGACATTTCGGTCCCAAGACATTTCGGTCCCGAGACAATTCGCTCCCAAGACATTTCGGTCCCGAGACAATTCGGTCCCGAGACAATTCGGTCCCGAGACAATTCGGTCCCCAGCAACTTTGGTCCCTTGCCATTTCAGTTCTTAGTTATTTCAGTCCCTTGTTATTTCTTTGCTTGCTATCTTATAAGTCGGGTTTTAATTGTTGTGGGCCTGCCAGATAGTATAAGTTCAACATTATTCGGGCCTTTTTTTAATTTTTTTTATTTGCCCACCCCGCCCCTCCAAGTTTTATAAAAAGTTGAATATAAGAGTCCAATGAATTTAAACTTTTATAACTCGTGACAATGAAATCACAGCGAGCTGAAAGTTTTGTTTGGTTATACAATGTGATATAAATTAAGGGGTTGTTGTCTTTTGCTTTTAGTATTATTATTATTAATCAGAATAAATATTTTAAATTTTATTATTAATTGTTAATATCAGTATTTTATATAAACTGCCATAAATATTTTTTGGCTGTTTAGGTACATTTTTTTAGAACCTTTAAATTAGCATTAATTAAATAATAAAAAAACTGTGCTTATTTTATTCCCCTTTTAAATAGTTTGATAATAAATGTCTTTAATAATTCAATTAGACAGTTATAAGTAATCATATACACATATTTCCTCAAATCACCCATCTACGGCCTCTCCTTTGATAATTCAGAAATTGATAATTCAGAGATATATTCATTGAAAAACATTTTTTTCTTATTATTTTTATAATACAAAGTTGCATCTTATAAATTTGTTTTCATAAGTTACTTTCCATTATTAACATTGCGAAAGCAATAGTGATTTCGCAACTGGGCATGCTATGAAAAAAATTTGTTTTCAGAAATTTGCCTCCGCCACTTTTTTTTAATAATAATAATAGATATTGATTGCATATTGAAATTATAGAAATTATGATTATGATATTATAGAAATATTGATTGCATTTTCTCACGCCATGAAGATAATTTTTGTGAGTTAATTTATTGAAACTGGGCCTATTTCATTTTAATAAGATGATTATTTTTTTTACATACAATTTATATAATAATATTTAAAAATATAATAACATAAATATTATATATAATATATAATTTAATAAAATATATTAAAATGTAATATAATAACACTTTAAATAATTTTATTTTCAATTTTTAAGTGACAAAACTAAGCTTTTATTTATTTATTTATTTATTTATTTATATGTATTACATTTTCGCTATTACTTTCCCAGAAAAAAATTCTTATCTTAGCTTTATTTTTAACTATAATAATTGTTTTAAATTTCTGTAGTTTTAAATATGCAATAAATAAACAAGTAAAAGATAAATTTCAGTTTAGAAATTCCTGTAAAAATAATGATGTATTGAATATAAAATGGATTATGTATTGAGTTTATTTTAAAATAAAATTCATTATGTAAATTAATCATGCTATTAATTATAAATATATTTAATAAAATATTAATTTGATTTTTATATTAAAATTACTAACAGTTTTGAGAATTGGGATTACCAATTGTTACTAGGATTACCAATTATGATTAGGATTACCATACCAAATTTGTGTGAATTATATTATTTTGGATAAGAGTTATACGTATGTGCAATTTTCGGGCATTTATAATCGCATTATACTAATATTTTATAGCCTTCAGTTTAAAAACTCTGCAATGTTCCCTAAAAAATTATGTCTCATTTCACAAAACTTCAATTTGCAGGAGAAGGGACCGATATGTCTTGGGACCGAAATAGCTAGGGACCGAAATGGCGGGGACCGAAATATCTTGGGACCGAAATGGCTAGCGACCGAACCGTCTTGGGACCGAAATAGCTAGGGACCGAAATGTATTGGGACCGAAATGGCTAGGGACCGAAGTGTCTTGGGACCGAAGTGTCTCGGGACCGAAATGTTTCGGGACCGAAACGGCGGAACCGAAATGGCAGGACCGAAATGGCGGGACCGAAACGTCCTGCTTCCCCAATACTGTGTACACTATAATTTGTTCAGGAGTTAGTAGAGGGTTGCTTGCTTTTTTTTTTCCCACGACTGTCGATTTTTTTAGTTGAAAGAATCCGTCTCTGTGTCCTAGTACAACACATACATTTTTAGAGGTCACATGCAGCAGCTAATATGTGCAATCCTGAGAAAGAAATAATTATAAACACTTAAGTGATTCAGATTAACTTTTCATCATTTTTTCTTGTTAGTCGAATTTTATATCATGTCCTCATGAACCCGTATATTTCCTGAATGTAGTTCTCACGTTCTAAGATACTAGTATACAATCCACCGCCCCTAAGTCTAGATCTGAGCGCTTATACGAAAATGGCAGATGTGGAAAACAGTCTTTTTTTTTTAACTTGTGTTCGGTCCCTTGAATATTTGTAATATAACATTTTAAAAAATGTTTCGCTATATTTTTTTTTTATATTTCACAAAGCAAAGAAATCTTATATAAAATACTGGTGTCAAAATTTAAAGGACCATACATACATTTAAAAAAAACTGCCTTTGGCAGCCGCCATCTTTTCTCAGCGCTCAGGCCTACTCTACACCACAGCATATTCTACAGCTATCCCTTTCCAGAAAACCGAACAAAATTCTTCATCACGGTATAGATCATAGAGATTTAGGCCTAACATCTTCAACATTTTATGTATATCTCGGCATATTATTTTATATCTAGCTTTAAATATAATTTAAACATATTCATAAATTATTGGCTAAAATTGCAAAAAAAATCAATAAAATGGCACAAGAAACATTATCACTGTGACCTTTCCTGACACTATTCAAATAATTGATAAAACAGTTAAAAAAGAAATACTAGAAGAAAACTAAACTAATAAAAGAAAACTAAAACGAAACCAATTATGCTTTTTAAATTACTTTTTAACTTACTTTCGTGGTTTAAGAATGATTTTAATGAAAATAATGAATGTATTTACTTTCCTATGAAAGGCGGTCTAGCGAATTTAGTAAGCACTACTAAGAGGACAATTTTCTTTAAATAGTAGACTGAATGGGTATCGAGTTTGAGTTCTTTTTAAGACGTTTCCTTTTGTAAATAAATAACTTTCTCGAATTAAATGGAGAACTGAGACATATTTTTAGGAGTAATTATGTAAGTAGATTAAATAAGCATAAATATATATTTTTATTTAATTTTCATAAACTAATCATTCTGTTCGGAATGTAAATGATATTTATTTGACTTTTTATACATAACTCAACTTGAACCGAAATCCACTCATCTCACGATTTAAAAATCAGCTTCTCATAAAAAGTTGAAATAACTCGAATGAACGAGTTGTCATTAAGCAGTTTAAATCAAGATGAGTAAAATGTTTAAAAAACAACTCAATCACGATACAATAGATTACAGCTCTTTCTAAATCCACTCTTTTGTTACCTTTATATGTCTTGCAAAATTTTCCATTCATATTTAACAATTCGTAAAATGGTAGTGAAAAGTATTGGCATGAGAATTTTTATTTGGCAACCTTACACATATATTTATGTCTTTCACTTCGAATAATTAGCTTTAATATCGGTTTTGTGTTAAATAAGCCTTAGATATTAGAGTTTATGTGGCAGAAAAAACTGATTAGGACGTTTAAAGGGTTAAAAGTGCAATTTCTTTTTAGGATGGGATTTAGTTGTACGTATATATTAATATTTCTTCTGTTGATAAGAAACCTAAATTACTAAATGGATATATCAGTTCACGGTGATAAAACGGTTTAAAAAAAACTAATATGAAATCAATTATGTCATTTAAACTATTTTCTGATTTACCATTGTTGTATTAAAACGGATTTTAATAAAAATGATGTATGCATTTATTTTTCTATGAAAGGCAGTCTAGTGAATTTAGCGAGCACTATTAAGACCACTATTTTCATGAAATGGTACGCTGAATGGGTGTTCAGTTTCGTTTCTTTTAAGACGTTTCCTTTTTTTTTAATTAGGAAACTTTCTCGAATTAAATGTACAACTGAGTCATTTTTTACAAGTAATTATAAAAAAAGATTAAATAAGAATAAATACTTATTTTTTTTCAATTATGCATAGGATTAAAAACCTTGAGAATGTCAAGCGTAAATTATTTTTTTGAAGTGAGTTTTAGTTATAGAATTTTTTTAATTTAAAAATTGCTTTTATTGTGAAACCTAAAACTTTACTGAAAGGATATATCAATTTACTGCAACAAAACCGTTAAAAAAACACAAAACTAATATCAAAACTTTTATGCTTTAAAAACTACTTTCTAATTTAACTTCGCGGTCTAAAAACGGATTTTAATGAAAATAATGAATGCATTCACTTTCCCATGAAATGCAGTCTAAAATCTAAATTTTTTAAATTACTTTTTAACTTACTTTCGTGGTTTGAGAACGGATTTTAATGAAAATAATGACTGCATTTACTTTTCCATGAAAGGCGGTCTAGTGAATTAAGTCAGCACTATTAAGAGGACAATTTTCATTAAATAGTAGACTGAATGGGTATCGAGTTTGAATTTCTTTTAAGACGTTTCCTTTTATAATTAGAGATCTTTCTTCAATTAAATGTACAACTGAGATACCTTTTTATGAGTAATTATGTAGGTAAATTAAATATTTTTTTTTCTTTTATCATAAACTAATCGTTCTGTTCCAAATGTAAATCATATGTATTTAAATTTTTGTCCATAAAATAACTCAATTTGAGGAAAAATTCACTCATCTTACGATTTTAATGTCAGATTTTAATAATGAGTTAAAGTAACTCGAATGTACGAGTTGTTTTTAAACAATTTAAATCAAGATGAGTAAATTGTTTAAAAAATAACTTATTCACGATTTAAAAGATTACAGACCTCTCCTAAAGAGCCAAATCCATTTTTTCATTTTAAGAGTGTGTTTGTTTAAGTGGATTTCATTTATATATTTATATTAATTTAAATATTGCTTCTGTTGTGGTGAAAGATAAAGTTAAAAAAAGGATATATCAGTTAATGACGGTAAAATGAAACAAAAGTAATATCAAACCAGTTATGCTATTTAAACAATTTTGTATGTGACCATCGGGGTTTGAATACGTATTTTAATGAGAATAATTAATGTATTTATTCTTCTATGAAAAGCAGTCTAGCGAATTTAGTCAGCACTATTAATAGCCCAGTCATTTTAGCAAAAATAGGGGAAAAAATTAGAACAAAGCTGGATTTTCGCATAGGTGCTAGTTAGGGTATGTATATTAACATACTAAAAGTCCCCATCGATCCGATGTGAGCTTTCGCCGCCAGGGGGCGCCAAAGAGCTGGAAAATTGGTTTTTTGTGAATATCTCATGAACAATGGCATTTAGAAAAAAAAGTTCAGTTACAAAGTTGTAGATAATTTAATTTCCTATAAAAAGTGTCATTAACATTTATTTGTCACACCAACGCTTCCCTGTCAAAAATATAAAAAAGTGAATGTATTTGAAAGTAAAATTATAAAAATTCGAAAAATCTGCTGCTACGTTTAAAACGTTTGATCACTTTTTAAAATGCTGGGAGCTTGTAAGTTAGATCTTCTTTCTTTTTCAAAAAAATTTCTAACAATATTTTACTTTTCCCAAACATCGCTGATGTCGAGTCACAACCTGAAAAAGCTTGAAGGAAAATATATGATCTTTCAGGACAGCATCATTGTTAAGACTGTGCGATGAATACAGGGTGGTTGCAATTCGTCCTCTTCCTGGCTTATTGAAAAATATCTCTATCGCATCGCTGGAAGTGCTAAAGCAGTCAAAAATACGAACAAGTCAACATCAACGCCAACAACAGCAGTAAGCGCACCAGACTTTTCTATTTCAATAGCTGTTTTAACAAATAATGTGTATGCATCATCTTCTACTTGTTTCGCTTCAAAACCATTCTCTATAAATTTCTCCATAAGCATAGATATGAGACGTGTCTTGTTTTAATGATTAGATTAAAAAAAAATTGCGTTATTTTCGAGCTTTTTTTCCTTCTATATAAAAGCTTCGTCTAATGTATCAGAACATAACAAACATTTATCTTCAAATTCAAACAACGGACTGTTATTTCTCAATTTTTTCTTCAATGGAGTAATTTGTGCGGACATTGATGGTTTTTCTGCAATAGATTTATTGTATGATTTAATAGAATTCTTTCCTGTATAATTTTTCTACACTTTGAAAGAACTGTACATTCACTATTGTTTTTAACCGTTTCTTCAAATATTTTCAACTTATGGTCACCTCTTTGCGAACTTGCTGCCACAAGGAACTTTAGTCCCTTTTTTCCTATTTTTACATAATCTTTCAAACGCAATCCTCACCGCATACAAGACATACTATTTTGTCAATCTTCATTTTTCGCTCACAATCAGCAATTAAGAAAGAGCCATTTTAAACTATCACAACTATTTAACAATTTCTATAACATGCATTGAAAATAAAACTATTTCTTCCTTAAACTTCACACATGAGCGTGCGAAGAGAAAACTGCGCCCGGGGCAAAGCTTCCATCTGGCGCCCCCAACTTTTTTATGTGACTGGCCAAAAATTAGTTGGTAGTATAAATTTGGTGTCCCCAAATATCCGCGCCGGTGGAGACCGCCCCTTAGCCCCCCCCCCCCTCCTTTCGTACGGCGCTGATCTCATAAAGAATACTTCGTTGGGGTAGTAAATAAGGGTGATTTCATACTAGCGAAATGAGCACCAAATGAAAATTAAATATTGGAAAGGTAACTGCACGTGGTACATTTCTACAAATGCAAAGAGATAGGGTATTGGGCAACTGCTGTTGCTTAAGGGTGTATTTCGATTCAAACTGCTTATTTTCCGATTTATTTTTGAATTCATTTTTGCACTCAAATACACCAAACTTTCAAAATCTCTTATTTGGAAAGTACACAAGGTGCCGTAAGTGTCAATTCTTTGATAAATGCAGAAAATATTGCAGAAAAAAAAAATCAATCAAAAACGGCATTTCGAACCGATTTTTCCCAAGCGAGAGATCTGGGATCGAAAGAAAGGGTCATATTGACAAGGTAATTGTTAATAACTCAAATTCTAATGAGTTGAGCATAAAAAGACATCACACGGCACCTCATACGTCCCTTGAAGAATCCCCTCAGTAAGTTTCATGTTTCTACTTTTAAAAATGTGTCTGAAATTGTATCGGAAAATTTCGAGCTGTTCAAGGTGGAAAAGCGTTTTTTCGAATACACCCTTAAGCGCGAAAACGGCATGCAGACAATGGGGGAGAGTTGGGGGGGGGGGGAGGATCCGAAGTTGTTCCGTATGTGTTCTGCCTTTTCGCCGCGTTATGACTGTGTTTCCGCATGTTTTTCAAACACGTTTACATTATTTTAATTTTCAGCAGGGAAGGGTTGGTGTGACAAAAAAATGTTAATGACACTTTTTGTAGGAAATTAAATTATCTAGATCTTTGTAATTGAACTTTTTTTCTAAATGCCATTGTTCGTGAGATATTTACAAAAAAACGATTTTCAAGCTCTTTAGCGCCCCCTGGCGGAGAAAGCTCACATCGGATCGATGGGGACTTTTAGTATGTTAAACTACATACCCTAACTAACATCTATGCAAAAATCCAGCTTTGTTCTAATTTTTTCCCCTCTTTGTAAAAAAAGGTGCAAAAATGACTGGACTATAAGACGAATGTTTTCATTAAATGGCATACTGAACAAATAATCTAGTTGAGTTACTTTTAAGATGTTTACTTTTGTAATTAGAAAACTTTCTCAAATTAAATGTACAACAGAGCCTTATTTTTAGAAGTAATTACATAAGAATATTAAATAATTATTAATGCTTTTTTTTAAATTATAAAATGCATAAGACTAAAATCCTCGAGAGTGTCAGTCATAAATTACTTTTATACATCAATATATGACAATAAAACTTTTAAAATTGAAACAAAACTATATCAAATGTTTTATGCTTTTTAAACTACTTTCTAACTTATCTTCGTGTTTTAAGAACGAATTTTAATGAAAATAATGAATGCATTTATTTTCCTATGAAAGGCAGTCTAGCGAATTTAGTCAACACTTTTAAGACGACTATTTTCATTAAATGGCAGACTAAATCAGTATCGAGTTGAGTTCCTTTTAAACGTTTCCTTTTGTAATTATATAACTTTCTCGAATTCAATATACAACAGAGCCTTGTTTTCAGAAGTAATTATGTAGGGAAATTAAGTAATTATAAATGCTTAACTTTTTTATTAATATGTATAAGACTAAAAGCCTTGAGACTGTCAATCATAAATTATTTTTATACATCGATTTATGACAATAAAACTGTTAAAATAGAAATAAAACTATATAAAATATTTTATACTTTTTAAAGTACTTTCTAACTTATATTCGTGCTTTGAGAACGAATTTTAATGAAAATAATGATTACATTTATTTTCTTATGAAAGGCAGTCTAGCGAATTTGGTCAGTACTTTTAAGACGACTATTTTCATTAAATGGTTGGCTGGATCAGTATCGAGTTGAGTTCCTTTTAAACCTTTCCTTTTGTAATTAGATAACTTTCTCGAATTAAATGTACAAGAGAGCCTTATTTTCAGAAGTAATTATATGTAGGGAAATTAAGTAACTGTAAATGCTTAATTTTTTTAAAATTAATATGTATAAGACTAAAAATCTTGAGATTGTCAAGCGTAATTATTTTAAAAGTGGGTTTTAGTTGTAGAATTATATTACTTTGAAATAATGCTTTTGTTGTGAAATCTAAAAATTTACTGAAAAGATATATCAATTTACGGCAAGAAAGCCGTTAAAAAAGAAACATAAGATATAACAAACCAATTATGCTTTTAAAACTACTTTCTAACTTACTTTAGTGGTTTGAGAACGGATTTTAATGAAAATTATGAATGCATTTACATTCCTGTGAAAGGCAGTCCAGTGAATTGAGATAGCGCTGTTAAGAGGACAATTTTGATTGAATAGTAGACTGAATGGGTATCGAATTTGAGTTCCTTTTGAGACGTTTCCTTTTGTAATTAGAGAACTTTCTCGAATTAAATGTACAAGAGAGCCTTATTTTTAGAAGTAATTATACAGACAAATTAAATAAAAATAAATAAATTTTATTTTTTTATTAAACCCCTGACCATCGAGCAAAAAAGCAAAACTGGAATTTTTTTTTTCCTCAGAAATTAATTTAAAAAAAAGATGATTTATCCAACATTGCGTAAAATGTTTAGTTGTGCATAGGAACATAAAATCTTGAGAGTATTAATCATAACAAATTATTTCATACCATGTAATATTTATTTGTATAATCATATTAATTTTAATAATGCTTCTATTGCGCTCAAACCTGCAGCTTATTGAACGGATTACACTTTGCAGCAGTAAGAAGATTAACAAAGAGTTTTTATCAAAATTGTGTATTTGATTTTTTTTTTTTTTTTTTTTGTAAATTAAACATGCACAATTTTCTTTATTACGTTTTTGATAAATAAATTACTGCATTATTATTTATAATTAAATTACAGCATAATTATTTCATAAATTTACAGTTGTTCAAAAAATCTACATTTAAAAGTAATACTGATAATCGAAATTCGGCGTCGATTTTTGGCAAAATGAATTCGCCTCTGAAATATAACTAAACTGCCGTGGGGTAAGAACGCCTCGATAAGGGTCTAACATTTTCACGGTTTAGTTTTAGATATTTTTTTAAACAAATACATATTTCATGCAGTAATTTATTGATTATACCTGAAGAAAGATTATTTTTGCAGATATGTATCCATAATGGCGTAATTTTTTGACCAAAGCTATTTGGCATTATTACCCACATATGTGTGTAATAGTGCAATGCAAGCAAAACTATATAATAAAATGAAATAATAGCATAAAAATGTCCAGTTCCAGAGATACAAACTCTACATTCCTAGAAACTGACAAATTTTTCTTACTTAACATTAATTAAAATATCTGGATTCAGTAATAATTGTTTGATATTTTATTCTTCTGACATTTAAGAAAAAACTAGGTGCAGTTAAGATATACAAATTTATCTTTATCCTTTTTGATTTTCAATAATGAAAATAAGGCTCTCTCACGAAGGATAAAAAATAAACCCTCTTCGGATGTAGTTCTAGCACAGAAAAGCATCAACAGGGGAAAGAGCACCAGTATATGACGTTATTAACCCGGTATACTTATTGCGCGGTATATTTCAAACTTCAAACTCTCTAGCGAACACATTCAGAATATTCTGAAAGATTTCAAAAGTACACTAACATTCATGTAATAAACAAATTATATTCTAGTAAATATGTAGACTCCAGATCACAGAAGCCACATATTGAGTCCTAGTGAAATACAACGTCTAATTTGGAGGCTAATAAGCAATGCAAGTGCAGGAGATGGCAACACAGCCAATCATCTCATCGAAAATCTAGGATTATTTAAATGTCTATTTATATATTAAAACACAATGAATCTGCCAGTTATAACCTCGTAAAACCCCCTAAAAATTCGATTTTAACGGTTGAGTCGTTGGCTTACTTTTTTGGGTGTTAATATTTTAGGTACTATTTGTCTGTCCTGAATCCAAAAATATGAAAACACAGAGGATTGGGGGCAGGGAAAGATACTGGTAAAACTATGAGTCAACCAATAAAATTGCATTTTTAGGTGTTTTCCATCAAGATTGACTTGGCAGACCAATTTTGCGTCTTAATGTGCGAATCGAGATTTAAGTAATCCTAGATTTTCACCCGTAAACTCCATGAAGTTATTGTCTGTGCTGCATTTTCTCGGTCTAACAGATTGAGCATTGACTGTGATATATGGTTCTTCCAGCGATAAGGTCTACAAATGAAACAAAAAAAATTTTTGAGATGGTTTATCTTCCAGATGACCCAGTCCTTCTGCGCAGAAATCGTAGTTGTCAACTTCCGCTTTTCTTCATATTTACGTATAATATTAGCACTTAACGTTATTATCCCCCCTGGTGTTATTATACCAGAACACCCTATTTTTATTTTTATTTTTATTTTTATTTTTATTTTCAAACATTGATTTATGGATAGAACATAAGTATCCTAATTCACAAATTTAATAACAAAGCTATATAAAAATATATTATATGAATATTAATAAATAATGTCTTTATGTACGTTTAGTTGAAATTACAGAAAATATTATATATATTTTTTTCTTTTTGAAATTAAAAAAATAAACAAAAATGATATTTTTTCAAAGATGTGACATAAGAAATCCTTACTGCATACATGAAAAGAGTTGTGCAGCAGTGTCCATGTGCCTGAAAATTCGTTAAAGCCGCAATCACACATGTATGACGACTCTTGAATGAAATCAAAAGAATTACTTGGATGCAGCAAGATCAATGTGTAGCAATCTTTAAAATGCACAAAATTTGTTTAATTCGGAATAATTAGCGGGTGTGTTCCTATTGTGTGCTGAGGACTCATGAAAACAATCGAAAAATATTATTGGATGTGGTGACCTTTCTGCGCAGTAATTTATAAAATATCCGAAATCCATCAAAATTAGATTACTAAAAGAGTCAACTATCAGTAAGTGTCATTCATAAAATTTAGAGTATATTTATGAAAACAAGTATTTAAGCAACGTTTATGAAACAAGGAAAAAAATATCGTAAATAATTATTTGCTTAATACTGTTTACCTTAACAGTCCTTGTCAACTGTTGTATAAAGTTTTGTGACATCATGTTAGCACATTCAAGGCTAATGAAGTACATCTTACGTGTCTTTTTTAAAGACCATCAGAGTGACGAGATGCCCTTTTTTACATCTGCATTGGTGCATTCGAGAATCATGTGCTCCACATTGTTAAATTTTTTGCTCTAGTTTCAACCTATTTCTCTGCTCAGTAGCTGCCAGCATAATATGATTAAATCTCGTACCAATATTTGGAGCTTCCTATTTCAATTTCATTCCAACTACTAAAACTACGTTTCAACAGCAGCTCCAAATATTGGTTCAGGATTTCACCATCTTACAAAGGCAGTTCTTAAGCACCAAATTTTGGTTCAATCTAAAACAAGATTTTTCACAATACAACGGACTGTAAAAAAAGACACTTGGAACGTACCCATAGTTTCCTTATCTTTAGACTCGCGCACAATCATACAATTTTTATTTTAATTATGCTATCAATGTAAATATACATTTAAACCTAAGAATTATGTCATTTTCACCAGCGCAAACTTTTCACGCGCACTTTATATAAGCTTTTAAAATTTTAATCATCATGAACTCAATTAAAAATTTATTCTCCATTTAATTATTATTTTAAAAAATTAGCCAATAGTGTTATGATGTGATGCACAGAGTTAAAAACACAATAGTCGGTATTCTTCTAATCGTGAATCAGCTGTTTGTATAATTTTAAAAACAAGGTACACTTTTAAATTTAACTTCAAATTTTAAAAAAAGTTACTTCCAAAAATTCACGTATCTGACTAATTTTCTGACTTTTTTCTCTGCAGCAATAAAAAAAATTCATATTTTCCCAAGTTTGTTTGGATGAGTTGTTCCGGAATCGTTAAACAGAGTTTTAAAATTAAATATATTGAACGCAGTCATCGCATTAATAAAACATGTAATAATATTTCGTGATAAATTACAAACATAAATAATAAAAACATTTATAAAATATACACTGTACATTAATATGATACATATACATACTATAAAATAAAAATATATTGTTGTTATAGCTTGAAGTGAAATGCAAATTTTAAAAGAATGGAATGTCTAAACTATTTTGCTTGCCGAAAATTTTATTGAATCTCTACTGATTGCATTGACTATGTGATTTGCTTATTTGGTAGGGTTATAAAATTTGTTAGCTGAAACAAAAGACGGAAGCAAATTCCCTTTTGCTACTGGAGGCGAAATGAGATTTTTGTAATCAAGATTTATGTTATTTTATGGATGAATAATTTTCTCTCCAGTAATGATGTTGCTTTCAGGCTATCTTTTTAAATTTAAATCACGCCTCGACTTTAATTAAAACATTACAAATTATTTGTAACTTATTTTTCTGTTAACTGATGCTATGTAAAATTTTAACACTTTGTGTAACGTAACGTTTCAGGCAGAATAGGGAGATGAAATAGTTCATGCCTTTGTTCAAATACAGGATGCTCTTTTTCAGAAAATTCTTTATTAATGATATTGATAAAGATAGATAGAACATAAATTTCTAAAATAGTGTCATAGATAAATATACGAAGATTTAATCCTTTACTTGACTATATTTTCTATTTTTATTAAAAACATATTTTAAAATGGATACATTGGGTTAACCTCTTCGGTCCATGGATCATCATTTGGGGACGTCTCTTCTTTTTGTTATGAAAACTAAAATGTCATATTTGTTCACATTTTTGCATAACAAATTGTAACGATTATTTCGAAAATGATATTTTCAAAGACTCAAATTTTAAGTACTTATAAAGAAATTCTATACTTAAATTTGTTTTCCAATAAAAAACAAAGAAACTTTCCGCTACAACCAAATTATTCACGACTCATAACTTAAACTCTACTTTAGTATATGTTGAACTGATTTTAAAATCGCTTTACCAGATGATATGATGCCATTGGTGCAAATATCCATCTATAAATATCATGATTGGATTTTTTTTTATACTTACAGCCATTTGTCACGGCAAGACATCCGCTGTCAAATCCATGAAAAATTTGTTTGCTTAGGATATAATTGCAAACATCCCTTCCCTACACCATTTTGTAGAACATTTTAATTTTTTTGAAATATTCTTACTCGCTCTATCTTCTTCTAATATTTTTATTTGATGGGTATAAATGTATCAAGTTTTTTTTTATATAATTTCATTTACTGAGTCTTTCTAGTTTTTCTCCACCAATCTGTACTTTGTCATTGCTATATAAATGAATTTTAATATTATATTACTTTGAAATTTAGAAACAGTATTTACATACGTTATTGCTTGTTATAGTCTTTTAAAAAATTAAATAGTCTCATATATATTACTTTTAATAAGAATAAAAAATAAATATGTTTGCAACTTTAAAAATAAATTTCTTGTTAGAATTCAATAAATAAAAACGAAAACCACACTGGCATATAAAAACTGCACTTTCAGACATTGTGCTGGAACTATAAAATATACGTGTGTATATATTAAGATATGATGAAATCTTTGTTGAATAAATACGTCGCAAAAAGCGGAAGACAGTATTTATTTTCAATGTATCTGCAAAAATATATGTTTTCATCTGAACAATTTGTTGTTTATCCAGCTCATTTCCACTTGTATTAGGACAAAACGATTATTTCTTGTGTTTGACGTTAGATATCGTCCTCAAAAATAGATTGTGTTACAGAAATTCGATATTCTAGATATTTGATGTTTTATTTGTTTTTTTTTAATGTTTTCCATTTCATTTCAGTTCAAATAAAGAAGGGATGAAGCTAAGATTTACGTTTCATATGTTCACAGAAATACGTGTTTCGTGGCTGAGTAAACCTTACGAATAATAATAAAAAAATACATGATAGATAAATAATATTTATATTTCCTTGTTCCAAGACTATATTTCATTCCCATAACTCTTTTAATAATTTACGTTCGCCTTGGAGCAGAAGTTAAATTATAAAATGTTTGCAAAATAGTAATATTATCATTCTAAATCCTTAGCGTGTTTTTAAATGAAAGGTTGCATAGTATGAATTCTATTGTGGAAAAAGATTTTCACAGCACTGTTTTGTAGCAAAGTCTTTGCTCAATAAATATGTTACATAATTGGACTCGATGACTGTATTCGATGATAAAAGATATCTTCTTGCTCAATTATAAATCCTAGTATTTGATCTTTTTCCAATCATGTTTGATATTTTTGTGAAGAAAAAGTGCTTTTAATATTGTAGGATTAACCCAATTGTATCGCGATATTACGATCGAGATTCTGTTCTGGTAACGAAAACATTATTCGCAACACTTTTTTTTGTAGCAAAAACTCAATTCGAGGAATTGGATTAGATGATTGTGAAATATAACAAAAGATATTTTCTTAAACAATAATAATATCTAGAATTTGACCTTTTTTCAGTCATGTTTTAAACTTTTATTCTCTTAATTTTACCGTCAATTTCGTCTTTTAGTTATTGGCCAAAGAAAGTAAAAAAAATATATAATTTTCAATGCTGCAGATTTAACACAGCTGCATCGCGATTTCACTAGAAACCTATATATTTCCATAGATAATTTTCAGTCCTATGTATCAGCGTTGAATTCAGCTATTAACGTATTAAGAACTGTACGTGATCAAATTAAATATTTATATCTGAATATTGCCATTGCTAGCACCGAGATTTCACAAAGCAACAATATATACCCAAATAGTGATTCTTAAGACTGCTTCTTAGCACTGGTTGTAACTAGTTGCATGAAGATATTACTAAGCAACCACATACGTTTGAGTAAATTTACTACTTAAGTTCAATATTTAACACAGATTTCTAGTTTAAATCAATAAATAACGCAAGCGGTTATAAATAGTTGCATTACTATTTTACTGAGTAACATATATGTATAGACACTAGTAAAAAAAATTATGCTGATTATGTTTGCGTTGTTTTTTGTTTTAAATAGCAAAATACGCAGGCGCTTAAAATGAATTTCAGTTTTTGTGTGAGGTCGCTATTTTCATTGCGAGTATACTTTGTATTAACATATTTTCCATAGCCACACTGAAAAAAATTAAGTACTCAAAAATCAGTAAATCGATGTACTCATGTCAAACTGAGTATATTTGATAAAAATGAATACGTGCTTTCTCAATTTTGAAACTGTCAAATCCAAACAAATTTTGTATCCTATATTGTTTATTTCATTCATGGTGGCAAAAAGATGCTTTTTTAATGTAAATATTAAACTATGCACAGTATTTTATTTAAAATAATTTAAAAGTGCTTGCAAATAAAGTTTTAGGTAGATTTCGTATGGAATACTACCTATTGCGATCGCTCCCATGTTGGAATTTCTGAAAAATTTTTGGAGATCTACACCGATCACGACCCCTAGATCCCAAAACAACCATTAGTAAAAAAGTTTATCTATCTATCTATCGGTGTATATCACTTTCTTCTGGACACGATAACTTCCATAATTATGCTCAGATCTTCTTCAAACTTTTACGTAAAATCAAGGGGCATAAAATCTTGGTTAAGTTCGTTAATGGACAAAATCGGACCAATGGGGTGGAAGTTAGAAGGGTTTTTGTAAAAACAGAAAAAACGCGATAACTTCTAAATTAAAATAGATATCGAATAAGTTTAAAGTTTATATTACTTCTAAAGAATGGGCCAAAAGTTTATGCATGACAGATTTTTGATAAAGTTAAAAATGGGCTCAAGGGGCGAAAACACCAGGGTTTTGGGGAGAAAAAAATCTTAACTTATCTTAGCTAACTTAGCTAGCTTAGATAACTAAATCTTAATCGTCAATTTATTAGATATAAAATCCAACTAAATTTTTTATAAATGTTCTCAAAATTATCTAAAACTTTTGTATTTACAAGTTTTTGATAGGACCAACTTTTACCGATGAAAAAAATTAAAAACGAAAAGAAAAAGGGGGGGGGAGGAAAAAGAAAAAAATTCATAACATACTCAATACTTAAACAATCAAATATAATTAAATTTATTTTACATCTTCTTAATAATATCTACAACTTTTACATTAACAAGTTTTTCATAGGACCAATTCTTATAGCAAAAATAAACAAAAATAGGAGTTGGAGAAAAAAACTCAAATCCAAACTGCTTATAATCTGAATAATTTTTAAATTCACTTTTGATTTTAAACGCATCAAAATGGCAGATCCTGCAATTTAGGAACTGTATAACGTGACGTATTAGCCAGATTTTTGATAAAATTAGAATATTTTTTAAAAAAGGCGGCCAAAAACAGTATTTTGAACAGAATTTCCCACAGTGATCGTGATTGAAAAAATTGAGGAAGTATAACAAATTGCATTTATTTCTGACTCATTTTTAAATCCATTTTTGTTCTTAAACGCATCCAATTCACAGGTCCTCTTATATAGGAACTATATAATGTGACGGATTTGCCAGTTTTTTGATAAAGGCAGAATATATTTCAAAAAAGGCTGCCAAAATGGGCACTTTGCACAAAATTTCCCAAAGCTATCATGATTAAGGAATTGAGGATGTATTCAAATAACAAATTGGTTATTTTATGACTCATTTTTAAAATCAATTTTGCTCTCAAACGCATTCAATTGACAGTTTTTTATTATTTAGGAACTATATAATGTGAGAATTCTTCGATTTTTTGATAAAGGCTAAATATATTTCTTTAAAAAGCTGTCAAAGTAGGCATTTCGCACAAAATTTCCCAAAGCGATCATGATTTAAGAATTGAGGATGTATTAAAATAACAAATTGGTTATTTTATAACTGATTTTTAAATTCAATTTTGCTTTCAAGTGCATTCCATTGACAGTTATTTATTATTTAGGAATTGTGTAATATGCCATATTGGTTAGTTTTTTGATAAAGGTTAAATATATATATTTTCAAAGCTGCCAAAGTGCGCACTTCGGACAAAATTTCCCAAAGTGTTCATTATTTAAGAATTGAGGATGTATTCAAATAACAAATTGGTTATTTTATGACTTAATTTTAAATTCGATTTTGCTCTCAAAAGCATTCAATTGACAGTTTTTTGTTATTTAGGAACTATATAATTTGCGTATTGGTAAATTTTTTAATAATAAAATCAGAATATGTTTCAAAATATGTTGTCAAAATGGGCATTTGAGCCGAATTTCGCTTAAGATGATTTTGATAGAAATGAGTTCTTACATAAAAATAAATTAAATTTTTTTTCAAAAGCGGCCAAATAAAATTGTTAAACTGGATTTATCTCTAATTATATTTAAATTTTTGTTGCTGATATGAGCAGTCTTCGAAATCTACCTCCGCCTATAGGCCAAGCCGACAGGGATTTTTTGTCATACAAATATTCGATTTGGATATTTTTCTAATAATTTTGCAATTTTTGTTAATAAACAATCAATTAAACGTTTATTGTTAATGATCTTGAGCAAGAAAGAAATGCCTGTATATTTTACTTTTAATTTGTAAGTTCAGGGGTAGTTCATAACGATTTACACTTGAACACAGCCAACAAAAATGAGTACATGAGTATGTAAAGTACATAAAAGTGACTATTTTTTACTAAATTTTGAGAACCCATTTTTTCAGTTCACCAGTAAAGCTTGTATTTTAACGTTGATTTTATTTTTAAACTCCTAATTCACGTGATGGAATACGTTCTAAAAGTTCTAATGATCAGAGAATCCCAATACCAGGGATAGAAGCGCTGCGCCACGAATGGTCTATTTTCACCGCAAAATTTTAATAGCATTCTTCCATATATTAAATCTCAGAAATTCTGTATGTAAATAAGTCAATAAATACGCTTAAAATTTAATGGTAGCAATTTGAAATTTCTTTAACAGTGCTTGCATCCCTGCAATATGTAACAGAAAATTTCAATAATAAATTTCCTGTCTAATTTATTTTATTAAATAAAGAAAATTTTGCATTTTTTATTCGGAATTTGGAATATTCAAATTAAAAATTATTCCACTAAGTTAATTAGTATAGTATAATATAACAGTATAATTAAACAGTATATTAAAAACTGTTGATAGTATATGTGCTGCCATGGGCATAAGATGATTAAGCAATACCTAACACTTGAATAACAGTAGTCCAAATGTTTGGTTGGTTACAACAAATCGTATCCCTGTTTTATCAGAAAAAACTTGCGTATTTTAATTCCTTCGGGACTTTTACAAAATATTTATTATTTTTTCACCGTTTTTTTCTTAGCAGAAATGTTTGCCAAATTGAATCGCGAAATTAATCAGACTAAAAAGACAAAATTTGCAATAAAGTTTTACTAGTCAGAATAATCGATTATTCTGAGCAACTTATGTGGCACATATACCGGTCTCTTATCTACAAGGTTTTAACAGACATTTGTAAAAATTGACTTTAGAATTAATTTTATCTTTTATTTAATGAGCTAATTAACTGAAATTCACACGAAGCGATCGTATGTCATTCATTCGAGGTATTCTTTTTTTTCTCTATATATACCATTGTTAGCGAGGCAAAAATAGTACTTTTTCTTTGCCACGGTATAGACTATCACTTTGTAAACAATGCAGCTTTTAATAATTGTCTAGGTTTTTTTGTTGTTGTTGTCATTTTTTATTTTATTTTTTATTTTCAGTCGCTGCTTTCACTATCAATGCAGTACTTGGAACGTGAAACGTAATTTTACTGCAAGGATAAAGGTCTTTGTAAAAAATAAGTATTTTCCCATATTTGAATAAACAAAAGAATTGTTTCACAATTATTTTCCATATAATGTAGGAATTGAATTTTGAAACATTAAAAAATAATTTTTCACAAGCCTGTATGGTGCCATTTAAAGTTAAACTTGTTGTTCCACGTTTCTAGCTCATTTTAATGTAAATTAAAAAATTATGTTTAATTTTAAAATATCATGTTTTCATTTGATTCTAAGACATCCGAAATGTTATCTATTACCCTAGATATATGCATTAATACTTTGACAATACCTTCGAAATTCAGTTAAGGAAGAAGTAACCTATAGAATTTTCCAACGCAAGTATATCACTTTTTAAAACTTATCAGGTAACCAAGAGAGTTCGTGCGGTTTTCATCAGACATAAAAAACGATCCACAAAAATCTCAAACACTTATTTTATTCTTTGAAATAATCACAATTGGCTTCAATTGCGTGTTCCCAACGAGACACAAGCTTATAAATAACCTTTTTCAAAAAATATTTTGTTTTAAAGTTCAAGAACTGGGTTTTAGTTTTTGTGACATCATCTTGGGTTTGGAACTGCTGTTCCCGCAGGTGATTATCCATGGCCAAAAACAAGTAATAGTCCGATGGGGCGATCTCCGGGGAGTAAGGTGGGTGAGGCAAAACTTCCCAGCCCAATGTTTTTATCACGTCCCTGGTCGCTTTGGCCGTATGAGGTTTGGCGTTATCGTGGAGGAGAAGAACTCTTCTCCTGTTGACAAGCGCCAGCTGCTTTTCAAGCAAAGCAGATGAAACCCTTTTCAACTGCGACGAGTAGACTTCAGCTGTGATTGTTTCCCCACTTTCTAAGAATTCATTGTGAACTATACCAGCGCTAGTCCACCAAATACACAGCATTATCTTTTTTTGATGGATGTCCGGTTAACCAACCAATGAGACGGAACCCGAAATCGACCAATGATGTTTTCTCTTTCGGTTATCATACATTACCCATTTCTCGTCACATGTCAATATCTGATCCAGGAAAGAGCATTTGTTGTAGCGCGACAGCAATGACAAGCAGATGTTCAAACGTTGGAGCTTGTTTTCCTCGGACAGGACATGAGGAACCCACTTATCAAATTTCCACGGCATCCCAAGGCTATAAAGATGCGTTCGGATGGATTCGTCAGATACTACAAACCTTTGTGCATGCTCCTGGCATGTTAGATCAGGATTCTGTTTGATGTCCGCTTCCAGCTGGACATGGTCTTAGATGGATGGACGACCAACTCGGGGCTTGACTTCGAGGCTCTCGTCTCCGGACGGAAATTTGCTTAACCACTTTTGAGAGGTCCGTTCACTCACTGAAGTCTCTCCAAACACGGAGCATATTTTTCTAGCAGCCTCTGCAGCTTTGTTTCCTAATTTGAACTCATAGAGCAAAATAGGCCTCAAAATCTCCTTTGTCAACGATTGTACTTCCTACAAAACTGATAGCGGAACGTGAGATACGTTAACGATTCTCTACTGGTTGCAATTTAAAGGCAATGTACAGAAATGACGTCATCATAATCAGTATGACCACGCCTACGCAACAAAAGTAGCTGTTCTCAAAAACCGCACGAACTTTCTTGGTTACCTGACAATTCCGTTTGAGTATGCAAGCGTTTATTTATTTCAATTTTCACGATTCTAACTAGCAGTTATGAAATCATTTATTAAACAATGAGCAGAAAATAGATTCTGTATTCATGTATACATTCTTTTTTATTACATTATAGAATCATTGATAGAATTTTCGCTTGGAAGCACTGTTTGAATTTTAACACTAGAACGCCTGAAATACTGCTACCCCCTAAAATGCCGGCCAGGTGTCATTTTGACACTGGTAGATATTATGCAAAAAAATTCGAAAAAAATGTACAGTTTAATATTATTTTTACAAATACATGTAGAACACACAAATAATGTTAAATCTAAAATAAAAGAAAGAAAAATTTTACAAGATTAAATTAAAATGCTTAAAGTACATACAAATATTATTATATTTGTAAAATACGCTTAATTTTTTGAGATATCTAGAAATATATTTCACACACAAATTATATTTTATCTATAATATAAGAACAATCTTGCTAGATGATAAGAGCATACATATGGCACACACAAATAATTATCATGTCTGTAACTTAAGAATATTTTTCAAAGATAATATGAAAATACAAAGAAGTGAAATAACTACTTACATTACTAACAGTCAATACATTTATAGGTGACATTTTTTGTGCATTTGCGCATGTCATTCTTATACAAGATAACACATATTTTATTTGTCACATTTCCATGACATTTTTTAACTTCGCATTTCCTACCCTTAGAAGAATTTTCAGACCGCAGTTCTTCTTCATCTCTCCTCTTTCTTTTAGTTGATTTTTCAATGTATTCTGCTCGCATTTCTTTAGCTAGTGTTTAAATAAATATACTCCTTGTTATGTTTTTTCTCGTTACACGTTTGAAAACAATCCAAGCGTTTATGGTAGCGAAGTCTAAAATGTGTAGAATGTGTGGATTGGCCATCTTCTTGAACCTTCTTTGGCAAAGTATTGTCTTGCCATTTGGTCAACAATATCTACGCCACATTTCGTTTCATTATAAAAACTGACGATTTCAGGTGTTTTCTTTGAATTGTTAGCAATTGGTATGCTTGAATGCATAGAACTAAGAATTATCACATTTTGTTTCTTTTTAGATTGATAAACTGTAAGTATTGAGCCCGATTCTTCATTCTTCAATATTTTTGTTGAATAAAACTCTTCTTTTCCTGATTTTACACAATCTAGAATTTCTCGTCTGACCCTATTTACCGTGCCAACTAAACTCCTCCGCTTTTCCTTTAGTTTCTTTTCCAACTCAAGAGAAGTAAAAAAAAATGTCAACTGTAACATTCCTCCCCTTTAAAAGGTTCTATTAATTTTAAAACCACATACTCAGAAAGACGGTGACTTTGATCTCGTTCTTCATTTTTTCCTAAGTAGGGAAAGGCGTTTAAAATATACTTACTTTCTAAATCTGCAACTATCCAAAATTTTTGCTCTTATTTATCAGATTTTGATGCTATAAACCGAGTAAACGGACAGCGAATCTTACTTGGAAACAATTGTTCGACAATTGTTATGTTCTGGCCTGGTTTGTAACAGTTTATGCAATTTTCAATAAAACGATTCCATACTTCTGAAATCATTGAGAACTTATAATCTTCAATTCGATTACGACGAGTTGATTTGATATAAAATCGCAAAAATCTTGATATTTCACAAAATTTGTCTCTGAACATGGTTTCTTTACAAAAATTTGTATCCCATTCTGTAGATCATAATGAATGAAGTTCCAGGTTACCAGCTCCTGAAAATCCACGTGCATATAAAATCGAAATGTAAGCTAAAAGTTCCTGTTCTGAAAGAGACCAAGCATCATTTTCTAGTACTCGGCGAACTTCTTTTTTTGTGCATTTTATTATATGCTCTAAAATCCTTCTGTCTATAAAAAGCAACCAAGCACTAAAAACACTGTCATAATTCACATTTCTTTTTGCATAACTAGTTGGACCACTATTTTATCGCAAAATATTTTGTATTGCTAATCTACCGGTTGCACTTCCAGAACCACATTCTTTCCAGCGTGAGCCATCGAGAGCCATAAATTCAATCAGATTTCGAGAGTAATTAATTTCAATATCCTCATCACTTTCCGAATCAGATGATATAACAGGAATAAATTTTTACTATCAGATTCATCATACAGTTCGTATTATTATCTACCTTCTGATTCATTATCTCACAATTCTCTCAAAAGCGCCGTAATTTCATCCGCAGTAAGCCCCTTTTACGAGATATTTTAAATTTATTCAGAAAATGTAAAAAGAACGAAAGAAAATCTCACGAAAATTTACTAGCCATAACTCGGAAGCAACCATATATGTACTATCTTTGTGAGAAATAAAACCTCAGTGGCAGCTGAAACAAATCACGTGATGACCAGGTGTTGAAAAAACATTCAGAGATCCTCCTGAACTATGATAGTGTGTGGAATTATCGCACAGAAGAACGAAATTAAAATTAGGGGAAATGAAATTATTGCGGTGTCCAATTGACACCAGTCCGGCGTTCTAGGTAAATTTGCCTGTAAACCAAGTTTGAATAAATCGATTTCCAAAAAAATTTCTATGCGAGTTCTACCCACATATTTAATAAAAGTCGAGAGACATAAAAAATTTCCTTTACAATTTACAGATTTTACATAGAAATTTACACGCTTCGGTGTCGAAATGACACCGTCCGGCGTTCTAGTGTTAATAATATCACAATGGAAAGCCGGGAGAGAATTAAACAAATAGAAAAACTACGTCAGTACTTATAAAAAGGCAAAATCCTATATGGTCAAAATTCAATTGAATGTATTAAAATTAATGAAATATGCTTTCTAGAAATAAACAAAAAATACTTCAAATTAAGTGAAATTATGTTTTAAAATTCAAGTATTCTATATTAAATATAAGTTTTTATTCATTACAACTGGATAATACGGAACAAAATTGCTTTCAATGTTTTCATCTTTTATACAAATTCTTATAGTATAAAATTATATAGACTCTAAATCTATGAATAAATATATTTCATCCAGTAACTGAAATAAAAAACATTTAATATCCTCTAAGGCTAATTTTATTAAGTTAATTTATAAAAATTAGTATCGCACTATATATAAAATTAAAAATACACATATAAATTCTTAACTCAAAGTTATTGCATCGAGTGTAACTGTCAAGTTTAAAGAAGACAGAATGGCATCAATATACACAAAAAAGTCTTCACATCTCATTTTACATTTTACATTTCAATTTCATTTTTAAATGTTTGTAATGTTTGTAATGTTAAGTTTTGATATTATATATTTGGATTGTATATTTCTTTACGAGAATTTTGTGTATCACGGATCGGAGTGTGGTCTGTTTTTTTTTCTGTTTGGGATCGGGTTGTGTTTAAATTAGTCTAAAGATTAAGGTTATAATCAGTTTTGCTACTATTCTTTTTATGGCTATTTCTGAAAAATAATTGACTTTGCTATTTGATAATTTATTATGGTGAATGAATCGTTTGCGGATACAAACAATTGCACGCCAAACAGCTATTTTATTTTTGTTTTTAAAACAAATTAAAGCCATATTACAATTTTAAATTGAATAGAACACATTTAAATTTAATCAATGATTAAAAAAATAAACTCATAGAAAAGTGTTGTGTAATTTTTTTACTGCAACACAGCTAATGACTCATACATTCTAATGTTCGAAATACTAAAAATATGCGTACAAT
This sequence comes from Maratus speculifer, assembly GCA_964019185.1. NCBI lineage: Eukaryota > Metazoa > Arthropoda > Arachnida > Araneae > Salticidae > Maratus > Maratus speculifer. The sequence goes on from OZ025292.1 coordinate 168,972,779, forward strand.
TATACAGTAAAAAGAAATTGATAGAGTGGCCGTATAAAGTCTTAGGGTGACGCAAAAAATGTAACTCTAAAATCCGCTACATTAAGTCCAAATAAGCACCAACAAAACCATGTGCTTTGAAACTCCGATCAATTCAAACTGGTTTAAACCAGTATTTCTTTGTATTTGTTTTTTACCATTTAAACTGTTATTGAATAGATGACTAAAATTTCGTTTAAAGAAAATCATTTTGTGCCATTATTGCATGTAATACACGATAAGCATGCATGAAAAATAAAAACAGATCAATAATAGGCCAGAATTATTTGATTATTTTTATCATATGACTTTGAAATATCAATATAGAATCATCATTTAAGATTTTGCTTGAAAAATCAACAATCTTTCGTAAATATCTTAAAATCGTCTGCACTCTGAAATCTAGATTTTAGATTAATATTATTATTTAAGTGTTCATACATAATTTTAAAAGAATCTTTTCATCACTATATTTTATATAATCACATGGAATTATTAATGCGTTGTTAAATCATAAACATTTTTTATCTACGTTATAAAGTATTAAAAATTTCTGAAAAAAAAGAGAAAACTTTTAGTAATACATTTTTTTACTTCAAATCATATGTTTTCAATATTTCATTTTATTTTATTTTGACATTTATTTATTTTTAATTTTGCAATTTCAATTATTTTAAAAGCAAACATTTATTTTAATAAATAATATAATAGAAAAAAACATTTAAAAAAATTACTATTTCTTCGTAAAATATGCTTCAGCTGTAATTCATTTCTTCCAATCCGTCTTCTTAATACAAAATTCCTTCCTCGTGCTTTTGTTTGAGACATTAAAACTTCAGCGATAAATGGTTTCATATTGCAAACCTTTTTTTTTTTCGGCTTACTTCGCCACCACCTATCCTTTTCCTCCATGGCGTAAAGCAGCTGTGATTAAAAAAAAAAAAAAAAAAAAAAAAAAAAAAATCTCCTCATTTAAACTGGGAGTTTGCCAGTCTATGAATTTTAAAGGTCAGTCCCAGCTTTTTTTATTATTTCTGCGAAAATTTTGTGCAACCAACCAACCATAATAGAATAAAAGGGGAAAAGCGAAAAAAAAGTGATTTTTTATGAGAGTGAGGTTTGGAATTTAATTAATTACCCAGTTAATAAATAGAATTTTGAAATTCTGAGCATCAGGTGCATCAGGAGAGATATTGGGCTACTCTCATAAAAATTTTGAGCTTCGTACGTACCGTAGTTTTTGCTAACTATCGCAGACACACACATACACACACACACAGACAGAGCGATTTGTTATTTTATTAATATAGATTATATATTTAGATTTTATAAAATTAACTAAAATAATGTTTTAAACAAACAAAAGGTTTTTAGCATGTATTTTACAAATATTTGATTAAAATTTAATGATTTTGATAGTAAAATTCAATTTTACATTTTATCGATGGTAATAATAAAATAAAATTTACTTCAGAAGTTTACACTAAGTTGTAGAAAAATTTTCGCAGTATGATGCCATGCAAACGCTAAAAAATACGATATAATGTATATATATATATATATATATATATATATATATATATATATATATATATATATATATATATATATATATTGATTAAAATAAATGAAACTTTGACTGTGGTAAAATGTGTATATTCTTCATTGCATTAAAAAAACATAACGGACAATTTTACTGGGATTGTATTGGTAATCTAGCCGCCATAGCAATGAATAGTATTATTCACTATTTTTTAAAGTAAAAATTCCCTTAAATCCGATCAAAAAACTCGGTTTATTCCTGGAATTTACAGGATATTTCCCATTACAAAACAATAAATTGTAGCGGTATCCCTGTTGCCAGTACAGTATACGTAAAACCGTCCATTTTTACTTTACAGTGTAGTATTGTCATTTCGTTCATTAGAATTAAAGTTAAGTAATTTAAAAAGATATGTTCCAAGTTTGAACCATTCATCTCCAACGGCTCTTGACTTATAACAATTTAAATAGGACAAATGATGAAAATACTTATAATGAAGAAAAACGTATTTTCCCAAGAATCCATTAAATGACAACCATTGCCTTAACCCCTTAAAGGGTGGTGGTACAAAATATATACCACTTAATTTTAATTGCGAAATGCCACATTGACACCAGAAATTTGAAAAGAAGATTTTAATTTTATCAAGTACGCACAAAAAAAAAATTATCTATTTTGAAATAAGTTCATTTTTAAATTCTGGTGCCAATCATTCATTTCAGCATTTTAAGAATAGAAGTGCTTTGTCCCTCAAAGGGTTAAAGCTAAATTTTAAATATTAACTAAAACGAAAAATTTAATATTTCATATGCCAATAAATATAGAAACATGATTTAAAGGTCATTTTAAGCAGAAAAAACTAAATATAGGAAAATTAAATATTAAATATTATTTATAGGTACATCTCGATATGTTTAACCAGTTTCCATGACCTTATACACATTACGGCCATTGATTATTGGACACTTGCGATTTTAGACATTTTGTTAAATAGCTAGAAAAATACATGAGGAATCATCTTGAAACTCTTAGTGTATAAATATAATAGTATAAGTCATACATCTCCGTGAAGATTTTTTTCCCGAAACTCCATTGGGGACCGTCAACAAATTAAAAAAGAATGAATATTTTTTGAATAACCCTGTTAAAACTAATGTAGCAAAAGCGCTCAAACTCTAGATTCTGATTGAGTGCCTTATTGTAATACACTGTGTTCATTTTTATGCAAATAGCATGCATACTCGCAGAGTAATTAAGGTTTTTATAAAAATGGTCCCAAATTTTTCAAAGTTTTTCCCTTATAATTTTCAGAGTTCTTAATATAAAATAACATTTCTTTTTCCAGAAAACATGACAAACAACATTGCACACAGTACTCTGTAATCAGAATTTAAAAATAATGAAAATTGTATACAAAATGAATTGGTTTACTAAATAATTTTTTACTGCGCATGCGTCAACGATATCAAAATTTCATTTGCATATTATGTTAGCTAAATGTACAGAGCAACTTTTGTAAAAGTCACAAAATCATAACTTGAAAATTCTGAAAATAATCGTCAATTGAATAGTTGAAAATCCGTTATTCTCAAAATGAAGCAAAAACAAGAGGGTTTGTATCCATATATTCATTGATTAGTGTCAATATAGAATACACAATACGGGATTTCCGTAGTAAGGGATTACTACTATATTTGGATAAAATCCCTCATATTTTTGCTTCATTTTGGAAGCAACGGATTTTGTCCTTTTTCTATAGATGATTACTTTCAGCAAGCTATAATTTTGAGACTTTTTACAAAAGTTGCTCTATACATTTAGCTAACATCATATGCAAATGAAATTTTGATATCTTTGACGCATGCGCAGTAAAAATTATTTAGTAAACCTATTCATTTTTCATACAATTTTTATTATTTTTTATTTCTGATTACAGGGTACTGTGTGCAATGTTGTTTGTCATATTTTCTGAAAAAAGAATATTATTTTATATTAAAAACTCTGAAAATTATAAGAGAAAAACTTGGAAAAATTTGGGACCATTTTTATAAAAACCTTAATTACTCTGCGAGTATACATGCTATTTGCATAAAAATGAACACAGTGATTACAATAAGGCATTCAATCATAATCTAGAGTTTGAGCGCTTTTGCTACATTAATTTTGACAGGGTTATTCAAAAGATATTCATTCTTTTTTAATTTGTTGACGGTCACCTATAGAGTTTCGGGAAAAAATCTTCACGGAGAATTATGAATTGTACTATTATATTTATACACTAAGAGTTTCGAGATGATTCCTCATGTATTTTTCTAGATATTTAGTAAAATTTCTAAAATCGCAAGCGTCCAATAATCAATGGCCATATAGTATAAATATGTCTATGTATGATACGTCAAATATTAATCACCACTGATAAATAAAAATGGAGAAAAAGTAAAAAGTTTTCCATTTCAAAATTCCAATAAGAATTATTTCCTCATATTTAAATTATAAGCAGAAAAGTATGACATAAAAAATAAATGACCAGACATTTTCTGTATACTAAGAAAAATATGAGTGTTTCTCCGCAGATTTAATACAAAACGTTGTTGTATTAAAAAAATCATAAACATTATTTGTCATTTTTTTCCAGTGTGTCTACGGAGAAAACATGTTTTCATCTAACCAATTTGTTGTTCCTGCAGTTTCTTTCTTTTCTAATAAATGTATACAAATTTATCTCCCCATGCTTTCAATGTTAGACACTGTCTTTAAAATAAATTTGCTTTAAAATAAAAACTCTCTATTCTTAAAAATTAGAGTTTTCATTTGTTCATATTAAACATATTTATTTTTATTTAAAATAAAGAATTAGAGAAATGTACTTCATAGATATTTCATTAAATAATTTATAATACTTAAGAAAAGCGATAGAAAAGAATTTGTTAAAAGTAAATAACTTTTACATGTTTCGGTGCCTATTCTGATAAGAACCATAATCATAACACAAAATAATAATAATAACAATAATAATAATACAAATCTCCTCACATTTAAGTCAAATAATACGCAAAAATGAGATGTACAAATAAAACCACGCGCTTTATTTTAAAACATTAAATTAAAAACGGACCATGATCTAACATTAATTTTCAATTTGGCTCCTGCTGTTTATGCTTTCATGAGGAATGTATTCATTAAATCTAGCCATAACTTATGAATTACGAAAGAAAAAGCATCTTTGCAAACAAACTCTTCACTCAAATATATTTCAATGGACTCTGTTCCGTTCCGGAAGTGTTTTGGTTCCACCTGGCGAGCGCTCGTAAAAAATGAACAGTTTAGCTGTTGATCATCAAAGAATCAGCACGTACTCGAATTACTATTCATCCATACACCCCTTAAGCTATGGAAATCAATTTGAATTTTATAATTGCATATTAGTTTACCATTTGTGGTTTTGTGTTTTTATGTGTGTGTGTATTTGTGCAAGTAAAATTAAAAAAACTTTAAAAAGACTATCAAGACTATAGTCCACTCTATTCGACATTGTGGCCCTTACGGCAGGAGTATACTATGCAAAAATTGAATCGATTAAAAGGCACTTCAAAGGCTGCCATAACAAGTTTATTTCGGATACTACTGATATTAAAACGACTAATATAAGCATTTTAGAAGTCAAGTTATAAAAGACGGAATGTCTACAAAACAAGCTAGAAGAGCTTAGAGAGCAATATTTCGAAATTCAGGATATCACATCGCAACAAGTGCAAGAAATCGATCAAGATATTGATAGTGCTCTCGAGAGATTAGAACAAGTGGAGGTAAGCTTAAAACTTTTATTAGCCTCATTCGAAAATAAATCTCATACTGTCAATGATAATGTATATGAATTTAAAACAAAAGTTCGCCTCCCAGAAAAACTTTTACCTTCTTTCGGAGGTGCTTATTGTGATTTTGCTAATTTTAAAACGCAATTTACTAACCTAATTATTAATAATGAGCAACTAGATGACAATCAGAAATTATTTTATTTAAAGGCTTCTTTAAAAAACGAAGCTAAGCAATTAGAGTCACCTGATGACGATTTTAATTCATTGTTTCAAGCTTTAACACATAGATACGAAAACAAGAGATTATTAATCGATTCGCATATTTCTGCAATTTTAAATTATGAAAAAATGCAAAATGAATCTCCGAAAGAGTTGCGTAATTTTATTGATACTATTAATAAAAACATCAGAGCTCTAAAGGTCTTGGAATATACACAAAATAAATTGTCAAAAAGTGTATTTATAAATATCATTTTGAAGAAATTAGACACCGAATCTCAAAAACAATTCGAATTGTCATTGGAAACAACAAATGTTCCAAGTTTTTATTATTTAATTTCTTTTTGGAAAAACGTTGTGTTATGTTAGAATCGATAACGAATGCATCTGGCGCTAGCCAGACTTTGAAATCGAAACTCTCCAAGGCGAATTACGCAATAAATAAATCAAAATCATTTCTCATCAATGACAATAAAAATAGAAATAATTTAAAGACCTGCTTTTGTTGCAAGTTTGCGTCTCACCCGCTGTATGAATGCAATGTTTTTTTTAAACAAAAATGTTCAAGAACGAAAAAGTATTGTAAATAAGAACAAATTGTGTTTAAATTGCTTAAGATTACACCAAGGAAAATGTAATTCTAAATTCGCTTGCAAATTCTGCTCACAATTACATAATAGTTTATTATGTGAAGAACATGAGATGTTAAAGGGGATGGAAATAAATAAAAACAAAAATAATGACATTGTAAGTGATAATCAAATAAGTTATTTCGATTCCGAAAAAAGGGAAGCAGCAATAATCGGTACAAATTTGTTTACAGATAACAGAAAAAAATTGTGCATTATTAAATACGGCTATAATTTTAGTAAGCGATGTGTTTGGAAATAAAGTTAGATTGCGTGTGGTGGTTGACAGCGGATCGTCGATTAACATTTTAAGTAATAGTGCATGCAAGAGATTAAATTTAAGACCAAAATCATTCAAAGGAATGATTTCGGGTATAAATGAAACACATCAAGAAGTAAGGAAAATTGTCAATGCAGAAATATCAAATGAACAAAGAGATAGAATTCGTTGTTTTGCCAAAAATTACAAACAACATACCAGTTTCAAAATTAGATATTTCAAATTTATGTATTCCAAAACAAATTAATCTAGCAGATGACAATTTTTATACACCTGGTCCTATCGACGCATTGATAGGTATTCAATCGTTTATTTCAATTTTAAAGTGTGAACAAATTCGTTTAGCAGATGCTAACTGTATTTTACAAAACACTGAATTTGGATATTTAGTGACAGGTTCGCTTCCACAAATTAAAATTCAGTCACATTGTTATCTTTTAAATGAAAATAGTCTAGACAACACTTTACAAAGATTTTTTAAAATAGAATCCTAACCGGGTGATGACAGTAATTCCATTAGAAGCGAGGAAGAAATGTTTTGTGAGGAACACTTTAAAAGCACTTATAAACGAGATCAAACGGGTAGATTCATCGTACAATTACCCATAAAGGAAAATGCTGAAGCATTGTTGGGAATTTCTAAAGAAATTGCAGCAAAAAGATTAACTAATTTATGGAATAAATTAGATAGAAATAATATGATGTCTGATCTATATATAGAATTTATGAACGAGTATGAAGCTTTGGGTCATACGACTCAAATTGAATCTGAAAGCGAAAAAGGGGTGTCTTACTATATTCCTCACCATGCGATTTATAAACCAGAAAAATTATCCACTCCCCTGAGAGTGGTATTCAACGCTAGTTCAAATACATCTAGCGGTTATTCACTTAATTCATTATTGTTAAATGGGGGAACGGTTCAGCAAGATTTATTTTCTATTATAACTAGATTTCGTACGCACAAGTATGCATTCTGCGCAGACATTAAGAAAATGTACAGACAGATAATGATAGAATCGTTGCAGAGAAATTTACAAAGAATTCTTTGGAAGGTTAGTAAGGGCGCGCCGATAAAAGTCTTTGAGATAAACACGATTACCTATGGAACAGTTTCAGCCCCTTTTTTAGCCACGCGAACGTTAAAGGCTCTTGCTGATGAGGAAAGGACAGATTTCTCTAAAGCTTCAGAAGTCATACTTAACGACATGTATGCCGATGAATGTTTATCTGGTGTCAGTTCCTTACAAGCTGCAAAGGAACTACAATCGGAGTTAATTCAGATCTTAAAAAGGGGAGGAATGGACCTTCACAACTGCGTCGCTAACCATCTTGAATTATTACAAGATGCCGCCATATCAGAATACGCATTTGATGAACACTCTCAGCAGATTTCGGTAAAAACTTTGGGAATGCTTTGGAAACCTCAGATGGACCATTTCATTTTTGAGATTAATATAGAGCATAAAGATGTTTATACCAAGAGAGATGTTTTGGCTCAAATTGCTAAAATATATGATCCCCTTGGCCTAATTGGCCCAATTATAACTAAAGCTAAGATATTTATGCAACATTTATGGGAATTAAAAATTAATTGGCATGAACGATTGCCTTCTAGCTCACTTCGAGAATGGAAGAATTTTCTTAACAAGCTAAGTGAAATAAATGATCTTACAATTCCACGGTATGTTTTGTCAGACAACATTGCAAGTCTAGATTTACATGCATTCTCAGACGCCTCTAAAAAGGCCTATGGAGCAGCTAACTACTTGAGATCTTTCTCCTCGAGTGGGCAATTCAGATCTAATCTTCTATGCAGCAAGTCCCAGGTAGCCCCACTAAAGCCAATGACAATCCCAAGACTTGAACTGTCTGCAGTTCTACTTTTGACAAGGCTAGTACAGAAAGTGATTGCCACTCTAAAATTAAATCTTGAAAGAGTATGGTTCTGGACAGATTCTACAATTGTCCTATTTTGGATTAATACATCACCCCAAAAACTGAAAACCTTCGTTGCAAACAGGGTGTCCGCGATCCAATCTCTTTCCGTGGAACCATGTTGCTTCAAAATCTAATCCAGCAGATATCATCTCCAGAGGTGCAACAGCGAAAGATCTCATTGACAATGATTTGTGGTGGTTTGGACCAAAATTTCTTCAAAGAGAAATTACAGTTTCCAGCCAACTTCCCAGTCCCACTACCTTTGAATGTGAACAAGAAATGAAAGCAGACTTTTCCCCATCCTTACTAACTGTGGAAAAAGGTCCGAACATTTTAAATGAACTATTCAAATTGAACAATTTTTAAAACTAATTAAAATATGTAGTTTTACTTTCAGGTTCATCAACAACTGTAAGAGAAAGGAGAAAACCAAAAACTTCCTCATATCGGAAGAGTTGAAGTTCAGTACTTTTTTTTTATAAGGAAAGCCCAGGAAAGTAAGTTCTCTCCTGAATTGTCAGCATTAATAAAGGGGCAACCTGTTCCTTCCTGCAGTAAGTTAAAAAGTTTGGAACCATTCATTGATGAAAGTGAAGTCCTTCGCGTTGGTGGTAGATTAATCAATTCTCACTTGCCTTTTGATGCAAAGCACCAAGTAATTTTACCCAGTGATCACAAGATCACTAAATTAATTTTTGAGTACTTTCATAAAAAGTAATTCCATATAGGTGCTCAGGGACTAGTTCATCAAGTACGCATGCAATATTGGACCATAAAGATAAAATCATTGCCCGGAAAACAGTACACAATTGTATCACATGTTTCAGGCACAATCCCAAGACAGATGGGAGATGGGAGACCTCCCTTCGCAACGCTTAACACCTAATTACACATTTTTCAATTCAGGTGTAGATTTTTGCGCTCCCTTTCAAATCAAATACAAAAATCAGAGGAAAGGTAATTATGCCAAAAGTTATGTGGCTATATTTATATGCATGGCTACTAAAGCCGTTCATTTAGAAATAGTAAGCGATTTGTCCGCTGCTGCATTCATTGCTGCGCTTAAAAGATTTTGTGCCAGGCGAGGCAAAGTAAAGACGCTAACTTCGGATAATGTCACTAATTTTAAAGGTGCGTCAACAGAATTAAATAATTTTAAAAAATTATTGGAAAAACCTAACGAGGAATTATCAAATTTCTTTGCCGAAAAATTCATAACCTGGAAATTTATCCCTCCTCGATCCCCTAATTTTGGTAGTCTTTGGGAAGCTGGTGTTAAGTCCTTCAAACATCATTTGCTCAGAGCAGTAGGTAATAATAAAATCACTTTAGAGGACTTTGAAACTAGTGGTCCAAATCGAAGAGATCTTAAACTCCCGGCTTTTATTTCCTCTTTCTGATGACATAAATGAGCTTGAGGTAGTACTTACACCAGGCCATTTTTTAATTGGCAAGCCTATCAGCAGTATTCCAGAGCCTAATGTCATGAATATTTCTGATAATAGATTAATCCATTGGCAGTTCATTTCCAAATATGTTCAATGCATTTGGAAACGTTGGTCTGTTGACTACCTAAATCATTTCCAGCAGCGAGGTAAATGGCAATTTAATAAAGAAAACATTAAGCTAGGCTCCCTAATATTACTAAAGGAGAAAAATTTACCACCATGTAAATGCCCGGATTATTAAAATAATCCCAGGCAAGGACCACAAGGTTCGTGCAGTGAAAGTAAAAGCTGCTACTGGTATTTTTTCACGAGGCATTTCTAAAATATGCCTGTTGCCCATTAGTGACTGATTTATGTATCATTGTATCATTATTATATTATTTTAAAGTAATTATACTCATTGTTTATGTATTAACTGTTTGTATTTAATCTCATCTTTATTGTTAATTAATTATTATTTTATTATGTTTATTGATTTATGAAATATTGCATATTTGATCCCCGGGCGGCATGTTACGCTCCGGAAGTGTTTTGGCTCCACCTGGCGAGCGCTTGTAAAAAAAGAACAGTTTAGCTGTTGATCATCAAAGAATCACCACGTACTCGAATTACTATTCATCCATACACCCCTTAAGCTATGGAAATCAATTTGAATTTTATAATTGCATATTAGTTTACCATTTGTGGTTTTGTGTTTTTATGTAAGTGCGTATTTGTGCAAGTAAAATTAAAAAACTTCAAAAAGACATTCAAGACTACAGTCCACTCTATTCGACAGACTGTCTTTTAATGGACTTATGATAATTAAACAGAAATTTTATCCCCCATCTAAAAATAATCTAGATAAATCTTGATATTTTAAAAAACCTAATGGATTTAGTAAAGTTTTAACATACTTCGTATTTTTTTTCTTGTGGAAAAACATTTAATTAATTTGTTTTATAAATCTAAATTCTTATATAAAATAAAATAAATTTTTCACATTATTCAAAGGCCTAATACGATGTAATTATAAAATTTATAATTCCAACTTGTATGCTCTTACGTTATTCTCATAAATGTAAAGATTAAAAGTTAATTTAACTCTGTAAACAATAATCAAATACTGCGTGCATTTTGTTCACTTGAGAGAAAAAAAAACTAATATAGTGACTCTCAGATATTTCCAAAGATAATAAGACGTAATAAATAAAACAATAATCAAAAGTAAATTCAGGATGATGGATTTATTTGTTTAATTACGGAGATCATGTGATCAAAATGTATCTGATGACAGGACATCTCTGTGCTAACGAAGTGCCAATGTAATTTGATACCATCGAAAATAACCTAGAAAAAACTTGAATGAGAATAAAACGAAACAAAGCAAGATGAATTTTGAGAATTTCGATGGAGTAACGAAGACCATTAGAGATTAGGTTAAATATAAGTTACAGAAATAGGGCTTATAAAGCACATAAACAAATTTGGATATTTTATACTTCAATGCAGTTTCAATGACTGGAATTTGTGAGAAACGAAAAAATGTAAAGGCACTGGGATATCAAAGAGTAGCAAATGCATAGCTCAATATACCCAGAGGCCCATAAACACTAAACTGAGAAATATAAAAACAATGAGGATCACATAATCACTAATTTTGAGTAACAGTTAACTAGTACCCCTCACCACGCAATGCTTCCCAGGGTGCACGCGATGGTTCAATTTTGAGAAAGACTCGTTGATACACCATAACTGGTTCATAACAAATGATAAATAAGTATTCCAGATTTCACTAGTATCTAAAATTTGTGAGAAGGTAAATTTAAAGGTCTCAAATTTAAAAACTCGACTAAAAAATCTGGGATGAGAATTTTTCGGCGACCACGAAGAGGAAACTGCACCAATCAGAATTCCAGAACAGAATAAGCCAAAAGGCAAAAAACAGGTTTTTTATATTCGGGTACAAGCAAGGTGAGCAAGTATTTCTGTTCCAGTGGAAAATGAGAAAGACGGGGCTCAACCCTAAAATGGATAGAAATATATTAAAGTAGTGGAATTGTTTTTTAAAAATTAAAAAGAATCGAATACCCGTTTACTATTAAATAATTCTTGCAAAAGGAAGGAAAATAGCATCTAAATAATGATCAAAATCAATATTATGATTCCAACCTAATGATCAAAATCAATATTATGAATAAACTACTGGATAGGAAAATTGTACGCCGCACATACGGGTATTTGCGTTATCTAGGCGGCCAAAATTATTTTATTGCATATATCTATTCTAAATGATACGATTGAAAGAAAAAATACATTTATTAAATTTATAAAGACGATTTATTAAAATAATTTCATTTTTGAATACTAATATTCATTTTCGTCACTCTCTCAAGAATCATCACTAATATTGGGCTTCGCAGGTAAAAGAAGAGCAATTGTTTCTGGCAAAAAGGAGTTCATTTTTCTACCAATGACTTTTCTCATACTACTTATAAAAGGGTCTGATGTTAAAAGTAGCCGATTAAAAATAACTTTGTTGCAGCTTTCCCTCGAGAATTTTCGCTCGAAGTCTTGGCGGTATAGCCTAAAATGCTTATTGCGCCTTTCTGCGGTCTCTTCTGAAAGCTGCCCAATGGGCAATAATGCATTTTTAATGATAGTTGAACCATGAATTAATATTTTATGCACAGTTGGAGACATTGGATGCCACTGGTACAAATCTACATATAAGCGAGCAGTTTCAAATGCATATTTATAATTTTCTGGATAAATTATATGATCGCTTGAAATTGCCTCGAGTATGACTTTTAAACGATATATTAAATCATAACTAATGACTGTCATGTCAGAAGCCAATTTGGTCTTCAAAAAACCTCCTACTTGTATTGCCGTCATTGGTGTTGCCAATATTTACCTTTGGCATGTCTACCGGTAAACTTGTTTCTTCGCGAAATCTTTTCTGAATTTCTAGTTTTTTTTCCCATCTCAAATTTTTTCTCAGCTTCAGTTTTCCGCTATCTGTATTTCTTTACTGGCAATTTATAAGCTAAATGAAGAATGCTTTCAAGAGTCTAATTCGAGCATGTAAAATTTAAAGACCAAACTCGATAGCTTCAGGATTAATTTCTTTCTGAAAATCAATTTTGTTAAAGTCCTTAGAAGTTGCACCGCATATGTAGCATTGACTTGTGGATTTTGTGCCAGTCGCAGCGTTGCAGACCTTGCCATCTACCATTGTCATGATGAAGACATGACTGAATGAAAACCTGTTCCGATTTAAATTAACCACTGTGGCGTTTAGTGACATCGCAGAATTTTTTATAAAGTTAATTTCTTCCTCCGTAACATCAGTATTTTCTTTTACAAAACGAAATCTTATATTATGGCAAAATCGAGGGGATGAAGGTGTTGGGTTTCCCATAATAGCTTTTCGTTTTTACTACCAGAAACTAATCGTAAATGGACGAAACTACTTTGGAATATGTTCGCATCAGTGTCGGCATCATTTACAAAGTTCAGTTTAAATTGTGCTTGTTGTGAACTATCACATCCCCATTTTGAAACCAACTTTAAACTCTCTCTTTCTTGCTCTTTCACTGTTGTTAAAACCTCTTCCAGGAACATGGATAAACGCTTAACTGTATGGTCAACCAAAGACTGTAAGTCGGTTTCGGCAAAAGAACTTGTTACTCGGCATGTCTCTGGGAGCGGATAGCATTCTTGTTTCGCTTTTTGCAGTAAGGTATAACAAAGAAAGAATTTCTTGTTGGTATTCCTCACTATTTCGTATTGTCGACGAGTTAAGTCGGCTTCTACGGATATGCATAATGCTTGAGTTGGCGTAAGTGAGTCAGTTTTTTCGATCTCTGATTTAGAAAACACCTTTTTATATTTTTTTGCACGTTTCGGACTACTTATGATTTCTTTAAGTATTTCAGAAGCATCTCGTTTTCCAGATTTCTACAACTCAACCTGAGCTGCATAAATTATTACTTCCTTTTCTAAAGAAGATCGAACTTCTTCTGTTTTTCTCTTCTTAGTTCTCTCACTTGATTCTATAAATAATTTAGATGGTCGTCCAGTTCGAGATTGTAGTATGACAGGTATATCAAACGTTCCTTCTAGCCAAGATTGATTGTTTTTGATAAATATGTCTTCTTTCTTATGTGCTTTTATCCATCTCTTTTTAATTTGTGATTTAAATCGTGAAAAATTGCGTTTTAATCTCTGAATTTGCTCCTCTGTGTAATCTTTATTCGATATCAGCTGATCTTTTAAGAAATTTAATTTATCTTCAAAATTTGACAAATCAAAACTCTGCATTCGATTAAACAAACATCTACGGGTCACAACTCTTACTCTCGAGGTATCTTGTGAACCTACAATAAAAATATTTACTTTTAGAATGCTATATGCGATTGTCAATTTTTTTTTAATATTTCGTAAAAAATGTTCAAAGTACCAGGAAATACACATCCGCGCTTTTCCGCGGCAGTTTCTTTAATTTTGCATTACTCAAAACTTTAAACTTTCGATTTAGTTAAAAATTATAACAGGATATGGCTGGGCAATACAACAAAACCTCGATTAAATAAATTATTTTAGAAATAATCTTACTCTAAAATGAGGGTATATTAAAAATGCATCAATTAAACTTTTTAACGATAAAACAATAAAAAAATATAATAAACTTTTGCATTATTACCTTCTGTATCAGGATCCATCACAAGCACTTTCAAAATAAACGTAAAATAATATATATTTCACTTCAAATGTAACGTCTGTATACGAACGCCAAGAACTGACACAAACGACAACTTGAGTGATTGCATTCCGACTAAAGTTTTAACGAGATGCGTTGGCCAGAGAAAGGTTGAATGGCTGGTTGTTGTTCACAAAACTGTCCTATAACTAAGGTTGCCATTCGTTTAACGGTTTTAGTACTTTGAAAATTTGACTTTTGGCCGCCCAGATCGGTCAAATACCCGTATGTGCGCCGCTGTCAAAATCTAACAGTATGCTGCCGTCTATCAATACATCATAGGGAATTACCAATTATAGATGAAAATTTCTTTCAATCTAGGGAAAAGATAAATTTTTTCCGGGAAGTTGCGCGTTTTGTTGACTGCCAAAGGACTTTTAAATGATATTTTGGAACATAGAAAGAAGTTGTTGTCCAACCTCAGAATGGCAAGGGGGCGTTTCTGCTTCTCCAAGCTCTAGCATTATATTGACGTATGGCATTTAAAGCAAAATTCCGCACAGCAGGGGCCAATTAGCTAAATTTCATCTCAAGTTTTTTTTTTTTTTTAGTTTCTTTAAGCATGTGTTTCATTTTAAGGTCATGATGAATGAAATCATTAAGGACGTAATGAGTCGCTTTGGTAAATGTATGAAATAGTTTATTATGGATAATGAACATAAATTGATTTTTACCATATTTTGTCAAGTTCGTGCAATTTTTTGTCAAATTATCTTGTATATTATATACGAATATAAAAAAGTAGTAATTATTATTGCTAAATACCAAGCAATTTGATGCCATTAAAATTGCTGAGTCTCGGCAGTTTTCAAAGTATTTCATCCACAGTTAGTGGTTACGCACTCTCGGCAGTGCAGTTAAAAACAAAAATAAGCCGTTCCACGCGATATCGGCCCCTCTCATTTTCGCTGTACATTATGGTGACATAAATTACCCCAACAAAAAAATTTGCTTCTTTTTCAAATAACACTTTTTGGAGTCATATGTTAATATAGGGCAGATAGAAGTAGCGACAGCTTTTACTCCTAGTGGAATAACATTTTTCAATTACTTTTAAATGCATGTTATATTTCAGAGCACCCTGAATTCAATTAAATGCAGTATTTAGCCTCCAATAAAAATACGAAAATTAAAACACATATTTATGTTTTAGAATTTATGGTACTTATATAAATTTTTTCAAAAGTTATATATTTTACAAAATATATCATTTTTTATGAGCAAAACATATTTTATAAAAGATTTTTTTCGTAATTTATTTAGTGTTTTTGGGGAAATTAGGCATTACACCAACTACACCTGTTTTGGTATATTATTTAGCAAAATACTTGTAATAATAATAAAAATTTATATAAATCCTTAACTATGTATTAATCGTAATATTTTTAAATGAAATTAGTTGAAAATTTAAAAACTTACTTTCTACTATATACTTTATAAAAATACATTTAAAGTAATAATGATTCATTAGACACTAAAACAGATTACAATCTCTAGAAAATTTTAATTTAAACTTTCAAAAAATTTATGTGTATCTTAAAAAAATTTTTAAAGTCTGGTGTACTTCAAAAGCGTTATTTAAATTTTTATTAAAGTTTTATAGAATTTCTTGGAAAATATTTCCATATATAACATAAGCAATTCTTTCATAATACAATTTATTTTACGATAACATTATATAATCTTTGTTTGCCGAACTAAAAGAATGTCTGGAAAAAGTAAGTAGAAAAACCATTTAAGATTAAAATAAAGTTACGCAATTTATCAACCAAATTGGATAAATGATTTTATTATTCAAGACGTCAGTTGAATAAATGGGATATTGAATATATAAAATTGACTTTTTACATCCATGCGCAAAAGATTATGATAAAAAAATATTTTTATTGTATAGCTAAATGAATTTGAAATGGTTAAATAAATGAGTTTTTTTTTCGAGGTCATCATATGTATTTTAGCCTTGTAAGGGATTTTTCTATAACCATCTAGTACAATTATATGATCATGCATATCAATACATTTAAACAATCAATACATGTATATGAAGCTTTGCTAGTAATTATTTAAAAGTAATTGTTATTATTTATTTTTTAATTCGAAAACTTTTTTGTCTTTTTTAATTAAAAAACTTAATTTATAGATTTTTTTTATTCTCTTAAGGAATATGCTATTGATAGCCTCAACATGTAAACGTGCGAGAAATGAACGGAATCTGTCACTCTTTTTTAAATGTTTGGTAAGAATTCACGGATAAAACATCTTTTCGAAAAATACGAAAATTAGTTGTTAAAAAAGGAAGAAAACTTAATGTATATGGACGAGTTTTTTCAGGCAGTGTAATTTTAAATTTTTCTTTGTGGGATTTACATATTATAAGTATGAAGATCAATAGCGTTATAACATAATCATTATTAAATATCTATTTTATTTATTTATTGCTTAATTGTGGCAGAATCACCAGACCTCAAAGATCCGGTGTAGACTCTATTAATCCCACCCGGTGTGATCCCCGGCACGCGGGAATTCGTTAACAATTGGCAAAATAACAAAAAAAAAATAAATAAAAATGTACAAAACAAGCTCAATCCGCCGGGAGACAGGCTGCTCCCTCCCGACATGGGGCGGAAAAGCAGAGTGGGTGATGTGATTGTAAGAAGCTGCGTAGAACAGTAGGTTGGTGCACCATGCAGACCTATGAGGTGAGATTGTTAGTTCCATTTGGAAATTAAACATCCTATTCAATTTGCTTATAAGAAGGGGTCTTGATAAAATATTAGATAGCCAGTTTTGAGGAAAGATGGAGGGAAGCTTAATATGCCAGTCTTGGGTAAGCTTGTTGTGACAGTAGCTATGCTCATTGGTGCAGACCTCGTCGCACTCGCATAAGTGAATGGCTGCTCGATGAAAGCGCTTTAAATAATATTTGAAAGGCCCATGACCAGAGAGGAATTCTGCAGTGGCTGGTGAGAGAAAATCCATTTCTCTAGACACTAAAGGTATGAGATTGTAAGTGTGTCTAGCTTTATTTGACACATCCCAATAATCTTGCCACTCTGGTATGATTTTTCGATCCAACTTTCTGCGGATGCATGAGGGGTAAGGGGAGAGTAAACTCTATCGATATCTTTGCCTTTGCTTCTTTTGCTAACCTGTCAGTTCGCTCAATGCCCACAATGCCAATGTGTGCCGACACGTGGTCCAGAGCGACTTTGCGAACGAGAGATAGCAACTTAATTTTTATGTCAAAAACTAAAGGGTTTTTAGTTCTATGCGCGAAAATTGCCTTTAGGCCTGAAAGACTATCACTGTGCAGCCTGGTAAAGGAAGTTGATTGGGAAGAGATCCAATTTAGAGATAGCAGAATCGCAAGACGTTCTGCTTGGAATACGCAGTTATCATCCCCGATTCTACAGGCCCATTCATGGATCATCTCATCATTCCGCCTCATGCAAAATGCTGAGGCCACACCCGCTTTCATGCGGTAACCATCAGTGTAAACGATTGGGACTCTTGAGGATACAAATGTATGTTTAGAGGGGTTGACTTGCAGATGTGATGTTTCTTTTGCAGGATGTAGGAACCAGCTACTAACTTTTCTTAGTATGCCTGTTTGTGTAAAGTGCGCGTGTTGTGTTTGTTTGTAAACGAGATGGAGTATTCTGCTTTTTATGTATTCATAATTTAGTGTTAATTTTATGGGAGGGATACCCGTAAATACCGTGAGCGGGTCTGTGGATATTGTTTTATACCTCCTCGCCATACATAGGAGGAATATCCTTTGTAGCGAGGGAAGTTTGTTCTTCACTCTATTACTGAGGTTTCCTCCCCAGACGCCCACGCCGTAGAAGATAATCCGTTCCACAGTTGTCTGGTACCATTTTTTAGCATGTTGGGCTTAATTTCCCAAGAATTCGAATTTAATTTACAGCTATTATTGTCAAGTGTTGCTAAGCGTAATTTTATTGCGTTAATATGTTCCATCCAGCTCCGATGTTTGTTTATTGTAATTCCTAGTATTTTCATGTCTTTTACACACTACACACTTTAAGTTAAATATCATTTTCTTAAGAGTCAGGCTTGCCAACACAATATGTATTTTTTATTGTAACTAATTTATAAGTTTATTATGAGTCAATGAAACTGTTATTTCATAAACATTTTTAAAATTGAATACAAAACTTTAGTTTAGATACAATCCTTAAAATAGGCTGCTTTAAAAATAATTATTTCCCCTGAAATTCATCATACGAAATTCATAAAAATTTGTATTTAGACTAATTAGTTTTAGACTAAGTATGTTAAATTTATTCATGGTATCAATCTTGGGTATTACTATTGAAAAATAAAATTTTAATTCGCTTTGATATGTAGATGACCACTTAAGCAAATTTTTTATGCATCATTTAAATATAGACTTTTTTGCATTCATTTGGAAACAGTAACTTTCTTCATAATTATTTGTTGAAGAATTAGCAGAAATGTTTACATTTTATCCATCATTGTGCGTTACACTAGTAGGCCAAACTAGATAAATTTAAGATTTAGTGATATTTTATAACTTATATTACATTTACAAATACAAAAATATAATAGTTTATCAAACTGTATTACAACAGCGAATAACTTCAAGACTATATTGGGCAGTGGCAGGTGTGTTTTCCATGTAAAAAGAATTTATACCCTGTTAAAAATTTCAAGAAAATTGTGCAGGCATTTGACCGTTGATGATTTTGTGGCCACAATAAAGTTAAACTATGAATATATAGCATTTGTCTGTAAAAACGTTCGAATTATGGAACATTTTGTTGCAACACGCTAGCAGTGTGCAATTATAAATAAAGCGGCATCGAAAAACTGACAATATTTCACAAATAAATAATAAAATTTTCTCTGAATTGCCATTAATAACACCGATTTCTACAAAACAAAGTAAAACGCAGGAGCGTTATTTTTAATATTACTGCTCCTGACGTCTTTTTTTTGTGCAAAATTTTATTGTCAATTTTATATTTTTCATTATCGTTTGATTTGTAATGTGATGCTCTCTCTCATATCACGAATTTTTCAGGTTTGTAAAATTTCTATTCCGAACTTAATTGCTACCACTGAACATTCTGTATAACAACAGAAAATTTCTTCTGAACAATATGATTTTCTTCGTTACATTTTAACTAATGTTATTTCTTCTAATAAATCTTTGCAAAAGTCAAAAGTTTCTTAATTTCAGAAATCTGCTGTCAGTTATCTTAACTTGTCTTCTGACCTTGTTCATACAGCCGTTAAAAAAGGACAAATTGCACATCTCAATAAATCCGGATGTACATTCCCCTATTGAGGTTATTTGAAATCTAAACCATGATTGAAATTAAAGAAGGAATGTCAAAAATGTAAAGGTTGGTAGACGAGACCTTAAATAAGCATATTTCGGATATGAATGTGTGTGCGGTAATGACCCATTTAAGTACTAGCTTGTAAAGCAGCATGAATCAAAGGAAACTGAAAAAACAAGCTGAAAGAAAAGAAAACAAATCTTTATCAACAGTTTACGAGAGGTGCTCGAAAAAGCGGCAACCAACAGCGATACAAGATTCATAGAGACGGTGCTTAGATTGGCATACATTAGAAAAGATGTCATTCACGTCGAGCACATGCAAAGAAACAACAGACAAACGGGTAACAAGATCTTCTTCAGATGTGGCGGCACTCTCGTACACCAAGCTTTTAATATGACTCCCCCCTCCCCCAAAAAAAAATCGAAGCAGGTTAAATAGGGAGAAGTCGGTGGCCAGGGAACTGGACCGCCCCGCTCCACTGCTGGCAGCGTCCAAGTGATTCCTGACGTCTCGACTGAAGTGAGCTGGGGCTCCATCGTGCTGGAACCACATTCGTCTGCATATCTACCAGAAGTTCGGGTAAAACCTCCTGTAGGAAAATATTATATGTATGGCCAGTTAAACGACTAGGTAGAATGTACTGTTCTACTAAGTTATTGTGTGCAATGCTTGCCCAAACATTAAAGGAAAACCTATCTTGGTACGCGTGTGCTATTGTGTGATATAGGTTTCCATGAGCCCAGAGGAGAGATGTATGGATGTTAAACATTCCCGACCGCGTAAAGGTAGTCTCATCAGTAAATAAAACATTTGATGGGAAGGTTGGATTGGCTGTCGTCTGCTGTGGGTACCAACGAGCAAAGTTGAGACGTGGAAGATAATCGTCAAGCATTGTTTGCACTCTCTGTAAATGATACAGATGAATTCCGTGTTCATGTAAAATCCTCAAAACACTTTTATGGCTCACACCCAACGCACGTCATACAGCCCTCAAGCTTGTCGAAGGATTATATTCTATTGTGTTTAGTATTCTGGTTTCCACTGCAGGTGTTCTGCGATATTTTCCAATGACAGCTCCACGCCAGGAAGCATAAAATTATCCACTTGTGCATAGCTCCCGATGAAGATGCTCGAATGTTCGACGATCTGGCTGATTCCTATCCGTTAATCGCTCCCTGTACATCCTCTGAGCAACTAATGCGTATCTTTGTGCAGACCCATACATGAAATGCATGTCGGCAAGATCCACATTGGTGAAACTATACCTGCTGTTTGAAATCCGTGCGGGAAATGATGAATCCAGGTACTGAAACGCTTGTATATCCCGCAATCACCAATGCACCCTACTGACTCAAGGTGACCTTACCGCACATACAATCCTATTTGAAATACGCTTATTTAGGTCATCTCTATCTACCTTTACATTTTTGACACCTATTTTAGGGCCATTCTGTATAAGATACTAAATACATCGTTAAAAAGCCTGTTTTTCTTAATAACAATAAATGTCTGTAGGTTTCTTTTATCGCTAATTAGGCTTGTTTCTATGTTCTCCCTAATATCTATGAACCTAAGCTTTCTTTCGCCCTATCTTATCTAATATCTCACTAACTCTCATAAACTTGTCAAATTTCTTTTTAAGTTTCCCGACCCTTTAACTTCTAGTAATTTACATATCGTGAAGATGTGGTGTCTTGGAGTCTTGAATCGTGCTTTTTTTCTAACCATTTAGATCAGTTGTCTACCTCTGTTTATAGAATATCATTCACTGTATCCCTTGCTGTTTTAAATCATCCTTTTATATAAAAAAACAAGCTGACCCGCCCGGCGTTGCCTGGGTCCGTATTAACAATATTAAACGAACTTGAAATTTGTATGATTTTATCATTAACTCGGAACATGGAGAAATGCATTGTCTGAAATACGTGGCCACTGACTGTGTGAAAAATCGGTTTAAAAACAACTTAATGTTAAGCTCTAAAAATACAAAAAACGATCGATGAGAAACGGTAAGGGAATATGTATCCAACGACTGCGTGATTTTCGTGTTAAATTGTTGATATTTACCAAAAATCACTGTTAAGTCACGTAACTAATTAATTTTTTTTCACATAAAAATCCCAAGTGAAATACTTTGAATTTCAAACTAATTATATCACTCTTAAATCCGACTATACCATGAATGAAATCGATACTCACTGGTAGCTAAAAGGTAAGTATATAATATTAATAATTTCAGAGCCACTTAACAAAAGTGTTATTTTTAATCAAATCATACGTAATGTTCACTCTGTGAATAAATTCCTAACCGTAAACTTTTGTACCGTAATTATAACCTGCCTGTAACCTAACTTCGACTTAACAGTACCTTATCGTAAATTAAAAATAACATAAATGTAGCCTTCACATTATAGTAACATATCCTTATTCTAACCATAACATAAATGCAATTTAACTTTAACCTAGCTTTAACTTAACCGTGACCTAACTGTAACCTAACGGGAAATTAAATATAATCAAAGACTTACCGTAATGTAATTGCAACCTAAATGTTACCAAACCATATATTGGTTTCATGTCCATGGAAATTATTTTGTCTTGTTCGGATGTGGCTATGATTCATTAGAACATTTTCGTCGGGTTCAGATTTTAGGTATTTTTTGATATTGAGTTTTAATGTCCGGGTCGTATTCATGTCCATGGAAATTATTTTGCCTTGCTCGGATACAGTTATGGTTCTTTGGAATATTTTTGTCGACAACAGATTTGGTCAATTCCGATTTCGGCTTTTTCTTCAAATGGAATTTTTGGGTTCGGGTTTTCTTGCGTTTTCACGGAAATAATGCTGCCTTGTTCGAATAAGAACATACTTCACTGGAATATTTTTTATCAAGTTCAGATTTGGTTCAGTTCAGATTTCGCGATTTTTTCAAAGAAATTTTTTTAGGTTCAGATTCGGTTCATGTGAATGGAAATTTTTTGTCTCATTCAGATCCGGTTACGATGCGACGGTTAATTCTTTAGAATATTTTTTATCAGATTCTGATTTGGTTCGATTCAAATTTCAGGTATTTTTTCAAATAGAATTTTTAGGTTCGGATCTCGTTCATGTACACGGAAATTATTTTGTCATACTCGAATCCAATTATGATTTTTTCGAATATTTTGGTCGAATTTAGATGTGGTTTGGGTCAAATTTCAGGTCTTTTCAAATCGAATTTTTTAGGTTCAAATCGGGTTTATGTCCACAGAAATTATTTCGTCTTGCTTGGATTGGGTTATAGTTCTTTGGAATATTTTTGTCGGATCCAGATTTTGTTCAATTCAGATTTCGAGTTTTTCTTCAAATATAACTGTTGGGTTCGGGTCTTCTTGCATGTTCACGGAAATTATTCTGTCTTGTTCGAATAAGGACATGCTTCACTGGAATATTTTTGCCAAGTTCAGATTTCGTTCATTTCGCGATTTTTTCAAAGAAATTTTTTAGGTTCGGATTTGCTCATGTTCATGGAAATATTTTGTCTTGTTTGGATCCGGTTGCGTTTCTTTGACATAATTTTGTTAGATTCAGATTTGGTTCGAATCAAATTTCAGGTATTTTTTCGAATGGAAGTTTTAGGTTCGTATCGGGTTCATGTCCACGGAAATTATTTTGTCTTACTCGAACCCGGTTATGGTTCTTTTGAATACTTTGGTCAGATTTAGATGTGGTTTGGGTCAAAGTTCACGATTTTTCAAACGGAGGTTTTTAGGTTTGAGTCGGGTTTATGAACACGGAAAGTATTTTGTCTTGCTGGGATCGGGTTATAGTTCTCTGGAATATTTTTATCGGTTCAGATTTCGTTAGAGTCATATTTCGGGTTTTTTAAAAGAAAATATATAGGTTCGGGTGAGTTTTCATGCCCACGAATTTTTTTTTTTTTTTTTTTTGGATCGGGTTATGTTTCACTTGAACATTTTTGTGGGATTCAGATTTGGTTCGGGTCAGTTATCAAATCCGTGGTTTTTTCGAAACAGAATTTTTAGGTTAGGGTCGAGTTTATACTCACGGAAATTTTGTGTATCACGGATTGGAGTGTGGTCTTTTTTTTTTTTTGGTTGGGATAGGGTTATGTTTAAATTAGTCTAAACATTAACGTTATAATAAGTTTTGCTACTATTCTTTTTATGGCTATTTCTGATAGATAATTTAGTTTGCTATTTGATAATTTATTATAGTGAGTGAATCGTTTGCGGATACAAACAATTGTACGCCAAACAGCTATTTTATTTTTGTTTTAAAAACAAATTAAAGCCATATTACAATTTTAAATTGAATAGAACACATTTAAATTTAATCAATGATTAAAAAAATAAAGTCATAGAAAAGTGTTGTGTAATTTTTTTATTGCAACACAGCTAATGATTCATACATTCTAATGTTCAAAATGCCCAAAATATGCGTACAACCATACAGTAAAAAGAAAATATTAGAGGCCGTATAATGTCTTGGGGTGGCGCAAAAAAATGTAACTCTAAAATCCGCTACATTAAGTCCAAATAAGCACCAACAAAACCATGTACTTTGAAACTCCGATCAATTTAAACTGGTTTAAACCAGTATTTCTTTGTTTTTGTTTTTTACCTTTTAAACTGCTATTGAATGGATGACTAAAATTTAGTTTCAAAAATAACGTTTTGTGCCATTATTGCCTATAATACACGATCAGATTGCATGAAAGATACAAATAGATCAATCATAGGCAAGAATCATTTGATTATTTTTATCATATGACTTTGAAATATCAATATAGAAGCATCATTTAAGATTTTGCTTGAAAAATCAACATTCTTTCGTTAATGTCTTAAAATCTTCTGCACTCTGAAATCTAGATTTTAGATTAATATTATTATTTAAGTGTTCATGCATGATTTTAAAAGAATCTTTTCATCACTATATTTTATATATTGACATGGAATTATTAATATGTTGTTAAATCATAAACATTTTTCATCTACGTTATAAAGTATTAAAAATTTCTGAAAAAAAAGAGAAAACTTTTAGTAATGCAATTTTTTACTTCAAATCATATGTTTACAATATTTTATTTAATTTTATTTTGACATTTAATTATTTTTAATTTTCCAATTTCACTTATTTTAATAAATAATATAATAAAAAAACTATTTAAAAAACTATTATTTCTTCGTAAAATATGCTTCAGCTGTAATTCATTTCCTCCAATCCGTCTTATTTATACAAAATTCCTTCCTCGTGCTTTTGTTTGAGACTTTTTCCTCCATGGTGTACTGCAGCTGTGATTTAAAAAAAAATCCTCATTTAAACTGACAGTTTGTCAGTCTGTGAATTTTAAAGGTCAGTCTCAGCTTTTTTCATTATTTCTGCGAAAATTTTATGCAACCAACCAACCATAAGAGAATGAAAGGGAAATAAGCGGAAAAAAGCGATTTTTTATGAGAAAGAGGTTTGGAATTTAATTAATTACTCAGTTAATAAATAGAATTTTGAAATTCTAAGCATTAGGTACATCAGGAGAGATATTGGGCTAATCTCAGAAAAATTTTGAGCTTCGTACGTACCGTAGTTTTCTCAAACTACCGCAGACACACACACAGAGCGATTTGTTATTTTATTAATATAGATGGTATCTTTTCATGCTTTTGGGCGTTACGCATTTCTTTTGTTTCTTGTACAATGAATAATAAAATGCCTCAAATTTCTTGCCTTTCTACGTTGTTATAATATTTCTTTAACTAATAAATCTCTGAATAAATTTAATAAAAAAATCATCCTTTTTTAGTTCAAGAGCAGACATCACAAAAACCTAAGGTATCAACTACAAGAAAATAAATTTATTTTTTGGAAGAGTAGAAATAGAGGAGTCTAATGATCCATGTCTGCCGGAAGTGAAGTGGTGTTTAAGCCAAAAATTAATGCCATTAGTGGTTGATTCGTAGGTTTATCATTGTATTTTCCAGCTCTTAGTCATACAAGTTTTCATACTTTTGATTGTAAGACAAACACAATGATAGTTTAATTTTTAATGAATTCTTAATGAATTAAACCTAAAGATGTACTCAAAATTGATACATAAAGCATAAAGTTACTAAGAGGCAACGGCAAATGAACGCTAAAGAGAAAAAAATTATTTGTTGCCAATTACTAATAATTTGCACTAGAGAGTTAAGCAAATATTTTTGCTTTAAATGCAATAAGTTGAAGATACATTGCATTTATTGCAGACTTTCTAAGCATTTCATACATTGCATTGAAAATGAGGAATCAAATGTTTAAGTTGTACTGTATAATTCTTCTTAAAAGAATACAATATACAGTTACACACTTACATATTTTAATTATTTCGAATCTACAATCTATATGTCAAAGCATAGGATTTTTCTGTGTTTAAAATATTTGATATTAAGTCATGTTCTTAAATGCAATGATGCACGTAAAAGTCTCATGATTAATCATTTCTTTCTAAAAATATCAAGAAATATTCACTTCTTTTAAAAGATTACTTGACCATGGAAATAAGAATAATATATATATATATTCTTATATATTTATACATATATATGTATTTTATTACTTAAGAAACATACATGTATAAAGCAGCACAATCGATAAACAACCAAAAGTAGGTTTTTTAAAGAAAGTAAAAGAATGTAATAATTGTCATAGCAAATTCCGGAAGAATTAAATCAACAGAATTGATACCTATTTATATTATTCAATAAGTTCTTTTATCTTATTAAAATTGTAGATTCAATATTAAATTCTCTAATAAGGTTACTGAAGCATTTAAGTTAACCGAAATATATTATTGTATAAAAAATTTAATTTCCTTTGTGTCTATATTTTAGACGTCTCTCTATTCGAAAACAAATCTACTTTATTTACACTTCAACTCAAGTAGATATATTGTAAAATTCCGGGAGGCTCGCCAAATCTTTTCTTTTGATTTAAAAAAAATATTCGATTGCAAAGGAAAAAAAATAAAAATTGATTGTTGATTTAATGTTTATTTTTTGTAATTTTGCATGAAAACTAGAAGCTAAAAAAAAAAATGACAAAATATGATCGACAATAATACAGAAAAAAGATGCATTTCAGTTGGGTAGAAAAGTACCTAATACTACCAAACGGAAAAGGATAGTGGTTAACTGATATATATATGTATATGTGTGTGTATATATATATATATATATATATATATATATATATATATAAACTCTAAAAAATAAAAATGTAAAATTGCTGAAAAAATGTGTAAATCGGTGATACAAAAACGATTTGTTTATATATGTGTAAATTTGTGTGTAGATTCCCAAAATACACGCCTAATGTGTAAATTTAGAAATACATATTCCAGTTTGTAATTTGATGATAACACTATGTGGGTAAAAGTTATAATGATCACTCATGAAATACCCACATAAATGTGTAAATTGCGCTAGAATACACATATATCTGTATAATATTCGTACTCATTTATCTGTGAAATCTTCAGTGATTACACGGATTAATGTGTATTAGGCGAAAATCACACATTATTGTGTTATTGTCATTTACACAGTTCTTTGCGTAATATGTAAAATAAGCATATTCGATGGAGGTTCAATAACTATTGTGTCTAGTATATATAGAATATCTGTACTGCAATGGGTATCGAATATAATATCGAAATTTAATGTCTTAGTTGATTTTATGCTTAGTTTCAGAACCGTATCTGCAATAGTCATATAGTTTTTAATGGAGGAATAAAATGGGGAGGGGTGTAGTTGAAAGCCTGATTTTTAGCTTATGGGGCTAGATTTGTGACAGTGGATGAGATAAAAGTACTGTAATTTGGACTGGAGATCATAATGATGTACATACGTCTCATCCACTGTCACAAGTGTAGTCTCATAAGCTAAAAATCTGGCATTCAACTACACCCCCCACGCCCCCCCCCTCTTCTTAAAAACTCCCTCTAAATAAGTTTTTACCCATCCGTCTAAAACTATATTACTATAGCAGCTACGGTTCTAAAATTCAGCATATTGCCATTTAAGACAATAGTTTTCAATATTCCTCATCAACCATCGTAGTACAAATATTACTTTTCTGTTAATAGGGAAGTATGGGAAACATTTTGAAATTTACAATTTCTCTAATTATAAAATTGATTCTTCAAATTATATGTTTCTATATTGTTCAAGGACATTACAAAGTGTTTTATTTTGTATTATATAAATCAAAATTTTTGTATTTTTGTCAAATAAAGTTGATTTTATTATTTTTTTGTAAAAAGTGTCCCATTCCTCCTCACTTTCCTCTAAATATACACATAAAAAGTGCTGTTTTTTTCTATATTCTTCCTTGCTTCTTAAATTTATATTTACCCTCATTTAGATATTATTTAGTACATGAAATTAAAAATTAAGATAAAGAAAATAATTAATTAATTAATGATAGGTTTTAGACTAGTCAGATGGAATAATGATAGTTGGTAAACTTGCAATCTCCACATTTTTTATTTTCAGAGTTCAGACTCAATTTTTCATTTTTTATTTTTCAGACTCAAGATACAAAGTCAAATATACTCAAGATACTGTGTTGCATGCAGTTATAAAAGTAAAATTTAAAATACTATAAAAAATAGAAGAAGGTATGCAATCTTCATCTCACAAACACATACACATATTACCTGCATAAATTTTAGCTGATTTGTTCATATATACATAAATCATCTATATTATATATTGAATTGTTTTCTTTTTAAAAATATTCATCATTACAAAGAATTTACCTTAAAAAATTATCAAGATTATCAAAAAGGCTGTTGAATCATTAAAATAACATCTTTTGCATTTAAGATTAAATTTAGAAATTTGTGTCTTTTTTCAAAAAAATATAAATATATTTTAATATTAATGAAATGACTCGTGTTTTCATAAATTAAAATTTCAGATATTCTAATTAAAATTTTAGATATCAAACTAATGAGCATTTTTATTTATCAGCTATAGTAAAAAATCAAATAAGAAATACTGTGATTATATCCAAATATCAATTGAATCTTATAAATTGTGGAAATTAATGCTCGTAGAATTTATTTGGCAATTATCATTTGAATCTTAAGTATATAAAACTCACCCGGCGGGGGATATTTATGTAGGGGGGGGGGGTTAATATGTTCGATTTTGAATCTTCATTATGACACATCTGTTATATTTTTTTATGTACAAACAATCATACGTTTTAGGTCATATAAATTCTGTAATAATAGGCAAAATTGAAATAGAAAAATGTTTATTTGAATAAAAATCCATTACTTTAATGTAAATTTTCTTCAGAAATTTCAGTCTAAGGTTATTTTAAATCAACGTATTTTTGTCCTTTTGAAATCTACATCTGTGTATTTTTATTAAATCTATAATTAACAAGCAAAAAGTATGTGTTCCGTACTATGATTATTTTAGTGGAACATAGTTCTTCTGATGTAATATTTTCAAATTAAAACACAGCTGAAAATTAAATGTAATTATGATAAATAAATATTCGAAATTTCTCAAAATTGGAAGATGTAGCGTAGAAACTAAAAACAACGGTATAGTTTTAATCGATGATAAACTGAGTTAACATTATAAGTTTCATAATTTAAAAAAAACTTACAGAGATATTTCAATAAATAAATAAAACTCAAATGAACTGTTTAACTTATTAATCAGAATATATAATTTATAGATATGATGTACATTTGTATAGTAGTTTATAAATAAACTATAATATCTTTCACACAGCCGACCCAAAATTTAATACCGTACCTTCCCCCCCACGTTTATTTTGCTACTGTTAAATGCTACTGTTAATCATAAATTCCTTTTAAGATGAAATTTTTTCAAGAAATAAATAACCTTAGATACAACAGTTGTTATTTTAATAGACTTTATCATGAGTTAGGTAATGTTGACATTTTTTAATGAAAGTAAATTATTCATGTAAAAAAAATCTTATATTAAAAAAACAATCCAACATATAGCATTTGAATTTACACATAAATATAAACAAATCAGATAAAAAAATTGAAGGTAATACGAAAGTATGAAATTACATACCTTACATTTTATAGGAGAATAACTTCTATATTTTTCTCAACGCGAGCGCTAGCATTCAGCTGGACCCACCATTAGTTTTCAACTTAAACTTCATGAAGCCAAGTCAACCATGATTACGATTTTAAGTTTCGATGCTAGATTCGCATCTGACTCGGGATCGAAGTAATTCATGAACAGGACCATAAATTGTACTGCGAACTAAAGTTAAACTAAAATTACAAGTTAAACCTTGAAATCTGGAAAAGGTTACAAGCTCTGAGACGTCTAAAATAATTTAGGGTAAAATAAGGCATACTTATATTCGATGTGCAAAATGTAAAAATAACTCAGAATACGAATTTAGAATTATCTCAATTACATGAATTATATTTTATGTTACATATTAAATGAATTCGAAATGGTTTTTAGATTCTACTGAAGATTAAACTACTGTTCTTTAAATAAAGGGGATGGGGAGGGCAGCAGAAAAATTAACAACAATTCAAAAATATAATTTAAATTTATGAATAAGTATAAAGTAGGATTATATCTTTATTATAAAGCCTCTTTAGGAAGTCTTCCTGATTTCGCTTTAAGAATGATATATAACACTATTAATGAAAATTACAAGTAAAATTGTGAATAAACAGCGGTCTGCGAGACGGCTGAAAGAAATTATGATTTAATTAAAACCTGGAATTATAAAATCAAGCATTCCTAAATTTGATGTACAAATTCCAAAAGGTAATTCGGAAAACGAAATTAAAATTAACTTATTAAATGAATAAAATTTTACGTTACATGTAACGAAATATTGTTACATGTTGTCGAGATTAGATTTTTTTAAACTTCTTTTAAATATTCATGAAACTGCTGAAACGGTAAGGGTGAGAGAGGTGGTCAGAGTATCCTATAAAAATAAATAAATATATTAGTTTATTTTTTAAATATGCTGTTACAGCAATGCAACGACAGCATGTTCTTTATGAATGGAATTACTGAAATAAAAAGTGTAGCTCTGAATAATGTGTAAGCATCCCATTCCTTTCGTAACGTCTACTTTAAAATTCACGCATTCATAATTTTTATAACACACTAATTAGAGTAATTTCAGGTGCTATCTACATTTACACATTTTTTCTGAGTTTATGAACTCATAACAACTTACAAATTTAATGCCATAAACAAAACACTCCTTAAGATAGGTATTTTTTGTATTTTATGTGTATTTTTTATGACAAGTGGAGGATTTTAAAAATTTACACACTCACCTATGTGTATATCATTAAGTGTTAATTACAATAACGTACAAATTTGTGTAAATTTAGGCATTTTTCACCATTTACACATTTATTTGTGATTTTCAAGTGATAACAAAATACATACTTAGTTTTGTAAGCTAAAAAACACATAAAAACAGGCAAAATTTTGCAAAAAGTGGGTAATTTTCATGTCAAGAGTGTAATTTTAGGAATTTACACACATATATATGTGAATTCGTCTAATGTACACTTTTATTTTTTAGAGTGTATATATATTGTCGAATATTTAATAATTGACTGTCGGACTGCTAATATAGCATCGAACCAAGACAGTGAAAAATGTCCAAGCTGGGGTCAACACTGAACCCTTGGAATAGCGCTTCTAGTGTTCTACCATTTATGCTACGAGGACGATGCCCGACTTGTCCTTTCTTACTCACAGTTTGTTGGTAAGACTGCAACTACAGCACAAGATGCTAATGTCTACATGAACACACAAACACTGTGTTTTTCCATATGTTGGTTCTATGTTTTGTTAGCAATGTGATAGTCACTCATTAAATATCTAATAATTTCAAGCTTAATTTAACAGCTAATAATTAACTGAAAAATTAGTTTTAATTAAATGAGTATTCACCAATTCTGGGTTTATTTGTGTCCCATGGTACGCCACAAGTATGTATGCTCATGTCGACGTTATCATCATGTGCTGCATTTGCAGCCTTAACAATAAATTTTGAGTGAGAAATGCCAAGCTGGACATAGTCTACGTAGCTTAAATGGCAGAGCATTTGGAGCGGTATTCCAAGAGTGCTGGGTTCCATACCTAGTTTGAACATTTTGCACAATATTGGTTCTACGTTTTATTAGCAATTTGTTAGTCACTTATTAAATGTTCAATAATTTAAAGCGTAATTTCACTGCTGATAATCCAATGAAAAAATAATTATAAATAAATAAATATTATCGAGCTACGTGTTTTGAGGGAAGCATAACTGGATTATAATCCAAGTTACAAAAGAATTCTGCAATAAGCTTGGTTCGAATTGTGTAACATTTGATAGATTACCTGGTAATTAAAATTTTGTTAAGTAAAAGAGAAGGATTCTTTGCATAGTTACCCCTTCAGATAACTTACTAAAAATTAAGATTACCGATTTTTTTAAAGTGATATTTACAGATTTTATTTAAAGTAACTTAAAATTCCTCCATTAAAATATAGAAATAAAAAAGATATGAGTGAACAAGAAAGGAAAACACATATAAATATACAAATATAGGCAAGATTTATTTTTTCTTTGCATAAACCGTTCTTACAATTTTCCTTAAGTATACTTTAAATATTTTTTCTTAACCTCCTCAGTTCTGATGTCGCCTGGAGGCGATACTAAAAACACATTTTAAATTAACTTAAATGTTTCTAGAATTGTTAAAATTACATCTAGACATATTTAGTAAATGTGTGCATATTAGAAGCATCGATATATACATCGCTTGTAAAAGAAGCTTGTAAAACATTACTATTTTTATAGGAGGTTAGGACAAATGATCAACTTTCAGAGAGGGTGAAATGCGAATCTCTTTCTCAAAATTTCTTTTCCCCTTTCGAATCTTTTCGCCTAAATTATGTTTTTGGTTCTGCATGAATGGTCTATCCTGTCCGATTTTATTGGTTCGCGAAATCTCCTGGGCTGAATCTTTTTTTTTCGGAGATTTAATGACTTGTTTATTAATGTTTCCAAAAGTGATTTAATGTTTTTTTTCTTCTTCCCATTCTTAGTCAGTTGTAATGACCTGGGACTAAATTTTATCATAAATTTTCTTGAGTATCTCAATGAATCATTTTGACTGAGACAATGATACAGTTGTTCCATCTTGTTATACAATTGCTCTTTTTATAATCCATGCAATGTCTGTAAGATGTGATAATACGACTGACATAGAGAAAAGTATATAAGTGTGTTACTTAACAAGTTAAATGCCAAGTTTATTTTGTCTGTCTTTCTGCTCGGGCCTCAAAAATAAGATTCCCGTAGAACTATCCCAGTACTGTCAGCCACCTGTGATTCACACGACGGAGACCGAAAATTCAGCATCCGTCACCGGTGACTGACATGACGTGGTGCTCAAAGGTGTTTAAAATGATAAAAGCTAGAAAAATTATAGAAATGCGAAGCACTTTTTCATGTTTGGAAACTCTTTTATTGACTGGATAAAAATAATACCAAATCATATATGCGCATTTATATACATATATCTTTTTCTTTTTTATAATAATATTAAAATTATTTTTTTTAAAGTTTTATCTTTACAATTTTCTAAATTCATATTCTGTAAATTTAAAAATATTAAAACTAGCATTTTGCACTTTCGTGCACAATAATTCCTAACAAAGTAAAACAATATGGTAAAGTTTGAAGCGGACACAAGCATTTCAAAAAAGTCATTAAATTTATATGTATTTATTTATTTACTTCTCATTTGTAACAAACAAAATATGCAGTACTACATATAAACTGTTATATTATACATGCTGACACATATACGCTTAAATTTAAGATAAATCCATTTTACTCGCTCTCAACATAAAATTAATGAAAGTAAAGATAGATAATATAGATTATATGAAAAGTCAAGATAAATTCATTAAACATTAAGAAATAAATTTAAAAACCATTATGTTTTTAAGAATTGGAAACTTATCGGGGAGTTCTTGCATCTAAATCATCGCCGTAAACCTTATTTTGGTGGCCAAAATTTGTAGTACATGATGAATGCTATATTCCCCCTTCCATCCTTTCTTTGCCTGTTAATTTAATTTATGCTGTTCCTGTCTTATTCTGTACAGGGTGTCCACTCTCAGTGGTGTCCATTGGCTAATTCCTAAACCATTAGTCATATATATATAGTTACAATAACAAAAATATTTGAAATGAGATAAAGAAATACATTAAAAGCGAAGGATCAATAAAATCATTTTTAAAAAAATTAAGAAATTTAAACTTTTATACGGTCCTTTTATCATGTAAGTTATGTTTAGTGAAATGTTCTTATTACACTAAGACAAATGAAGTCCCGTTCATATAACACTAAAATTGATCGAGTTTGATATTTTAAAAATACATGATTTATACAACTTTCCTGCATTCAAAACAGATACGTTTGACCATGATTTGAGGATTGGTGTACCAAATGCTTACAGTACTCGAAGAACTTAATTCAAACGTATATTATACGATTTTTTTCAAAGCGCAGATACTCATGAAGTAACTTTTATTTTTTAGATTGTCCAAAATAACTGTATTTTAACATATGTTTTATTTTTTAAAGTTTCTATTTTGAGACTGTTTTATTTTATAAATACTTTTCACAAGACATATGGTATTTTTATAAGTTTAATTTCAACAATCGTATGTATGTTTTTCAGTTTAAAATTAGACTCAACTTTAACTCATTTCAACTATCCGATTGAGATTAAATTTCACATACCGGCATAATACTGATAACAATCTAATAGTATTACGATTTTTGGTGATTACAATTTTAACTTATCTTACAGGGTAACACAAACATTTCGAATAGATCAAGAAGTTTAAGAATTTTTTTTGGATTAGATAATACAAGATAATGATGTTTGTGTTTTAACTATTATATATTTTGTATCGTTGAAACCGAAAATTACTTTAAAATTTAAACATCATATCTGGATTTTTCGTAAATCATAAATTGTCATAGTTAAAAAAAATCAACTACTATAAAATAAAGAGATAGCTGTGTTTTTAAACTTTTCTTATTTGATTTTTGTCCAATGTTTAGCACTGAATCTCAAAATGGCCATCATTAGTAGGTAAAACATGTAGATTTTTTTTCCAAATAATCAGTCATCATTAAAAAATAATTATAAAACGTTAAAAACATATCTATTTTATAAAATCAATTTTTCGCTTTTTTTTTTTTTTTTTTTTTTTTTTTTTTTTTTTTTTGGTTTTTTAAATTTAAAATTTATGATTTGCAAAAATCTTTATGCGATTCAAAAAATGAAGGTCAGTTTCAGATTCAGCGATATAAATGTATAAAATACATTTATCGAAAGCTAAAAACATGACGTAACTTAAATTTTGTAGGCTAGTGTTATCTGATAACTTTTTAAAATGTGTATAATTTTATAGGCAGTTAATTTTCATCATTTTTTAACATAAATTCTGTGGGTTTTTATATGTTAATTAAAAATTGCATATTTTGCATTCATATGTCGAAATTTCGCAAGTTGATTAAAAAATTCAAAATAGCATTGGAAATATTAATTTTACTCTCAAACATTTTTCTTAATATATCTAACGAAATTATATTTTAAATAAATTTTTAAATAACTTTTAATTAGATAAAAAAAAATTCTTCTAACATTTTAAACTTTTACTCGGTCAATTTTAATCATAGAATAACAGGACATATTTTATCTTACTTGTAAGTGTAACAAGGAAATTTTAGTAAATATAACTTATAGGGCGAGTGAACCGTATAAAAGTTAAATTTCGTAATTTTTTAAGAAATGTTTTAAATGAACCAAATCACTTTTATAGCTATCCTTTACCTCATCAAAAACATTTTTGTAGTTGGAATTGTATGTTTATGACTAAATATTTAGGAATTAGCCATTGGCAATTGTTGAGAGTTAACAACCTGTATAATATTTTTCCTGGACCATATTATTCATTTTGGACCACAATCAAGCATAGTACCTCAATGCTACAGTGATAGTTAAAAACATATAAGTAGAAAACTGATAATATATTTACTTAAAACTTAGTTGTAGTTTATCAAAATGTATCATTTTTTTTCTACCCATTAAATAAATAACTTTTAAGTTACATAATTTTTTTACAAAAATATAAATTTATATATGTTTTTATTTAATGGTGTTGAAATTATAAATAAAAACCAGGGCAATTTTCTGAAATTTTCCTTTACTTATGTATCTAAATTTCTTATATTTAAATTTAAAAAACATACTTTTTTTGTTATTCCAGGCTTTGTTTTCAGAACATGATTTCAGATATTCTAAAAAGACGAAAATCTGCATAATTAATCATTAAAATGTAAATAAACGCTAATCTTCTTAATTTACTTTAAACTATAAAACAATATCACCTTACTTTAATTGTTTTATTCACAGAAAAAAAGGTTAAATAATTCCTAGCATGTGCTATAGTTTCATTTTCATTTTTTATCATAATAGAGCTTCTAAAGTAATAAACAAGCACTCAAGCCAAAGTAAAAATGCATTATTTTTTTTTCTAGATAATCCAATTAAGTTTTTTCTGTCTAAATAAGCATAAAAACGTTTTATGTTTAGATTTATCGTATAATTTACATCATTATATTTTTTTCACTTTGAAACAGACGATTAATGTCGCGTGCATACTTTATTATCATCAACTTGTAATTTAATGCTTATGTTTATAAAATACAGATTCATTCTAAAGACAATAAAATATTTTAAAGGTTATTATTATTTAAACCGTGCACTTTTAAACTTTTTTTTCTTTAAAAAATAAAAGAAATTTTGGATGTAAATAGGGGAATTATAGTCAGGTATAATTGTGATCAGGTGACTTCTTGGTCAGTCTGTAATAGTTTAAAAAATTGGCCATGCTAAATATGAAATACGACTAATTTTCCACAGGTGAATTTTTTTAGAGTGAAAATTTATGTTACTGTAGTAGTAATAACTATTTCCTCAGAACAAGAAAAAAAAACGTTGCCCATCAGATTGGGAATATTATAGCTTAATAAAGTGTGTGTAAAACCATAGGAATATTAAAATATATCTATGGATTTTAAAGTTAGAATGAAGTTGTTTTTAGAAAGAAATGGTTACAGTTTACAAGAGACTAAACATAATGTTAATATTCTGTATGATTCTAACTACCACAGATACTGCATATTTTAGATAAATAGGATCAAGGAGCTTTTGACTTAATGATAAAAAAGATTTTTATGTTTTATTTTCAATTTAAAGTAAATTGTGCTTTAGAATGCACTTTTTAATGTTTAAGTTTTCAGTTCCCGAAGCCAACCATACGGAAGTTTGGTTTACTTTACATCATATTAAGTGTTTGCAAAGCATGCAATTTACAATTTTATTTTGTATTTATTTCAAATTTTTAACTTGATTGCATATTTTAGGCCTGAATTATTCAATGTAAATGAAATTTTCCTCTTTCATAATATTTGAGCATTGACTGATCAGTTCCCTCCCCTTGCTTGCATCTTATGTTGCACTGACATCCAAAAGTTCCCGTACAATATTTTTTTAAAGCTCACCATAAAAAAAGAACAGTAACAATAAACATCATAGATTGTATGAATGATAGTATCAAACATTTAAAAAAAAACTGATGTAAAAACCATAGCTTTTGCTTTTATTTTATAAAATGAACTTGTATATCCCAACACAAAAGCTTTCTGTAAAAAAAAAGAGTTTCAAGTTCTGCTTAATGTTCGGCCAACATGTCTTATCTATGACTATAATATTTGTTTTACACATTTAAAATTAATAAGAAATTAACAGTATGAAAGGTAATATAATATCATAATATTAGCAGCAATCTTCGGAAGTTCCATCTGACGCATATCATTTAAAACAGCTTTTTGAGCCACACATTTCATTTACACAAAATTAAAAAGAAATTTTAAAATTTTTATTTTAGAATAAGGATACTTTTTCACGATAAAAGTTTTAGGTATTTTTTAGAAAGCTTGGTGCAATCCGGAATTCAGAAAGTGAGATCGATTGCCAAATCATATAAGAAGCTATGAAGAAAAAATGGATAAACTTTTTTGTTGTTAATATTTGTTTTATTTATACATACAAAAACATTTTATTTATACATGTATAAAATAGTGTTTTTAATAAGCAAATTATTTCTGTTTGCATAAAAAATATTAATAAACGGGTTAATTGTACTAAATAAATTGGAGACATATCGAAAAAATTGCTTGAGTACATAATACAATAAATATGTAAGAAAAAAATAATAAAATTATAATTTTAATAAATAAAATCCAAATTTCTTTTCTCGTCATGGCAATTTTATCTATTACGTCAAAGTACCGAATTGCGATTATGTTATGTTAAATGTCTTATTTTTTAATATTATGTAGGTCATAGCCTATACTGGTTATATTTTATATTTAATAAACATTTTTGAAAAAGCATAAATATTTTATCGTGCTTGAAATAACATAATCGATTCAAAACTCTGTTAAAAAATCTATAATCGGGTTTTGGCAACCAACATTGACTATATTAAATATGCACCACGGAACTGTATGAGGCCAAATCAAAACCACTTGTTTGAAGAGCTTAGAGGAGAAAATTATGTGCTATTAGATTTTTTCTGATTCAGTTTAGTACAAAATGTACTTACTTGTAAAAACATTTTATTATACATTTTATCTAAAATTCATGATTCTATGGCTTACCTTAGTTAATTGATGATCCTCATTGAGTGTGTGAGTGACAAAAAAGCGTTTTTTTAAGAATCTATTATTTGAAAAATTGATAAATACAGAAACATGAAATCATAGAACCTTAATTATACAAACACGTGTATAAAATTAAAATTTCTGTATCTCTACCAAAAAAGAAAATATGATTGAGGTCAAAAATGTCTCGAAAGGGTTCAGGAAAAGGTTGCGTACGGCTTGTGTAAATTTGGCAGACGCACTACCATGCTCCCTGGTATAAATGAAAGAAAAAAATTCAAGTAGTATTTAGTTTAGTAATCTTGTGTGTAGGTTTAGTTCATTTTCGTCTGTTTCGTTGATAATAGCCTGCAGATTTTATGAATATGTAGGAGAAGTCGTTTGTCCGATTAGCTAACGTGGGTGACTGTATGAAAATGGGTTAGTCTCAGGCTGGTATCTCTGGAGTTGTCAATGTATCTCGCAATTTGGTCTCAATGATTCTAAGATTAACATCAATCCAAAGATTCTGTCCAGAAGACAAATGCCAGGAGAACCACGAGTTACAACACCCGCTGAAAAGCATAATTCTTTTTTCTAGTTCTTGTCTAAATTCTAATTCTTACGGCCCAAAGGTGAAGATGCACCACTTTGTTGTAGGTCGTTCCCAGTGTTCTCGCTGACATTTGACCAACATTAGTAATTTGGCGAATTAAAATTAAAAAGCATTCGTCAAATTAAAAAAGTATCAGCAAAATAAATTCGCCGTGTAGCACAAGAAAAAAAATCTTTAGTTCATTAGTGTATCCCCTTTTTTACAATATATTCTAAAATAATATAAGTTTTTATAACTGCGACAATGACTGTTATAATTCTAATTTCAACTATCCGCTACAAATATATTAAAAATATATATAAGTTGAAAATATATATATATATGTATGAAAAACGGAAAAGAAAGAAAAGGAAAAGCAACAAGTAAGAAAAATCATGCGTTAAGCATAGATTATGAAGCACTTTCCAACGCTTAATGAAATCCTTAACAGAACTTCGTTATTTAGGTAAATAAGGATATAAAGCCAAATATAGCCAAATATGTATTCCAGTACTATTGAACAGCCCTGTATTTGATCTGTCAGGTAATATACATACTATATAATGGGGAAATTTAGTTTAGCACAAAATGCCTTGTAGCTTGGAATTTCTCTTTCAGCAATTTATACTAACAGATGGAAACATACTTGAATACTTTGTTCAGACTTGAAATTTGCCTCGTACCTTTATTACACAACAGTGTTAAGATAAAATTAATTTTAAACTAAAACAACTAAAATCACTTTCTCATAAATTATCATTCATAAGCTCCATGTACTCAATTCTTTGCGTGGCCCTGTATGTATTTTATCTATATTCTGCAAGCATTTTTTAGAAAATTTAATGCACTTCAGCGTAAAAATGCATAATTTATTTAAATATCACCTTTTAGTAATTTATGCTCATATTTAGTAACGTTAGCGAGCTCTTTTGGGTAGCCCTGTATATTAACTATAGAATTTATACACACCATATAATATACAAAAATTTAGTGAAACTTATACGCGCATATCATAATTAAAATGCATTTCATCCATCCATCAGCTATTATCGGATGCATATACAGTACTTCGGAAAGAATGTACTATTTGAAATCTTTTGTGTATCTCTGTAAATACTATGTACTTTATA
Organism: Maratus speculifer; assembly: GCA_964019185.1. NCBI lineage: Eukaryota > Metazoa > Arthropoda > Arachnida > Araneae > Salticidae > Maratus > Maratus speculifer. The sequence continues at coordinate 169,013,286 of OZ025292.1, forward strand.
TTAGGGAAGCCATTATCGTATAACTTATACTAAGCCTCATTGACATACATCAATTTTATTATACACGAAACAGTTTAATATACTTAAAATATGTCACACACAATTCCCCCTTTTACCATTATCTAATGGAATTCTTTTGTGTGGCCCTGTAAATGAATAATAGCTACATTTTCACCTTGTATTTCATAGAATGCATATTTTAATGCACCTCGTAAAAGCATATAAATTTTAATATGTTTGACAGGGTATAACATCTTTAAAATTCCTTTCAAACGATTTTTCCCCATGGGAAACTTTTGATTCTCCCTGTAGATAAACTAATCATGGTATAAACTTCATTTTTAATAGGGTTCGTGCTAGGGTAAACGTCAATAACGTCCTAAAATTTCATGACAATCCGAGTATATTTACTTGAGTTATAGCGCGGACACTCGGAGAAACAGTCAGACAAACCGAATACATAAGCACTTTCCAACTTTGTTGAAAAGTGCTGAAAATGGAGCACTAGCAATTTGGCGAATCTAATTACTTGTTTACTCGCCAAATGAAGAATTAAGTCGCAATTTGGCGCAATGGCGAGCGACAGCGAGAAACCTGGTTGTTCCAGATCACTTTGTGGCATCAGCAAAAAAAAAAATCTCAGCTTCCACAGCGCGAAGGCGCCTTCACAATGCAAGTCCCTATGCAAGTCAACTAATTGTGTGTCTCCCTCTCAACGAACGACAGAGAAGGGCTCGCTTATGTTACGCAAGAGAACACATTTTAAGAACCCCATTGCAATGGGCTTCTTTATTCTTTTCAGACGAGTCCAGATGCACACTAGAGAGCGATTCAAGATTCTGATGATCGGTCATATTTCATACTATGTTCAAACACACAAGTACAGTGAGGGTAGAATCAAAGTTTGACCAGTGATCTCACTTAGTGATTAAACTGACCTATATATATCTCATGGAGGAACTTTGTTTTGACGCATCAAATAGTTCAGATCATTGATCAATATGTCCGGCCATATGCCGGTGATATTGGTATCTATTTCTTTCTGTTTGATAATAATGCACGATGTCATCGATCTGATGCAGTTGAAATCTATCTGGACAATTACAGTTTGGAAATAATGGAATTAACACTCTCCAGACCCGAATTTGATAGAACATCTTCGGGACTATCTTGTCAGGCAAGTTTCTGCTTTAACAGAGTTCATAAATATCATGATAATTTAGAAAATATAAAAAATAGCCGATATTTTATATATATATCCTACATTTTCGATATATATCCGTTTTTTCCAAAATAAACGAGTTTCTGTTGATAATAAATTTTTCCAAGCATAGTTTGAATTAGGAACTGAAATATACTGCACGTAACATGAAAATTTAACAAAACAACATTCTAAAAAATTATCTCCTCCCCCCTTTTTTTGTTTTGTTTGTTTAGAACAAAACTAAATAAATACAAATAGAATTTGCTCTATACAGTTATAAAAAGAAAACTAACTGTAGGATTCACTTAAAAGTGTCAAAAAATTGCAAATTTAAAAGAAAAATTTTAAATACAAAATAATTTTCTCTAATTAAAAAAATATCATGAAAGAAAGCTTTTCTTTATTTTGTATTCCCAAATATATTGTACATTTGAAATTCAACTGAACTAAAGTCAGAAAAAATTATTTTCTAATGAGAACAGTATATAATTATTAAAACCAGACAATCTTTATTTCAATGTCTGGTATGAATAAATTATGACCCACATATGAGTTTTACATTTAAAAATAAAATTTTCAAATCTAAACTTTTTAAATATTTCTTTTCTTCTTTCACTAAAAAATTCACTATCAGGAATAAAAGTTCTGCATCAACGTTATGACACAGTCAGTAACATTTGAGAAATCATTTTACGCTTATTTAGACTGAAAATATCAAAAATATCTTACACAATGATATTTCGAAAATAAATATGAAATGTTGAAAATATCAAACATCTTGATATTTTGAAAATAAATATTATGCATGTGAAAATATCGAAAGTATGAAGCACACTGTTAAAACTAATTGTGACACATTGCACCTTTTAGGGGTGAAAGGCCAGTCTCCCCTAGGGGTGAAGCCAGAAAGGGACATTTAATTAAGGTAAAAATATGAAATCCTTAATCCAGAGTGCCCAATAATAAACAATTAAAAAATATATAAACCGACTTTTGGCCCTCGAAAGATTGGAACCCACATTTTCTGATATCGAGCTCACATTCAAAGTCTCCCTAAAATGTTCAAATCTCCTGAAATTCAAAGGTTGTTTTATATAAAAAGGCTCGCCAAAAGTTAGCCATCCGAAGTTCAAAACGAAATCGGGATAGCGCATAGCGGTGACAGTCATCATAGGGAGAAATTGCTGTTTTGATTCACCAGTGACGGCGAGTTGAAGGTAAGGATATACGTCACACAACATGGGCAAATGACTAAGGGGTGAAAATCTTCTAACGGCATGCATAGCGCGGTACTATAATTAGCTTGAATCACCCAGTGAAAAATTTAACGGCACCCCAAACACATTTTCAAGCCCGCGGGTGTCAACTGGTAGCACATTTTGCACCCCTGGGCGCCAAATGCAACTGGTTTGTCACCTTTATTTTTAACAGTACAGCTTAATATTTGAAAAATAAATTGAAAATAACGAAAAATAATAAATCTTGATATTTTGAAAATAAATATAGGTGTTATGTAAAACATTCAAAAATATGTTATTTTAATACTCCCGCTTTCAGAACGCCAATTACCACTTTAAAATGTGGAAAAAGGAGTACATTAAGATCTTCAGCACCAGTAATTAATTTAACAGCAGAACCTTTTAGCGTTTGCCATAAGAATCTTCAAAACAAAAATACAATTCGCACAACAATAATATTTAGAAAAAAGTGTCAACTACCTTGATTTCTTTTCCAGTTACATCATATAGTAAAAAGTGTCACGAGAATAAAAGGTTAGGGGATAAAAATTAAATATAGATAAAATGGACAATGGATTTAACAATCGGATATACATAACGTTATATATCGATTGATATACATTAACGAATCATGTGTTTTATATCCTCTTCACTGTAAAAAAAAAAAAAAAAAAAAAAAAAAAAAAAAAAAAAAAACTTACATTTTTTTGCAAAAAACTGCTTCCAGCAATGTTGCCAACAGTTTTTGCCTTAAAAATTGCAGTAAAATAGATATAAATGCATTTTTTATTACATCTAATTTTGCTGCAATTTTTACGCCAAAAACTGCTGGCAACATTGCTACTAGCATTTTTAGACGTAAATTTAACGGATTCTTTTTACAGTGTTTCAAGGTAGTTAGATGATCTGAAACAAGGCTTACTCTGTGTTTGTTCTGGACTTCTTATTTCTTTGTTCAAAAACTTAAGTGGTACAATGGAAAGTGGAATTTGCCAATGCATTTCAGTCAGGGTTGAACGCATTCCTTTATTAAAATGCCTTTTTGTAACGTTTATACGACATTTTATCGCAAACTACTATGATACCGTAAAATGGGATGAATAGGAACAGCGGGGTGAATAGGAACGAAACTTCTTGGTCATACAAATAAATTCATTATAAATATATGAGGTGATATTTTTAGTTGCCAATTTTTTTTACAAGAAGGTAATAACATTACGAGTTCAGAAATTCAGTTTTGACACGTTGGCATTACTACTGGGGTATATAAAAAAAACTTCAAGTGTATCCTCAAACACCTCATTTTTTCAACGTCTTCAAAACTTTGTATGTAGCTATAGTATTTTTCGTATTCTAAACCTAAGAGAGGGGATTTCTAATTAATGATAGACCTGTGAACGATATGCTGTAATAAATTCTATTTATTTTTAAACCACATAATGGAAAAATGAAAAATGCCTTGTGACATCAGAGGTTTAAGATTTACGGGGTGAATCGGAATACGTTTTCCACCATGGTTTATTTTTCTATACAGTAATAGTTTCATGTAATACATGAAAATATAAATATGAATATGTATTGCAACAATATTTTGTTTGTTCTAATTACTTGAAGAGTTTAAATGTGCCAAGAAATTACTTGGTTAAACAAAAAAGTCAACGCCTAATCGAACAGACATGGAACACACAATAAAATAACTTAAAAATAGCTAATTAATTAGAAAAACTGCACAGAATTATTCTCTGACATCCACAACATTACACAAACATCACAAAATGAAAACATCAATTAAAAAAGAGAGGGATGCAAACAGTACTAAGGGCTGGGGAATGAGGATGTAATAGTAGATCGTATTAATACACGCAGCGATTGGGGAACTCAATATATTCACTTACCCATTGACTACTAGTAAAGGATAACACAGAATATGGCTGAATTTTTATTAAATTCTACTTCTGCAATTCGAATATAATTTCTTAAAATAAATTTTTATTTTTATTGATTTCAAAGTTATTTTCTAAGTTTTAATAGGGCATATCTTTACTTGTATATAAAATAAAGGCTTGGTTTCACAATAACTGCGTGTTCTTATTCCTCCCTTATTATTATTACCTGCTTTTATCAACGCTATTAAAGTTTGAATCGGAATAAATAAAGATGATAACATTTGTTCCGATTCATCCCTATCTGCGGGGTGAAATAATTATTTAATGGTGCGGAACACCATTAAAAAACTAAATAATTTATATATAAACAGTAAAAATGTTTCGTGTTTGCTTCAAATGTAAAGTACAAAACAAGACCGAAGTTTCTAGTACAAAAATAGAAAAATTAAGATATCAGTTCTTGCTTTTTTTTTATGTTGAAGTTGAAAAGTGTTCCGATTCACCCCATTTTACGGTATGCTGTTTTGTTCAAGATAAAATTTTCACGAATTTTCCTTTTTTTCTTCTTAATCATTTTTTGTTATTAACTTATGTAAATTTCCATGTGTCATTCAATAAATAAATGTTTAGTGCACATTTCTCCAAATTTGTCGTTCCTACTTTAATTCAACTGCAAATTCAACTTCAAAATCCGTTTGTGCATTAACTTTTGGAAGCCAGTGTATTTAAAAAAAATGATCGTCTTTAAGCTTTAGAAATTAATTTTCCAGTAATACAAAAAGGTTTTTAATTTCCAATTGAAAATTTTGTATTTAATTTTATTTTGTGAACAGAGTAAAATATGTGAATACTGAAAATCCCTTATAATATGTTTATTCCAGCCTTCTAAACTTTCCAATACTGTATTTCTGAAAACTGCTATGGTTACAAAACTAAACATATCTTGCTTTAAAGCCTACACCAAGATCTTTTAATCGCATTCAATCTTCAACTATAAATCTTGTAAGACATGAGAGAATATGCCAGTGATCCCAGTTCCCCCCCTCTCATTTCATGTGATTAATTGAGACCAAAGAGATAATTTTTTATTTGTTAAGGACACTTATCCCAGACACATTTTCTCGATTTAAAAATGCACAAATTTCTGTTTTTAAAAACCGTGACAAAACATTAAAAATTTCGTAAAAGGTTCCCATCGTGAAAGTATTAAAGGGTTAATGACACCTATTTTTAAAATAAAAAATATGCTTTTGGGATTTCTAATATGAACTCGGAATTTAAGATAAAAATGGTAACTATGTTTGGATTATGCATTGCATTTTGTCTTACGTAAAACTATAATTATTTATAGCGATAACTACACACACATAAAAAAGTTAAGTTGTACAGTTTTCGTTTCCAGAGAGATACTTCTGTATAAATTCAATAGGCTACTCGTGAAAAAAAATGCGTAGCTCTAGTCACCCATGAGTAATTATGTAACACGTTATTACTAGTCCCGCCTACTGGTAATAGATTCATGCGATTCTGTAATATTTTTTTGTACTTCTTTAAGTTTCTAGTACTTCTAAATATGCAACGAAAATGAATCTCATCTCAGTTTCTTTTTTTGAACCTCTTTTAAAATATACATTTAGAAGCAGGTCCTCGTTTTAGTGTTGAAGTGTGCGGGGCAAAATCTATAAGTTGTATTGTTAGATGCAGCATTGTTCACTATTTTGGATATTTAATTTAAAGTATTTGTCTATTAATTATAGTTTTGAAAGAAATTTTCTTTCGGCATTGTTTTTGCCTCAGAACAGTTGTGCAGTTAAAAACTACACATGTTAAACGAACTGCAACTAGCAGAAAAACATTACTAACAAAATAGGATACATGGATGGGATTAAATTCAAATCAGGATGAGTACTGATTGACAAAAAGTCTAGGCAAGAGGAGGAACTGAAGAAATTTTTAAATTCTTAGTGTGATGACAAGTGTAAAGAACAAATAAATACTTTTTGAATTGCTATTTCTGATTGAAAAACATGGCAGAGATCAAGTAAAAGAAAGTTTTAAAGAGGGGTTGTAAAGTGATACAAAATGCTAAAAAAAAAAAAAAAAAAAAAAAAAAAAAAAAATGCGTTTTTAGTAATGTACATTTCTTTTAAAATTAAGTACAATTATGTAAATCAGCATAGAAAATTTAAATAAGTAAGAAATTATAAAAATAAAATAAACAGATTAAAGTAATTAAAGTTACGAAAAGAAAAAAAAGTATACACAACATAATATTAAATGAATCTAATGAGGGATTTATTAAATGATATAAGGTATTACAAAAAAGGGCCTTTTAGCAGACAAACATTATTATTCAGTGAAAAAAGCATTGAAAATTTAAATATTTAAATAACATGAATAGATTAAAGAATTTAAATTTATGTATAGACATTTAAGTATACATACACTATATACATAAATGTAATATGAATCTAATAAGGGCCTTTAAATGATAGAGCATGCAATAAAAAAATATGTTTTGAGCGACAAAAATGATTTTACTATGAAAAGCAGTGTAAAAAAATTAAATAACTAAAAGTTGATACAAATAACAAACAGATTATAAAAATGAAAGATATAAAAATAAAAATAAATATATACATATGTTACACACAAATGAATCTAGTGAGGGATATTAAATGATACAAGATATTTTAACCCCTTGAGGGGCAATGGCATGTCTATGAAACCATTTAATTATAATTCCCAAAAGCCACATTAACACCAGAATTTTGTTTAAAAAAATATTAGGCTGCGTGAAACTTTGCTTTTTCTATTAAAAAAAATTTGTTTTTAAATTCCGGTGTCAATCATGAATTTCAACATTTTAACAATGGAAGTGCTCTGTGCCGCGGTGCGCCGTAAAGAAATAAAAAAGACGTTTTAAGAGACAGGCATTGCTTAAAAAATTAAATACAATTTTGAAAACTAGCATAGAAGACTTAAATAAGTAAAATTTGATAAAAATAAAATAAAGAGTTTAAGGAAATTAAAAATATACAATATGCAATTGTAAATATGAAATGTTTTTCTTTTATTATTCTGCATAATGTTTGACGAACAATAATATACAAAAAATTAGTACGATAAATGTGCTTTTAAAAACACATTAAATGCAGAAACATAAAATAAAGCAATTCAAACCAAAAATATTATACAGAAAAAAGGTACATGTATAATGCAAATGTTTAAATTGTTTTGAAGTGCATTATTGTATTTTCCAACTTAGTTATAGATATATTTATTTTTCACACACACTAAAAAAAAATCCTACATACTTTTGAAAATTTTTCATTTGCAATATGCAAATTTCTTTCATTTTGTTTATTTTCCTGAAACGCCGCGGAGCCCCTTAAAAGTTAAGGCGGAGACCCAAGGGCTCCGCGGAGCACACTTTGGGAACCTCCGAATTAAGGATATAACTATCACCCAAAAACAACATTATTAAAAAACCTCTCAAATTTGAAAATTTAAAAAAATCCTAAAAAATACAATTTTTTCCATTAAAAATGCTCAAAATATTAAACTATCTGAACTATATTAATTAATTATATAGATAATGATGTTATATGCATGCAAAAAAAATTGAGCCATTCCATCAAATAGTTTTTTTAATCTTGGTGTTAGTCGTCAAAAATCAAGTTTTGCAAAAATGCGACTTAAAGGTGAAATTAAAAGTGTCGATATATAAACGTGTGATACTTCGAAAGTGTTGATACATAAATGCTTATAACTCTGTTAAAAATGCAAATACTTTATGCGTTTTTTTGCGTTGAGTTCAGAATTAATTGAGTAATAAAACTAGATCATAAAAAATAGATTTTTTAAAAGTTTTCAAGCCCTGAGCCCCCTTAATAAAGCAAATGTTGATGTCTAAGTAAATTAATTCAACTCGGTATGGCGGTTTACACAAGGGCGTACTTGGAATATGCTCAACTAACTCCAATTATACTTAAGTAAACAAGTCAGAAAAAGTATGACACATTTAAATACCCAATTGGAAGAATTGTAAGTAATAATTGGAAAAAATATACATTTTATTTTTTCTTTTGTACTGTTTTATATATGACATATAGATTTATATAGGTAATACGTAATAATCTAAAATTTAATTCAGTTAAGAAAGCTCCTAGGTTAGATAAAGATTCTCTTTCTACTATTTCTGCCAATAATATGTATTCCAGAACTTTGTTCTGCCTTCTATTTCATTTACAAAATATATACAATAAAACTGGAGCAATAAAACTGGAAATGATCTTACATACACTATTGTTCATTGACAGTACTCTAGTTGAATTTTCTTGTTTGTCCCTGTAAATAATGCTATGCATACCTTACCCTTTCCCGTATTGCATCTCAAGAATATATATATATATATATGAGTTTCAATATGCTTGAAATAGCACAAAATCATTAAAATATATCTGAAATGATTTTTCTTTATAGAATATAATGGAATGGAATTTTTTTCAGTGTTCCAGTAAACGAAGTATAAATGCTATGCATTTCATTTTGAAATTCAAACATGCCGTTTTAAGTCGCAATTACATATATATATCAGCTACAGAGTTATACAAGTGATTTCCACGTGCTAGAGGACTGAATATAGAAAACCATACCGAATTCATAAAAATCTTTCAATGTATTCACATAAACTATGTCGGAAAGCCTTAAAATATTTGTTAAATTGAGAACACTAAAGGATCTACATTAATGCAAATGCATAAGATTAGTATGAACTATAAAAGTACTGATCATTTCATTGATCCTTTATTATACAGGTTGATTATAAATTAATATCCCATTTTTACAGTGCTATTAAAATAAAACAAAAAATACAATATTCTTGTTAATTGGAAATGAAAAATAACAGTTGAAAATTAAAAATCAATAGTTTTACAAGTGTCCAGTGTGAGCCACTACAGGAACAGAAAAGATGTCATGATTCCACGAACGGTGTATGATTAGTAATAAAACTGACTATTGCACTGTAAAAGCTAGTATTCAGAAAAAATTCCGAAAATGACAGGAAACTAACAAACCTTTATTTTTATAAACACTTCCTTACATTTCATTAATAAATAGTTTTCTGAAATTTATAAAGATGAAGGAACTTCTTTCGGAATCTTCGATGCAGTAGCGCAGCCAGAATTCGGTTCTAGGAGGGCGGTTATTGTACAGATTTGTTTTCGATTTTAGTGCATTTTTTATAAATATTTGTCATTTTTACCATGAAGATTCCTAAACCAATAGTATCTGAAAATCCATAAATATGCTTCATAACACTGACACAGAGCATTATTATTAACACAAAAAAAGAAACATAAAGAAACGCTATTAGAATATAATATTTGGTCGATTGATTTACATCTTATATTTTAGCTAAAAATCATAACTTTAGTAAGATAAATTACATCAACAATATCCTTATATTTATAAACATACCATCAACTTCTGAAAGGTATATGTTTCAGAATTTCATTGTAAATAACACTAGAGTAAAGGAAATATTTCAAAAAATTGTCATATTATCGGCAAAATTTGGAAAAAAAAATTACATTAGATTCAATATTGGATGAACAATTTTAGTACTCCTAATTAATGGAATATCAAATTGATAGTTGATTACTGTAAAGATTAACCAAGAAAAGTGTAGTTTTCAAACACAGATAAGAACGTAAAAGTATAAGTAAATCACATTTAATTATAAAAAACAGAAATCTGTCTTAATTAAATTAGGAAATTTTTATTGTGTGCTCCTTTATAAATCAGGAAAATGAAAATGTGACTTTTAATTTATTTTGCTATTAAAATAAAAAATATAAAAAAATCCAGAGGACATTTTATACTTCATAAATTAAGTTATTCCACTGTCTTGCTAAATTACATTCACAGGAAACTTCGCTACATCAAAGTAAAAATGTACAATGTCGCACAAACTTTAAATCTTTCCCATAGGAAACAAAAAATTGCGAAAATTACAAATGTAAATGTTACAACTTTTATGTATAATGCTTTATCACAACACTTTATTATGCTTGAAGTATTACAAACAAAATTAAAAAATCATATTACTGTATGAAAATGTTCATCAAAAGAACGGAAATTTAATAACCTTATTAACCAAAGCATTATCTTCAGTTTTTAGTTTTCACAGTTGAAAACATACATTAAAAAGGATCGAAAAGAAAATAGTTTTAGTTATGTCAACAAAAATAAGATAACAAATATATTTTTAAAATATATTCCTTAATATATATATATATACATATATAAATGAACTTTACTGTTTATTTTAATGAAAATATGTAAAACCAAAAACATAACGGACATGCTAATAAAAAATCACAAAGTTATATAATTGTACTGGTATAATTCTACTTGTTTTAACGTTTAGACGCTGTAAAAAATAAAACACAAGAAAAATACGCATGTTTAATTTAAAAAGGTCAATTAATAGTAAAATTTTTTAATGTTTAATTTCATCTAACTAGAATAAATAACAAAAGTTTCAGTGTTCTACTCTAAAATCCTGAATTCGTGTGCACTTTGTTACATAACGCAATTACTTTTACTTGATAAGCAGAAATTTACATTTTTTCGACTCTTAAATAGACCCCTGTCATCTAGTAGGTTAAAAGTCTAATATATGGAGTTCTATTCTTGCAATATCAACTTTCTGTTTTATTATCGTGGAATCTTAAGTCGGTACCAAATTTAAACCGAAGTATTAGTGAAATTGTCTACTATGATGTGAAACACAAATAAATTTGTTTAATTCACCTTTGAGGTGAGGAGAAATTTCTTTGCTTAAGTGTTGCAGTTATTGACTTTTAAGTACGTTGCTTATGTTTGAGTTTGTGACGTGGCTTAGGGTGTCGCCGGTGACGTTTCGGTCAAATGAGAACATAGTCTAAATAAAGTTAAAATAGAACTTTTTTATTTACTGTATTTGGGAAATGGGGAGTGGAGCCAAAGTTCAATATTTCTAACAACTAAACACAATACTATGAGATTAAACTGTAACTCATACTCACATTTATGACTAAGACTGGCTCAGAGCACTAATCCCGGCTCTTCTTTTCGGGTCGTGGACTAATCTCACTTTAACCTGTAAGAAAACAGCCCGTGGCTGCACAAAATCTTTTCACAGTTCTAATTAACTCTTCCCCGACTTGCTTGCTGATACTCTTCCACCTTCAACTCTTAGGCAACTCTTAGCTTAAAGACTCTTAGGCTATCCCGTCTCACCTCGCCACACAATGCTTTGCTGGTTCACCTCGCCACACAACACTTTGTTGGCTCTCCTCGCCACACAACACACACATCTACTCCATCTCACAGCTTTTATACATTGCAAACTGAAGACGGAGCTAGAAGTTTGCATAAAACAAGAAATTTGCATAACCGCAGTTAACTGTAGACCGAGGCCACCACTCCGGAAAATTAAAGTTGCATAAACGATAGATGTCGCTTTTGCGCCACACATGTTAGAACATTGACGTCATGACCTCAGTCAAAATACTAGAGTGCCTTTATTACAAAAGAACACTCCCTCACAAGTTGAGAGGGAAATATTTTAAGGAATACATTTTTTCCCGTACCACCGTGTGCCGCACAACTGCTAATATAACGAATGAGTGCTCCTGGTGAATGGTATGTCAAGCATTATCAATTACATATGGTATGTTTAGAACAGCTTTTTACGCATATGTGTACACATACATACATTGTTTTTTGCAAAATGGTAATTTTTCTTTTATTTGCATCTCTCGAGCTTTCTTGAAGTTTGAAAATTGTAAGTTAGAATTTTCAGTTCTGAAATTTCTATACTTCTATTGTAAGAGGCATGTTAGCACATTTCCTAATTCTATAATATTCTGAAAATAATATTTTAATTGTAAGATTTGAATAGAGTTGTAGATATTGCACGAAATCATTATAAATTCAGATTCAAATCAATTATTTTAACTCTCAAAATATTTCTAAATTTATTAAATGTATTTATTAACGTAATTTGCAAAATTTTCAAAAATTATTTTAGAACGTGAAATTTACATGAATACTTTATTATCGGATATAAATTATGAATATATATCTGAAGTATAATATAATACTTGAGCAATTCCATCTCAGCTCAGGCAGGGCATGTCAATTCACCGTCACAGATTTTTTTCAAAAAAATTCAGTAGTTAGAACTAAGTGATTTATAAAATTTCCTAAAAGGATTTTTCCCTAAAAAATTTATTTCTCTGATTACAGCACTTTAAAATTCATGATAAAATTGGCAGTTTTCAGAAAAACTGAAAAATGGTTCATTTTGAAATGAACACAATACCAAACATATTCAACATATTAAGTCAATTTATTTTTTATAAACAGTTATTAAACAGAAGTTTACTTTGGCATAGTTTTAAAAAATATAGTGACATTTTTACTTAATTAAAAAAATTAGATTTTAAGTACAAAAAATATAGTTATTAGTGAATTTAAGATTTTTTTTTCAGTATGAAAAAAATATTTTAAAGCTAAACATTGATGGCAATCCAAAGACCTTTAATGGGAGTTTTACAGTAAATTTTATTTTAACTCTAAGGTGCTTACAACTTTTGTAATTCAATTTTAAATTATGCAAAATTTTGTAAAATCACTACTTTTGACATGCAATTTCTCAAAAACACCATTTTTTAAAATTCTGATAATATGCTCAATTCATACCTTATTAGTCTCTAATAAATACCTTACAAGCAAATCGTGTGTTTTTGCTTAGAAAATTTTATATGATTTTTTGAAAATAACATGTTGTGTGTATTTTTCAACAGACCACAAAGTCAAGCTCTTTCTTATTTAACCGAACTTGTAATGTAATTAATATTTCAAACTAAAAAATACATCACTAGTACATAATTATTACTATTAAATTATAGCTAATCATTTGCTTAAGTTTAAAATTGCGTAAAATACAGCCAATAATAAAATTAGTATTGATCATATGTCATTTCATTCCATACTCATAAATGTGTTAAATTCCTCTACAGTGTGTTAAATATTTTGTTATGTAGTATGGATATAATATATTAATATGCAAATACATACATTACAGCTGAATTATATTTTTTTTCAAGTTTAAGTTTCTTCCAATCAGTTTTTTTTTCTCAAAAAACCAGAAGATCAAGCTTTTTCTTATTTCTCTGAATTTATAATATTATTTTTTAATGAAAAAATAATAATATGCACATTATTATGACAGTTAAATATAAGCTAATCTTCAAAAATTCCTTTTCATAAAATTAAATAAGCCAAGCCCCTTTAAAAAAATCTGTGCTTGTGATGCATTTTGACTTTGCTGAAAATTACTCACTAATATTGCCAAATGAAGTACAAAGCTACCATTGGCAGAATACTCAGATATCATTATTTACCTGCCCAGCATATTTTAGAGAAGAAATAAAGAGTTTTATCATAGTTCCTGATGATTAACTCATGATACAGCTCATGCTGTTTGTGACATAGGAAAAGTAAAAAAAGAATTATTTAAGTTGTACCAATTACAAACGCTGGAATCACCTGTGTATATATCAGATGGAGCTGGAGCACATTTTTAAAACAAGTAGCAGTTTTATGAATTGCACAAAAATAAAATTGTAATGAAGTAGTGGATATTTTCCGGTACTGTCCACGTTAAAAGTGCATGTGATGCTATATTGGGGAGTGAGACAAGCACTATGCAACAAAATTTAATCTCCAAAAAGAGCCAATAAAAGCTATCCAAGATTCTGTCTCATTTGTTGCTGAACTATCTTCTTTGCTAAAAAATAATATTCTAGTCCGCGTTATTCTGTAAAACCCGTACCGAACATGGTCCATAGCTAAAGCATTCCAGTGGCCAAAAGAATCTGGAAAGAAAATTTATGAATGTGCATTACCATTGGAAAATGTGCTTCTAGAAACAGAAAAACGAGTTACAATAGGACAATCTGAGCGACTTCATACCTTCAACGATAAGGAGTTGAAGTTAATTTAAGAAACCTTCACTACCTAATTCTTCTGTTATGTATCTATTTGCATATTAATATATTATATCCATACTATATAACAAAATATTTTACACACTGTAGATGAATTTAACACATTTATGAGTATGGAATGAAATGACATATGATCAATACTAATTTTATTATTGGCTGTATTTTACGCAATTTTAAACTTAAGCAAATGATTAGCTATAATTTAACAGTAATAATTATGTACTAGTGATGTATTTTTTAGTTTGAAATATTAATTACATTACAAGTTCGGTTAAATAAGAAAGAGCTTGACTTTGTGGTCTGTTGAAAAATACACACAACATGTTATTTTCAAAAAATCATATAAGATTTTCTAAGCAAAAACACACGATTTGCTTGTAAGGTATTTATTAGAGACTAATAAGGTATGAATTGAGCATATTATCAGAATTTTAAAAAATGGTGTTTCTGAGAAATTGCATGTCAAAAGTAGTGATTTTACAAAATTTTGCATAATTTAAAATTGAATTACAAAAGTTGTAAGCACCTTAGAGTTAAAATAAAATTTGCTGTAAAACTCCCATTAAAGGTCTTTGGATTGCCATCAATGTTTAGCTTTAAAGTATTTTTTACATTCTGAAAAAAAATCTTAATTTCACTAATAATTATATTTTTTGTACTTAAAAACTAATTTTTTTAATTAAGTAAAAATGTCACTATATTTCTTAAAACTATACTAAAATAAAATTCAGTTTAATAACTGTTTATAAAAAATAAATTGACTATATATGTTGAACATGTTAGGTATTGTGTTCATCTCAAAATGAAGCGTTTTTCAGTTTTTCTGAAAACTGTCAATTTTATCATGAATTTTAAAGTGCTGTAATCAGAGAAATAAATTTTTTAGGGAAAAATCCTTTTAGGAAATTTTATATATCATTTAGTTCTAACTACTGAATTTTTTTGAAAAAAATCTGTGATGGTGACTTGACGCATATCAGTACTGTCTGCCTGAATTGAGATGGAATAGCTCACTTCCAGAAAATGTGATGTATAGTTTAGTTGTATTTATCGCAAAAATATTGCAATTTTAAATTAATATTTCTATAAAATATATGCAAAATGTCCTCCTGGAACATGATCTGCACACAATTAGGTTATTAAAAATTTTCTAGAAATAATTCCTTTTACTTGTTTTACAAAAACAGAAGAAAATCTATTCCTATACTTTTACCTTAAGGGTGTATTCGAAAAAATGATTTTCTATCTTCAACAGCTCGAAATTTTCCGATACATTTTCAGACTCATTTTTAAAAGTAGAAACATGAAACTTGCTGAGGTGATTTTTGAAGTGATATAGAAGATGCCGTGTGATGCAATTTTTCGCTGAATTCATTAGAATTTGACTTATGAACAATTATTTTCCTCAGTTCCATCATTTTTTCATTCCCAGATCTCCAGGTTCGGAAGTTTATGTTCAAATTGACAACTTTGAGAGCATTTTTTTGCAATATTTTCTACATTTACAAAAAAATCGACTAACACAGCGCATAATGTAGTTTCTAAAAGTTTTCTGCAATTGAGATCAAAAATGAATTTGAAAATAAATCTGAAAATAAGTGGTTTTGATTGGAATACACCCTTAAAAGTGAATTATGGCCTACATAGAGACCTGATGAATGTGAGAGGAGTTTTAGAAATGCCCTTGTATCACCAATCAATAATCCACAGAATCGTTTCGTTTTACAATTCGGCCCAAGTACATGTTTATCACAAGTTTCTAATGCAATCATTTTGGTACAGATCTCACATTCTCTCTAATTTCAACCAAAAAATAATTCATAACTTAAAAAAATGATTTTTTAAAAAAACATAAAAAACATAATAACATATATAAACATAGAACGGTAACACTGTCCATTTGAATTGCACAGTCATTCTAACTAAAATATAGAAAGATGTACGATCATATTAAAACAGATTATCCTCAGTGATTCGAGGATTTCAAAATAGTCTTGAATTTTAAAAACCCGATTATTTATTTTTTAAAGTTAAAGTAGAATTTAATTTTCACATATTTAATCTCCGAAATTCCGTTTTTTTTTTCAATAAAACATTATCTCTCGACGTGTAAAAAGAAAAAAAAATCCCTTTAGTTTTATTTTAAATCAAGAATGATAAACAAAAACAAAATTAATCTTCTTTTAATCAAACTATACTTTTATAGACCCAAATTTACAAGAAAAGTTTTTAATTCTTAATACACAAATCTTCAAATAATTGTTGACACAGATAGATAATAAAATTTTTCCTAAGGAAGAAAAAAAAAGAGGAAAATTACATTTTGTTGGTATTTATTTAAATATGTTTACCCAAATGAACTTTTAAATATTTTTGTATAAATTATTATTCTATTTAAATCATTTTTATTTTTGAAGTATTTTGTTATTGTGGGGGTGAAGAAAATCAAAGGGATTTAGTTGCTTAGATATTATTCAGTTTAGGTGCAAGTATTTCTGGGATTTAGATGTTTGTTGATTACAATTAAAATTGAAAAGAAAAATATTTAAGAAATAATTTTAGACAATTTCATTAAAATTTAAGAGAAAAATGTTAATAATAATTTTCTTAATTAAATAGCATTTAAATAAATTTTAATGCTCAAGTAGAAAAACAATGCTTAGAATTTGGATGGTTGTTGATTACAACTAAAACTTAAAAGGAAAACATTTCAGCAATAAATTTAGACAAATTCATTAAAATTTAACAAAAAAATATTAATAATACTTTTTATATTAAATAAAAATTAAGAATTTTTCAATGCTCAAATAGAAAAAAACCATGAAAGTATACATATATAAAATATAATGTATTATATTTTATCTCTAACACAATATTTTTTATGCACGGGAAAAAAGACGTCATTTTCATTCTATAAACTCTGAAATTAAAGGGTAAAATTTTGGTGGATAAAGCTTTTAAAATACCTTAATTTCTAATTGTGTTCATTAGATAATTACAGAGATTATAAGAAAAATTACTTCATTTTCTCATTAAAATTTTAGTATCGATTACGTTTTAGTTATCATATAATAACAATAATAATAATAACGTGATTAAATTATTTGAAATTAAAAAAAATATACTGTTCATATTCAAGCATTATTAATCAATTGATTTATTTTTATGCAAATCAAAACATCAAATATTGATCAACTAAAATCTGAAAATTTCGTTCATTGCAATTATTTTTTAGTTATACATTCAACCAAGGAGTTTCAAGATATATAAATGGATATCTATGCGTCTAACTACGGAATTATCCCCCCTATTTATAGATAAAAAACTTGTAGAACAAACTCAGCTTTTCAAGCAAATATTTCTGCAAGATGATACTAAAATTATGTCACAATGGCGCAAAATGTTGAATGATTCGCCCTTGCAGTACTAAGATTAAAATATTATTGAATTCATTATCCTCTTCGCGACGGTAGACTGTTATGAAAATTTTAATGTTTTGTAACCAGTTTTTAAAAACAGAAATTGTGCCTTGTTAAATCGAGAAAATGCTCCGATTAAATAAGGCAAACTTTACAGTAAAATTTTACTGGTGGGGATAAACGCAGATTTTTAAGACCTTTTTGCGGCACGTATACGTGTCGCTCGTCCCCAAGGGTTTAATAAACTGGGAGACGGCTGCACAAAGAATCACCTCTTCGAGTTCATGGATGAATATCTAAGATTAGTTAAATTTCGAATCTCATATTAAAACGCAATCGGTCTGTCAAATCATATCTTGGTAGAATACATCCAAAAACCCGATTTTAACGGTTGACTTCTGGACTTACGATTTTGGTTTTTTCCACCCAAAGGCATTAAAACATGGAGGATTGGGAGCAGGAAAATCTAATGGCAAACCTACGAGTCAATCACTAAAATCGTGTTTTGGGTTGTTTTTTCACCAAGATTGGACTTGATAGACCAATTGCAGTTTAACATGCGAATCACGATTTTTATCCGTGAACTCGATGAAGTGATTCTCTATGCTGCCGCCTGCTGGTCTATTCTATGAGATCATTTCACCCTAAAGGTAATTATAATGTTTAGGAAGGGAAAATGAACAAAAAATATACTGGCAATAAAAATCCATTTGAAAGAAAAAAATGTATTTTCTATAATATTACAAATTTTAAAGTTAGTACAAAAACTCACGCAAAAAACATGTTAATTCAAGTAGGTAAATGTGATCGTAATTCGCACTGAGGGTTTTGTTCAATATGTTTTTTAAAACACATTTATACTTAAATTATTAAATTAAAATTGTTAATTTATATTTATATAACATATATTTATTAAAATCTTACATATATAACCGTACCATTATATTCGTATTTAATTAAACAGCATGTCTTTATAACGTTTCTATACGTTTCCCATTAAAAGCAGTGCTAAAAAGAAATGCCAAGAGTATTTTATTTTGAAATAATACCTAAATGTACTCAAATTACATTTTAAACATATTTTTCTTTTTTCGTTAAAAATTAAAAATATTTTAAATTCCATTTTCAGTTAGTAGAGCTATTTTAGAAAAATATTAAAATAATTTAAAAACAATTTAAAAAGGAAATTATTTATTTTAATTAAATCAAAATGTTCAAATCAAATTATATAAATAAAATCCAAAATTTTAAGTTCCATTTAAAAAAATCGAAATTAAACAATTTAGCGGAGTTAGAAATAAAATTTTAAATTTCTAAAACGAAAAACATTGTTTAAACGAAATTTAAAATGCTGACTCATTAATAAATCACAATGCTTTTTAAAATAGAAAGAAAATTGAAATCCAAAATGTATTATGAATGACAGTGATTAAAAAAATAATATAAGCCCTTAATTGACAATAAATTTGAAAATTTGTTTTAATTAAATCCATCTTAATTGTAAAATTTTGAATTTTAGTACAGAGTGTCGAATTTACATTCTTCTGTTTATTACTTGATGCTACTTATTAAGACGTTATTTACTAGATGCTTCACCTCCATGCTACGGTGTTTACTAGGAAAAGATTGAAATGAAGTTTCTATTATTCAAATTTAAATTGCAAAAAGCCACGGATAACATTGAAAAAAGAATTTCATTAAAATAATGCACTTTTTTCAAAATTTTACGATTTGTAGCGTGGTATGGGTTATTCAGGTGTAATTACGCAATATTTGAAGGCTCTGACTTTTTTTTTTCTTTTGTACGAACTGTGTGGCAGACGGACAAATAGAGAACAGAGATGAATAGGGTTTCGCTATATAAGCATAAAACCATAAAAAATTTCTTTTTTAGAAGAAATGGTAGTAAAATATTTTAAGTACCTACAGTTCTGCTGCTTGTAGCAACCAAGACACAAAATAACACATGCAATATAATTTTTAACAGTTTTCCTCAGGTGTTGCACTTTTGAGAATATTTGGTGTCATGTCAAAAAACTTGGTTATTAAAATTTTAATATTTTTTTATGATAATTATCATATTTTCCTTGTTAAAACATGGTTCGTACGGATCCTGGAATTTTATGAGGAAGAAATTATTTGTTACCAGCATTTTTCTACAGAAAACCTCTTCTTAAATAAGATAAAATTTTGCGCGTTTGAACTAGATTTATTTTTTTTATAAAAATTGCTGGTATTTCACCTTGAAAATAACGGTACCCGTACGAACCATGTAAAACTTGCTTTATAAGTGTTTCATATAATTAAAATATACCATTCAGTAGTAAAATATTTAATTATTGACAAATTGCTTTTGGTGATATCAATTCTGATATAAACTGTTTTTGTAATAGTATGAATTATAATTGACTGTATAAATAACTTTCCTAAACATGTCCTTACAGGTGACTTAAATACTGTTAAAAATAGTAACATCAGGTTATTATTGAATTTGGTACTAAATTTAGAACGAATGAGAAAGTTAATCTTAAAAGGCATTGGTAATTTTTAATGATGATATTGATAAACTTATTAAACAGCAAAGTTATGAAAACAGTTTACCTTTAGAAGCTGTTCTTGAATAGAAGTAGAACACACTGAAATATTTTAAATTAAGTTTATCTAATTTTATTAACAGCAACAGTAATGAATGCAAAACACTTAACAATAATAACTATAATGGCCTTAGGGATTTGCAGAAAAATTTATTTTTGTTACACTTGACAAAGCAGCTAATAAATATGCAATTGTATGAAAAAAATATTTTTTATAGTTAATAATGAAGTAAAAATTTTTACCTTTCCAAAACTGTATTTGTTTTTATTGTACGATAAATAGATCCGGAGTTATAGTGGTTTTTAAACTATTCAACAACTGTCACTTAAACTGGAAGTGCCGTTTAAAGGGCCGTGTGTTTGTAGAAATTTCATGGTTTTGGTAGTTTTTTTAATAATTATAAGAAATGTAAATAATATGCTCCATGGACAATATTTATATTTTGGTTTCGAGACTAATTCGTTTATTATTGATGTACATTACTGTAAATTGTTGAAAAATATAAATCGACACTTTAATTGCATTTTTTGGAAAATGTAATCCATGGATTTGGAAAATGTTCCATACGCAGAACACGATTTCTCAAAAAGTTATAGGAATGTTACCAGTTACTTACACTATTGTGAAGGCAATGAACTAAAGATTTAAATTTAGAATAAATATGTTTTGTTTTATGGATGTTTTTGTCGAATGACATCGATGAATTTTATGAAAATTAACATGTAAACAGGTGCTATACGCTATAAGTTTTGAAATATTTAAAGCATCTCTTAGATTTTTGTTCATTGCTTTCGCCAATGCCATAAATATGAAGTGTAAAAGGAAATTGAGATACATACAGTAGAATTTTCATTAGAACGTTTTGCGTATTGGCCCAAAATTCATTAAATTTTGCGATAAATTCCTCCATTTATCAAAATTTTATCAATAAATAAAATATTTTTTTCTTTTTTCACATTTTCTAGTCATAATCTTAGAAAAAAAACAAGTTTAAAAAATAATTAAATAGTTTTTAATGAAAAAATTGCTCCGCACGCAGTCAGGCACCTTAATCTGTCTAGTCATCATATGTTACTTTTCTTATTTGTGACGCCAAAATTTCATAAAACACCTGTAAAATTCAGATTTATTTGTAGAATCATTAAAGGCATTAATAGAGATTTCAATATTGTAATGCAAAAATTCTTAAAAGGATTTACGATTTTCTTAAATGGGAATCTTAAAATAATAGCCACTTTCGTTCAACAGACAACAGTTTGAAATTTTTGACAAAAAGTTTATCACTCCTCTTTTTATGCAAGTATTTGATTTTGGATATCTATTTAATAATATACCTATTGATTCATTGTATGATGTTCTGAAAAACATTTTTGATGTTTGCTGTTTCCGAGCATCCTTCATAGAATTCCGTATGAAAATGTGCAGGTCTGTTCTATATCCCGACGAAATCCTTGCCCACAGCATGATGCTTCCACCTCAGAATGTGTTAATTTTGTTTATGTTATAAGGCTGATTGCTTGTATCTTGTACTTTCCAAACATTTATACGATAATATACATTTGCTGTACAAATCTTGACTCATCGAGGAGCATATTATTGCTCAAAGCATACGCAGTCGAATTGATATGTAACCGACGCACGAATCGTGTGGAGGCACTAGTTGTATATTTGAGAGATAGAGGAACGAAATCTCAAGGTACTCTGATAAACAGTGATGTTCACGTGTAGCCTTCGGCGCACAGTAATAGAAAATCCCGTCATAATAATAGACACTCAACTCATAGAAGTCGCATATGTGGAGGTCGTTCTTTCATTTCGTTTATGTTCAACAGCAATATATTGATCGGTCACGCGCGTCATAGTACTTAGATGACTGACCACAACTCTTCGGATAACTGTTTGACTGGTTAGGAATTTTTTGTTCAATTTTGAATTTACGAATATATGAACGCCGAAAGAAAGAACAACATATGTGCTATATGGCCCGTTCTCATGCGTTTGACAGCTTGAACTGCTAGAATCTTCTATACAATCTCGAGATTCCATAGATGCATGCATGTATTGAAAATAAAACATATGAAAGTTCTAAACACGTTTTATCAGTACTTACAGCAGCTCTTCAAACCTTTCACAATATCTGCTTGTTATATGATTAACTTTTTCAAATACTAGTCATTGACACAAAACCGTTATCTAATTCTATCGAACTAAAGTGAGAATTACAGCGTTTTGCAGTGCATTTATTTTAGTCATAACAAACAGCTCAGAATTTAAAAATCATCAGCTGACTAGACGAAAAAGATTAATGCAGCTGTATTTATTTCTTTTTTTTACTAGAAAACTCGTAAACGCAGTGAAAGTCTTTTTCGATAAGGCATTGATATTTAGAAAAAAAGATGAGAAAAAAATTAAAAATAAATAAAATGAGTTTTAAAAAGTCTTAACAAATACATATAATAGATACAGTAAGGGGGCTCAAGGCTTGAAAGCTTTTCCAAAAATCGAATTTTTATGATCTATTTTGATTATTCAATTAATTCTGAACTCAGTGCAAAAAAAACGCATAAAAATAATTGCATTTTTAAGAGAGTTATAAACATTTATGTATCAACAATTTCAAAGCCGGTCCCATATACACTGACGGAAAAAAAAATCCCAACACCAAGAAAAACTTATTGTAGAGTAACGAAATTTGGACAGTGCATTTGTCTAGTTAACATGTTTAATTGATTAGATTTTCGAGATCACAGGTTAATTTAAGGTCAATAAAATGCATTTCAAATGTGAAATGCTGTTACATTAATAGTTGCTATAACCGCCCGAGTTTTGAATGCAAGCCTGCACACGTGCATGCATTGTGTCATACAGGTGCCGAATGTCACTTTGTGGTATGGAGTTACATGCTTGTTGTATTTGTTGTGTCAATACTATGATGGTCAGTGCTGGCTGGGGATGACACCGAAGTTCTCATCCAATGATATCCTATACGTGATCAATGGGAGACAGATCTGGTGATCTGGCTGGCCAAAGTAACATGTCGACACTCGGTAGAACACATTGCGTTACAACAGCGGCATGAGGGCGAGCGTTATCCTGTTGAAAATCTCCTCTTGAAAGCTTGTTTTGAATGGCAGCACTACAGGTTGAATTACCAGACTGACGTATACATTTGCAGTCAGTGTGTTTGAGAGACCCACGAGAGTGCTTCTGTTGTCATAGGAAATTGCTCCCTAGACCATGACTCCAGATTGTAGATCCAGTGTGTTTAGGCTGCAGACAGTTTGGTTGCAGGCGTTCCCCTGGCCTCCTTCTGACCAGCACACGACCATTATTGGCACCAAGCTAGAACATGCTTTCATCAGAAAACAAAACATATCTCCACTTCATCTTCCAGTGTGCTCTGGCTTGACATCATTGGCGTCGCAAACTGCAATGACTTCGAGTCAGTGGAATGCATGCCTTGCATCGAGCTGCCCTTGAAGTAACCGATTTATAACAGTTCGTTGTGTCACTGTGGTGCCAACTGCAGCTCGAATTTCTGTCGCAGACGCAATACGATGCACCACAGCCGTACGCCGAATATGACGGACTTCCCTCTCAGTAGTGCCACATGCTCACCTGAAGCCTGGTCTTCTTGAGGCAGTACCATCCCTTGACCCCTACCCTCAACAATTATACACAGTCGATGCATTCCGTCCAAGTCTTTCTGAAAAATCGCGGAAAGAAAATCCACTTTCTCGTAGCCCTACTTTACGACATCTTTCCAACTCTGGGAATTGATGATAATGGCTTCTTCGTCTTCTTAAAGGCATTCATGATCAATCTCAACTCAATCCATCAAATTTTGTAGATAAATAATGCTCACGAACTTTACAGCACGCATTTAAAGCAAACCTGGTTTTAAAGTTGTGAGTGGCGATACTAGCGCCACACGTATGCGCGAAGCATGAAATTTAAATCAATGTCGTCTTTCAGATGTATAAACACGCCTACAAAATTTCGTTTAGCTAACACAAGTCTTTATTGCTGTTGGGATTTTTTTTTCCGCCAGTGTAATTTCAATTTTAAGTCGTGTTTTCTCAAAATCTAATTTTTAACGACTAACACCAAGATTAAAAAAAACTATTTGATAAAAGGGCTTTTTTTTGCATGCGTATAACATCATTATCTATAGAATGAATTAATATATTTTAGATAGTTTAATATTTTGAGTATTTTTAATGAAAAAAAAATTTAAATTGTATTTTTTAGGGGTTTTTAAATTTTTAAGTTTGAGAGTTTTTTTAATAATATTTTTTGGGTGATTTTTATATCCTTAATTCATTCTATAGAGTGAAGTTTTCTGATCATTTTAAAGCAAAAATTAGGTTCTAAAGTTCATTAGGTTTGTTTTCAATGGTTTGTTTCCAATGTCTTGGTGTTGGTGATATAACTTATAATTTTTTTTCGAAAATTGTTTTATATAAATTTTGCTATTCGAGCTATTGCTATATTTTTATTATATTACATTGAAATACTTCATTTTGTAATTTTATAAGACTACAAACATACCTTTAAAATATAAGAAAGTTTAAATTAATTACATTCAATACTTCTGCATTTATATGGACTCGAAGGGAGAGTTTACATGTTTACATGTTTTTTCGTGTCGATCAAACCCTGAGCCTCCTTAAGTACAAAACAAACTAATACTGCATAAAACAATGAAATAATTAATAAAACAGATTCACAAAAATTATAAATTACAGTTTACACCAAATTTATTAAGTCATTATTGGAATTCGCCCTAACTTTTTATCTTTTTTAAAGATAAACCTAATTATGAGGAAAAAAGTGCATCCTTGCAATCGGTCAGGAATTTCCTGTGTATTTTTAAATAAATATAAACTCACCATCGCCTAGATTCGATATTAATGTGTCGATAAATGTACTATCTAACAGCATACATTAGTTGCAAAGATATAAATTATCAGACAAAGGGATTATTTGGTGGTATTCTAATATTGGTTGACTGACATACTATGTTGGAATTTATGTTATTTTTAAAGTTTCCTGAATGTAACTTTATTTGTTCATAGATTTGTGAAACATTGCATAGTGCATTAAATGCGGAGAGATAAAAATTAGTAATATTAGTCCTTATGAAGTGTACCAGAAATTTGATTTATTCTGCTTACTTTTTCAGTTTTTGATTTAAATTCTCATTTTCAAACATAACAGTAAATTTATTTCCCTTATTATTGTATTATTTAATATTTAAATTCAAAGCACTAATTGTTTGGCAGTTTCTATTTTACAATTTTTAATGAGAAATATATTTAAAATATAACACAATCTGCCTGGTTAAAATTCTTCCAATTTTATCGTAACAAATATGAAAAACATTGAATGCTTCACTTATTCTAAATTGTTTCGGTTGTTGAAACTGTTTTATGCATGACTTACATTAGTTGAAACTATTATAATTCAATCTGAAAACTTATTCAAGTGAACAATAAGACATGATTTGAATAATAAAAGACGCTTGATTTTTGAAAGTATAAAATATTTCTTATCCTTAAGATGCAACATTCTGAAAGCGTAATGCGTACGCATTTATAACATTCAGTGATTTTTGAAACGCTACATGCTAAAACGAAAATATTCAATTATTTTTTTGCATTATCGTTATTTTTTTTAGTACAATAGTACAGTTTTCTCCTCCATTTTTAGGAAAGGCAATTGCAACCATTATTTTCATTTTGTACACTAGAATATGACTTGAAAATCGATTGAAATGTTGATCGCTCAAAAAATTATTAAATTTGGTGGAAAGTTTAGTTCATATTTTACACTACACTATTCTAATGCGCAAATAAATTGATAGTTCTACAAGTGGAATACATTCGTTATATTACATTATTTGCATTATTTGCATTATTAGAAAAACGTAAAAATTAAGAAAAACAACATTTTCAGAAGTCTTACACATTATTTAAAATTTGTTACGGATATGTAATTTGATGCTGAGACAACAAATAGCAAAAAGGAGCTAGTAATGTATCTAATGTTGGATTAGCAGCTATTTAATGATTGCTTGTTTTAAAAATGCACACATTTACTGTTTAGATATAAAAAATTTACTAATTGCACATAAATACAAAAAAGTATTACTGGTAAAAACTTTACAGTCTTTAATAGCGTGTATATATCTTTGACATCTTGCAAGAACGTTAAAAAATTACGCGCCTTTAAACGTGAAATATCAATGATTTGGAATTGGTTACTCATTTTTAATTTCTGAATTTGTTATAATTTTATTTCCTAGAGTAATTATTATAAATATTTTTAGAAACATTAATATTTTAAGACTAGGAACATTGAAGATTTCAAGACAAATATTTTTTACCTTTCAACATTGTAACAATGAATAAGTTAGAGACTATTAATAATAAATTACAGATATGGTGATACTAATACGTAATCGTGATTATCATAACACTAGTATCATAGAAAAAGATAATTTTTTTAAAAAGGAATATATATCAATTAACAAAAAATAGAGGAATTAAAATGAATTTCTATTAAACTTTATATATAAATAGTAAGATGTAATTTAATTTACATTTTAATTTAAGCACATTCAACTATGATAAGAGCGATTCTCCCTTTCTCGTTAAAAAAGCTTAAGTTACAACCTCACAAGATAGCTTTATCGTCGTCAAAGAGTATAATTTAAAAAGTTCTAATTCATCTAAAGCTGCTATCAGATACAAAAAAATTAGAAGAAATTTTTGATTTCAACCGATTTTTTTCAAACGAAATTGTCTCTTAACATCCATTGTTATAGGAAACAGTATATCCCCAATTTTGTTTTACCACAGCTCTAATAAAATTCTTCTATAGCCACGATTTTTCACCCAATTTCTAGCTAATAAGAGATAAGCTGTTTTACACGTCAGTGATTTTCATACTATCCCGATGACTGACGCTCCAATTAAGCTGAAATGGAATAGTCACAAAGAAAGAAAGTAATGAAAAAAAATAACATCGGACATTATATACAGTTTGCATGTAATAAGACTTTAAAAAAGGGTTCATATCAAGAATGCTGAAACACTGATTGTAAAGTTTATTTGCGTAAACCAAACAACGATAAATAAACAATAGTACAGTTTTCTCCTCCATTTTTAGGAAAGGCAATTGCAACCATTATTTTCATTTTGTACACTAGAATATGACTTGAAAATCGATTGAAATGTTGATCGCTCAAAAAATTATTAAATTTGGTGGAAAGTTTAGTTCATATTTTACACTACACTATTCTAATGCGCAAATAAATTGATAGTTCTACAAGTGGAATACATTCGTTATATTATAGATTGAATAATGCATCGAATCAATTTAAAAAGACCATTCCATAATAAAATCTTCACCTCTGAAATTAATAATATGATTTATTAAATAAATAAAAGCCTATTCTAACAAGTAGAGACAAGCTTGGTAATCGCAGTTTTTTTATTTTGTTTGTTTTTGAGAAACAAGAGGGTCTACTCTAATACTATAACAGAACTAAAGTATTTAATTGTTCTGATTCTTTCTTGGGATGTTTTATAAATAATGTTTCTTTAAAATCACGAATTCACCCCACTGTTCAGTATTATTACTCAAATAAAGAATAAATCAAGTACATTTTAAAAGTGATTTTAAAGAAATTAACAATTTTACAACGTTTATGCAACTATTTAGTTACATATAACAAAATGATAATATGCTTGAATAACAACTGGTGCACAATATTATATTTTTTAATCTAATATAATAGTAATCATTTAATTTGACACAATCTTACATTATAAAATTATAATTACAAGCTATATTTACCGCTTTAATCTACAGAACAATGGAACGTGTATACAAATCCGTTGAACCTGAGACTAAGGGAGAGCCTGAGACGAACCTGAACCTGAGACTAACTCTATCCTATTGCATACATATAAAAGTAATAAAAATCTATGATTACCATGGTTTGAACCAGAGGGTCTAATATTATAACTGTACTAAAGCATTTATTTGTTCTTATTCTTTCTCGGGCTGTTTTATAAATAATGTTTCATATAAAAGTCATATAAATGTAATAAAAATATATGATTACCATGGTTTGCCCTCTCCTTGTAAGAAAACTTAGAAATAAACAGAAGGGTCTGTCCAAATTATATTATCGACTGATCACCTTCTGTTATTACAGTGATATTATTGCGAGTTTTTGTTTAAGCGATCTTATACAATTTCATTTTTATGAAAACTTCAAAAAGTCTATGCATTAACTTATATATTCTTTCATTTAGTTGAATTTATCACTTCGCATGCATTCGAAATGCAAATCAATATTAATTTGCTTTCAGATACGCACAACGTAAGAGTTAAAGCATGTTAGGAGAGCGTATTCCAGTATTGAGAAACTTATCGTAAATTTTTTGTGATATTGCAGATAATTGATAAAGAAATGTTGTAACATTAGTTTGTCTTCGAGAGTAAAAATGTTCATCAAGTAATCCATAAATACATAAGTCACATGCAATAAGTACTATGCATGACTTAACAGGTAAGTAGTTTTGAAGTTTAAATGTGACAGTTAAAAGTTTCCGGATTTACAAATATGCTGATGATATCGTAGAAAATGACAATAAGAGAAATGAAATAATTTTTGAGGGATTTTAGGCCATAGAAAATCTCATATTGATGGGGAAAATATTTTTGCAAAACTCTTTTACAATAAATAAAAATTACAAAAACGTATGGAATAAGCTCATTAATTTATATTTCATGATGATTTTTCAATAGATAAAAGTACGAGGATTAAGTTGTGATGAATTTAAACAACAAATCCTTAATTTACTATGATGCCGGTAATTTAGCTAATGTTATATCACGTATTGGATAGCTTTTCTCTACATATTTCTGGTCTTTTAACAGTGCCATTATATTCTTAAATTAACACAACTATGGTAATATAAAAAGCTAGAACGTTTTGTTATTTTAAATGCACAGTTTATGTTTAAACAACTTATGCGTCAATATACAAGTGCCGACTATGCAGACCGCAAATTCAGTTAATGAAAACTCCGGATAATTGCCTCTAAAAAACGCCAATGGTAATGTTTTTTAAATAACTACCAACATTCTCGCTTTTTTCAGGCTTGGGACTGTAATTTTTGTTTTACACATTTTAGCATATTAAAAATGGCGCTTTTATAAATTATAACTTTTTTAATATTTTGTTTTATAGAAAATTCGTAAAAAGTTTTACAAAGCACTACACGTAGAAATTATTTAATGTACACATGTATTAATTGTACTGAGAAACGCGAGCAGAGATGCAGGAGACTCTTTCCGTGGATTTCTGTGAGGATATCATGGAAAAATAAATATACGTGGAAGTCATGAAAAAATGAAATGTTAAAAATGAAATTTCTTATTAGGTTCGTGAAACTGTTGATTTTATCCATTCGTCTCTTGGCATTTGTTGGCGGTTTATTATTTCAGGATTAAGAAATGGTTATCTGACGATTGATTCCGTGATATTCAGCCAAATTTACTGTACCACGTTTATAGAGCTTTCACTTCACATTTTTTGAGAAGGCAGGAATAAAACATATTGTCCTTGATAAATCTAATTAATCAGCGTCGGATAATCGACGCTCTACTGTATATTGATATTGATGTAAGTGTCGAGCGCAGGACCTATTGTCAGTTTTTTATTATTATTATTATTTAATGATTCTGAAACGGGCAGATTTTCAAGCGGAGATTTTTTTTGTCTGATATTTTTTATACTTATTTATTATTAATACCTCCGGGACAAGCACCTTGTACAGAATTTTTAACCTTTTATTACCGGTTTTTAAAAACAGATATTATTGAAATATGGAATTGGAAAAATGCTCAGAATAAATAAAACAAAATTTAAAATATAATTTTACAAATGAGAATAATCAAGAAATCTGATCACTTTTTGCGGCACGTATCCGCGCTTTAGGATCTACAAACGGACAGTTTACTAAAGTATAGGTTTTAACCGCTTAACTATTTCAAAAATACTTTCAAAGAATGTCTATTTTTTGTGTTCTTCGGAAATTTTAGTCCTTTATCTCCGGTTTTTCGAAACAGAAATTTTTGCCTAATGAGAATAATTAATCATGATTTGAAATCATTTGCCAGTACGTGGTACGGGCAAATCATGATTGGCAATTACACGTTGTCCGTATGACGTGACAGAAAATAAGGGAAGTGATTAAATGATGAGATTTTTAAACCTATTAAAGAACCATTCCATATCACATGTGTAACATCTTTGCTACATATTACAGCTGTTTTAACAATGCTATTGTATTCTCTAATTAAAACGTCTATTAATATAAAAATATAGTGTTTTTAATAATTTGAATACATAATTTATATTTTTACAACTTATAAAATAATAATAATAAATATTTATGTAAGCATCATGTGTAGGACATTTTGTCTGTTTCTCAAGGGATGGCCTTATGAATAAAAAACAGCACTGTTAAAACTAACGGTGACACATTGCACCTTTTAGAGGTGAAAAACTTGTCTTACCGGTGACATACCTAGGAGAGCCAGAATGGCATCTTTAATTAGGGTGAAAAGATGGCACCCTTAATCCAGAGTGACCAATAATAAAAAAAATAAGAAATTTATAAACCGACTTTTGGCCCTCGAAGGTTTCGAACCCACAACGTCTGTTTGCAAGCTCAACTCTCTAACCGCTTGACCTTCAAAGTCTCCCTGAAATGTTCAAATGTCCTGAAATTCAAAGGTTGCTTTATATAAAAAAGCTCGCCAAAAGTTAGACATCCGAAGTTCTAAACGAAATTGGAATAACGCATAGCGGTGATAGTCATCGTAGGGAGAAATTGATGTGGTTGAAGGGGAAGGATACAAGTCAAAAAGCATGCGCAAATGACTAAGAGGTAAAAATCTTCTAACGGTATGCATTGCGCGGCACCCTAATTAGCGTCAGTCTTCCGGTGAGAGATTAAACGGCACCCCAAACACATTTTCAAGCCCGCGGGTATCAAATGGTAACTCCTTTTCATCCCTGTGCGCCAAATGCAACTGGTTTGTCACCAATTTTTTTAGCAGTGAACTAGAAACTGAAAAAAACATAAGCAATTAAATGACAAACAAACAATTTTTATCGATATAAATTTTAAAATATTCCTTTGGAGATTTTTTTTTATATAATACAGTAGACTCTCTTAATTCCGTACAGTTCGGAACAAAAAGTTTAGCAAATTTTATAATATCGCAAATTTATCGTCATTGTTTTTTTTTACTTTTTTAAAACTATATTTTGTGTATAATAATGCAATTGAATGTGTTGTGAATGCTTAAAATAAAATAAAATATTAAAAATATTAAGTAAAATAATAAACTAAATAATAAAAAGTAAGAAACTTAAAAAATATTAAATTATTAAAATAAAGGTCAAGTAAATAACTAATAATGTATGATGAAATATGCATACGAAAGATGCTATACATTTTTCTTGACTATTTTTGCATTATATTTTTGACGATAGTTCGGAAAGTTATAATACCTAAAATTACAATAAATGTATTTTTGAGTTTGACGTTACAAATCTTTCACACGATATACAAAGAGAAATTTTTTTCAAATAACTAATTAATCCCTTTACAGTTTCCTTAAACATGTTTGAATGTAATTAATAATCTATAAATCTGTTTTATCAACTACATTAATTACTTCATTCAATGTGAAATCTCCAAGTTCCTTAATTTACAAATAAAATGGCTGTGACAGACGAAGTGACAGGCATAAGAGTGATCTTATAATAGTACCTTTTTCAGTTTTTAAATACGGAACCATAAAAATATCTGAAAATCCATAGTTCCTAATTAAGTAATACGGTTTGGGAATTTGTATTTGATTTCGGTTATTAAATTTTATTAATTTCGAAGATCTCTCATATTCATTGTTTCACAAAAACTGACAAAGCACATACACAGAAAAAAAAGAAAGATTTAGTTATTTAAAAAATAACAAAATTTTACTATAAAACAACTCAAAAGGAAATTATTGAATAACATAGAAACATCTTCAATGTAAAAATAAATTCTTGCTTTTTCACGCTAAGCTAAAACTCCAATTAGCGAAATATTTCATTTAAGAATCTAGATTAAAATCACATTAGGATGAATATTTTTTCCATTTAAGAAACATTTTAAATCGATTTTTCTTTAAAAATTTACTAACGTTTTCTGCAAAACCTATATATGTATTTTAAATTTCATAAAGCTCAATACAGTATTCATTGAAAAATAACAAAATTCAATTTCTTTTAAATAATAGATAAGTATAATAAATTTATGTAGAAAAAAACAACATTTTAGTGTAAGTAATCGTTTGGACAAAACTTTGCATTTTCAACATTTCAATTGGCTCTTCTCCAAAGCCACATACATACCCGAACATTTTCTCATTCTCGCTACTATTGTAAATATAGAAAGTATTTTCAATAGATTTTTTCTGTTTTTCTTTATGTGTTTCCGTTTTTTATTCATGTCAATAAATGTTTTAAGCCGGATTTCTGTTTAATGACATTTAAACTTCGATTCGAAAATGTGTATTTGGAGATGAAAGAAATATACCTTATGTATCCGAGGGCGATTTAGACCACAAAACTTTACATATCTATATATGTGTATTTATACGGCAATCGAAAAAAATATTTTAAATAAAGCAACAAATAACTATATAACTGAAATATTTATATAATTATGCGTTTTAATCTTCTTCAAAATATTGTGATGCAACAATTTTTTGAAAAAAACAGCTTAAATGGTTAATAGAATCTAAGAGACTGCTACGCACTGCTACTATATTCAAAATATAAGATAACTTATATTTGGACAGGAAGTTCACAACTTTTAATGATATCACAAGGTTCACAGTAACTTCACGTGAAAGTAAAAGAAAATATTTTATCTATGGAATTTCGATTTTACTTATAACCTCCGAAATTTAATGCTTGTCGTTTACAATAAATGCGTATTTAATAAAGTTAAATGATTTTTCTAACTAAGAAACATTTTAAATCAATTATTCTTTAAAATTTCAATAACATTTAAATCAAACGTAAACATTTTGAAAACTTTGAATGAAGTTCAACACAGTATTTATTGAAAAATAAGAAAATTTATTTTTTTAATGATAGATAAATATAACAGAATTATACAAGAAAAAAGAAACTTTACAGTGTAAGAAAGCATTTGGAAAAAACTTTGCTTTTTCCAAAGCCACAGAGATGTTTTAACATCATCTGATTATCGATAATATTGCGAAGATTTTGACACAGAAAAAATTTTAAATCGATTATTTTACATTTTTTTCTTAATGCGTTTTCTTGCCAATTCTCTTCAACAAACCAGTGAAGCAGGATTTTAGTTAACAGCATTTAAACTTTAATTCTAAAATTTATATTTAGAGCTGATTGGAATGTATATTTTTGTACAGGAATAAGGTTTGCATCCTGAAAATTTATAAATGTAATCTTTTTTTTTCACATGGTAGAAAAGAAATAGTGTAAATGAAGCTATAAGTACACATTTCAAATGCTTATTTAATTGTGTATTTTCACAAGTATCAAATTGCTTCAGCGTGAGTTCTTAAATTATGTAAAAGCCTCTAAAATGTTTAAGATACGGCTAAATTATAATTTATTTGTATCTGAAGCTCACTGCATTGCTTAAATGCAAAAAGATTCTCAATAACACGTGAAATTTGAAAATAGTTTTATCTATAGAATTTTGATTTTATTTCTAACCTCCAATTTTTAATAGAAATCTTCTATAATGACTGCGTGTTTTATAAAATCAGATGAATCTTCTGACAAAAAAAATAAATTCATTGTTCCTTACAGTTTTAATAATGTTTGTTATACATTTTGAAAACTTTGAATGAAAATATGTACAGTATTAACAGAGAAATAAGAAAATGTAATTTATCTTATATAATAAAATAAATATAACTAAATGTTAGCGGAAAAAAATTGCAAGAAACTTTACAGCACCAGCGAAAAAATTGCATTTTTAGACTTTTGTTTGGTTTTCTTATAATACATATAGAAATCTGCACATTTTCAGATAGTCAATACTATTGTAACTTTTGTGACACGGCAAGAATTCTGAATCGATTTTTTCTGGGAATTTCGGAGGTTTTCTGTTCGATTCGTTATAATAAGTTTGTTAAACGAAATTTCTTATGATATTTAAAGTTTATTTACAAAATATTTATTCTAAATTAGAAGAAATATTCTTTTAAATTAGTTGGTTGCGCAATCCAAAAGCTTTCTTCTATCTCATACATCTATCTATTTCTTAACAATTCAAAAAATAGTTGCAAATGTTAATGCAAAATTATTATTGGTTCAATACTTTACTAACTTCGATTTTCACCTTATGTTTCTGCTTCAGTCAATTATTCGAATTAAAAACGAGTTAATCACGATTATGATATTTATTGGAATCAATAATGTTTGTTATTCTGTTGCACATAAGCTATTTGAGAATAGCCGGTGTGAAGTTTTCGTCGCTGTAGGAGCTGGCAATGTAAATCAAAACTTACATGTAACAGAGCATAAAGGAACCAACATGTAAAATAGAACCCACATACAACACAGATGAATTTTAAAGATTTTTGATTTTGAGTGGGTTGCTGTTCCATCATCCCTCTTCCTATGAAATATTTCGAAATTCAAAGAGAACCTGCTCCCAATGGCCGAAAACATAAATATGAAATTTGATTAAATTCAATGCATATATTCAGACACGGTTTGATAATTAAATAATAAAAATGTCACAAAAAGTGTTAAAAAATAGAAGGAGTCGCAACTGGTACCTGGGTCAACAACGTACTGGGCTATTGCACAGTATCCCCAAATACCGTTTTTAATAAGAAATTACCGGGCCAGGATATCGGACAGGGTAGCTTAGTGTTAAAACAAAAGCACGGTATAATGTGAACTCAGGTTCGAGGCCTTTTTCTGGCTAATTTTATGCTCTTTTTGGGTTTTTGCATTTATTGTGTTCATGTCTGTCTTAATATGTGTACCTTTTCTTAAAAAATAATTCAAAGTTTAATTTAGAGTGCTTTAAAATATATTGTGGATCGTTGGAACATGCATTTATTCATCGTATTTTTCGTCACCTCGTGTCATGTCATTGTTAAAAGAGACATAATATCAAAATCTATAAATTCAAGTTAGCAAAAAAGTATAGAAGCCTATATATATAGACATCAGGAATGAAGAAATTGGGTTTTTTTTAATCTAAAGTACGAATTTGCTGTTCATAAATGTTTCCTTTAAATTTAGAACGTAGCAGTATTTTAAAAATATACTGATATACAAAATTCACTTTAAAGAGTATCATTTAATGAATGCATGTACAATAGAAAAATGTAATCGATTCGCTTCGCTGATAATTTTTGTCGTAAGTAATTTTAAAGAATTATAATATGGATACAATAAGAAAATGATATTCTAGATTTTTTTTAGACAATCAGCTCCTAGATCCCGCTAACTGTGTGCTGAAATCAAAGAAGCTTATTAAATTTTAAGCCTAAAAATGTAAAAGTGTATGCAAACAAATCTGACTATAATTTTCAATTATAGAGATAATCTTAGAAAAAAAATAATAATGACCGTTTGATGGCAATGAAGTATGAGTGAGCATACTGTGTATAAATTTAATTATAAAGCTGAAATACATTTCAACTATGAAATAAATAATACATCAATTTATATTTAACTAATAAATATATCATGAGCAGTAAGGTTTTTGTTCTGCAATGTGACATGTTTTCGATTTCAATCTATTTTCAGTAGATTTAAAAAAATCCTGGCCTTATTTAAAACAATTAGCCTCCAAATCCCTCTAACTACAGCCTGAATTCAAAGAATCTGATTAACTTCAAAGCCTAAAAATGTAAAAAAATTATGCAAAATTAAATTTCTATTTTCATAAATCTGACTATAATTTTCAATTATAGAGAAAATTTTCTAAAAAAAATGACCATTTAATGGTAATGAGCATGAAGTGTATAAATTTAATTATAATGATGAAATGCATTTCAACTATAAAATAAACACTATACATCAACTATACATCAATTTATATCTAAGTAATAACTATGTCATGAACAGTAAGGTTTTTGTTCTAGAATATGACATCTTTTTCGATTTCAATCTATTTTTAGTAGATTCTCATTAAAAAAAATTCGAGGTTTTTTTAAACTTGTAGTCTAAATGAAATGCAAAAGATACATTAACATTACTTTAGTCTTAATCCAAACAAAATATCATTAAAGAAAAAAATAAAGAGAAACATAAAACTATCTATTTATAGTAAGGTAATTTTTTAGTTGCAAAGGTTTTATTTAAGAAAAATAGAGTTATATAGAAGTCGTATGAATAGAGGATGAGAGGTAAATAATAATTACTTAAGTATTTGTCGAAATTAAATATCATTAAAGGAAAAGGTCATAAAAGTATCACTAAAAAAATTTATATTATGAAAAGATGTTGAGACATACATTATGACTACTTTAGTCTTATTCCAAAAAAATGTCATTATAGAAAAAATTTGTTTTTTAAAAACCTTAAACTGTTCTTTTATAGAAAAGTAATATTTCAGTTACAAAATTTTATTTTAAAAAGGGTTAGTATATAGAAGTTATATGAATAGAGGATAGGAGATAATGATTACTTTAGTATTTATCCAAATGAAATATCATTAAAAGTAATATTCTGTTTTGAAAAACATAAAACCGTCTATTTATTGTAAAAATAGTTTTTAGCTAGAAATACTTTATTTAAAAATGAATTAAATTATGAATGGTACTTATTAAAAAAAAAAGAAATAAGAGTTTTTTTTTTACAATTTTCTTAAATTTTGCATGTAATGTATCTGAAAATTCAGTACATGCAATTTTCCACATGTAAACACAGCAGATTTGGAAACTCTAAGAAATATTTCACCCTAAATGATGTTAAAGAATTTCATTAGAGTTTGAAAACGCATTGCAAATATATGGATCGTAAACCTCGAAAAAAGTTCTTCATCATTAATGTTGTGCGTTACGAATTTCAGGATTTCCTTTTCTAAAGGAAGACGCAAATAAGTGTAAGGATTTGGACCTTTTACAGTTATTGAAACATGAAATCATTATTTTGCAGAAATATACTTCAAAAAGGGACAATTTAGAAAATGCATTTTACATAATTTAATAATCCGAAAAGAAATATTTTTAATGTGTAAGATTGTACTTATATAACATAATAAATACGCATTTACCTTTTATTAAAAATTATTCTTTATTATACCATTTGTAACTTACGGTAACATTTTTAATGTGATTAATAAAATATGGAACTTTACTGTGTTGATAGACTTGATTTATCAACGTCACTTGAGAATTTAAAAAGGTATTCGTTTACTATTATTCCCTTTAAAAAAATATTTTTCCCCTGCTTTTTATCCTTCCCCATTAAGATGTTCTTCCTTTCCTAACATTTTGTTTGATGACTATGGCAAATGATGATATGTTACTCAACACTGTTAAATATTTGTGTTTATTTTCTTGCATGACGAATCACATTTCCGTCCTTCAGTTTTCCCTTTTGGCGATAGACTACAAAAACGATTAAATGAGACTTTACCCAAATGAGGATGATAAATGTAATACGTAATTAATTTGTCTTTATTTAGCATGACAACAATCTAAGATACAAATTATTTACTGTGTCATGTGAAAAAACAGATATATAAGTATATGGTAACTAAAGTGAGATTTTCTGGAGATAAATGTGTGATAAATTACAGGAAAGTCTGATTCAGTCTCTGATTAGAAATCTGATCTATATAGAGAATTTTTATTCTATCGATAAACTTATAACATATTTTATTTTAATATCATTTATGATATGGCACTGTTATTTATTTATGCTCCGCTTTTGGTATGTTTTTCTTTATAAAATAAACACCGACAGTCCACGAAAGCGCTGAAATTGGTTTTACACCCCCCCCCCCCCTTCAAAAAAAACTTTAATTAAGCGATAAATTTTGAGTTGTTGAGCATGGAAAAATATATTTTTGAATAACGTTTTATTACAATTCTGATAAAACCAACTCTTGCAGAAAAATATAAAAAAAAACTCGTCGGAAGAGGCCCGATATAATTGCCAAGCTAGTTTATCTGTAACTTCTATGTTGTTTTTCATGATGAAATTAGTACATTAATCCAAAATCTACCTCCACCTGTGGGACGGGCCGGCAGGGAATCGTTTCTTTTGTAAATTTAAATAAACAGACTAAAAAAGTATTGAAGATTGGCTTATCCTAACTTAAATCCGGAATCTACCTCCACCTGTAGGCGTTTTAGGCAGGGATTTCTTTCCTTTGAAAAAAA
The DNA here is from genome assembly GCA_964019185.1 of Maratus speculifer. Classification (NCBI taxonomy): domain Eukaryota; kingdom Metazoa; phylum Arthropoda; class Arachnida; order Araneae; family Salticidae; genus Maratus; species Maratus speculifer. The sequence continues at coordinate 169,052,187 of OZ025292.1, forward strand.
AAAAACAGAATATAAAAGTACTGAAGTTCGACTTATTCGATAAATCCCCTTAACAATTTATCGCCATTTAACAGAATGCGCTTCAAAACTGCATATTACTAAGTCCTTTGAAACAAACAAAAAATATTACAAAGCAAATAGTTATATAGTATGGTTACTAGTGTAATTTAAGATTTAAAATTTGAAAGATTAATGAATGATGAATAGCATAAAAAACTAATTCCGTGCCTTAGTTATGAAACCTGATCATTTCAATAATATCAATACATTAGATAAACTTCTCTTATAACAAATATTTGTCACTTTTTTAATTAATAATTTACTACACAGCATTGTTAAATACTTGTGCTGAATTTCTTGTATGAAAAATTATATTTTCATCCTTCGATTTTTCCCTTTTGTAAACTAAAGAAGACAGACTACGAAAATGGTGAAATTGGACTTCACCCAAATGAAGCTGCTAAATGAAATGCGTAATTAATGTGTCGTTATTTTACATAACAAATTTCTAAAATTTAAATTATTTGCTGTGTCATTTGAAAGAAAAGATATGCGTGTATATGGTAACTAAAGTGAGATAAGATTATGGAGATAAATGTATGATAAATTATAGGAAAAGCTGATTCCGTCTCTGTTTATAAAATCCTATCATTTTAGAGAATTTTTATGCTTTCGTAACCTTATAACACATTTTTGATATTTTTTAAAGCATGATTTATTACATGGAGCTGTTACACATTTGTGCTTCATTTTTGGTATGTGAAATTTTATTTTCAACGGTCTGTTTTTTTCTTTAAATAAATTAAAATGCGACAGTTTGTGAAATGCTGAAATTCGACTTTACCAACGAAACAACTATATATTTTGTCATCCTTTAACAACAAGTTTCGCAAATACTTTTCATTATATATTACATTTTCATTCAAATTCATCTAATGAGTCTTCTGCATTTATTGAGGAATGTTCATTTAAAAACGGAACATTGTTATGTTGAGTATGCTACTACAGGTCTTACAAAAAAGCTCTATTGTCATTCAATAAAATAGGAATTAATCAGCCTTTAACAAAATAAAATGTTTTTATTATATGAATCAATATCAATAAAAGCAATCTGTATTTGTGTATTGTGTATCTCACGCGATGACTAGGAAAATCGGCCGCATTTGGTGGCATGGAAATTTAGTTGGGATCTAAGGCAGGTCATAATGCGCCTGTACGTATAATCTGTAATGTTCTAAACGATAAGCAGGACAACGAGAATAATGACTGATATTTCCAATTTCTGTTTTTTTTTCTTTTTTTTTTCATTTTCTAATTAAAAATCGAGTAGGAGATTGATCCAGTGTTCGATAACTAAAAATATAATTTACATGAAATAGTGAAAAATTCCCCAGGTTATCAAAAGATAATAGTTCCCAAACATTGGCCCACAAACTTTTTGTCCCCCAAAAAATCCACTAGCGGATCAAAATTCTCCCAAATAAGAACAACATTTTCAATATAACAACACTGAGTTGAAAGTCTATTTGATAAAAGAAGTTAGATATTTACCGCGATTATGTAAGTTATATTTTATCAAATAAGATTTCTCGTTCCGAACATAATTGTTTGATCCGCTGATTATAGACGGGAATTTATGATATTTATAATAAACGATCAAAAGCGATTTTGCCATTTAACATATGAGGACCCCAGAAGCCAAGGGGTATAAGTGACAAAATTAAAAAAATTGAGTTAAGTGCACGGGGTATCTGGAAATATGCTTTTTTCATTTCAGGTAAAGAAATATAGGTCATTTTCTTATTATTTGCTGAGTTATAGAGATAACCACTTTTTTCGAAAAACAAACAATATTGATTAATTATACGTTTAAAGAAAATTGTACTATTTTTTTTTTAACAGTTATTGAAATGAGAGTTCAAAGATTAGAATGCAACAAGCAGATGTTTCCTATTTCAATTTAGTCAATTGTTATTGATGTTCCAATTCAACATCAATTATCTTTAAACTCAATTTACTCAAAATCGACATTTTGTCACTTGTACCCCTTGGCTTCTGGGCTCCTCATGTATTATCAATCTCTACATTTTAAATAAAAATATATGCTATTGAAGAAAGCATACTAGATAAGAACAACTGATGTTAGTTGTTCTGGTGACTCAGCTTCCAAATTCTCCTTGGTAATTCAAAGTGTATGTTTGATAAGTTTTTCTACTCAAAATGCCTCCTCAGGAAATTAATTTTTTAACTTCTTCTTTCCGTGTTCTCTTTTTAAAAGATGTCCCTTTTTTCTTAATTTCCAATATATTTCTATAATATAAATTGTTGGTTAATTTAATATTATATGTTGTAAAAAGAAACAAACTGCCGGTAAAATTTTAACACTTCTTATAACATTTATCGTATCATTTTGAGATATTTTAAAAACCAAGAAAAAAACAAGACATCTTTAAAGAAGAGAACACAGCAGAAAAAAGTTTAAAATATTAATATCGTGAGGTAAAATTTTTATTATAAAAATGCATGAAATGCTCATAGAATTAACAATGTGGTTGGCAGTTCTGAAACTAAGGGACCAGTAGCCTAAATGAACATTTGAAAAGCAATCCATATATCTTCCTCAGAAGTCTGTAGAAAAGATCATTTTACTTATTATTGTTATTAATCATAAAATGCCTTTGGAAAGAATGCGGGAAAGAAATTATTCCTGAAAATGAATCAAGTAATAGTGAAAAATATTCTCCATACTTAATATAAAAGAAAATCAAATAATCTATGGAATCTAATTTTCTGACCCATTAGGAAAATATTTGTCGTAAACTTTCGCAATGATATATTTCCAAGTAACACATACCACAACGTCTGCAGTTAGATACATAAAAAACGTTACTAAGGAAAGTGCAGCAGTGAAAATATTCATTATATATAGACAAGTTGAGATCGTTAATCATTCTATCTTCTTTTAGTGAATATATACATGATTACGTTACATTTTATTATTTTAATTAATATAATGCATTTGAAATAATTGTCTTTCTTTTGTTTTCGAAAAATATTTTAGAACTGCATAGTTAAAAGATTGTAAACTGCGAATTTTAAGACATTTTTGATATATATATATATATATATATATATATTTCTTTGTTTAGAGGCAGCGATCTTAACTATTACGTAGCAACGTAAAATAATTATAATCTTACAAAAGATTAATAATGTCTTTTGTAGAATTTTAAAGTCCTATATTTCGTCACCTGAGAATAATAAGGTTCTATCTGTGTTTTTGAAAAATTGACTTATCGATATAGAAATGTTCTATTTGTATCTATAAAAGCATTTTTGGATTAAAATAATGTCATAACATAATCGTTATACCATATGTAATATATATATAACATTATTTTGATACAAAAATGCCTTCATAGATACAAATAGAACCTTTTTATATTGGTAAGCTAATTTCTTAAAAAACTCACATAGAACGTTATTATTCTCAAGTGACGATTTGTTAATAAAGGTAATGACAAGCATCATAAAATCGGTCTGCTTAATTTAAATTTAAATTTGCTAAATTACTTTAAAATTAGTCTTTTTTTAAGTCAACCAGACACAGATATTCTTCAAGCCAATGTTTTAATCTCTCTAACCGGATATTCCGTTAAGAGGACGTATATGTTTCATTGAGTATTAATTTATCTTAACAATTAGTTATGATAGTTCCAGAACCTAACCGTAGGATATTTCTATACATTTATTATTATGACTTCATTTATATTTTACATTGCATAATAATAGCAATAGTAAACATTTTATTAACTATTAACAAGCTAGTGACATCTCTTTTAATTCATATGCATGTTTCACTCTCGAATTTTTGGAGACTTCGTTTGCAAACTAATAATTAGTGATAAAAAAACTAGTAAATTATTATGTTTTTTTAATCTCTTTATAATACGACATTCTCGAAATGTCTTCATAAATTATTTCTTAGAGCATTGTTATATGAAAAGTACGCAAAAAAAACAACATTCGTCAGGTTTCGCTAAATAACGCATTCGTTAAATTTCCGTAAACCGTAATTTCTAAGATTTCCGTAGCTACTTTTGATTTTATGAGCGTAAAAGTAATCTTTCCCAAAATCGAAAATTCAGGGATATAAGGGTTAATGCAATTAACCCATTCCGGCGCAGTGTGTCCGGTCTGAACACACATAATTTTAATTCCAAACTTGCAATTGGCACCAATAATATTTTAATAAAATTTTGCTTTTTAATAAAAGCTTAAATTAAGGAGTTCTTGATTCCGGTGTCAGTAGATAATTTCTCTTTTTACTAACAGAATTTGTTCGCGCCGGAAAGGCTTAAAAAATAATTTAGATGAGTTAGGAAAAAATACTCTGTGTTTTTAAAGCGAATAATAAATTTATATATTAACTGTGAAAAAAGACATATTTAAACTCTAAAATGTATTTTTTAAAATAAAACAATATTGTGAACAATCTTTTAAAAAATGGATCAAAAAAACAGATCTGCAAACGTCTTAACCCAAGTTAAACTGTCCAATACCTGAAACAATCATAATCATTTCGGTACGCAATGAGAAAAATAATGCAAATCCCTTTGGACACAAATCTCAAGTAAACCTGCGTTTGGATATAATCGGGTTAATGACTTCATGTACAACTTTCAATATTATTATTATCAATTTTACATATTTTCAAGGGCTCCGTTAAGCGGGATTCCAAGGATTTTTCGATAGCTACAGATACGTAAGAAATGCCGTAAGTCCTTCCTTTCCAATTTTCGGTGTCTTTAATTTGAGCGATTTTCCTTTTAAATTTGCCCGGTTTTATTTTTTTGACATTATTTTTCTTCTTCAAAACCTGGCTTCCGCTAGAGTCTTGGCATGTGGATATCGGTCAGGACTTTTCCATCTGGCCGCGGACGGCACGCGAGCGCCGCACTCTGCGAATTCTCGGAGGTATAGTGTCCGAATAGAGTGCAACGGCATTTTTTGCTAAAAATTGTCAGTTTTGTTCCAGTTATACAGAATATAATTATCGTTTATAAGTGTTAAATATTTAATAATAAATATTTAAGTAACACTTTTAAATAATAACCAGATCTATGCGAATTATTTATTATTTTTTTTTATTATTATTTGTTTGTTTGGGGGGGATGTCATTCTTTCCCCAAAATATCTACTTTTAGATAGAAAGCGCAAGTCTAAGTCCTTTTTTCTGCGGTAACACTGAATGCTGTTGATTTACTGGTATAAAGGTAACTTTTGGAACCGACCCATTTTTCGTAAAATGGTTTTTTTCGCTATACCGATGGCCGCGTTTTAAGTCCCATCTTGAACACTTTTTTCTCTGTTGGTTATACTTCTTTTAAGCTATTAAAATTTGAGTAATATTGAATGAAAGGCAGGAGATATTTTCTGCAAAAAATTTTAAATAATCATACAGATTTATTCCATTTCATCGATGCTGAATTCTCATTACAGGCGTATTTGCCTCATAGCTGGAGCTAAAACCATAAGAGAGATCACCCCACCTGGCCTGAACTTGCCTCATAGCTGGTGTCTCACGGAAAAAATATTTTACCTGCAATGTGCTGCGGTTGCAGGCTTGCTAACATATGTAGCGAGAAAGTCCATGCTGGGCATCTTTCTAAGTGGTTCAGTTATTAGAACTCGGTGCGCAAGACCGATGGGCAGGGATCAAAAACCAGCATGGACCCTTTTCCACTCTTTTAGATATACGCCTTTTTGCGCAATTAAATTTTAAAAAATATTGAATTCAAAAGGTGAAAAATTTTCTACAGGAAATTTTCTAATAATCATGTAGATTTATAGATAAATGGATTTTCATTAGTTTTGTAATATCCTCAAAGCTAGTGGCTCAAAGCTGGCAAAGATGGGGGAAAATATTTAATTTGTTGCTGTGACCGTAGCCTTGCTAATATATGTAGTGAGAAGTACCAGTTTGGGCATCATTCAAAGGGGTTCAGTTAGTATAACATCCGTGCGCTACGCCGATGGCCAGGGTTCCGGCTTAAACAGTTTTTCACTCTGTTGGCTATATGCCTTTTAAGTCTTTTATATAATATTGAATGCAAGGCGTAAGAAGATTTCTACAGAAAAATTTCCAATAATCATGTAGGTTGATTATGTTTCATATTAAATAAAACGTATGCTCTGCAAAAAAGAACGAAGAACTTAACATTTGATTAATTCTTTAATTTATAAAAAAAAGTCCAATTCAACAACGACTTGTTGACGAACTCCTTAATTATTATGAATTTATTTATTTTATAAATGCGTAATTTATCACAGGTGCAGTACCTGTTTACCTGCATTTTTCCGTCAATAATGGAGAGCACTATGATAATGTGCTTCTTCAAATCTTCAAATCACTAACTATATTGAGGATAGTATCTACCTTAAGAAATGACAATCACAGATTTCTCTCGCGAAAATTGGAAAGCACCATAGCATATAAAAAGATTTAGAAATGGGAAACTAACAAACAAATAAACAAACTGTAAAAACAAAAATCTATGAATAAATGGTACTTTTTAATAGCCTACTAGGATGCCATATTATTTTTGGAATGATTCTTGGATTTTGGAATGATTTGAGACGATTCTAATTGGTGAGAAATTTTTGAGAGGAGGGTCTAAAGAGACCTTTTACTTGAAACATTACTTTACTGGATGCGATCACCATTGTGGAATCATCCACTGTGAATTACCGTGATTTCATTAAGTCCACATTGGTTATTGACTAACAATGGATATTATTTGTTATTATTCTTTCTACGAACGTAAGCTGCCGTAGCGAACCCACTTTGTGAAGCAATGAAGTTTTTACTTTTAATTGACTTAAGTAAATACAAGTCTATATAGGCTGTTCTATCCCATTGGATCACACATGAACAACAACATCTGCATGCAATCCATATAAGCAGGTGCTAAACACAAAAATTATTTGTAACATTTTATCTAGTGTGATCAGAAATATTATTATTCGTTTTGACCTCTTAACTGTCCTTCTGAAAAATCATCGATGCAAAATTTGAGATCAAACATGTTCTTAATACTCCTGAAGTATGCTCCTGAAATCATATAATGTTTCTCCATACAGTCGTTTAAAGCGTCTTAAATGAAATCCGTCTTATGTCGTTTCGCCATACACTGTTAAAAGTTTTACTCTAGTTTGTAACAAATTCTGGTGCTCAGTAACTGCCACCGTAAAATGATAAAATTTCTTACCACAATTTGGAACTTCCTATTTCAACCTCGTTTCAACTATTGATCTGCAAATATTGGTTCAAGATTTCACTAACTTACAGTGACAGCTACTGAGCAACAAATTTTGGTTCAAACTAGGACAGAATTTTTAACAGTGTATAGTATACATGTACATATAACTGGAACACACATCTAATTCCATAGACACAAAAATATACATTCACTCGCTCGTATAAAAGTATACACACAAGTAACTTCAGTGCGCATGCATTTATGATCACTTAAGTACAAACTAGGTAATGCAGCTTTAATGCACTATCTGTACAAAAAAATATGCAAATGATAATATTTATTTTGCTTTCAAATTATAGATCAGGTCTATAAGCAAGCATCAAAGTTATAATTTATGGGTCTAAACGTTTTATCTATTAGTCATTTGCCCAAAAAATGCTGAAAGGAAACCTTCGCTTTATTTCAACTTAAAAATACTGTCGGTAAAAAACAGCTTTTTTTAAAAGTGGTAGCTGGAAAATACATTTAAGCATTCACAATTACTTCAATTATTATGACAACTCAACACCATGGTACGATAAACGGAAATAATTTTAGATAAATATATGTTAACTTTAATTAAACAATAAAGAACTGTAAATAAAACGGCAAATTATAACAATAACTATAAATATTCCAAATGATATATGTGCTTCTCATCGGGAATGATTACTTAACAACGGAAGAAAAAACAAATTTATGTTTATGTTTATCCTCTGTTCCTCTCTTCTGTTCGAATACACTCATTCCCTTGTCGTACATTAATTATATTTCCGTGATACTTTTCTCTTACTTTTGTGGCTATTGCTTTTATTATTTCAACTACAGGAGATCCTTAGTGTCTTACAATATTTATTCCTATCGAGAAAAAAAACAAGATATATAAATTATTTGGCAAGTAACTGAATAATAATGCAGAATGATTTTTTTAAATAGATTGTATTGTGATTAGTAACACTCGAGATTTAAAAGAAGCTATGCTAAATAATTTAATTTTTTGCAGTTAAATACTATTGTTATAATGAAACTAAGTTTTTCAGATTATTTTAGATTTATTCAGATTGTTGTATACGACGTTTCTTTTTCTAATAAATTTATTAAATCTCAGTTATTACAAGTATTTTTATTGTCTGTTTATTTTAGAAATTTAATTTTTCAATCGCTTTTTATATATTTGTATGTATAATTCAAAGCTTGACATCTCGGTACTGTGAAAATATATTACGTCAGTTCGGACCAACATAAGACAGTGCAATAATTTTGCGATTATTTTGACTCAGTTTGTTAATCAAGAAGATTTTTTAATTTGCCCAAATAACAGCGTTTTTAAAAAAAAGTCTGAATAACATTACGATAAGTAGAAGTATATTTTAGGTTCATCATTATTTGTCTTTAAATTTTTTTCGATTTGAATACTCGAAGAAATTTAAAGACAAATAATGTAAAAAATTAAAGGCAAAAATATTTAGCTTTAGATTATTTTGTTAAGCGGCAAATATTTAAAGGCTTTTTTTTTGGGGGGGGGGGGGAGGTGTTCATTGAAGTGTTTTTTTTTAACCTCGTTTCAGCATACGAAATGTAGTAATATAAATAGAAGAGGAGTTAAATAAGTGGTACACCACGATAATTTTTATATGTGGGTAGATTTAGAGTTATTTAGATTTATAATAACATTACTGTACATCATGGTATAGTTTCGGTTTATCATTATTTGCCTTTAAATTGAGAGAATATTTAGCAGCTGAAGAGAATATTTAGCAGCTTTTTTATTTTGATAAGTAACACGTAGCCAAAGAATTTCTTTGGTAAACATTGTAGAGTTCGATTTCAAACTCCTTTTAGCATATGAAATATACTATTATAGATGGAAAAGGAAGTATACAATTCATACAATATGATCATGCAATTCAGATAATTAAATAGTAAATTCCCATATTTTTTATATGTGGGTAGTTTCAAAGTCCTACATACATGTAAAAAATGCAGTATGAAATTTGGTCTCAACTTTGGTATTCTTTCATCAAACATGTTTGACATCTCAATGTACTGCAGCATACAAATTGTCTTCGCTTTTTGTTTTAGAAAAATAATATTAAATAAGGTTTATAATTATTAAATATTTAGTACCACTAGTGAATGTGCTTTACAGGATGATCTTCATTATATTTAAACAGATTTATTCCAAGATCATTGCTTTTATAAATGCTTCGAAATTTAAATTTTACAATGACCCTGCCATCTATCTTTGGTGAAAATTTTGTGAAACTTATTTAGAACAAATTCCTCCTTGCTCCATGTATTACTATTATAAAGAAATTCGTTAAGTTTAACAATACCTAAATGCACGTTTTATTGTTGTACATGTTATAACAGAAAGTAAGTAGAGAAGAATATAAAAATTTAAATTTTATAAATTTTAAAAAACAAGTATTTGACACAATCAGTTTTCAATATGATGAACAAACTTTTTTTTTCTTCAAATAACGTTTTTGTGCTGAATACGCAGAATGTTTCAATACTTTCTGAATTTTTTTTCATAAAATTTTCAAAAAATACGTTTCATGTTAATCTTTATAAACGGAACCTAAAATGTTCTTTTCATTTTTCAAAAAAATATATTCTTTCATGTATTATATTGTTGAAATTTTGGAAATTTTGCATTAGCTACTTACAACTTTGTATTACTAATGCATAAAAATGTTTTAAATACAAATGTGTTTAAGTTATAGGCTATCTTTATATTTGAAGTATACGTATACACCAAAATTGTTTTTGTAGTTGAAATATTTATTTAGTAATCAAGCGCTTAAGCTGCTATATGAATTTTCTGCTCGTCTTATATCTGACAATCTGGAGCTTCCTGCAAAATGGTAATTCTGCATCTTGCAAATTTTTAAATGCATAAAATGAAAGAACGCATTTATATCTGTTATCTTCATAAAACGTTGTGATTTATAATCATACATATTTTAAGGTATTAAATGTTAAATATGGCCACTTTTTTTTCCTATATAAAAAGTGTTTAGCCTTTTAACCCTTTGCGTTGCAGAGCACTTTTGCTGCTTAAGTATTCAAATTCATCAATGACATCGGAATTTGAAAATAACTTTCTTAATAAATATGAAAAACTATATTTCGTGCTTGTCTAGCTCCAATATGGCTTTTGGAAACTAAAATTAAGTGATTTCATAGCCATACAACTGCTCCTCAAAGGACTAAATGTTTTCGAAAGAATCGAGAAACACAAGGCATGAATTATTTGATTCTCTAGCAAACAAGGCAAAATAGGAACAAATGTCTTATAATTTTCCTTCCTCATCTTACTTCTCATTTGTAATATAAATTAAAGCAAAAATTAAAAAATAAAGGGCAGCAGAGATAGCAGAATAACAATAGAAACCGCTACACACATGACTTATTACCAAGTTTTTCCATTGAAGTTATAGTAAATAAACGTTACTTTTTTCTTTTCTTTGCAAACTAGGACCGTTTTCACAAATATCTTTACCATGAGTAACCGTAATTACCTTCCCTGTATTCATGATTGTTCCAACACCTTATCAAACTACATACTTGATTGCCCTTCTTAATAACACCATATTATCGCGATAAAAATCACAAAGTAATAGCGATATCGGATTGGATGACAAAATTTAAGCCATTTTTAGTATTAATAATTCTTACTTCGCAGACTCGTCTTTACATGAAGATTCCTAACCATTTTTGTTATCTTTTAGATTTTCATTGAAAATAGCTTTTCTTATTAGTATTTTATTATTTTTTATTCTAGTTTTCATTATATACATAAATATACAGGGTGTTTCACAAAGGACCCCTAACTTTAAAAATCTATAATTCGTAAACGGTGATAGATAGAAACATGAAACCAGTAATGTGTTTATTAAAAAAAATCATAAGAATCATATACATAAATCAGAAAATTTAGTTAAAAATAGCACTCATAGATGGCGCTGAGAGCGTTAAGAGCTTTTAAAGAGAGTTAAGAAGCATTGAACGACCAGCCATCGAAGTCCACCTCCCTATACTTCAGTCTCCTTCAAGTCTCGGCGACGCGATCATCGTCCCAGAACGAGCTCTATGTCTATGTGTCTTCTTTATTTAAGAAAATAGGTTTCGGATAAAGGGGTCTCAGTGGCCGAGTGGTCAAAGCACCACACCGCTAATCGCCTTCGAGTGTAGGAGGCTGGGGGTTCGAATCCCACTGGCTCCATTGCATGCACTCTTTGGGTGGAGCTCCTGTGTGTCTATCTCTTGTGCTGTAAAATTTCGTTGTGCTATCTCGTCTCTGTAATATTGCCGATGATTTATAAGCAGGCATAAAGAAGACGCAGAGATATAGAGGGTGTTCTAGGACGATGATCGCATAGCCGAGGCTTGATGGAGATTGAGGCATATGGAGTGGGATTTCGACGGCTGGTCGTTCAATGTCTCTGAACTCTCTTTAGGAGGTCTTAATGCTCTCAGCGCCATCTATGAGAGCTATTTTTAACTAAATTTTTTGATTTATGTATAAAATTCTTACGAATTTTTTAATAAACACACCACTGGTTTCATGTTTATATCTATCACAGTTTCCGAGTTATAGATTTTTAAAGTTAGGGGTCCTTTCTGAAACACCCTGTATATATATATATATATCTTTGTATTCCAGATTTCATGTTATACTCAAATTCTGTTTTGGTAATTAGCATAAAATATGTATTATAAATTACATTTTTATTGTAACAGGAATACCATAAAACAGTGTTTGATTTTTACTGCACCTTATGTTGTAAGTTTTCTAATACAATCATTGGAAATCAATTTCAAACACAGGTGCTGTAAAAGTGAATTCTAGAAAGAAATTAAGTACGAATTGTACTGTGCCACGTGCAACACTCAGAAGAAAGCAACACGACTTGTCCGAGGCATAACACATTTTACAGCACAATTAAAGACAGAGTTATTAAATTATGCAGAAACTTTGTTAGCAGCCAGTGGGCCAGCACTATTATTCACTTCTGATGCTTTTTGTCATCTTCTGTATTTCCACAGAAAATAGTTTCTCTTATTATTATTTCATTACTTTTAATTCTACTTTCTTTTTTTGTATTTATTTTCCTATTCTAGATTTTATATTATACATAAGTTATGCTTTGAGATTAGTATATAATGTATATTATAAATTATCATTTTTTGAACCAGGAACACATCTGAACAATGTTGTGCTTTTTCGAGCACTTTAAGTTGTAATTTTTCTAGCAAAAATACTGTTAAATCGAATACAAGCACTGATGTTATAAAAGCTAACTCCTGCAACACGTGAATTACAAATTGAACTGATACTCTCAGGTGCGCCACTCAGCCAAAAGCAACGCAACTTGTCTGAAACATGAGAAATTTTACAGCACAATTAAAGACAACTGCTAGTAAATTATACAGGAACGTTGTTGGTAGTAGTGCTCTCGATTATACGTTTATACGCGTATACGTATAATACTTATTATACGAAATACGGATCAACTATACGTATAATACGGCATCGGCGGTTATACGTATTGCGCAAAACAACATATACGGTACATCGTATATACGGATCTTATCCAAGCGGTTAAACGTATAAACGTTTAAACGTTTTTCATTCAAGATATGAAATTTGATGTTTCAGTGCTTTTCTGCGGATTACAGACATTGAGAAATATCCGGTAGAGTATCCCCATCGCGATTCTCTGTTTAAAAAACTACGATGCGTTTACTTAACTACTACTTGTTATGCAGGTACCTAAAAAATCTTAATACGTTTCTCAGTTTAAATTTTGGTTTCTTTCCCAAAAAACTAAGTTATTTATTATAAATTGTCTTACATTAGTTGTGGATAGAATCAAACTAATCTTTGGAAGAGCTGTGGCTCAGTACTTAGTTTTTTTATATTTTCTTGTATCTTAACAAGAAGAAAGTAATGGATTCGAGAAATCTTTCGAAGGGTACACTTTTTAAGGGTAAGATAGTCCGAAAAATATGTTTTTACAAAATATCTGTCTGTGACTTTGTCTATATGTGGCATGAATTTTGTTCCACCAGTTGCACAGAATGAGTTTTCAGCAATATCATCATCACACAGCAGGCAGTAGGCTCTGTCATTCTTTTTCTCAGCGTACCGCCACACCCAGCTTTTTCTATTCATTTCTAATTGTAATCTAAGCAGAACTGCGTCTATAAATGCTCGTTCTTCTACACTAGAAGATACTTATACTAAGTGTCTGCGTCACGTGACACAATGGTTTTATTTTTCACCATATGTAAATTGTCTTACCGCGGAGGAATTTTAAAATAATTTACATATTTGGTAATTTTTATTAGTTTCTTTTTTAAATAATTTAATTATTTTGTCCTGCCAGAATATTTTATGACTTATTTAATGAAAATTAGAAGAAACATAATTAAACATTGAGTATGTTATAGTAACTTACCGGTCACTTACCGAAGTGACCAATGTTACCAACCGATTGTAGGGTAGTATGAAATGAGAATCAAGGCGAATTGTGACGTCAGCTACAGTTCAACAGGATAGTTTTCATTGGTGCCACATTTCGGTTTCGTACTGCCCTACAATCGATAGATAACATGGGTCACTTCGGTAAATTGCACTGAACATGTACGTTGATTAAAATATTTATAAAGGGAAATACCAAGATCTTGGTTGGAATCCAGCTAGTAGATATTTCACTTTTAGTGAAGCGAGATTAGCCAATCAGGAGTCTGATCTTTTGTGAACTTTTTGCAAACTGTTTTAAAAAATATACGCTTTTCATTGCTTGATCTCGTATGTATAAGACATACTATCAGGGCCGTAGCTAGAAGTGAACCATAGGGGGGAGGGGGGCTCGAGAGAATGTAGGGGGGGGGGGCTCATAATTTTTTTTTCTCTTTCTGATGCAGAAAGATAAATTAATAACTATTCACATTGTAGGTATTATGTTTCTAATTAAACTGTTGTACTAACTTCATTTTATGCTAAGAAAAGTATAGGATGATGAAAATTTTGATTGTATAACTGGTGCAAAATGAAACATCATGTTAACTTCATATGTACATATAAGATGAGGGAGTGTTGAAACACTTATTTTAGATACAATTTAGTAACTCTGCAAAACTGTGAAAGGGTCACAAAACTAAATTAGATTTTTGAACAGAATTTCATTTGAATTTTTGGAACAGAAATTAATTGAGTGACCTTGGAATCTTTTCCAGGGGGGGGCTCAAAATATTCTAGGGGGGGGGGGCTGAGCCGCCCATAGCGCCCCCTTAGCTACGGGCCTGCATACTATGCGGATTTCTGTCGTAACGTTACCGATTTCCAAATTATTCTCCATTCAGCGACATAAGACTGGTGAAGTCCGCAATTTAAATTAGATACGATACGGCGAATATACGTATACATTAAATATACGTATTCTTAAATATACGTTTAGTTGATACGCCTTATACGTATCCGGATACGTTTAAACGTATATTCGAAAGTATCCGTATAGCAGAAAAACGTATTATACGGATATACGTATATCGTTTAATCGTATACCTGCTATACGTATCCTATCGCGAGCACTAGTTGGTAGTCTTTTGTTATAATATACAGATTTTATTTTTACAGTGCAACTATATTAATTCACTATATAGTGTAACTAATATGTAATACATAAATGTTAATAAAAATAAAAGTTATTTTACATAATTTCGTTTAAAGCATTAATTAATAAAATTGATAATAATATAATTATTATATTGCACTTTTATAGTTTCAATATAAAAAATGTAATGAAATTCTGGGTGAAATGTAGTTTACTCTCCTTCGCCAAGGCGACTTTTTTTTTAGCGCTAAATGTTTCGATATGGCAACCCTGGATTTTCATTTTCTCCTCTCGGATCTTCAATATGGCAATTCTAAGGAGTGCTCCAGTTTACGTATTCTAACGATTTTTAAGCCGTTTCTGATTGGACGCTACTTTTTGTTAAATGTTTTCTGATTGGACGAAAGATGAGAACTTGAAAGAGAGCTATTTCTAAGCCGTTTCTGATTGGACGCTCCTTTTTGTTTTGAAAGATATCTTTTAAATTTTTGAATATCGTTATTCCCACTTAGAAATTGCTTCCTGTATCATTGCTTTTGGGAGTTGCGTCTTGCATTAAACGAGTGAGTTTATTTATGAGACAATTTCACCCTGATATATGATTGACCAGTCAATCCGGAGCAAAACAGGAATATCCGGAGCAAAACAGCGGCTCCGGGTAAGTAAAAATTTTCCTTTTTTTTTTTTCTTTAGATTTGTATTTTATGTGCTTTTTGTTTATTTTGATTGCCGCCATCTTGGAAAGTGCGTTTTTGCGTAGTGTCTCTTGGGCCCGCCACACACGAGTAAAACATTGAACAAAAAAACGTGCGACATTAGACAATATCACACTGTAAAAAATATGACTAATTTGCTGCATCGTCACTCCACCGCTTTTATAGAAAACGACTACTTCAGGCTATCATGGAGCATTATCGTTGGCCAAAAGAGTAATATTCTATAAAAGCGGGGGAGTGACGATGCAGCAAAATAGTCCTATTTTTTACAGTGAACCCTGATATCAAAGAAAAAACCGGTTTGACTGCGTCATGTTGCACGATTTTTGACGCATGTCTCTGTGGCGTGTGGCGAGCCTTGGAGCAAGAAGCTCCGGGAGACAAGACGCAAAAACGCGCCAATTTGGCAATTTTTGAAAAGAAGGAGAGTAAACTGCATTCGCACCAAAATTCTTTTAATGAAAATATTACCTGTTTTTTAAGGTATTTCTTTGTTTTAAATATAAATTATTAAAATTAATGTGAAAATTTAAAAAAAGGAAAACTGACGATCAAAGGATGGACAAACAAATATGTTTTTCAAGTGCATAGGAATTCGGGACGAGAAGCATAGCTTTGAGTTACGGTTCGGATTTTCATCCCCTTCCCCTTTCTTCAGTAATATAAGGTATCCTGGTGTAATAACGCCACGTTAAGGTTCTAGAAATTTTCACGGCTTAATTTTAGATTGTATTTAAAAAAATATATATATAGGATTTGTTACAGCAACGCATTGTCTATCTATAGAAAAAAAAAATTACAGATATGCATTCATAAAATGTAATGGCATGATTTCTTGACCGATGTTATTTGGCGTTATTACCCACCTATGCGGTTAATAACGCCATGCAAACAAATCTATAAAATAAGATGAAATAATCCCATGTAGATTGCTCAATTCTAAAAATAAGAACTTTACAGCCCAATAAAATTGACAAATTGTTGACAAAAAAATTTTTGTAAGCGATAGAAAATGTTTAATGTTTTGTGAAAGTGCAAGAAAAAGAAAGGGGGTGGGTGGCAAAAGAACATCAGACCCTGAGTTTCTTTTTGCCTAAAAAGGACCGCTTAAATAAAATTATTAGAAACATTGCACGGTTTTAACTATGTTTATATAAATCAGTATTTATGTTCCCATGTATGCATTCTATGCTATAGAAAATATTCATTTTTTGTGAAAGTGAAAGGGAAAAGAGATTGGTTAGCATCTACAGTATATAACACTCTGAGCTTCTGTTTACTTAAAAAAACCCGCTTAATTATAATTATAAAAGACATTGCACAGTTTTAACATTATTTGTAATCATAAGGTAATATTTTTTATGTGAAATTTTATAAAAACTAGAGTTATGTGCAATAAATATTTTTGTTAATACTGCCATAGAAGTCTTTTAAATACGTTTTAATGCGTAAACACCACACAAATGTGGATTAACTCAAACTTAAAGTTAACTAAATATTCTCTAATATATTAGTATTTTAATTATGTAAATAAGATTTCCTTATTATCAGTATCTTTGTGAGATCCCTTATTAAATTTTGCTCATTTATTCATGTGGTTATATTTCATTATCTCTATATTAGCAACAAAATTAATCTTTAATTGAAGTTAGCGATCTTACTGAACGCTGATTTGTTTTCTTTTTTCGACAAATTTCAGATTTTAACTTTTTCCAATATAACTATAGGCATAACTAAAATACTCCTTCGTTTACACTCTTCGTACTATTGTTAGAAATATTTAAATAGGTTAAATTTAATTAGACTTAATCCTGTACAAAAAGCTTAGTACAGAAATTATACTCTATGAGTTTTAATCATTGATCGCATTTTAACCTTCAACTAATGTTACAAGTCTGATAGACTATTTCTTTTTGCAATTTTTATAGTTTAACTTGTAATATTCAGTTTAACTATAAACACTACCGAAATTTTGTTTCATTTGGAACTTTAGTACTATTACCAGACACTTTGAAACAGATGTATATTAATTATAATTGTCTTGTACTAAACGCTTATTACAAAATATCATCCTATAAGTTAATCATGCCTTTTATTCATCTTTTGATCTTACGGTCTCACAGACCCCTTCACATTAGTTATGCTACTATTTAAATCACATCAGTTAAATGTTAAATTTTGAAAATTTAAAAAATAAAACGCTGAGAAAGCGGACAGTTAAAATTT
Source organism: Maratus speculifer (assembly GCA_964019185.1). Classification (NCBI taxonomy): domain Eukaryota; kingdom Metazoa; phylum Arthropoda; class Arachnida; order Araneae; family Salticidae; genus Maratus; species Maratus speculifer. Next base: position 169,070,058 of record OZ025292.1, read on the forward strand.
AGAATTCAATTGAAAATCAAGTGGGAATTTAATAGAAACCTGATTTTGAAAATGTATGAATTAAATTATCGAAAACATTTTGATGTAGTTTTTTTTATAAGAGTTTAAAATAGTTTTTTCATTAGTAGTAAAAAAGAAAGATCAGTTATGGGTATCGGACCCCCCCCCCCTTTAATCTAATCGTTTCAACAGTGACAATAATGCTGTATCATACGTTAAGTAAAAAAAAAAAAGGTCCAAGGAATGGCGTTATTACCCCGATATACTTATTACGCAGTTTATATTAAACTACAAACTATCTCTCGAACATATCCAAAAAATTTTACAACATTTTGAAAGTGCATAAAATGCACTACAAATTTAAATAGTAAACAAAATATTTCCTGTAAATATATAGTCTTCTTATCACAGAGCTTACCTCTCAAATTTTAGATCAAGCATTATTTTTACTTGCTTCTAAAAACGATAAGACATAAAAATTGAACAAATTAACTTTATGCTATTGTTTGTGTTTTATATGATTCAGAGCCCTTTTGCGCAGAGCCCACAGGTGCCATTTTCTGGATTATTTCATAATTATGCGTAATATCAGCACTTGTTGTTATTACACCAGAACACCTTATATCTAAAATATTTAAAGATCGTGAAAACGATTTAAAATAATATTTTTTCGCATTAAATTTTAAAATATTAATATTTTTTCAATTACTGAGTAAATATTAAATATTAAAATACAATGTATTGTATCTTCAATAATAATAGATTATTGGTGATTCATTATCATAGATTATCATGTAACGCCTTTATCTATAAAGTAAAATAATTTTCTATGAAAAATGTAATGCAGCGTTTTTTTACATTCATGTCATCAATTGCTTTGGTCGTTTAAATAATGAATTCTTTTTTTTATAATATTCTAATATTATTTATTTTCTATAAAGTTCATTTGATATTTGAATATTTACTTTTACTTTCGCGGAAAAACACTGAAATTTCTGTAATTGAAAAATAATTATTCCTAATTTTTTAAGTAACTAAACTTCTATTTTAGAGGCTTCTATTTTTTAATAAATGCATCATCTATTATAAAGAACATTTTTTTCCATTAAAATTCTCTTTTTTTCTTTTCCACTTCCTATATGCAAAATAAAAAATATTTTCTATGTAATTATGCGAAAATAAAGTCTCATTTTCATTAACTTAATTATTTATGAAATTACATTTAAACAATTCTTATATTAAATTTATAAGCTCACAAACATAATGCAAATTAATAAATTTCATTTGAAGGAAGCTTATCGTTAAGTTAATAAGATTCATTTTTCTTGGAAAAAAAGGCTTTAATGTCGCACAAATACGGAGTCATATTTTCCGAAGGAAGATTTTTAATGAATATTTTATGACCCTTGAGGACGTTCAAGGAAACTAAACGTGTCCCAAACATTAATATATAAACTCTGAAAAAACCTTTATTCCTACTGAAAAATAGCGTATATTAGGTAACAAATCTTGTCTTTTATCTGTGAATTTAGAATGGCAAAATAGTACTAGGAAAAGACTAAATATCTTATTATTTAGGCAAAACGTACAATCTTTATATGCATATATATATTTCAGTTTTCAATAGACTCAGAGAAAAAATACAATTGGAAAGTTGCATTTAAAAGCTTTCAATATTTCAATAAAATTATTGTGAAAGTTGCAGAAAAAATATTTATGTATGTATCTTTTTAATTTGTGACCTCACAATTTCAATATTTTTTTTTATCTCGCCAAATTAAATAATTCGTCTCGTTTTTTCTGCAATCATGACTATAGATAAAATCTTCGTTTTAATACTTAGTTGTCTAGTTTTCAGTATATAAGAAATATGTGTAAGTTTTAATTAGAATATTTATAATTAATGGGAGAATTTGGCTTTCTACTATTTCAGACACACTAAATAAAACCAAATAACGTATATAAGTAATTCATGTTATTAATGGTTGCTATCTTTTATTACATTAATCTTTTAAAGCCTTTTGCCACAATATCCAAAAATTTTGAAAATGCATTTCTTAAAATTGTAGCATCCACCCCCCACACACACAAACAAATTTAATTTCGTATTTGGTATTTTTAATGATATAGCAAATATAATAATGATATAGCAATAATGATGTTATGTATACGAGGCATGTTATTAAAATAAAGGCTGTTTTGTTGTATACAATAATAAGTTGCGCACGCCCCACAGCAAGTTCTTGGTTCGTGTCCCCACATCCCTTAGGAACAATTGTGCTCAGTTGCAGATGTGTGCAGTAGAGATGAGACGGGCTCAGCCCGAGCCCGAAAGCCCGAGCCCGAGCAAGGGCCCGACACGGGCTCGGGCTCTATTTTTATTTTAGACTTCGGGCTCGGGCGGGCCCGGGCTCATGTTTTCTAAAGCCGGAAAATTTTATTAACTCATGTGTAGAAAAGATTGAAATAACTTTTTCCACTTAAAATTGCTTACTTATTCTTTTTCAAGTTATTTTATTTATTTTTTATCAAAATAACGGGAGAACTGAATGCGTGTTTATTTATTTTAGTATTTCATTGCAGTTTCAAATGCAAATTTGTGATAATTACAGATTTATGTCTGCGGAACTTCCTCCAACGATCTATTCATATGGCGCCAATCATAACAAACACAACAATAAATTTAATCTTTGTTGGCTTTTCGTTTGCAGAACATAATTTTTAATGGGATCGTTTATTTATTTATTATTTAGTTACATAACACGAAGATAATATTTTCTTCTGTTTTTGGTAGACAAGAATTAGCTGGAGGTTTTCAAATTTATTTAATACTCGATTGTGCATGAAACATAGTCGTTTTCCTTATGAAAATAACTTTAGCGATTATTATATGCATTTGTCATCATGGATATGAATTCTGCAAATGCTGAGGACGCTGTTCCTTCTCGAAGTCACTTTTCACCGTAAGTAAATTTTATTACCATGTTATTCCAACAGAAAGCAATCGATCAGTGTTTCTTCTTTTTCTATAAAGACATAGGACCTTTAAAATAACAATGTCATTTTTTAAAATTTACGTTGATTTTCAGGTATCTGTCAATCATGGAAGATTTTATGAGAAAAGAATCCATTATAATGAAATATATACACTTTTTACAGAAAATCGAAAAACGTTGTTCGATTCGCTAGCTTACAAATAGTAATTTCTGCAAATTTCATGCATTTATTCATTAAACAAAAGTGTTTCCATCAAATTTGCTTGTTAAAGGAGGAAATAATATGAGAATACTTTTACATATGAAGTATATTTTTATTTTTTACGAATTCTGACTAGAATGGATTTAAATTTTCATTTAAAAATCATATATATGATTTGTTTTGTATATTTTTGGTACCGGGCTCGGGCTCGGGCTCGGGCTCGGGCTCGGGCTCTGGTGATAAAAAACGTTTCGGGCTCGGGCGGGCTCGGACTTAAAATCGTCGGGCTCGGGGGGGCCCGGGCCCCGAAAAATGAGCCCGAACTCACCTCTAGTGTGCAGATGTCTGCGGTCTTTTCTGTATATTTAAATTGCTCAAAGTATCTGCTCAAAGCTTCTGTATATTTAAAATGCTTTTCGAATTGCTTGCCTGTGCTAGATTTGGTGAATATATATATATATATATATATATATATATATATTACGGAGTTAGTCATATTTTTTTTCACCTCAGTCCTGATGTCACCTGTAGGAGACACTAAGGAACACACTTTAAATGAAAATGAATGCTTCTAGAAGAGTTAAAATTGCGTCTGGTCATTTTTAATAAATGCATGGATATCATGAGTATCGATGAATTAACTAATACGTTAGTGGAGATAATTTAGAAGAACTTTAAACTGATTTTTGTAGTCCCTCGTAATGTTTGTTTGAAGATTGAACAAGTTAAGGTATATGGCTATTCTCAAATCGATATTTTTGAAAAAAAAATCCATTTTATTATTATTATTTTAAATTAAATTTCAAATATTTATGGTTCTAAAAATTTCTTACTTTATGATAAGCTATAGAAGTAAAGTTAATGTCCCAAGAAGTAAAGTTATTAGAAGTAAAATTATTAGAAGTAAAGTTATTAAAAGTAAAGTTAATGTCCCAAAAATATACCTAAAGTGACCATTTAAAAATCAGTAGAGAGGTAAACAATGCATTTTAATACTCAAGTATATAATATATAACATGTACACAAATAAAAAAACACATACAAATATGGTGAATTCAAAAGTTGTAAACTTTATACATAATATTGTGTGCCATATCAAAATCTTAAATTCCGTTTTCTGGAAAATCGTGTTTTTTATTATGTACACTTTTGTGAAACATCATCTCGAAAAAAAGTTTTTATGATAATGAAATTAACATTTTGTCACAAGGGTCTTAAAATCTAATATGTTATGGAGGAAAACATAGCTTGTAAGTTTGAGTATATTAATTTAAAAACTATTTTAATTGAAAAAATACACATTTTGTTTTTAAAAATATCACATTGCGTGCACAAAATTTATAATATGTTAATAAATTTAAGCGGAATTGCAAGCTTTTTTTCTTCTTAACACAGGTAAATTGCTTAGTTATATACTGTTAAAAATAGTTAAATATATGAGACAAATTTTCTTATCTTCTTTAAACCTGAAGTACACAAGTTTGTACCTTCATTATTTTCCTCATAAAAACTAAATAGTTCGAATTTGTTGTCTTTTTATTTTACTTCTATACAGCTTCATGTTTTTGCTTTAAAACAAAACTAATAAATGTCAGCACTGAAGAATATTACCTCATAAAATAAATATTACTTTTTATCCGAGTTTCGAAAATACCTTCAAGACATTGTGGCCCAGAATGTAAGAAATAGTAATGATTATTTAATTTAAATGCTTTAAAATAAAATATTTTGAGGACTTGCTGATCATTTACTTGTTTAAAGTCTTTAATTTTTTCATTGCGTAAATTTATATTACTGATAGTTCAACTGATATTTTAAGGGGATTAGTACTTTTATATCCATATTTGTAAACCTAAATCACCAGTCCTCTAATGTACCGATTTCATAAAAATGACTCTTTCTGTCATTTATGATGTCATTTCAACTATGCAAAAGCAATAAATATATAATTGTAGAGTTATTTTATGCTCAGCTCTGAAGAGGTTAAAGAAAATTAAACAAAAACTTAATTCTTTACTGAAATTTGAATAAATATAACTTAAATTTGAAAAGTTAATTAAAGTTTTTTTAAAAATGTACATGATTTGATAGTTCAATTCCCTGTTTTAACAAGAAATACATGTGTTTGATAAAAATGTCATATTTTCCAAAAAAAGTGGTAGGCATATACATAATTTAAGAGGACAGTTGAGGGTTGAAGATAAGTTTAGCGAGATTAGCTCAGATTAGCGAATTTTTGTTCTGTGTTATTCATACACGCTCTAGATTTTTTTTTCTTCGAGCGGAATAAAAATCTTCCAATATGTTGAACTATGTAGATGTTAAAGAAGTAAGATATAAATCTAACATTAGTATTACTGGAAAAATTACATCAGCATAATTTAGAATGTATGCATTGGAAATTATCTACATATATATAAAATAGAATTTCTTGACTTACTGATAATCACACCAAATACTATTGAGTCTAGAAACATGAAAAATGGGGAGCATATTCTTCTTGTAATGAAAATGTGCTCTAAGACAGGATTTTTGAAAATTGTCCCATAAAGGGGTTTAAAGGGGGTTAAAAAATACCAAAAATCTTCCTATACCTCAGCAGCTACTATCGTTAGGAGCATGAAATTCCAGAATATATATCTACTAAAAAAATATTTAGACACATATTTCAGCAATTTTAAAATTTCTCTCACCCTAAAAAAGGTTAGAAGGGGTTGAAATTATTAGAAAATTTGGCACAACTCAATAGTCCTTTTAAGTAGTAGCTTGAAATTGTAGAAAATAAATCTGCTAAAAATAATTAAACGCTTGTGAAAATAGCGATTTTAAAATTTCCTCCTTGAGGGGGTTAAAAGTGGTGGTAAAAATTTTTCAAACATTTTTTGGACCCATCATGTGGTATATAATCTGAAAGCGCTTGCACCTTTTTTTTTAGATTATGGTCTTTTCTTCCCTACACCCCAATTTGTCCTCTCGAGCGGGGGCAATTTTCAATTTTTTTTTTGAATTCGCAGTTTTTTATTATTTTAAATAGGATTTTCTTTAAATAGACCTCCGGTAAGTATTATTATGATGCATGAAATTTTTAAATAGAGAGAAAGGGCAGAATGTTTCTGGGGGGCACAATACTTGAAACCCTGGGATGCACTTCTTCAACTTTTACCGGCAATCCTCATTTAAAACATCATTGGAAAGCTGTGTGACCAATATTTTATGTTATATAGCTCTTATCTTGTTTATCCCGCGTGGAGAGCATTTTTGTAAATTTAGCTGAAATCTTTCATGTGATATGTCATTATTTAGCCCTGTGACCCCTTATTCATATTATACACTATCCTTGCCCCTCCTGGGGAGCATGTTTAACATATTCCAGAAAAGATCTAATAATGGAAAAAATATTGAGCTGATACTTTTCATCATTTTAATTCCTGTTTTTGACACTAGGGGTACTTTTAACTCTTATTTATTTGGCTATTTTGCTGCTAATTGTCAAAAATTTTTAATTTGTGATACGTAAATTCCTTTATCTTTTTATTCTTACCCGTATCTTTTCTACTTTTAGCAAGCAGGTGACTCCGTCAGATGACTTTTCCAATATTGTGGCTCTCTTATAAACCCCCTTTGGTTTCTTGAACTTTAAATCCCTTTGATTTTAGTTTCCAATTTTTTTGTAAAATCAACTTCATAAGTATGTAAAAACAAGGATTTTTTAAAATGATTTTAGAAAATCTCGATTACAGATTCTCGGAAGTAACAGGTGTCTGTATCGATTATGTTTTTTGCGAATGCGATTTTTTTTCGATTCGTAAATTTTCGAGAATCGCAAAACCATTGCCATATTCCAACAGAAACTTTAAGAAAAAGCATAAAATTCATAATAATAATAATAATAATAATAATAGTAGTAGTAGTAGTAAAATTAATAATAATAAAAATAATAATAATAATAATAATAATAATAATAATAATAATAATAATAATAATAATTAAATCTTAAACATCTATTTCTTCGATTTTAGAAATTCCAATTTCACACCCAAAAGAATTAACAGGTGGTACGAAATTTGTTAAACCATTCCACCATACCTCAGCAGGAGTTTCATATGTAGGCATAAATGTGAAGACAATTAATCTACTAATAAAAGTAAACTTAAACTTATATTTTATCTGTTTTAGAAATTCTCACCTAAGAGCGTCCAATGGGATAGTCGTAATTTTAGAACATTTCGCTGCAGCAGTTTTAGGTAAAAGTGCGTAATTCAAGATAGCATATCTAGTATATATCTACACGATAGTTAAATAGAGTGATTTTAGAGCTATTTTGTTTATTATGTCGCCAACATCGATTTTGAATCAGATAAAATGAAATTATACGATGAGAAAATTATGGATATTTGATTAGGTATTATTATATATTTTAATGTTTCCTGGATGTATTTTATTTGAGTAAAAGTTTTTTTCAAGGAATCGAGCAGCTTAGCGGCGAAAGCTGCTGGTATGTTATTAAAGTTTTCATTTATTGTTGATTCTCCCTTGAAAATAAAGGTGTAAGTAGATGTTGAGAAGCATACATATAAAGTTATGACATTAGAGATATATTTTCAGATTTTTATTAGATTTTAAATTACACATATGTAGTTCACATCTTTAAAAGTCTATAAAAATATGATTGACCCGTGTAACGAATTTATTGAAGATTTTCGTGTGAGCAATATATGTACAAAAATCGTTATTCTAGTTGAAAAAAATAATTGAAGATTTTTGTGTGAGCAATATATATACATAAACCGATATTCTGCTTGAAAAAAACTATTTAAAAATTCTTTTTTTTATTTAAGAACTATAGTATGTTTAGAGAACTGATTATTTAACCCTTTCCAACGTTCTTCGATATATATATTAATTAACATGCTTTACACATAACTTTTGTTGAAATGTAAAAAAATGAAATAGAGTATTGGCTATATAGTTTGACTAATTGAATTATTGCACCTAAAAATCCATTTTCTTGTTCTCAGAATAGTTTTTTACAAACTAACATTGCACTACTGATTTCAAAATGATATAGAAAAAAACATCGTTTAATTAATGAGCTCTATAAATCAAAGAAATTCTTTGATCTCCGAGTAAACAAATAGACAATACCATCTCCATGTTTCAATATAATGAAATTAATGAAACAAAGTTCGATTCGAAAGGGATTATAGAGTAGGGAAAAAGGTAAATGCAATTCAAGTGTACTTCAAGAAACTTTTCAATGAGGACTCTGATGAGTTTGAATTAGACTAATCCCATTATCAACAATTTTTAATTTTTGATTAAATTTAATTGGATACAAAGATATTCTATTAATTCATATAATCTTTGGAAGAAAGTTATTTACTTTGAAATACTTACTTAATATTCCATTATTAAATCCCGTAAGTCTTCAAGAGAACAATTTAAGAAAATCTATAGATAACAAATATATTCATTTGCTATGAGATAATAAATTCTCTATTGATTCATTATTCCGAAACTTAATAAAATTGTCAATTCTTATAGAATTTTATAATTCAAATGAATATTTTTCTTAAATGGAATAATTAAATTTGAGTTTTTGAACTCCTTCTAAACGAACATATGTCCATCTTTATCTTTTAGGTTAATGACAATTAATTACAAAGTATTATAGACATCATTGGCAAAGTATTATAGACATATCATTTTGACAAAAACATTATAGGGTTTTTTTATTTTTTTATTTTATTTTTTAAGAGCAGATCTTATTCATGTGTATTTCCAGAAACTTTTCAGAGCAATCTTTAATAAATCTTCAATACACAAAGTAATCTAGTAAAATATTCAAAACAGTGCTATTTACTTTGAAGTACTTTTTTAATCTTGCATTAAGAAATCTTAAAAGAGTTTTGATAGCAAAAACATTACAAAATGAATATCAAATATATTATTTCTTATCCGATTACAAATTCTTTATTTGTGTAATATAAGGCGTGACTTATAAATAACGAGACTACTGCTGCAATTATTTTCATTTTAAATTTATTCATAATTATTTATTATCCCCTGCAATAAACATTCCTCTTTTTTTCCCACAACGTTTCTTGGGAATTTTACATTTTTTGAAACAGTGCTGGATATCTTCTGTGAATTTTTTCATGACTCTTACTGATTTTTTTTAAGCTTCAGGGGTGAATTTTCAAACAAACTTGTAAGAACAAATCATTTTTTTCTAAAACATTAGCGGCAGGTACAAGCAATTTTAACTTCTTATTAAAATTTAGTTTCTGTAAAGATTAGAGTCAGAGTTCTTGTCTTTAAAAAACTAGGTTTTCATGGAGGGGAGATATCTTTAGTTAACTTTCTTTTCTTGTGCTGCTTTTCAAAAAATGTTTTCCATCTTTTCTGGTTTTTTCTGGGGTAGAAGTTAGAATATTAGATTTTTCAGGTTTTTACATCCAATTATTTTATTTTTCTAGAGAAGGTTTTAAAAATTGCTAAATAGAATGACTACATAAGACATATTTCTTTCTTGTTTAATAAACTAGCAAAAATAATTGCTAATATTTGAGTAGATTGCTATTAAGAATATTTGAGTAGAGTTAAATGATTTGGACAGGATAAAACACCACAAGTATTTCCATAGTTTTCAAATCTTGGATTTGAATGCAATCTTATCCTAGATTGTCGGGATTGTTATTGTTGATTCTGTAATACCTATACAACCAAAATTAGCAAATGAAAACCTCTAAATGGAAATACAAATCTACACAGACGTCTCCAAAATGGAAAAATGGGAGTGGGTTAGCGTTCTGTGCTTACTCAACCTTGTGTCATACTTTTCAATCAAAATTAAGGCTACAAAACACCGTTTTGCAGGAGGAATTGCTAGCAGTACTTCGAGCAGGAGAGTGGATGGAAAAAAGCAAGTACGGAAGTGCAATAATTTACTCGGATAGCCTCTCAAGCCATTGAAGACAGCACAACAAAAATAGCATTGGAACATAATTCAATTACTACAGAATACAAATAAAATTATAATAGTAAAAATGGATAAAAGGACACTCCGGAATAGCAAGAAACGAGGCAGCGGATAAAAAGGCAAACAAAGCAATCATAAATCCTAACTAACCAGAAGTTTTTCTAACTTTCCCGCCATCTCATCTCAAACGACAACTAAAATTACAAATACAACAGGAATGGCAGAGAATTTGGGACTCTGATCATAGAGGAAGGTTTGCATATTCACTTCTACCTATTATCTTAAGTGAGATGTTACTACTGCACAGAAATCTCTTCCTGTTTGCAACAAATCACGCACTTTTTCAAGATTATCTGGTAAAGTTCGGAAAGCTGACTCGGGCTACTGCACATGTAGAAAATGAGGAACCTCACTGCACTACGTAACGGAATGCACACTTACATCCATATACCACCTCAGAATCTCCAGAACGATAAAGCTCTCTTCATGTTTCAAAATATTAAGAAAATATCCAGCACTATTACAAAAAATTATAAACTGCGTAACATTTATTGAAAAAAAATCAAGGACTTTTCCAATTACTTCTAGCTTCAAGCCACAGGCCGCTCAGGTAGATGTCATCATAAAGGCATATAGTGGATTACAGTAGTGTGTTTAGATTTATATAATGTGATTGTAATTTTATCGGTTCTATTATAAAACTTGGAACTTGTAATTAATAAGCCGAATTTATTATAATAATTTTTAATGGTTAATGAATAATTATAATATGGATTGATTAAGTAATAATTCGAGAGATTTTATTTGCTTAAGGAAGATTAAAATATGGACTGGTTAAATTGTTGCTCAAAATAACGAATTAAGAAGTGCTTGTTGGGAGAGTTTTTGCATTTTAAATAGGTGGATAATATTTTAAAAATTCACTGTTTATAGATGGGAGAGAGAAAAATTATGTATATTTTTAATTTGAGTGAAAAAAAAGAATATAATATACTTCTTAAAGGAAAAATAGATCCAGGAATTTTGAAATTTTATTGATCAAATTTACCTTTTGAACGGTTTTATAGAACAAAGTAATTTTTTCGAGTTAAATCATAACGAAATACAACATACAAATAAATAAGTAAAAATAATAATAAACGTCCCTAAAGACTTAAAAAAAATTAATGTAGAAAGAATAGCTGCCTACATTTCATTATTTTCTGAAAAGAGCTAAAAAGTGCTATTTTAAAATAAATTATTAGAAGACTAACATAAACAAGCAAATATCTACTTGCTAAAATAGCAAGATTTGAGGAGGTACAATGGCGAGTTCTTCCATATACAGCTACCGCGATAGTTTCCTTAAAATTTATCAAGTCTGGCCATGATTATTAAAGCCTTTTCGTCAAATGTTTGAGAGTTCATGTTTCTTTGAAAGTCACGTGATTTTGATACGAAACGATCGTCATAAACGATGAAATAAGGCTCAAGGATTTCTGAATCGTCAAAAATGAGAGTTTTATTTCTGAGAGTGTAACGTTGTCCCTATTTGTCCCGTGTGTCAATGTTTCCCTTCTCTGTTGTAAAAGATTGTTCTTTGTCTTTTTTACATTTAGTATCAAATAGAATACTTACTGAATAGCACGACGGATTTATCAGAACCATCAAACGTGTTTTTATCTCGAGATCAACATATTATACCGAAAATAGCTGTGTATTTCCTTAGAATTTCTTGTAAATAAATTAAGCAGTTTTAACAACGGCTGGTATAAATATAAGATTGATGACCGTTTCTAGCTGTTATAGCAAGAAATTTGGATTGTCCTCAAGAATAGCCAAGTAGTCTTAATTGTTGTTACAATCATCCAATTGTCTTACATTTTGTCAAAATCATCGATTGTCATAATTTTAACAGAATTATTGAGTGGTTTGAAAATTTTTATGCCCGTGCGATAAAGTTTTTAATTAAAATTTTTAATAATTAAGTAACAATTGTTAATAAATTAGTTTCTGCATTATGGAAAGCACTGTATTATACCATCAAATCCATTTTTATACAAAAGAGTTTCCAGCCATTTAAACATTACTGAATTAATGTTTTTTTAATATGTTTTTTTAATGATTGTTATTTTTATTTATTTATTCATTTCTTACACTTACAAAATCGAAACTATTTCTAAATAATCGTTTAGAAGTATTTTTAGAAGACTTTGATTTCAAAATTCTAAATGGCCAAGTAATTTATTTGAAGTACTTTTCTCTGACATCTGTCCTAAAAGGGCATAAATTTAAGAACAAAATAGAAATATCAATATAATATAGTGCTTGCACTGGCAAAGAATTATAATATAAATATTACACATAAAACAAGAAAGATATTTTCAAAATTATTTAATCAAAATGCAACAAAGTATATAACGAATCGTTTATTCGCGAAGTAATTTTGAACCAATCGATTAAATGTTTTTGGCAAAATATTTAAAATAGCACATATTTAGAAGAATGTAAATTTAAAGGTAAAGCAAAACAATTTAAAGTAATATTTGTCTTATTAGCATTAAAATCAAGAGGCAAGAAAATAAAACAATTAAAATATAAGAATTATGATCTCTAATTCTTGAAAATTCCTATAGATAAATTTCATAATTCAAAAAAAATATTCTAATAATATTCAAGTATAGCTATTTAAATTTTATTAAAACACATTACTACTTGTGACATTATTTGTCTCATAAAAATTGTTGAGCTATATTTTTGTTGTGATAGCTGACATTAATGTTATGACTAGTGCAACACTTCTTTCAAAATATGGTTTTTAATTTAACTCAATATTTTCCAATTAAATTTGGATGACTTTAATGATTATTACAGGGCTAATGCTTAAGAGATCAAATTAGCAGTTTGTACTGCGCACTGCACTTAGACTGCATTGTGAAAAAAATCCGGTAATTTTACGGCAAAATTTGTTGGCAGCAATGTTGCCAGCAAATTTTGCCGTAAAAATAGCACTAAAGTTTTGTGTAATAAAAAAATTAACATCTAATTTTACTGCGACTTTTACGACAAAACTGCTGGCAACATTGCTGTCAGCAGTTTTAACCTTAAATTTAACGGATTTTTTTTTCTTTACAGTGTGATAGAATATGTATATGTTTTAATCTCGAAAAAAATGTTAGATGTCAAGGAAGTGATCTTGAATCTTAAAATAAATAACTTCTATAAAATTTGTTAAATTTTAATTAATTATCTCCAGAAGTAAGCATTTACACAAAGTATTATAATATTTATATAATCTGCGATAATCATTAAGTGAAAGGCGCGAATTTTCATCACGCAAAGAAAATTTTACTACGATATAGAAGATAATTTCTACGTTAACACACTGAAGCAATCCGCACACCGAGGCCACAAGAGGCACGATGCTTGATTTAATATAAGAAAACGCATGGTAAAAATGGGAAACATGTTAGAATTTATGAATGTGTCTCTTATTCCGCGGGTTATGTCATTTCTCGAAGATTTTTCAGCCAGCTTTACGAAATGTTTTGGGTGTTTGGATTTTGCGCATCATCAATACCATAATATTATGAGGAATTTTTTATTTTTGATGACGTCCGATTTGAATTGAAATCGTATTATTTCGATATTACTGAATTTTAATATATATGATCGCAATCATTTAACACTTTCTATTAAAGCATTGAATATTAAAACAAAAAAGGTTTCAATGAATAGATTTATTGGGAAAAAAGACGGAGAATCCTTAAAGTGCTATTACACGAGAGGTCAAAGTCGTTCCAAATTCCAGACGTCTCCATATTATACTATATCTCCTGGGGTATCGCTTCAAAAGCAAGCTCCTATCCAATGTCGGTGCGTCTTTGACGCCTGAACAGAAGCAAGTCGCCAGTAACAGCCAATTAAATTCTTGGAAATCTGAGGTTGGAAAATCTTTACCCTAACAGCCAATGAACTGCGTGGAAACTGATGAGGCGCTGACCTTTTTTTTTCTTGAAATATGTGTGTGTAATAACACTTTAAGTGCTTTTAATTAATCAGGGGATTTTCAATTTTTCATTCTTTTTTTGGGAGGGTGGGGGGAGTATTTTGTGTTCAAGCATTTTTCCATAAAAGTACAACAGCTATTGCAGCAAAATTGGAATATTTATAAAACTAGTTATAGTATTAATGCACCTCATTTCTCACGTTTGACGTGCATTTTCCAATTTGTTATAAAAAATACATTACTGATTAGTAATTTTACTAAGCATCCTATTCATTTTTCTCATGCGATAAAAGATTTAGGCTCTTTTTAATACTTTTTCCAAATCCGAACTCACACATTTAAAGACTGAATTTATTACCTGAAAAAAAAATTCAGTTTTGAGTACGAGAAAAGATTTCTTTGGGGATTTTCTTAAATGTTCGGAACACATTTATTTCCTTTAAACGTCCTCAAGAGTTATAAAATATTCATTAAAAATTTTATTTCAGAAAAAATGGCACAGGAGTTATAAGGAGTTAAGGTCCCAAAGTATTAAGCCCTTTTTATGCCAGAAGCGAGAATTTTATTAACATAATAGTAAATTTTCTACTGATGAAATTTGTGAATTTGCATTACTTTTATAAAGCTAGAAATTTAGCATGGAATTGATGAGATCTATAATTATAAGTAATTGTTTTAATGAAAGTATTATTTATCTTCGATATGTAAAATTAATATAAAAAAGTTTTTTTAAGGAAAAAGAACAGTTTCTTATTTAGATATTTCAGGGTTTACTTAAGGAAAAAATCAACAAGCATATAAGAAAGATATTTTATTTTTTAAGCAAACGGCATTTTTCTTCTCTATTAATAACTCTCATGACTAAAAAATGCTAAGCGCGATTTTATTAAAATTAAAGATAATTAACACATTTTTTTTTAAACTTTAACATTAACAAAAAATTTAATTCTTTGAAATGCATTAGAAATCATTACCTAAATAAAATTCAACTCAGCTGGCAAAAACAAAAATATAATAGTCAAATGAACTCTGTAGAGGAAATATTAATATAAATCCATTATGGAAAAAAAGCTTATTTGGCGCGAACCGACTCAAATTTAACTAGAAATGTGCATACCGGTAATGTTCCTTTTTTTTCCTTTAAGAAAAAATAATATTCAAGATTTTTTAGGTATCATACAAAAGAAAAAATATAATAAAAATCATAAAATTTTTATAGATAATTTTATAAGAAAATTTTTTAACTCTTTCAAGATTCTATTTAAAAAAAACCTGTCTTCTTGGGCAATTCGAAAAATAGTTTTACTGCTTTGTTCTTTCGTTAAAATAAATAAATCGGATGTAATACGAATTAAACAAATTATACTTACCCTAATCTCATTTAATTCAATTAAAACATTTAGTTTGTGATTAAATATTTTATATACACAGTGATTATAAACGAATTTCCAAACTTTACAGGACTATTACAAAGAAAAAAAAAGAATAAGAGCAAAACCCTGTTTTTAATTGTAAATAGAAAATAAAAGCTGAAAGTTAAATTTGAATGCAATTATAAGTGTTCAGTATGAGCCTCCCCAGAAATACGAAGTGTATCGAGTAACTACGATAGCTAATTCCACCTTTTCCTCAGTATGTACGATGTGCGTGAGACTGTTTATAAGACTTAAGATGCGTGACTTAAGTTTTCCAGGATCAGTTGGAAGCAAATTGAACAAACCCTTGATCTTTGATGAGGATCCACAAAATAAATCATGCTGAGAAAATTTTGGGTGAGTTATCATACAGCTAGTATATCTTAGGTTTTTCTGACGGAGTTCACACTGAATACATATTACTGCGCTGAATTTAAAATTTTAACAATTATTTTTTATTTCCTTTGAACTGGAGCGTTGTACTTTTTATTTCTTTAATGACCATGAAAAGTTGGGATACTCATTTATAATCACCCTGTATATAGCTTCTTGATATTTATGAGATATTTATATGAAAATCACCGGAAAAAATTAAATCATAATTTTAAATTTCACCATAAGCTATTAAATTTTCCTTATATCGAATTTATGTATTAATTAGATTTCTTATAACGCATAATTTTTTGAATTTCAAGTTATCTTGAATTTTGTAACCTAAAACTATTTAGAAATATATCGATCTACATTGTATATCAACTAGAATATACAAGTGAAACAAACTACTTTTATTGCCAGCTACTATCAAATATTCCCTTGATATCAAACCTGCTCCAGAAACGTTTACAAAAAATAGATTCATACTGAAAAATAGTTATCTTAAGAAGCAACAGTGATACAATATTTCTCAATGAATCTATAGACAACTTTATGGGGATTACCCAAATTCTTACACATTTCTGCATGGATAACTTAAACATACAATGAAAGTAAGGTATTAATTTTGAACTTTTAAAGGTTGGATTAAATTGCAACATGTAAATGACTTTATAAGGCAAAATAAATCATACAAACCTATAAAACAAACTTATGACGAAAAAAAAACCTCTGTTTTTGAATTAATGTCATAGGCATTGTCTTATTTTTATTTATTTATTTATTGTAAAGCACTATACTTTTCTTTGTTGTACACATTTAAAAAATCTTCTGAAAATTAAATTTCCAATGTATTTTCACATTTTCAACCATTTATTGAATACTTAAAAAAAAATCATAATCATAATTCAAAATTTAAATAAAAAGACATAAAAATTTTTTAAGGAGTTTTACTATTGTAGAAAATTTTAATGCTGAGTCAAAAATCACTTACATAAGAACTTCCTGTTTATTCAACTGAAAAAAAGAGAATACATTGCATTGTTAATTGTGGAGAATAATATATTGCATACCTGCATACAATTACACTAATCACGATTAAGAGAAAATGTTTTTTGTAAGCAAACGAAAATTTGAAGGAAGTGAAAAATGGAAAAACACTGATTTATTTGGTTATAAACTTTTAGAATTATTTTAATAAATCTAAAAGAAAAATATTTTTGCGTACCTCAAAAAAAGACGTATGGAAATAACATATTAAATATAGAATACTTACTGGCTTTGCATTAAAAAATCCAATATCCGCATTTTTAAATCACGTTTTCTTATAAAAAATATATTGATACTTTTTCATAGCATGCAATGAAACATATTAGATTCTTTTTCATTACTATACTCTGGATACGTTCAATTTACTCTCTTAAAACGAAAAAGCTGAAATAACTCAAGTTGAGCTGAAATCCACTCTTTTCCCATGTTGAAAGGAACCTTCTCAAGAAGAGCTGAAACAACTCATGTGAATGAGTTGTTTTTAATCAACTCATGATTGAGTGATCTCTATTTTACTCATTCTTGAGTGAAATCAAATCAATAAAGGTTAAATCCAGTAGTACTTGAGTGATTTGTAATCAAGTCATACTTGAGTGAAATGAAGTCATTTAAGACTGAATCTCGTAGCACTTGAGCGATTTGTAACCAAATCATACTTGAGTGAAATGAAGTCTTTAGGATTAAATCGAGTAGCACTTGAGTTAGCTGCAGCCAAGTCGTATTTGAGTGAAGTGAAATAATTTAAGGCAAATCCAGTAGCACTTGAGTGATTTGTTATCAATTCAAGTTGGAGTGAAATGTTGTCATTTTTGATTTAATCCAGTAGCACTTAGGCGATTTGTAACCAATTCATACATGAATGAAATCAACTCATTTAAGAGTTAATCCAAAACTCCTTGAATTTGTAGAATCGAATAAATTCACTCTTAAGAAAAGCAAAATTGCTTAAAATTACAAAAATCTTCAAGTGATTTCTAAATCGTCTAAATAAAATCACATCATTTAAAACTAAATTCAGTAATCCTCGATTAATTTTTATCAATGAAATTCAATATAACATGGAATTATTGCCACATTTTCAAGTGTTGGATTTAAATTTATGTTTATTGACATTACAAGGGTATATATATATATAGAGAGAGAGAGAGAGAGATTGGAAAACTGTAACATGGATTCTCCAATATTTCTTCCAAGTCTTTAATTATCAAGACTTAAAACATTCTAATTTACATGACTGAAAGTTCTCTAATGAATCATAAAAACATTTTTTTTTCTTTCTAAATCAATGAAACTGTTCCCTATGTCAATTTAGGGGAAAAGGTAATTGAATCGTTATACAAAATTAAATAGAGCTTACATGAATTTTTTATTATTCTGTCAAATCAGAAATTTTTAACATCAGTATTTTCTTTTGTTAAATTTAAAAGTACATATATTCATTAAATTAAAAATACTGGTGATCTCAAAATTGCAAATTTGAAAACACTTATTCATGCAAACTGCCTAAATTTGCATAACTGTACAACAGCACCCGAACAACATTAAACAGAATATCAGCTTCTGATGCTGTGGTGCTAATGGGATTTTTCCTTTCTTTTCTTGGGCAATTTCAAGTTTACATATTTTCCAATGATACTTATAGCTTCAGATATGCTTATATACAATTTTAATTTTTTCATTAGCTTCTGATTTAATTGTAAATAACAATTATTTTTTTATTAAAAATTTACGATTTCAATTAAATAAACCAATCTCAGGCATCTTACTAAAAATATATTGAAAAAATAAACTTGATATCAGCCCGACTCAACTTCAGCACCACAATGTCAGAAGCTGATTGTTCCCCTTAAGAGTTTAGATAATCCTATGCAGAAGTTATTTTCAAATACCTTGTTTGGATTTTAAAATGTTGACCTTTTTTTGGGGGGGGGATGGGGGTGGCATAGAATATTTGAGGATGATCTGTAAGTGGGTTAGTTTTTACTTTTGCAATTTTGGTTAGTTTTTTTTTAAATATTAATAGGAGTTTCAGAACCAGTTTTGAAAAAGAAAGTATTAAAAAACATAAAACCTAAATTTAAAAAAGTATTCCCCCCCCCCAACACACACACATGGACAGTGCAGGGTTTAAATAAATGAAATTGAAAATATTTTAAATGGATAAACATCAACCCATGATACCTTGTTGTAATTATTCCTCGGTTTAAATCTCAATCAAAATCTTATATTTCTTAAACTGACTAAAATTTAAAAAAATATTTTAATTCTTTAGTTTGAAATCTGAAATGGCTTTGAAATCTTAGGTAAAATAATTGTTACCCATAGCATTTATATAAGCACATTGCAATTGGGAAATGTGGAGGAATGCCATTAAAAAACTTGTATAGCTAAAATTTTGATTATGGACAATTATTTTATTGTATGAAGAATCTTCCACTAAATATTGTAGTACAAAAGTTAAATACAGAAATAACTGAGAAATGGATTTATTGACCATGTGCAATTATTCTTTATATCATTTAAAACATTTGTTAAAACTTGAATTTATATTCGAGAATAACTTATTTCTTCTTAACTAATCTTTTAATTTTTGCTTTTATTCAATGTTTCTTAAATCAACTAACTTTTAAAAAAATATAAAAGCATAAGACTGCAGCATTTTATGTCAAAAGTTAGAGCCAAATGTGCAATTTAGAATGTTGCAAGAAAGAAAAAAAACTAATTTTATTTAACAACAAAAACATTTTATTTAGCAAGAACAAAATAAACCTAACATTAATTGATAACAATTCTTTCCAACATCAGATAAACAAGTTTCAATAACATCTTTAACAGGACCTTTATAAATATAACAGTCCATTTGCATTAAACATTAAATACATAAAGAGCATATTGTAATTCGTCCACTGGTTTGTCCAACTTTTAAAATCTTAGGCAAAATAGACACTTTCTTGAAGATCCTTGAGATTAAATAAGATTGTTGAATTTGACTCCTCACAGTAGAATTTTACTCCTCCATGAAATCACCATCTTCCTGTGTTAAAAGAAAATATTGAAATTAAGTTAAATAGCAATAAATATAATGTTAAGGAATGATTATGAACATATTAAATTATTTTGCAGCTTTCAGATTAAATGTTTTATAAAATTTCCCATACATAGTCTAAACAAAAAATGAACCATACACTAAAAATTTTAGCTTTATAAATATTACACTACTGAAAATTCGGCCAATCATGAATAAAATGGAAATAGAATAAATAAATCCTGTGCGATTACACTTATCTGCTTGTTTAAATAATGGTGTTACTTCTGATACAATCTTAAAATAAATCACCATTTTAAAAACAAATTTAAAATGAAAGTTCTTAAAGCAACATTTGTTGAAAATTCACCTTTGTTGCTACTTTCAAAATGTATCAGCGCTGGCAAATACCCAACCAATACAGGTTTTTGTGGATTTTTAGTTGTTTTTCTATATATTTGCATATTTATATAATACAAGATAGAACCTACAACAATTAGACCAGGGTTGGCACGGTTTAAACCAATTGGTTTTAACTATGGTTTAAACAACTGTTTACTCCTTTTGGTTTAAACAACGGTTTAGTTTAACCAATTGGTTTAAAAAAAAAAAATTCAGAAGAAATCTAATGACATTTTCTCTTTTTCTTAATTTATGTATGTCAGATTATTGAATATAAATAACTTCTATTTTTAACACTTTATATCAGTAATAAGCATTGGATGTAGCAGGTTTAGATCATTTTTTGGGTATAGGATTAAAATCAGTCTGCATTGGTGAATATATTTATTTCTCTTTAGAAAAAGTTTCGAACATGTGAATTGATCTAATATAAAATAGATTAAAAATATTCAATATTTAATAGAAAATATCTTAATTTTTTGAAAACTACAGATTATTTAACGCAATAACATAATACAATTTATAAGATTTCAAGCTGTAAAAGAAATCCCCAATCTTAATTGGGGAGGTTATCTTAAGCATTAAAATCAAAATATGAAGTCGAATAAGAGAGTTTTCAAAGATTGGAACCTACTTATAGTATTTTAATAATAGTGACCCCCCCTCCCCCCCCCCGTTAGTTATCTGCTGAATCTATGACCAAAAATGTTGACTTAAAATTGCCATTCAAGAAACAAAATGTCAAGAAGTATTTGAAATTTATTATTTGGATAGCTATGAAGAAGAATATTTTATTTATCAGACTACTTTCAAATGTTTATTATTAGTAATTAAAAGATTAGTTATAAAGATTTTCAGAGTATCAATGCTTCACTGTAAACAGCACTTTAATCTTAGAACATAAGACAGTTTGCTAATACTGTTTAAATTAAATTTTAATTTCTTTTATTTTTTACATAAATTCATTGTAAATATTTAATTTAAATCATTTTAAAATGAAGTTACAGTTTATAATCCAATGTCCATTTTTATCAATAAATATGCATGTAATGTAATAAGAAGGGATGTTAAAAAACCCCGGTTTAAACCAAAAAAAAAACTTTTTTGGTTTTTTATGAAAAAAAAGACAGGTTTTTTTCCCCAGGCATATTTGTAAGTGGCCCTTTTCTTGAAAAGATTGTGCACCCCTAGTTTAAACCAACTGTTTTTTTCCTTCAAAAATTTTTCTTTTTTAATAAAAACATAATGACATTCTCTCTCTTTATATTTAATTTAAATGTTTCAAATTATTGGATATAAATAATTTCTATTTTTAACACTATTCCTGCGTTTGTATTGATAGGTTTAAAATTGTGCTGATGAACATACCTATTGTTCTAAAGAAAAAGCTTAAACATGTGAATTTATCAAACTTAAAATAGATTAAAAACATTTGATAATATTTAGTATAAAATATTTTTTAAAAAAGCAAATTATTTAAGTAATCTGTCATAATATGCATGGTGATTCTGAAGAGAGACACATAACTCATTGATCTTTAAGATTTTAGTCAAGCTGTAAAAGAAATTCTTCTTGATTAGGGAAATTACCCGGGTGTCATCCTCTAAAGGGTGACACCAAATCTTTATTTGCAAATAAAAAATACAATTTTATAAGATTTTGGAGACTAATTAGGAAATAAAATGAGATTTTTAACTCACGATGCACTACAGCTAGTTTTCTTTTCTTTGCTAAAGTGGAGTTTTATACAGAATGGTGTGTCTAAATAAGATATGCACCAGGGAACAAAAACCCACCTATTCACGAGTGGGTAACAAAAGCAAACTTTAAAAGAAAGAATTTTTTTCTACGTATAGACACGGCATTGACTTATGCAGACTATGGGTCGAGTGATGATTCACTTCTGCGGTTTTTTTATGCAGGACAAAAGGTAAATAAGGAATGGTAAGGTTATTTTTTATAAGAATGTAGAATTGAGATTGAAAAAATATGACAGATTGGAACAGAGGAGGAGGGGGGGGGGGGGTTGACACCTTTTACATCTGTCCTGGGATGTCACCCATCCTAGCTACACCACTGCACACCCACTTCATCTCTGACAAGTAAATAAATTTTCCTGCCTGAGAAAACCGTACCAAACACAAACCATAAAATATTACTTGAAAAGATAATTATAAGAAAATATTGCATTAATCCTTACTATCTGTTAAATAAATGATCGGAAATAAAATACACAATTTTATAGTTTTAGTTTACATACTGCATACTTTTTTTTATAAAATAGTAATTTTCCATTTTATTATGCGAAACATTTTGTATAACTGCAAACGAAGTTTGGTTTATTTTACATTCTAGTAGGAGTGTGTGTGTGAAGAGGGGGGGGGGCGGTTAAAAGTATTTTATAGAATTTTATGTAGCGGGCTACTGATGACTATTTCTGACCAGTAAACTCTGTTACTGGTCTTTGGGACCAGTAACTTTTTTAAAAATCAATTCTACCACTGGGCTATGCATAAAAAATGTTAAGGGAAAGGGAAAGCAATGATATTACAAGGTATTTTCTAAAGAGAAAGAGGATTTGCTTTTTGGTATCGTTGCATAATATTTAGGAAATACTTGCATTTACCAGTATAGAAAGACAAACTTTTGTCCACTGTTTTCGTTTTATTTATAAATTCTCATTTAAAGCTACCTGGGAAGCAGGCACAAGAAAACTATTATTTCTGCATGCATTATGTAACAACTTATAAATATTAAGCAGATTATTATAATACAGACCATGCATGCAATAATTTTGCCCAATAACAGTATGAAACATTGCCAAACAAAACAGTAACACAAGTTCAACATTAAGAATGAAAAAAAAAATCTTAGAAATGTGTACAAAAACTACATATTATGCCATATATGTAGCCTCTATATATAAATATATATGTAATCCGGAGCACGTTTTTACCAAGACACTGCAAATAAGAAGTAAATACAATGTTTTGATAAATTTCTATAAATAAAGATATAATAATTACAAAACTTTAATATAAGGCAATTAAATAACGAGATATTTACATTGCATTAACAATTTTTACTCTGATTAAATATACTAATTTATTTTATCAAAGCACGAAAGTTTTGTAGCAGCACTGTAACACCATTTATTAATATAGAAATGCATTAAACACATCCTCAATATTACCGCGTGACACGACATTTTAATTTCAAGGTATGATACTGTTATGAATTTTAGTCTGTTAAAAAGAGAAGGGAAATTTATTAAAAGAAAGCATAATTAAAATAAAATACTTATATAAAACTTACTTACTTCGTAAAAAAGGCATTTTCAGCAAATTGTTTAGCGAACGGCGGACGCGGAAGTCTCCATCTTATCTTGCAAGGTCACGTGACGAGTCAGCGGCAAAAATCAGCACGGGAGAAGAGCTGTTTCATTATTGAGTTGAGTTGTTTAGTTTTAAAGCTGTATGAGTGGATTAGAAAGAGAAAAAATCAAACCAAGATGACTGAATCGGTTAAAAATCAACTCATTCACGATCCAATAAATTAGAACTCTTTCTTGAGCAGCCAAATCCACTCTTTCGTTTTAAGAGAGTATTCATTCAATATTAAGAATTCTTTTAGCTTTTATGATTCACTTTTTAATGTAGCGTCATGGAAGATTAAACTTCTTGAATAAGTTAATTTCTTTGAAAAGATATTTTTGTATATATCTGAAATATTTTTTTATTTTATTTACTGAATTAAAATGGCAGATACACTTAAAAAAAGAACTTGTTACATTTATTATAAAATCTGTCATAGTATGAGTAAAAATAATTATACCACGTTTATATAAAATAGTATTGTTTTTTACTTAGAAAACAGAAAAAAATTTCTTTTAGGAATAAATCTATTCTTCAGTATTTTATATAATTAATTAAGAATAAAAGTTTTATATTTACATTTCTTGATCATAACTAAGTCCGAACAACAAATCTGTTATTAAAAATAAGTTGATACAGTTAATTTTCATAGTGTAATAAAGTAAAATTTTTTCATTTGCAAGATGAGTAATTTACCTTATATTTTAATATTTAAACTCGCTTAAAATACTTAGCTTAATGTAATATAATCTTTTATGTAACGAGTAATCGATACGAACGTATCATCGATGGATCGTAATGTAACGAATCTTTTGCCTTTAAAACAAATGTTTAAATATTTCAGCAACAGTCTTCAAAATAATATGTTAAATCTTAAATCAAAAACTAATAAAATTTGCAGAACAGTTAATTGAACTTTGTGTAAGGCATGCATTCCGGAATCACCTCTTAATTTCCAAGTTAGAATCTTTACAGATCATCAGGAATAAAATAGATTGTAAGATTAGACATTGCCCCATTTCAAATCAAGTAAAACTTTTTTTTTCACTTATCCAATATAAATTATAGCTTCAACATTTTTTTACAAATACCATTAATTAAGATTTATTCTAATTTGTTCATAATCTCTGTGAGTATTCCAATATTAAAGGGTGTCATTTTTCATATGTTTTATGCAGAATCCGTAAATGTATATAAAACACACATTTCCAATATCTTTACTTAATTAGATTAAAATCGGTTCAATATTAGTTACATTCCGGTTTTCAGAAGAATATAAAGCGAACACGTAAAATGTCTTCGGAGATAGAATGCCAAGAATAAAATTCATAAAGCCTAGAATCATTGGCTAATAGTTAATAAACGTGGTAAACTACGAAATAATTTCTGTATTTTTTATCAAAAAGACGAATTTCGAAATGAGGAAAACGTTAAAGTAATTATAAATTTTAAAACTCCGAAACGAATTTTAAATATTTTAAAATCTGATTTTAATTATGTGGTAACTCATACCTACTAGGGTAAAACGAGAATATTATAAGATCTTTTAAACAAAGAAAATGCATCCTTTTTGGATTCCTTTTACAAAAATTTCACAAAAATAAGAAGAAATTTACCTGTGTTGAACTGACATTTTAAGGCAATGAAACTTATTGGTAAAGTTACAATATGAAATGAATATTTTGAACTCAGCGAAAAATGGTCATGCTGAAAATTAAATCCAGATGCTTGATTTACAGGTCTAATGCTTTCCCGATTAAGCTAACTTGGCCGAAAAACAGCGAGTACTTCTCACCTATAAATCTTTATTTGTAATACCATCTGGTCTGTCATTTAGACAGCTCAACAGAATAAACCGCAGGTACAGGAATCCCTTAAAACGATGGATACGTAGATAAATTGTCATTTTAGTACAATCAAACTGATTGGTAAATTTATCATGCTAAATGAATTTTTCCAACCGAGCAAAATAATACCCAGGCTGGGAATCGAGCCCAGATCCTTGTCTTACAGGACCAATGCTTTCATATTTAATATAATTGGGCCGACAAACAGCGAGCATTTCTCAACCAGAAAAACTTATTGGCAATAACATCGGATCTGTCATTTAGACAGCTCAACAGAATAAACCGTAGGTAAAGAAACTCTATACATGGAATTTTCTTTACCTGTGGTTTCTTTTGACTGTGGTTATCCTACAGAATAAACGGATTAGATAGATCTCGATTAGCATATTACCAATTATTAATGATTAGTATATTAAATGCGATTGGTTTGCCAAGACATATTTTGGAGTAACACACCTTCAGATTCCAATTAGTTAGATGCCAGTTGTTATACCAATAATCGCGCATACAGTAACCTAAAATGATACAAATGGCGATTTGCGCATGTCTGACTAACAATATTGTTATTTTTTCCTATAAAAATAAAGTGCCATGATAACTCCTTTGTAATGCAAATCGGTTAGCATTTAATTTTAAAGAGTCAGATTAATGCTGGAAATATCTAAAATGAATAAAAGCGAAACGCATACAAAATGTTTGAATGACTAATATTTTAACTAAATACTAATCAATACTTTATTTTATTCTGAAAGTAGAAATGTTTCATTATATGAAATATTAATAATCACTGTTGAAAACGCCTGGATTTTATGAGAAGAGAAATCCGTAATATCTCGAAAGAGATTTGTCCATTTGAAACGGATTTTGAAAATACATACTGAAAGGATAAAATTTGGAACATAAAATAATCAAGAGGAATGTAAACCAAGAATCTCTCTGAGGCTCTAGAAAACGTTAATCCCGAAAATGAAATGTGATGTCCAAACTGGAGGCTTTTCTTAAAATCAGTATTAGGTAAAATGTACAGGTATTGATTTTCTTAAAATTATTTATTATGAGATATATAGCACAGAGGTAAAGCTTTTTTCTATAAATTTAATGTAAATGTATCTAAGTAATTTCAATCTCAATATTTTATTAAATGATGATTAACTAGCGATTATATTACATATATCTGTAATACAAGGTGTTCATAAAAGAATATCCCACATTCAATGATATAGCATACCATTTTATTTAAATTATTTAATATAATTCGCACAACATTCAGGTAAACTAACTTAGTTTTCCCTGAAAATGTTCAATATGTTTAGTTTTATTTATACAGCACTTTTTTGAACCTAGTCAATTCTTTCTAGATTTTCGCTGAAAGGTCTGCAGTAATAGAAGCAAAAGCCTTTTTACTTTCTTCTATCTTCAATAGAAGAAAGTATTGTGATCAAAATTTTTTTCGACTTCCGGTTTTCGACGGATTTACACGTTTTAGGGGTCAGAGATTCCAAAAAACATGTTTTTACAAAATGTCTGTCTGTCCGTGTGTCTGTGTGTCTGTGTGTCTGTATGTCGCTATTCTACCATCAAAAAGTATATGAAGTTTTACATAAAATAGAACCAAACTTTTTGTGAATGTTTTTGGCTGTGGCAAGCAGGTCCTCCTTCAGTTTTGAAATATTCTGCCGGAAGGGGGCGCTGCAATCGCGATTTTTGTGCCATTTTCAATATTGTACCGACCAAAAGTATATGAAGTTATGCATCGAATTGAACCAAATTTTTTGTGCATGTGTATGACTATGGTTAATTGGTCCTCCCTGAATTTGAAAACAATTCGCCGGAAGGGGGCGCTGCAATCGCCATTTTTGTGCCATTTTCAATATTGTACCGACCAAAAGTATATGAAGTTATGCATCGAATTGAACCAAATTTTTTGTGTAAGTGTATGGCTATGGCTAGTTGGATCGCCCTGAATCTGAAAAAAATCCGCCGGAAGGGGGCGCTGCTATACCGAATTTTATGCCATTTTCAATATTGCACCACATAAAAATGTATGAAGTTAGTTCTAGAATAGAACTGAACTAAACATTATGTATATGATTATTTTTGGTAAGGCAAGTTGGTCCTCCCTGAATTTTTAAGAAAAATATGCTTATCATTCTATTGTCCATCGGCTCGTGCAGAGACGGAAATTCGTTTTTACTCCGATTAATTGATTGAAGCAGAAATTTAAGCTGAAAATCAAAGTTTGTAAGGTATTGAATTAAAATTATTAAAGCATTAAAAAGAGTAACTATTTTTTTTAATATTAAAATGGATGTATGCGATAGAAGAAAGTTTTGGGATTGGCACATCCAACTAGTTAATTGTGAGATTCATCTCCGGCAAATAATTATGGAACGATGGAAATCGGACACAATCTTTTATGAATCCTCAAATAAAAAGCATCCTGGCACTAAGGCTTTTAAATATTCAGCCCTGCAATAACGCTTTATGTTCAGGAGTTTTGGGTAAAAACACCATGTTCAAGTATGAAGAAGTATATGAGGCTCAACATTATTCTGAACTCCATTTGTTATACCAATTATCGTGCATAAAAGAAAGCTCAAATGATGCAGTTGGCGATTTGTGCATGCCTGACTATAATATTGTTAATATATTTTCTCTATAAAAAGAGACTGTTGTGATCACTCATTTTTAATTCAAATCCTTTTACATTTAATAATAAAAAGTTAGTTTATTGCTGGAAACATCTATCATAAATAAAAGACAAGCACATATAAAGTGTTTAAACGACTACTTATATCTTAGATAATCAATATTTAAATTTATTCTGAATGCAATAATGTTTCATTATATGAAATATTAATATTCACTGCAGAAAACACCTGGATTTATGAGAAGAGAAATCCGTAATAACTCAAAAGAGATTTGTCAATTTGAAACGGATTTTGAAAATGCATACTGAAAGGATAAGATTTGGAAAATAAAATAATCAAGAGGAATGTAAACCAAGAATCTCTTTGCGTATCTAGAAAACGTTAATCCCCAAAATGAAATGGGAAGTCCAAATTGAGGGCTTTTCTTAAATCCTGCTGTTTTCATAATATGTACAGTTATTGAGTTTCTTAAAATTTTTAAAAATGAAATATATAGCACAGCCGTAAAATCTGCTTGTATAAATTTAATATAAATATATGTAAATAAGTTTAATCTCTATGTACAGGCTGTATCTAAAGTCTTGAGCAAAATTTTAAGGGATGATTGTACACATCTTGAAAAGCAGTATTAAATAGGAAACTAAGGGTCCCGAACGTTTACCGAAGGAAACAGCCGCGATTATTGTTTAGGGTCCAACATTTCAAATAATCAAAAACAACGGAAACATTGTTCGATTGTTTTGCGATTTTCACTAAAACTATTCTTTATGTCAGTATTTTCTTGAGTTTCCAAAAATTATTTAATATGAAATATGTAACACAGACGTAAAAATTGCTTTTATAAATTTAATGTAAATATATGAAATAAAATAATATTTATCTCTATATATATCGTGATTAACTTTATTTACGACTATATGATATATATCTGTAAATTCAAAGTGTTCATAAAAGAATGCCCCACATTCACTGATGTAGCATAACAGTTTAATTTAGAATATTCACAAAAATTCATGCATTAAATTGAGGTAACGTAACGTAGTTTTTGATGAAATATACAGTTATTGAGTTTCCTAAGATTATTTAATATGAAATATGTAACACAGACGTAAAAATTTCTTCGATACATTTAATGTAAATATATGTAAATAATTTTAATTTCTATATATAGGGTGATTAACTATAATTACGACTATATGATATATATCTGTAAATTCAATGGGTTAAAAAAGAATGCCCTCCCCACATTCACTGATATAGCATAACAGTTTAATTTACATTATTCACAAAATTTCAACATTAAATTGAAGGTAACGTAACGTAGTTTTTCTAACAAATGTTCACTGTGTGCAGTTTAGTTATACGGCACATATTGAAACTAAAGTCAATCCTTCTAAGATTTTGGCTAAGAAGTCTGGAGTAATAGAAGCATAAACCTTATTAATTCTATGTCTCAACTCAGGCAAATAACTAGGCAGCAGTAAAAAAAAGGTAATCTTTTATAAAACACCAAGGAAAAAATATCATGGTTCTAAGGCTTTTAAATCTTCAGCCCAGAAATAATACTTTATGCTCAGGAGACGCCCTTTTGCGTATGGGGAGTTGCAAGATAGTAAATAATAAAACAGTGATTAACTATATGGCGATGGGTATTTATGGCGATTAACTGTAATTACGACTATATGACATATACGTGTAAAACAAGATGTTCATAAAAAATATCCCACATTACTTCCATATTATTCATACAACAAATTGGACGTAAACTAATTTAGTTTTTCGTACAAATGTTCAATATGTGCTGTTTTAGGTATACGGTACACATCCAACCTCATTTTCAATTCTTCCCACATTTTGGCTAATGTATCCAGAGTAACGGAAGCAAAAACTTTTCCAAGTCTGTGTCTCAACTCTGGCAAATAATTAGGCAGCGGTGGAAGAATGACACGATCTTTCATAAATCCCAAAAGAAAAAATACCATGATTCTAACGGCTTTTTAATCTTTAGCCCAGCAATAAAGCTTTATGCTCAGGAGTCGTCATTTTGTGTATGTGAAACTGCAAGATTGTAAATGACAAAGCAGTACTCGCGCATGCGCTTATGTAAAACTGCTAGATTTACTCTTTATTTGTGATCATGAACCAACGCGATACAATGCTTGCTGATGATACTATTAAAATTTACAACCGGGTTATTATTTCTTAAAAACCTTGTATGCATATGTGTTACATTGTAACGTCATATACACGTTGAGTGTCATTTGTAACGATTGGTTGGTCGTGGTGGAGGTTAAATGCAGACATACTCAGTAATTAAGATAAAACAACAAAGTTTATTAAAATGATGAGGGCTGAAGGGAAGTGGAGCAAGACTTAATTTTACGCAACTGAGAATACTATGAAAAAGCTAAACGCATATTCACAGGCTCCGGAAGAGCTCAATCGTGGCACCTTCTAACACTTCTCACTATCTCTTGGCTGAGCTACTAGATAAAGCTTAATTAGACAGCCCGTGGCTGTGTGTAATTCTTTATTCACAAATAATCAAAATGAAACTACTACGAAGTTTCTTACCCCGGCCAACTCTCAAGTCAACTATCGAAACTCCTTTACACTTCACTGGAGGCTTCGCTGCTACTTTCAATTTTCTAGCACTTCGCTAACTAATAATTCACTTCGCTAACTAACGCCAAATATCCTCACTCGCTGGCTAATGCCAGAGACACCCACCATTCATTCAAACCCAAGCTTTTATATGCTGCAAACTGAGATACTTCATATTAATATATTACTAATAACCGCGAGCTAACTGCAGAATCCGAAAGAGCACACACACTCTAGAAAGTTAAAGTAAAAGAGAGGATAGATGTCGCTTTTACGCTTACACATGTTAAATTATTGACGTCACGATCTCAGAAATACTAGAGTGCCTTTATGCAAAGGTCACTCCCTCACAAACCCCCTCGGATTCTACAGAGAAAAAGGGCTGGGCCAAATGCATGCCCAGAACGTTTTCTTGTTATAAATTTCGAGCCGTAATAAAACAAAGTGATGGGTGAAATTTAGCGCCAAAACATAACTTTTAAAATATTAACTTTAACCCATCACACCCAAAAAAAACTCAGTTTGCCTCAAAAATTCACATATTCAATCCAATCATTCTTCTACCTTAAAAAATAGCCTCCGTAAAACTTCCAAAAACTCGTAGAACTTTCAAAACTAATTACTTCTTCTATCAAAACAGCCCACTCCACCGGGAGTGCTAAAATTTCTCAAAACACTAAACTTCCGAAATTTTCCTCAATATTGCAATACAACTATAATTTTACCAAAAATCTCTCCATAACTTTCCTAGTACTAGAATTCGCACCAAGTCCAAAAAACCCAATGCGCAAAAATTTCCCTCATCTAAATTCCGAACTCATCTAAAATTAAATTTACTTCATACTAAAATAACCCTGCTACTACGTAATACCTACATACACATTGGCCAATGAACTACTTCCCAAAATTCTTCAGAACTTAACTCCACTTTGACAATAATTTGGGCACATACGTACAGCGTCACATCGCTGTGCTTATGCAACAATCAAATATCAAAAAATTACAAAATGACGTCATCATGCTCTTCATCTGTATTAACTAAAAGAAAAATAGCAGAATCAATACATAACACAGGTATACTTCCCTGCAAGAAAATCACATTAACATTCAATTTTAATACAATACAATTTCAAATTCAAACGCAGCTTAAAACCTCGCAACTTGCGGAAACCATTCCCAACTAAAATACAAACGTAACACATAAAACACGAACGGTAAGAAGAAAGTTAATTCATTAAATGTTAGTATAAGAGATAGAAACGCGTGTCAAGGACTTCTTGACCGCAAAACACGTGCGCGCCTGAACCGCGGCGCGTGTACAAAATAACCCAAATTACTATCTGTACTTTCTGAAAATTTAAACATATATTAATATACATTTTATAACACATGAACAATATAACAATATAATAACATTTTTAACAAATAACATAACAATTTAACAATAGATCCAGAATTTTTAAAAGCAGCTAAGACCAAAATCTCAAATATACATAAAACTAACAATTTTGCAAACAAATTTTGAACTCAATTAAGCACTAATCGTGAGTCCGTCAAAAAATTCCAAAAATGGCCAAAAGTAAAAAAAAGTCTCTCTGCTTTCTATTCCTTCACATTGCTACCACATATATGCACTCTAATAGAAATTTAATAAAGAACATTATCACCCAATCATACAGATGATTCGCTGCTGGCCGGCTTCATACTACAGGATGGCTTTCTCCTCTTGTCCCAGAAACCTTGTACGAAGGATCTTTCGTCATCAGAACTGTACGGTGACGCCACAGTTGACTGTCGTGCCTGCAGCCTGGTTCTGAATGGATGCCGTGGGATACTTGTAGGTTCCGCTCGACGACTCTGCTCTGGCCGGTTCGCTGGGGTCACTCCCTGGCGAGATTCACACTGATGATACAGGTAATCTGAGCGTTGTCTCCTCTTTCTAGACGCACCCGAAGTTACTGAAGATCCTAGGCTACGTTTCCTTCCGGATCTATGCTGTTTCTTATTGGGCAAAAATTCCGACTTTAAAGTCCTTTTAAGAGTTTGACGAGTGTCCATACGAAATTTTTTCCGGGGATTAATCACTGAAGATGGTGAACTATTAGATAATTTATGTTTGTAAGGTTGCTGTCTAATAAGTGGAGGAACGGGATAGTTTATAATCTTTTGTCTTTTATGGCACACAGAGTCTCATGTATTTGACACTGTTCTCTTATTTTTATTATCATACTTTGCTCTCGGATTGCTAGGCTTTCGACTTTCAATAACAGTTTTTGGAGCTGTTTGACCAAATTTTCTTCTTGAATATTGATGAAAAGAATTAGATGAAGAAGTGCTGGACTCGGGACACTCATTGGATCGGGAATTTTGCGAAATACCACTCGACACATGAGAACCTTCACTACCATTTTCTCTAAACTTATAAACTCTAACCTGATCCAGATTAACAGTCATTCTTTCACCATTGACATTAAAAACCAAATTATTATTTCGAACTTCCAAAACTTCAAACGGACCAACAAACTTCGGATCAAACTTAGCTACTCTCTTTTGACGACTTGAACTTAACCAATGCTTTTCTACCAACACAAAATCTCCAACTTTCACTTCTAACTCCCTTCTACGCATATTATAATACTGAGCTTGCTTTTCTTGCGCTTTTCCCATCTGAACCTGAGCTTCCTTAACCATCCTCTCAATATCCTGGCACATGTACTGACTTTCCGCATCTGACACCATAACTAGCCTTTGGAATGGAGTAATGACTTTTCTACCCAAAAACAATTCAGCCGGCGTTTTCCCCGTCGACTCGTGAACTGCCGTACGAAGTGCGTACGCAAAATTCTGAAGAAACTGGTCCCAATTTGCATGATGAGAACCAACATACGAAGAAATCATTTGAATTAATGTACGATTTACACGTTCAGCCATATTAGACTGAGGACGATACGGAACAGTAAAAGAATGATCGATCTCCAGCTTCTCACACAGGGCCTTAAATATATCAGAAATAAAACAAGGGCCATGATCGCTCACTACCCTAATTGGTGCACCATATTTAGAAATATAATTCTCAAAAAATGCATCGGCAACTGCAGGTGCAGAAGCCTTCCTGAGGGGGACTAACTCTACCCATTTACTAAAATAATCAACTATAACTAGTACAAATCTATATCTTTTAGGATTAGACAATGGATAAGGACCAATTAAATCTACACCTACACATTCATTAGGAAAATTTACTTTAATAGGAATTAATTTGCCAGCTGGACTTACATTTTTACAATTATAATGTTGGCATGTGCTACAGCTGGAGACATAAGCGCGCACTGCTTCCGCATTTTAGGGAAGTAGCAGGATTCACAAATTCGAGCATAAGTTTTCCTGATTCCTAAGTGACCTGCTAATGGATTATCATGAAATTCTTTCAAGATGGCCTTACAAAGACTAGCCGAAATAAAAACTCTTAATTCTCCACGTGAATTTACAATTTTAGAATAAAAAAGAAGACCATCGATAAGCTTAAAAGATTGGGACCATTTCTCAAACATAGGCACATCTGCGCTCGGGACATCATCAGGATTTTCCAAATAACGATACAAACTACCAAACTCCTCATCTTGTTTCTGTTCCCTTATTAACTGCTCTCGTGACATTAACACCAACGATGACAATGCACAACACTTAACTTCCTCCGTGACCTCTAAACCACCATGCGGGTTTCGTGACAAAGCGTCCGCTACCGCATTCTCCTTGCCAGCCCTATGTTCTATAACCACATTATACTCTGCTAACTTCAAACACCATCTGACCATACGAGACGACAAACCCTTTCCATTAGTTAACTTTGTCAAAGCTGAATGATCCGTAATGACTTTAACCGGTATATTAGTGAAAAAACAACGAAATTTATTCAAAGCCCAAATTACTGCAAGACATTCCTTTCCGTAATCGAATAATTCCTTTCCGCTGCATTTAAAATTCTCGACGCGAACGCTATAGGTCGACCTTTCTGTGCTAACATCTCTCCAACCCCCACTGCACTCGCATCGCAATACACTTCAAACTGAGGCGAATTATCGGGGTAAGCCAAAACAGGAGGGGAAACTACTGCTTCTTTTAATAACTCAAACGACCTCTGAGCCGCTGATGACCATACAAACTTCACCCTCTTCCTTTTTAAATTATACAACGGTTCACATAACTCTGAAAAACGTGGAATGAACTTGGCAAACCAAGCCACCATCCCTAAAAATGTCGCCACTTCCTTACTATTTTGGGGGGACTCATTGACGTAATTGCCTCAATTTTCTCATAATTTTTACGACATAACACTACTGGAGATGCAAAAGGAGACTCAATTGGCATTATAATATCGTCCGCTAGCATTTTTTGAATATGATAATCAATTATACCTTGTTTAACTTTATCATAACGATATGGTTTACTAGCAACAGGTGCTTTTAAACCAGTATCAATCTCATGCCACGCAACATGCGTCAAACCCGGTTTATCAGAAAAAACCTCTCCAAATTCATTTAAAAACTTATTAAATTCCTCCTTCTCGATTTCACTTAACCCCGACTCCTCCAAATTAACTGACACTGAAACATGCTCTTTCTTACTCACATTCTCATCATTATTCACGATTAACGACTTTTTAAAGAAATCCAAACTAATTCCTCTATCCTTCATATAATCCACACCAACTATACAATGCACTGTTAATCCATCTAACACACAAAACTCCGAACATGTCTTAACTGAACGAATTTCAACTTCCAATTCTACTGAACCTTTATTATCACAAGCTACTCCCTGTGCCGACTGAACCACCAGACTTGACCTCTTCAACTTCTTATACGAAAAATATTTCCGATAACAATCAAAAGAAATGAACGACTTATCTGCCCCTGTATCGAAGACACTTTTAACGACAATACCATCCAACACAATTAACACCTCCGGTAACTCAACCGGATTAATAGCAATTTTATTCAACTCACAGAAGGCTTTTCCGATTTAATCTGTGACTGCATACCTTCCGAAATACAGTCACTTACCAGTTTAACTGACCCGACCTCCTCACACCTCTCCTTTGCACTGATCTACCTTCAAAATTCTCATCCGAAGTTAATCTCCTTACTTGCGAAGAAACATTCCTGTCCCGTACTCCCCCTCTCTGATCATAACCACTATTCTGTCTATTTCGATACATATTTCTCTCACCACTTCTAAAATTATTAGCATCACCACCATTCCTATTACCAGTATTCGACATATTACGACCAAATCCATCATTTCTATTACGCAAATCATTATCCGGAAATCGCTGTCCCCCTCTCACAAAATTACGTTCCCTCTCATTTCTCAAACTACTATCCGCGACAGGTCTCTGACGAGGGCTACGCAAATCCCGTTGATCCGAGCTATGCCGAGTCTCATACTTCGATAATATCTGATGCATTTCTGCAAAATTCTTCGGTGTTCTAACTTCAATAAAGTCCTGTATATTCGGATTAAAAAGAGGAAAAACAATGTCCAACAATTCCTCAAATGTGATATCCAAATCTAATTTATTTTTTAGTTCAAGCTTACGTAGATAAAATTTTGACGCCGACTCATAAATATTCTGCTTATTACAATAGAATTCTTTTCTCAAAATACTTTTATCTTTAATGGGAGGAAATGCCTTCTTTAACTCAATCACTGTTTGTTCAAATCTTTTCACTTCATCAGTAATCAAAAACTTTCCTATATTTTCCAACCACAAAAGTGCTTCGCCCTTCAATGAGCATTTAAGCACTACGTATCTACTTTTCTCAGGTATATTATTGAACAAAATATAATCATCTAATTTAACTAAAAATTCACTAATATCACCCTCACCGGTGAAATACACACGTGGCACAATCTCACAATGTCCGATGTTTCGTTGGGCACCATTTGTAACGTTATATACACGTTGAGTGTCATTTGTAACGATTGGTTGGTCGTGGTGGAGGTTAAATGCAGACATACTCAGTAATTAAGATAAAACAACAAAGTTTATTAAAATGATGAGGGCTGAAGGGAAGTGGAGCAAGTCTTAATTTTATACAACTGAGAATACTATGAAAAAGCTAAACGCATACTCACAGGCTCCGGAAGAGCTCAATCGTGGCACCTTCTAATACTTCTCACTATCTCTTGGCGTAGCTACTACATAAAGCTGAATTAGACAGTCCGTGGCTGTGTGTAATTCTTTATTCACAAATAATCAAAATGAAACTACTACGAAGTTTCTTACCCCGGCCAACTCTCAAGTCAACTATCGAAACTCCTTTACACTTCACTGGAGGCTTCGCTGCTACTTTCAATTTTCCAGCACTTCGCTAACTAATAATTCACTTCGCTAACTAACGCCAAATATCCTCACTCGCTGGCTAATGCCAGAGACACCCACCATTCACTCAAACCCAAGCTTTTATATGCTGCAAACTGAGATACTTCACATTAACATATTACTAATAACCGCGAGCTAACTGCAGAATCCGAAAGAGCACACACACTCTTGAAAGTTAAAGTAAAAGAGAGGATAGATGTCGCTTTTACGCTTACACATGTTAAATTATTGACGTCACGATCTCAGAAACACTAGAGTGCCTTTATGCAAAGGTCACTCCCTCACAACATATATACACATATGATAAATAACTGTATATGTGTATATATATATATATATATATATATATATATATATAAGAACATTGTGCACCAGATGCTATACAGGTTTTCGTAGCACACAAATAACATATAATTCAAATCAATAAATTGAAATTACGAAATATATTTTGGAAAAACATATTTTTATGATAGTTAATTTTATAGTTTTAGTTTAACATTTTATTAGTCTTTTCAAAAAGAATAGTTTTAAATGGTCATTTATTGACTTGATATACATATCTACAGACACACACACGCACTCGCATGTATATATACTTATATATATTTTAACCAAAATATGAAGACTATGCATTTTTTTATTATATGAAAAGATTAATAAAATATTTGTATATTCATAATTAAAATAAAAAGCTATAAAAATCTTTTCATATTTTTAAAAAAGTATGTCTTTATTCAATTAATATTAATTGAATTGGTAAAAAAGTGGCATAAATAGTTCAAAAATCTAATTATACTATTTTAAAGTAAACAAATGACAAAGTATTTTCTTATTCGAGCCCATTATACAAGTATTCATAATTTAAGTAAAATCCAGTGATTTTTTTCCTGCTAAATATGATAATTTTCATTTCATTTTTATCTAATATTAAAATTTGAAAGTGAAAATAGTTGAATTATTCAAGGAGACAGATCTATAATATCTATACTAAGATTTCGCCATATGAAACGGATTTCGGAAATACATTTTGAAATGATAAATCTCGGAAAGTAAATTATTAAAGAGGGATATATGAAGCAAGAATCTTTCAAATTTCCTCGAAAATGTTAATCCTGGAATGAAATGTAAAGTCTTAACACAGAGATTTTCTTGAAACTTTCTATATAAGATAAAAGGTGAAGCTATTCAATGTCTAAACATTTATTAAGTCTGAATATACTTAATGATTTCAAAAACTATTTTATATATTAAACGCAAACTATTATGATCAATTTTATTTCTTAGTTCTAATATTATATTCATGTATTCTGGATTTATATTTACACTCTATGCATAAAATATTAGCAAAATGAATTTATTTCCTAGATATTATAATTTATTCCTAAATTTCAATCTGATATGCACTGATGAGCCGAATTTTTTGTATGTTGTTTTATTTCCTGGAATTCTTTCTTTATTATGTTTCAGATCTGTTCCTCCTAAAATATAGAATATTTGAAGATAAAATTTATACAAATTATTGATTTGCGAATATCAAAATTGGTATTAAAATTTTAAAATTTGAGTTAATTTTCAAAATTTATTTTTTTATTCAAATTTAAAACAGGGAATTTTGATTTTAAAAAAATTGTAATCATTTCAACAAAATTATTCTGTTTTTGTTGAAAAGGGAGAAAATGTAAAACGAAAGGGCTTATACTATTTTTCGTCATTGTCAAAATGATATTGAAATCATTTTTCTTTCAATCGAATATGCGACAATATTGTGGCAAATGTTTTTTTTTTCAGAAAAATTTAAAAGAAAAATTCATATTTCGACTGTCAGGAATCTGTGTTTTTGTTAAACCAAAAATCGTCAATCATTTTTAAATTCCAAAAATGTAAAAAATAAATTTTCTTTTCAATTTTGAAGAGAAAATTCATCAATAATGTGTAAATGGCAACATTTAGAGTTTTCACTTTCACTCATTTACAGCAATAAGAAAATTAAATTAATCTTGTCTCTAATAGAGAAATTCTATTAAAATATAAAACATATTAATATTTCAGTGGTATTACTCTTTTTAAATTTTACATATAAAAATTTTAAGAGTTATTATAAGGTCTTTGAAAACAGAGCACATAGGAATGAATATGTGAAATAATAATTATCAAACTGAAAAAAATAGAAAAAAAATTATCTTGTTTTTCTTTTCAGTTTTACACAGAATATGATATGAATACTAAAAAAAATACATAATTTACTTTTTCCTGCTTTTTCATTTGCACTAAGAAAAGTAAATATTGGCGCTTTTAAAGAAATGTCATTTAAGTTTAAAATAACTTACTGTTTCAGTAAGCTTATTTTTCATATTGCAATTTTAGAAATTTTAAACTAATTATGAGACTTTTGGAACAATCCGGATAAGTCATCATAGACGTCTTAGTAGACATAAAAGAAAAATTAATGTCAGCTGAATTCTATTAAAAAAATACACGTGAAAATTAAAAACCATAACCAAACTTCAAATTCATAATTAAACGATCACGTATTAAAAGACGGAAATAAAAAGAAAATACGTCTTAAAACTAAAATTTACACGTAAATATAAAACAGTAAAAGAAAAATTAAAAATTAAATATTTACGCACTAAACTCATTTAATGATGACAAATACTTCTGTGTAAATTGCCAAAATATTTAATATCGTCATGTGTGACATGTCGAAAATAATTAAATGATTATGTGTCGAAATCTTTTAATAATGAAAATCAACTCATAGTAAAAAGCTGAAATATTATCTCTCCGTTAAAATAAATTGAATAATATATTTACACGTGAACATTAAAAAAAATGATAATTAAAGTGCTACACGTAAAACGAGCGCACTGTAAATGAAAATCGTGTAGTATATAATTTTTTTTTACTGCAACACGTGCGATATCTGGTACATAACTAAAACTATTATTATTATAGGTTTTTTTTTTTTTTACATTTATGATTTTGTTAGATAATAAGTCATCAGATTATAAAAATTTTCTAACGAAAGAAAACTAAAGAAATACAAAAGTAAGACAAAAAGTGCATCTAAACGCATGAAAAAATATCCGAAAAGAAATATCAGCCAATCACTCTTTTTTCTTTCAGCCCCCCCCCCCTTCCCGAGTAACATTTTGTTGCTGTTCACTGCCTTATGTTCATCTGTTTTCCTTCAAGTTGAAAAATGGAGATAAATATCCTGCCTCAAGATCGAAGACTTTGCAAGATTACATATATCTTTTTTATATAAACAAAAACATTTTTGGAATATATTTCTGTGTTTATATCTGGAGATGCACGAATAGAAAAGAAAGTAGAATTTTAATCTATTTCCTAGAATTTTTTCAGCAATAAATTTTCTTTTATAATTCCATTTTGTTGATTTTGAAGTTAATAGGCAATTTAGTTCAAAATAGTTAAGCATTTTTTTTTAATATTTTTTATTCAAGATATAACTTAGTACATAAATAAGAAAAGTTTATAGAATAAGAAAAAACAGATCCGATTTTTTCTTTTAAAACTTGGTTTTCGTTTGAATTGTTTTTAAATTAATTCTACAGTTACTGCATATAAGATATACAAGTTTATAATTTTGTTTTTGAAATCATTTAATTTAGACCAATGTTTTTTTTTTTTTTTTTTTTTTTTTTTTTTTTTTTTTTTTTTTTTGCATATTTAAGAAATCAATTTTTGTTCATAAGCTATATTTATTTTAAAGGTATCCTTCCACTTTTCGAATACATATAGACAAAAAGGTGAATAAATACCCGCTACCACTTATATTTTCCCTCGAGATCCTACAATTGTCAAAATTAGTAAAAGGAAAAAGGACAACATGAATCTTGACACGTTTTACCCTTGTTTAGTGAGAAAAATTAATTTAAAAAATTCTTCTTATTTATAAAATACAAAATTCAAAAAGTCTGCAAATTTTGAGTTTTGAACATGGAGTCTAAGTACCGTTTAGCTGAGTTTTTTTTTCCAAAAGAAACTCACAAGTACTGCTGATTTCAATATTTTAGCAATGAAAACATTATGTAAGTAAACTTTATTGATTAATAATATTTCTTATGCACAGAGAAAAA
Source organism: Maratus speculifer (assembly GCA_964019185.1). Taxonomy (NCBI): domain Eukaryota; kingdom Metazoa; phylum Arthropoda; class Arachnida; order Araneae; family Salticidae; genus Maratus; species Maratus speculifer. The sequence goes on from OZ025292.1 coordinate 169,111,454, forward strand.
TACGTAATTTTTCATTAACAAGTGTTTTTGTCAAACTCGTTAAAATCTTGACTACCACTTCTAACACCATTCCTTTCATTATATTTTTAGTTTGATTTTTAACAATTATTTTTTTTACTGTTATGATTTTGTCAGATAATAGCTATCGAAATTATTCAAATTTTCTGACCACATTCTTAGAGAAAACTAAAAAAATGTGCAAAGTTAAACAAAAAAGCATCTAAACGCATGAGAAAAATATCCGAAAAGAAATATCGGCCAATATTTTTTTTCAGTCCTGCCGAAGTTACATTTTGCTGCTGTTGGCTGCGTTATGTTCATCTGTTTTCCTTCGAGTTGAAAAATGGAGATAAATATTCTGCCTCAAGGTCCAGAGTTTCCAAGATTACATACTTCTTTTTTATGCAAATAAAACACATTTTTGGAAGATATTTCTGTGTTTATATCTAGAGATGCACGAATAGAGAAAGAAATAGAATTTCAATCTTTTTCCTAGAATCTTTTCAGCAATATATTTTTTTATAATTCAATTTTGTTGATTTTGAAGTTTTTGTAAAACTAATATGCAATTTATTTGAAAATTGTTAAGCATTTTTTATATTTTTTATTCAAGATATAATTTAATACTTAAATAATAAAAATTTATAGAGCAACAAAAACAAGAACCGATTTTTTTTCATTCGTGGATTTCATTTCAGTTGCTGAAAAATAAACCTTTCAGTTATATATGATGTATAAGTTTATAATTTTACTTTTTTAAATCATTTAATTTCAACCAATATATCTTATATATATATATATTGCACATTTAAGAAATTAATTCTTATCCAAAAGCTGTATTTAAAATTTATTTTAAATCCATCCCTCCACTTCCAGAATAAATATAGAGGAAAAAGTTGATAAATACCAATTACCACTTATATTTTCCCTCTAGATACTATAATTTTCAAAATTAGTAAAAGGAAAAGTGATAACATAGTCTTTTTATATGGTTTACACCTGTTTAGTGAAAAACAAATAGTTTGAAAAGTGCTTCGTAATTATAAAATACAAAATTAAAAAAGTCTTCAAAATTGGAATTTTGAAAATGAAGTCTAAATACCGTTTACCGGAGTTTTTTTCCAAAAGAATCACACAAATACGGCTGATTTCAATATTTTAACAATAAAAATATTATGTAAATAAACATTATTGATTAATAATATTTCTTATGCACAAAGAGAATAACGTAATTTTTCATTAACAAGTATTTTTGTCAAACTTGTTAAAATCTTGACTACTACTTCTAACACTATTCCTTTCATTATATTCTTAGTTTGATTTTTAACATTTTTTTTTTTTTTTTTTACTGTTATGATTTTTTAGATAATAACTATCCAGATCATTAAAATTTTCTAACCACATTCTTTGAGAAAACTAAAGATATGTATAAAGTAAGACAAAAAATGCATTTAAACGCATAAAAAAAAATACCTGAAAAGAAATATCAGCCAATCACTTTTTTTTCAGTCTCCCCGAGTTATATTTTGCTGCTGTTAGCTGCCTTATGTTCAACTGTTTTCCTTGGAGTTGAAAAATGGAGATAAATATTCTGCCTCAAGGTCCATACTTTTCAAGATTACATACTTCTTTTTTATGTAAACAAAAAACATTTTTGGAATATATTTCTGTGTTTATATCTAGAGATGCACGGATAGAGAAAAAGTAGAATTTTAATCTATTTCCTAGAAATTTTTCAGCAATAACATTTTTTTATAATTTCATTTTTTTTAAAGTTTTTTTTTAAACTAATATGCAATTTATTTCAAAATTGTTAAGGATTTCTTACATTTTTTTTATTCAAGATATAACTTAATGCATAAATAATAAAAAATTATAGACCAACAAATAAAGAACAGATTTCTTTTCCATTCGTGGTTTTCATTTATGCTGTTTATAGATAAATTTTACAGTTATTGTACATATATAGTACATGTATTTTTATTTTTTTAATCATTTAATTTCGAACAATATTTTTTTAATATTTAACGAATCATTATTTATCAATAATCTGTATTTAAATTTTCTTTGAATGATATCCCTCAACCTCACGAATATATATCATAGCAAAAGCGGTAGCGTTTGGTATGATATGTTTAAGGAATGGAAAATGCAAACGTCTTTTTGAAATTTCTGGCGAACCAGTTGACGTACAGTGCATTATATATCACTACTAATACTGCGAGATAAATTTATTGTATACTTTGAATTCTGTTAATAATGCACTGTAAAACATTTGGTGTAACGTTACTTCATAAAACTGGTGGCAGCATTGCTGCCTCCAGTCTTATGGTGATTTGTAACCGATATAAATGGAGCAACAATATTCAATTCTTGTATAAGTGTTCGTCTTATTATGAGTAAGGTTACACCATTCCTGTGTAAGATTACACCACAATTACCTGTAAGCTTACACAGAAGCTGTGTGTAAGGTTACACATGTTTAGGAATAAGCTTTCACAACATTTGCAGATAATCTTACACAGTAATAGCGTTACACCAATTTCACAGTAATTGGTGCAATTGTGTTATACTCTACACCATAATATTATGAAATATAACACATATTCCTGTGTAAGGTTACACTACGTGTGTCTGTAATCTTACACATTAACTATGTGTAATATTATACCATAATATTGTGAAACGTAACACAAATTACTGTGTGAGGTTACACAACAATTATCTGTAAGCTTTCATAGTAATTGCGTGTAAGGTTACACATCTGTAGGAGTAAGCTTTCACCACATTTGTCTGTAATTTTACACAGTAATTGCTTGTAAGCTTACACTATAATGTGAAAAATAACACAAATTCCTGAGTAAGGTTACACTAAATATGTCTGTAATCTTACACAGTAATTTTGCGTCAGGTTTCGCCACAATATTGTGAAACATAACATAATTCCTGCATAAAGTCACAGTACAATTGTCTGTAAGCTTCCACAATAATAGTTTGTAAGTTTACACATCTGTAGAAGTAAGCTTTCCCCACATATTTCTGTAATGACACACAGCCATTGCGTGTAAGTTTATACATTAGTAAGAGTAAGTTTTCCCCACACTTTCCTAGAAAGTTATCCATTTTTATGTGTAAGTATTAATTACATTTGACTGTGCAGTTTCACATCATGTAAGCAAGGTTACATAGTATATTTTAGTAAGGTAACACTAATTACATGCAACTTTTCACAGCATTCGACATAATATTTCACTATGTATTTTTGTATAGTTACGCAACATGTGTGTATTTATACAGTATTTGTATGTTTGACTAAACTGTAGATTTATTTATTTAGCTATAGAAAAATATTACCCTAAACATAATCAATTTTTTCATTATATCTGAAAAATGTGGACAATTTATAATTTTCCTTAGACTGAAAATTACTTGTTAAAATGTCCATATCTCATCAAATATTCTTGTTTTAATTAAAATATGCAGTTTTAAGGGTATATTTAAAGTCTTTTGAAATTTGGTATAAGTTTGGTTGTTTGTATTTTGCACAAAAATGATAACATGTTTCTGAATTTGCATGCCATGCTTACAAAAATACCAATCAGGACCCACATAGTCATTTGTTTCAGTGATAGACCAACCCATTACATTTTCCATTACATCGGTGAGCAGGTGTACTTTATATTTCCATTTATTATACTCTATTTGTTGTCGCGATTAAAACTTCATTGAAAAAAAACTAACTATCATATTGTATATTCCACAATTTCAAGGATGTTCCTTTTAATTCCTCAATAGAGTTTTAATAAATATAGATATTTGACAAATTGTGTAATATCGAATGCAATTAAATATTAGAACTCGATTGTACATTTTCAAAAATGTCTGAAGATCAATGTACAATAAAAATATTAATTTTATAGCCTATCATATTGTATACTAATGTTCTTTTTATAATACAAATTCCTTGGGTGATAGTTTTTTTTTTAGTCTTGGAATCTTGCAATTTCTATAAAATGGAGATATAAGGGATCACTTTTCCTACTTAAAAATTTTCTATTTATGTGGTAAAAATCTATCCAATTTGTCCTGTACTAAAAGAATTTTAACACAGTTATTCTAATTGGTTAATAGCTATATTAACTGTAATCTTCTAATTTTGTTTTCGAATTTGAAAAATGTTTGAGACAAAATTCAATCTTTGATTTTTTTACCTGAAACTGTCAATTACTTCTGGATCAATCTGAAAAAGCTAATTCACCCAGTTAACTTTATTGATTACAGCATTTGGTCAACTCAACAGAATGAACTGCAGGTAATATAAAAATGGTGGATAAGAAATGGCACTAAAATAATTTTAATACAATCATTTTAATGGTGAATGAATGATTTTAATTGTAATTTCCCCCCTTGGCTGAAAATATCTGGGCAACAAAGAAAATTGCAATTACTGCTAACCTGTATTTTTGCTACCCATGGTTTAATAAAAAGTACATTTCTAAACTTTTAATAGTTGGTTCAAGTACTTTCCTTAATGTGTGCTTAAATAGTAGGTATTTAGTACCTGCTGTTTGGTGTTAAAAATAAGACAATTCTCATTTGTTTTTTATTTACTTTGGGATACCTTTATTATCACATTCAATGAATTCTCTCTTATCTCTTCAGTGGGTCTTCAGCAGTCTTACTGAGCAGATACTCTATTAAAATGTTCCCCTATTAAAATTCTGGGTGCAACACAATCTGTTAAAAATATTCCATTGAAAATAATACTGTAATTTCATTTTTTAACAAACACATTAAAATAAGGAATGCAATGAAAATCAATTTAAGACAAATATTGAATATTTGAACAATACTGATACTAAATATCAATTAAAATTAATCATAGGGAATTATTTTGCAAATTTATGTTTATTCAAGTAACAAAAACTTAATTAGATTGCCTTTAGTTTTAAATATTTCTGTAACTGTGAAAAAGGTTTAATGAACAAAAAGTTACTTTGAAGAATCTATTAAAATTTAAAAGTATATTTTGTTTAAAAAAATAATATTTAGCAAATTTTTATAAAATAATTTTTAAAACTTAAAGACTTATATCTGAAATTTTTCATTGCTTCTAAATAATTAATACGTTTTAATCTTTATGTGATTTTCTTTATTATTATGGTTGATACACGTTTTTTAGTTAATGCTTTAATTTAATAGTCAGATATTAAGAAGGAATAGAATATTTGGCTTTCTATCCTCTTACTATTAATTAAATATTCGGTACACCTCTAAATTGAAATTGCAGTAAGTTTTCACATTTCACTCAAATTTCTTTAAGTTAGTTTAGAGTACCTCTGGTACTTTCCATTCATGGTAGTAATTCAAGGTAGTAATTTCCATTCATGGAAATCCTGAAATATCAGCATAAGGTACCCACATAAAATCTTGTTTTTACTACAGCTTAGTTATGAATATCAAATCTGTTTATTTTTAGAGTACAGAACACGTATTAATATTTCATTTTTAATATAAAAAAAAAACAAGTAAACATCTACATTTATGAAAGCAGCATGCACAATTGGTTTCAAATTCAAATATATTTTCACACCACATACAGGAAATTAACATAAATTTCTATTCCATTGTTTTTTATTTTAAAAAAATACTTCCAAATTCTTACTATAGAACTGAGTAATGGTACAGTGACGTCATATGTAGGCAAAACTATGAGGTGGTTATTTGAGAGGATCAAGGAGCATAAAGCCGATTTAAAATTTAATAGACCGTCAACAGCTCTGTCCAGGTTATCGATGAAGGGGACTTTAAGAAATGTTTGTTTTGATAAAGTAAAGATTATTTCTTATTGTTCAAATCCGCAAAAAGCACTCATAAGGGAATCTATAGAAATTGATTTCAGGAAGAAAGAAGTCTGCAATGACAATATGTCCTTTCAAATACATAATATCTGGTTTAATATTTTAAAAGAAATACTTTTGTAAGTTCCCTCCATGTTTTTGTCATTGTTGTATTGTCTACTGAGTGATGGCAACTGGTTCATGGTTTTTTTTTTTTTTTTTTTTTTTTTTTTTTTGAAGCTTGGACTTTAATGTTTATTTAGAATAATTTTTGTCAATTTATAGTATGCCAATCTGTTTTTAATGTAAATTATTTCTCCTTTAAAAATATACCTCTGAAGATGACTCATTAGATTGAGTTCGAAACGTTAGGAATTTTTAATCTTTAATAAATTGTTTTTTACGCTGATTAGTAATAAATGTTTGCTTTTAACTTATAATGTTTACAACGTAAGTCCAAGATTTCATTTGAAGATTTCATTTACTTCCAAATTGTTTAAGAAAACATCTACGTTTATGAAAACCAGCTACCAACATTGTTTATTTAAAATTTAAAGAAATTTACACCCCACACACACACAAAAAAAATAATTCTGAACAAATGTGTACAGTCTCGCTCTCACCATGAATTTAAAACAGGGGGGAGGGGCAGACATATAACATAAATCTATCATTATTAAAACTCTACTAGAAAAATAAAAGTTCAATAACATGACCAAAAAATTGATACACTGAAGTGCAACAAATTATGGGGTAGCAAAACGCAATAGCTTTTTTACTTCTTCTACATTCGGTTATAAAGTATGCATGCACGTTTATTAGATATGATAAGATATGTTGATTGTAACTTCACCGTCAGGAGACAGTTTCTGGGAATTTCTATAAATTTTTGTAGAAAATCCTGGAAGTTGACGGCTGCTTGAAATTACAATTCATGCTTGCCATCTCCAGAAGATTATCTTAACCTAGAGTATTTGCTCCCAAAAGCGATAGCAATTTTCTTTCTTTGCACAGAATTTGGGTTGTCCGTGTACAATAGTTCGCTCTCATTGGATCATTCAATTTCTCCATTTATCTTTTTTTTTTTTTTTTTTTTTTTTTTTTTACTCATTGGAAAAATTTTTATAGCAGAGGATGAAAGGCGATGGTCACGGCAATCTTCGCAAATTTGGGACACCTAGTTTAAATGAAACATCATAATTAGTTTATTGCATCTTCATAAAATGTTTAGTTTTGATATACTTTAAATTAATTTTATTTTGATGAAATAATAAATTTCAAAAGTTATAATGCACCAAAATAGCAATGTGATTGACTTGAGCTAATTTAAACATTATATTATATACAAGAATATTTAAGGGGGGGGGTTTAAAATTTAGGACAAATCTACATCGAACACAATTTTCAAACACAATCATCGCCTCAATACTACATCATACACTAGATACTACATGAAATACAATCTGGACAAATACAATTATCAACTGTTAGCTTTCTTAGAAACAAAATTGAAAAGGCAAATTTTAAAATTAAAAACATGACTTTTCTTTTTTAATCGTAATTTTGTCTGATATAAACGTTTATCTCAGCAAAATTACTAGTGAAAGGTGTCATTTAGTACCTTTTTAAAGTTTTGATTTATGTTTATTTTTCTTGTTCTTTAAGCATTAACAATAACAATAATCATAAAAGAACTTTTAAATGCATTAAAGTGAATGTTTACCTTTTCAGAAATTTTATTCCTTTTTAACAATATGGTTCAAATGATAAACTCAATGCATTTTGATGTCCTACTAAAAGTACATTCTGAAAAACTGCATATTAAAAATGAAATTATTGAAAAGTTTTAATTTTTTAAGATTTCTACTATTTTAAATATTTATATTTTTTTACCTTTTTAAACATTTTTTAAATGTGTACTATACAAGATTGCAAATGGATTTTTAGATAAATCTACTATTGCATTTAATACTTTTTTCGCTGAAACATACATAATGAAAAATAGAATTTTACATCTACATATACTTTTTTTTTAAATAAAGAAAATTTGAATGTTAATTCCATGTATATATTTATCAAGTATATAATAAAGAAAATGTACAAAAACGGTCAAATCTCTATTTCAAATAGAAAAAAAGCCTTGTCATTTTTAAAAAATGAAAGTAATAAAATATAAACGTTCAGAAAAAGTCATTTAGCACGGGAGTACACGCGCCGGGTCTTTTTGACCCGGAGTGCGTATGATTTGTGCAATTGTAACCACTTATTTTTTAAAAGTAATCTTAAGCTTATTTTATCGCAAAATTTGTAAGGATTGTCTCTGCCTAAATAAAATGACGGTTATAACTTGATTTTATTGGTGACAAAGTTAAAATCATTTCTACCCTGGGTAAGCACGTGTTCTCCCTGGTTAAAGTTTCAATTTGTGTGGGTAATTGTGTTGGGTGTATTTACAATATCTCGAGATATAATTTCTTTTTGAGTAAAAATGTAACATCAAAATATTCACAATTAAATAGATTTTCATATATATATATATATATATATATATATACATATATATATATATATATATATATATATATATATATATATATATATATATTTATAGAAAAAATAGATTTTTTGACCAATTTTGAAGTACGCTATTTCTTTAAAATGATTTGTATTTGTTTTTCAATCTAGAAAATACAAATGAAAAACAATAAATCAATACCCGTTTTAAATAATCTTAAAGCTATACTTTACGGTACTGGTATACATATGGGTAATTCTCAAAATAGGGGACAATTTATGTCTTTCGGCATACAAAAAAATTTGAGAGGTTTTCTGTCATGTTTTTATATTTAGATATGTTTGTCTTAATAATATTCATTATATTCACTCAAGAATTACTCTTTTTTTAGTTAAAAACACCTTAAAATAACAGAATAAATGTTCAAAATGTCATTAGCATGGATGTTCACAGCAGCTGTGCCTTGTATATACTAGCTCTTTCAAGAGTTATCATGTTTATAAAATAAAACAAATGTTATTCTTTCTTTAAATTAATCAAGGATAGGATTTATCCAATAAATTTCTTTTAAAAAATAAAATTATAGTATATAAAAAAAGAATTAAAGTTTGTCCTCCATATTCTATTTTCCAAACAAGGTCATACTATAACAGCTGGTTATTAATCAAAATTTCATTTTCACATGTGACAATAGTTTGAAAATATAAAGTTTCTCCATGGCAACAAGTAGCCATTTTATCCCAGTCTGAAAATAGAAGCATGTATTGTATTTTAGGAATAGAAGTTGAATATTAGGGGCGTACATCAATTGTATGTCATTAGAATGGATAATAATTTTCATGTTTATTTTATAATTAAAATTTTTATTTTACTTATTTGCATAGGACTTTTGTGTTTTAAAAAGCCCCAGAAAGGGTTTTGCATTGTGATTATATTATGGCTCATAATCTTATTTAAATTAAAATTTGTCATTAGCATGGACAAATATCAGTGTCATTAGCATGGTTTTTCTGTCCATGCTAAAGACTCCTATGTGCATAAATGTAACCATTGCTTATATTGTATCTTTTATAAGGTTTAATTTTACATATAAATTTAGGTATTACATTTATTATCCCTAAAATATGCATTAAATCTGTCAGAAAATCACTAAGACAGCTTCTTACATTGTTAGCGTCAGAATGTTGCTCATGTAAACAAAGTTTGCTCTTTGGTAATGTTTTCATTCTCCATATATGTATATATGTAAAAATTGATACCATTTGCTGAAAAGGAAGGCTAATAAATATAGAAAAAAATATTTAAACAGGAAGAAAATAAAAATTTCTTAATATATTTATTCCATGCAATTTGTTTTGTCATTAGCATGGCTCAAAAAACACTATTTTTTTTAAAGTTAATTTTTAAATATTTAGCTCTGCTGACTACATATAAAGTATACCTAATACTATATTAACAACATCTATTTTTTTCAGAAATTTTGCTAACAATAATTTTTTTTAAGATTTCACTTTTGAAATTGTCCGCTATTTTGAGAATCACCCATATATACTAATAAAATAAAAAATCTCTGTGAATATTTGCGGTGGCTAGCAAAATCTACCCCACGTAGAAGTCTGACAATTTAGGTAAAGATTTTCCCAGACAGATCCTGATGCACCTGAGACTCAGACTTTTAATATTTTAAAGGTCAAGATCTCTGGGTCCCTTAACACTTTTTATGCACTAAATTGTTAAGAACGCGACCCCTTTTTATCTAATCTTTTTCATTTTGAGGGACTTTTCTCCATTTAGTTATTTTTGCTATTTTATTTTTCAGTATTGACGCTGGATCCTTGGGGCCCGTTTCACGGCCCCAGGAAGTTTTTGCGATAATAAATTGATTCCATTCAATCCGATCTTCATTTTTGGAATTCTTGTTCAATTTAGATATTTTGAAGATTTTACATTCCACAATGCACTGGGGCCCCCTAGGGAATAAAAGACTTCAAAACTGGGGTCTTTGAACTTTTTGTACGCCAAACATTTTTCACCCCCTTAATTTCTCACCATCCCAGAGCAAAATTTTAAAGATGAGTCTTTTACTCTTTTTCCAGGGTAAACACCATCACATTCGTACTCGGGCTCTAGGGCTTTTTTTAAACATTGACCCACACAATTTATGCATTTCTTTAAAATATTAATTTAACGAATAATTCATATCCTATGCTTAATTTTTACTACTGTAAATATATTGCGCTAAGTACTCTGACATTTTAACATGTTTTCCTGTTAAGGCCCTGTTTTTAACTGTCAGTTGGTCTCTTTAGGGCATCTATTACACATCCTTTAAAAATGGTCCAATCCACTAGCATTTTTTTTCAACAACTTCTTAAGTCCTTCATCAACTACATGAGCAACAAAAAACTCAGACTTTGAACTACTACGAATTTTGAATATTAATCGCGTTCTTGGGCCCTTGGTGCAACTTTTTAAAAATAATTCGATTTTTTTAGTTTTGGCATCCTTCCATTACTTTAATAACTACAAAAAATGATATCCAACTACATGCGAAAGAAATTCTTAGCTTCTTTGACCATGGCACAGAGACCCTTGATGATTTTGTAAAATAAATTGTTATTAAATTGCCCCCTCTTAATTTTTCTTTTTTGAATCCTTTTTCCTTTAGTTTTTTCCACTTTCTTATATTCCATTAAAGACCCTGGGGCTCTCAGTGTCCCATATGGCCCTTGAATATTTTTGTTCGCCATGCATCTTCCACCCCCTGCTTTTCCCACCTTCTCAGTGCATAACTTTAAAGTTAAGTTTTGGACTCTTCTTCCACAACTTACGTGATATTTTTATTGGGGTCCTAGGGCTTTTTTTAAAGCATTTTTTCACTTTTTTATGAATTTCTTTAAAGTATTATTCTAACGAATAATTCATAACCTAAGCTTATTTTTGATTAATTGTAAATTTGAAGTGTTAAGTACAAAGGAATTTTAACATTTTTGATGTTAGGATCCTGTTTTTAACTTACAGTTCTTCCTTTTTGGGTCCTTTATTATAGTTTCCTTAAAAAAGGTCCTATTTGCTAACTTTTTTTCCCACCAAGTTCTTAGGTTCTCCAGCTACTAGAAAAACGACAATATATATATATATATATCTTCGACGCATTTTGATTTATAATCAACTTCTTGGGGCCTTTGGTTCAGCATTTTAAAAAAATGATTCAAATTGAATTCAATTTTCTTTTACATTGTTCTAACATCTACCGATTATTTTAAAAACAACTAAAAATATTTTTATACTCAATTACATACCAGATTAGTTACTAGCACGTTGGAGATATTTGGCAAGAACGAAAGCTTATACATAATTTCGAATAAATTTGTTTGTAATTTATGGTGTCAATTTCTCTTTTAAGAATTTTACGAATGGAAGTAACTTGCCCCTTTAAAGTTAGTTAGTCAACTACCTCCCCAACACACTTGCTCTCTCTCTCGTTCTCACACACACATTTTGATAACTGTAATTTCCTGACATTTAGTATTTAAAACAATATCTAAAATAATTAAACTATTGATATTATGATAATCACAGTAATAAATTTAAATTGTAAATAATTCTGAAATATTTTATTAATTTTTGTATCCTAATTGTGAAATTTATTGAAAGATAGCTATTTTGCTTCATTAGACAACTTTCATTTAATTTTGGAACTAATTACAGTCATAAAAACAATTAGGTGAGATTAGGTATGGTTGACTCACTTTTAACTAAATAATTTTTAACTTTTAAATATTGAACCTTGAACAAAGTTTTATGTATTATTTTATTAGTTATACAATCAGTTATCAAAATAAATCTGCGACATAAGTGCAATAAATTTGAAGAAAGATAGATTTTAATCATGAAAAGGTAATTTGTCAAGTCTCCTCACTCATGAGAGGCATGACTCTCTGTATTTTATGCAGACATATTGGCAAAAGAAGTAAACAAATATACAAATAAAATCAATTTTAGAAATGCAGAATACCTTTATTGTAAAAGGTTTAAACAAATAAAGTAATTTTAAAAAATACATTTTGAAATAATTTTAAACGCAGAATACCTATATGCTGTAAGGTTTAAAGAAATAAAATAAGTTTAAAAAATACAGAATATCTTTAAGCTACAAGATTTGAACAAATAAAATAAGTTTGAAACCCCCCAAAAATTTTAAAAACTAAGAATACCTTTAAGCCACAAAGTTTAAAAAAATAAATTAAGTTTGAAAAAACAGAATACTTTTAAGTTACATTTTTAAAACAAATAAAATAATTTTAAGAAACTCAAAATATCTTTACGAAGTTTTTATCTTTGCAAAGCTACAAATATTGTAAGTCTCAAAATGCCTTCAATTTTTAAATGATGTTACAAGTCTTACAGACCGTTGCATTTTTTTAATTTTTATAGTTTAACTTGAAACTTTCTGTTTAATTATAGACACTACCGAAATTTTGTTTCGTTTGGAACTTTATACTTTCAGCAGTGCCATTTGAATAGGTGCATTTTAATTATAACAACTCTTTACAAAAAGTTAAGTACAAAAACAATATCCTACAAGTTAATCTCATCTTTTATTCATCTTTCGATGGAGCGGTGTGGCAGACCGCTTTACGGTAGTTAAGTGCCGATTTCTGTCACATCAGTTAAAGATTAAATAACATTTTTTTGTATCGCTCCTTTATCTTTGCAGAATAAATTTACGTTCTTTTACAAATATGAACATTAACGTTTTATTATATACCAAGTATAATAAATAAATTTCAAAAACATTTAATTGCGAGAGCTTTCACTAAAGTCAGCCCTCCAACATATTGATAAGTCAAACATTCCCCGCTAATCTACATTCTAAAGGGGAAAAAAAACATAGTTATTTTAAACCTATAGTATATCAGTGCAAAATTCATGCCTATAATTAAAGTTCAATATATCTGTAATAATTAAAACCTACTCACTTTAATTTCCATGATATTTTAACTGGAAAACTCTTGCAAATTTTTTTTTAAAAACTCAACTTTTAAAAATGTTAAAAATTCTTCACAGCCGATTGTGTTTCACCTGTTTCAATTATCTGCATGAGTTGAAGCTTGTTGTTTGATCATTTCCACAGATTTGGTTATCATCTTACGAGAAAAGTCTGAAAAATATTTAAATATGAAAATGGACGGATGGGTAAAGCCTCCGCCGTGGTCAACCATCCCTAGTCTCCCCTATACTTATTATATTTTAAGGTGTATCCATTACTGAAATATAGTGTTTTGATATTTTTCTGTTATTTACAATTAAATTTTGATTTAGGAGAGATGGCATTATGAGAATGGCTAAAAATTATTGAGCGATGAATAAAATATTGAAAAAATTGTAATATAAATAGTACTAATTAAAAAATATTTTTTAAAGAAATTCATTAAAGGTGTCGATTAGTGGCACATCTACTTTCTATATATATTATCCGTTGATTTTAATTATTTCAATCGATGATTTAAAACATCAAATATCAGAATTACATTTATAAAATTGAAAGAATTTGAGAAGATTAGAAGGATTAGTAGAAAAAGAATAAAAAAGAAAAGAGCAGGCGAGTGAAATTTTATAATTTGCATTTAAAACTTAAGTTGCTTTATGTATTAATTGTGGTAATTAATATTGCAAATATGAAAATACCACAGATTTACTGATGTTTTATAAATACTGTCGGGATTCAGAACTTATTTCATATTCCTTTCATCCACCACCTGTCAGAAAAATATCTATTGCGCAATTTAAAAACTGAAACTCTGTTTTTTCTCTTACGTAAAGCTGCGGCGCATGCGCCGAAATGTTTTATTCCGTCGAACTTTTTTATTAGACTGAGAACTTTTTTGTTTATTAATTTTTATTCTCTTTTTTCTGTTTTGTAGTTAGAAGTTAGAAGTTTTAGAACTAAGATGTAATAGTGAAAGTGTCACGGCCATTTGTAAATATTATTGTTGTGTGTGCTATTTTTTGTGAACTGTGATCGTCCTTATTAAAATATGAAAATGAAGACGGACTTTTGCTTTTTGAGTGAAAATAGTCTTTAATATTTATGCTGTAGAAGAAGGCATTCGAACATTCTGAGCCCCGATACCCGAAGAATTGGAATTTTGGAGGTAAGCCTTTTTTATGTCTTACCTAATTTTTATGATATGATTTTTATAGAATCAACGTGTATGTTGATGATTCTTTTGTGGCAGCTCTTGCTGTGATTATCTAATTTAGGCAGTCGGAGTTGTCACATAAAAGTGGCATCCCCTGCTGGGATCGGGTGCTCTGTAGTTTAGTGAATAAGAAGTTAGAAAAAATTTTGATTTAGAATTATGGAAAAATTACGAAAGTTAAGAACGCCAGTGCGTTCCAATTTCACGAAATTAACTAAAGAAATTGAAGACCTTATACAGGCTAATTTTGATGATTTAGATAGCTTGTCTTCAGTATTGATTAGATTAGAAGCAAAACAAAATGAACTTGAAAATTTAGATAAACAAATTCTTGATAATTTGTCTGAAGACCCAACCTGTAAGCAAGATGCTTTTGATACAGAATATGATTCTATCGATAAATATAATACGATATTTTATGAAACTAAAAACAAATTATCGCGTTATATACAAAAATTAGAAAAAGGTCTTAATCCAGATAGTTCCGTAATATTAGATGGCATGGCAACAAAAAGAAAATTTAAGTTACCTAAATTAGAGCTCCAGCCTTTCAACGGTGAAATTAAAAACTGGTTAACTTTTTGGGGGCAATTTGAGAAAATTCACGAAGATGATAATATAGCAAATGAAGATAAAATTCAGTATCTTATAATGGCTACACAGAAAGGATCGCGAGCCAGAGAAATAGTAGATTCCTTTCCCCCCACAGCCGAGAGCTATCCAGAAGCGATACAATCGTTGAAGGCACGGTTTGGTAGGACAGATGTTTTAATTGAAGTATATATTCGCGAAGTCTTAGGATTAGTTATTAATAATTCCTTGGGACAAGGGCAAAAACTGTCTCTTGTTAAATTATACGATAAAATCGAAACTTATCTTCGGTCATTGAAAATGTTAGGAGTATCGAGCGAAAATTATTCGTCGATTTTATATCCATTGGTCGAATCGGCATTGCCTTCAGATATTCTTAAATTATGGGAAAGACATCTTGGTACTTTAACTGTTAAGGATAAAGATAAAAATCAGGGAATTAATAAATTAGATGTTTTAATGCAATTTTTACAGATTGAAGTTGAGATGGAGCAAAAGGTTAAATTAGCTAAGAGTGGGTTTTCTTTCGATAAAGATGTTTCAGTAAACAGAGAAACAAAATTCGATCGAAAAGATAAACATTTTTCTCTTCCTACGGCGGCCGAACTGTATAATGCGGATGATAAAAAATCGGAAGAACAGTGCGTTTTTTGTGAAAACAAACACCGTAGTCAAAATTGTAGAGCGGTATGGAAAATGACGCTGGCGAAAAGAAAAGATGCTTTATTAAGAAAAGGAGCATGCTTTCGTTGCTTCAATGTCAACCACTTAGCAAAAGTTTGTAAAAGTAAAATTAACTGTTCTCATTGCGGGAAAAATCACCACCAGTTCATGTGCATAGAAAAGAGTAAAATTAATTTAGGCGAAAATTCTAAACAGGATTCAACTGCTAATAAAGATTGTATGCTTGCAAATACAACTTCTAGAAAACGAGTTTTGCTCCAAACATTGGTTATACGTATATACAATGGGGATATCGTACGAAATGTTAGAATTTTATATGATACGGGTTCGCAGCGATCGTACATATCGAAATTTGCTGCTAAAATGTTAGGATATAATAGCATAAGTAAAGAGAGAATAGTGCATAGCTTATTTGGAGGGCGACAATGTGAAGAACTACACGATAGATATTTGATTAATTTGGGAAATTTGGATAATAGTTTCCGATGTAAATTTGAGGTATTAGACCAACAAAAAATTTGCTCTGAAATTTCACCTATACCGGAAGGACCCTTTATTAAGGAAATAAAGCGGTACGGAATAGTTTTGACTGATAGAGTCACTAAAGTTAATGATTTATTATATGAATTTTCTCCTGATGAGGTACATGTGTTAATTGGTGCAGATGTCGCCGGGAAATTATTTACCGGACATTTAAAACAATTACAGGGCGGATTGGCTTGCATGGATACTCGTTTAGGTTGGACAATTCTTGGGAAAACTGAAGGTTATGAAAATAAGAATATGAATAATTTAATTTTTTCGCTGCATGTCAAAGAGGCAAAAATTACCGAGTTATGGCAACTTGACACTTTAGGAATTCGCGATCCTGGAGAGAAAAAGAGTAGAGAGGAAATAGAATTAGCCACTAAAGAACATTTTCTCAGTAAAATTAGAGTAGATGACGAGGGTAGGTATGAGGTTAGTCTTCCATGGATACAGGGCCACCCTCGTTTACCCAGCTACGAAAATATCGCTCGGCGTAGATTAAAAACATGCGTCGATTCGTTAAAAAGGGTAGGAAAATTAAGCGATTATAATCAAGGATTCGATGACTGGTTAGACGAGAAAATAATAGAAAAAGTTGATCAGAGAAAAACATTAGGTAGTGAGCATTTCCTTCCTCATAGAGCGGTGTTTAAAGAAAACTCCACTACAAAGGTGCGGCCAGTTTTCGATGGTTCAGCTCGGGAAAAGGATTCGCCGTCTATAAATGACTGTATTGAAAAGGGGCCTAACCTCGTAGAACTGATTCCTTCTATATTAAATAGGTTCAGATTAGGAAAAATTGGGGTAATTGCTGACATAAAAAAGGCTTTTTTGCAAATTGGCATTACAGAAAAAGATCGCTCATTCTTGAAATTCCTGTGGTATGAAAAAGGGGACCCTCAAAAAATGATAACTCTTCAACATAGAAGAGTAGTATTTGGCATTTCTTGTAGCCCCTATCTTTTAGGTGCCACATTAAAATATCATTTAAAAAACGCACCGGAGCAATTTAAAAACACTGCGCTTAAATTGTTAGAATCATTTTATGTAGACAATTGTGTTACGAGTGTAGATAGTAAGGAACAACTGAACAGATTTGTCGAAGAGTCAAAAACCCTTCTTAGCGATGCAAAATTCGAGCTTCGTGGGTGGGAGCATAGTTTTCGGGAAGTTTTGATAGGGGAAAAAGTCCCTGTTTTGGGTCTAATGTGGGATTTTAGTAGGGACACCTTAGCAGTTGATTTAAAGGAAATTTCCGAGGATGAAAGCAAAGTAACCAAAAGAAACATTTTATCGGCTGTACACAAAATATTTGACCCTATTGGATACACGTGTCCTGTAACATTAGAACCTAAAATATTATTACAAGAGTGTTGGAAAGCTAAGGTGACATGGGATACGGAATTACCTATTTCTATCAAGAGAAAATTTGAAAAATGGAAAAAACAATTAGAAAAATTAGGGACTATTGAAATACCTAGGTGTTTTTCTCGGGATGCAGATAAACTGCATTCTTTGCACGTTTTTTGTGACGCTAGCAAAATAGCGTATGCTACGTGTATATTTATACGGTTTGAAGGTGAGAATGACAATTTCTGTCAATTGGTTCAAGCAAGAAGCCGAGTTGCTCCTATGAAAACAATTTCCATTCCGAGGTTGGAATTGTTGGCTTGCAATATTGGGGCTAGATTAGCAAATAGTGTCAAAACGGATTTAAAATTAGATGATATTGACATTTTTTATTGGACTGATTCGGCCAATGCACTTTATTGGATAAAAAGAAATGAAAATTGGGCGCCTTTTGTTTATAACCGTGTATCAGAAATCCGGTCTTTAAGTGATTCTTCAAAATGGCATTTTATTCCTGGCCATTTAAATCCTGCGGACCTGCCTTCAAGGGGTTGTACCGCTGAGGTTTTAGCCCGAGACAAATGGTGGGAGGGACCACAGTGGCTAAAGAAACCAATTAACGAATGGCCAAAATCAGAAATATTTCCAGATTTTGAAATTATAGATGCCGAAAGAAGAAAAACAATAATTAGCGCCAACAATTTGGATATTCCCAATGAACAAATTTTTACAAAATTTTCATCGTATGAAAAATTAGTTAACATAGTTAGTTGGATATACAGATTTTACCAAAACTGCAAGAAAGCTAAAGAAGATAGAGAATATAGTACTTTAACTGTAAAAGAGAAGAATGAAGCTGAAAGTAAATTATTGAAATTAGTTCAAGAACAATCGTTTAGTGGCCCCCTAGATAATCGATTAAAATCGTTCCAGATTATCACGGATTCCGCTGGAGTTCTAAGGTTGAAATCACGTATACTGCTGAAAGAAGATACGATGAATTTTCGATACCCTATCATACTTCCTCATGACCATCCCGTAGTTGAAAAAATAATTAGATCTAGACACCTAAAACTAGGACATGCCGGGGTACAAATTTTAATGTCTAATTTGAGGGAAGATTTTTGGATCTTAAAATTTCGAAAAACTGTAAGAAAAATCATTAGAAACTGTGTAACATGCAGAAGATACGATTTTAAGCCACAAGAAATATCCACTCCTCCCTTACCTCTAGATAGAGTTCGAGAAGCTGCCATTTTTGAAATCGTTGGTCTGGATTATGCCGGCCCGCTTATTCTTAAAGAAAACAGGAAAATATGGCTAGTAATTTACACATGTGCAATTTTCAGAGCAGTTCATTTTGAGTTAGCCACCTCTTTATCAACAGAAAACTTTCTATTAACTTTGAGAAGATTTATCGCACGTAGAGGCAGGCCTTCTATTATCTACACAGACAATGGGTCAAATTTCGTAGGGGCCGAAAATTTGTTGAAAGAAATAGATTGGAATTCCGTACAAAATCATAGTATATCCAGAAAAATTATTTGGAAATTTATTCCACCTTCAGCTCCATGGTGGGGAGGGTGGTGGGAGCGACTAATAGGAATGACAAAAAGAATACTCAGAAAAGTTTTAGGAAAAAGTTCGCTAAATTATGAAGAGATGCAAACCGTAATGTGTGACATCGAAAGTATAATCAACAGCCGCCCTCTTACCTACGTTTCCGAAGACAACAATGATCTTGTACCCCTCACTCCATCAATGTTTCTGCAAGAAGTAAAAGGTAGTGGAACACCTGATATAGATATTTTGGATGCTGAATCGTTGAATAAAAGGCATGCCTACCAACAAAAACTAAGAGAAGACCTTCGAAAAAGATTTCGATCTGAATATTTAGGTCAATTGCGTCAACCAAATAAAAATAACAAAAAGGAAAAACCTTTTGCAATAGGCGACGTAGTGATTGTAACTAGTGATAACAACAAAAGAATCGATTGGCCTCTGGCCAAAATAACTAAAATTTTCCCATCTAAGGATGGACAAGTACGACTTGTCAAGGTAAAGATGAAAAGTGGTGAATTCATCAGAACAACAAGTAGACTAATACCTTTAGAGGTGTCACAAAATAATGATCTCATGAGAAGCCATTTCAACGACAGGAAAAATTCACGTTCTTCGGACGAAAACAAAGAACATTCCAATGATCCTCCCAGTGGTTCGGTCAAGAACCGAAATTCTGACTCTTTAGTTCATCGTTCAAGATATGGACGCATTATCAAACCGATAGTTAAGTGGAAAATTTGAGTTCCAGCTGAACCCCTGAAACTCAAAGGTGGGAGGATGTCGGGATTCAGAACTTATTTCATATTCCTTTCATCCACCACCTGTCAGAAAAATATCTATTGCGCAATTTAAAAACTGAAACTCTGTTTTTTCTCTTACGTAAAGCTGCGGCGCATGCGCCGAAATGTTTTATTCCGTCGAACTTTTTTATTAGACTGAGAACTTTTTTGTTTATTAATTTTTATTCTCTTTTTTCTGTTTTGTAGTTAGAAGTTAGAAGTTTTAGAACTAAGATGTAATAGTGAAAGTGTCACGGCCATTTGTAAATATTATTGTTGTGTGTGCTATTTTTTGTGAACTGTGATCGTCCTTATTAAAATATGAAAATGAAGACGGACTTTTGCTTTTTGAGTGAAAATAGTCTTTAATATTTATGCTGTAGAAGAAGGCATTCGAACATTCTGAGCCCCGATACCCGAAGAATTGGAATTTTGGAGGTAAGCCTTTTTTATGTCTTACCTAATTTTTATGATATGATTTTTATAGAATCAACGTGTATGTTGATGATTCTTTTGTGGCAGCTCTTGCTGTGATTATCTAATTTAGGCAGTCGGAGTTGTCACAAATACTATGAAAACTATTTCAAAATAAAATGACGAAACTGATGTTTGAAGCCACGGATCTGCAAATAAAATTGTTTTAATATTATGCAATAAATTTAATAATTTGATGTTAATTTTTATGTACATAATCGATGAATAATCAAACATTCAAGAAGCAAATATATTTTGTGTAGTTTAAAAAATTGTCGTTTTTCAATTGGGATATGTTTCTAGCTCCATCCCCCTTTAACCCCTTCTTTCTCTATGACCATAAATAATATTGTCTACTTCCCGATTGGTTTGATTGTTTGCTAGAGTAAAAAATATCAAAAGCAAATATGTAAATAATAAAGATTTGATTAAAATATTTAAAAAATGATGATCAGATAAAATTAATTAAAACACTGAAAGCAGCTTTTTATTAAACCATAAGGGAGAGTGGTGTGGTGTGGGACAATTACAAAAGTATTTACAGAAGTAAGAAAATCAACTTTGTTTGACACAGAAACTAAAATTTCACTTTGCAGAGGGTATGGTGAACGACTTTTTAATCTCCCTGAACAATATAGAAACATAAATGTAAAAGCTATTTTATAATTAAAGAAATGTAAATTTCAAAATGTGCCCCACACCTCTCCATTTACACGGAGGTATGGGACAGCTATAAAGCAAACCTATAAATCACAAATAGGCTAGTATCGGCTAAATATACAACCAAACAAACATTGTAGGATGATAATGTATGTGTCACATCATAAAATTCTTGTATCTTTATGATTCAATGACAATCATGAATAAAAATTCAAGATCTTTAGTCGTAGAGGACATTAAAAAAATCATCACTTCAATTTATTTATATTTTGAAGTATTTTTGATTTTTTAATTTATAATCAATGTTATAATATATTATCCTCTAAAAATGTTTGCATTGTAGCAAATAAGATTCATCTTATGGAAAAAAAAAAGAATTGGACATGTCGAATTCACATGTTTTTCCTTTCACTATCATGTCCCATTCCTCCCCACTTCCTTGTTTTGTGTTAAACTTCTTGTATAAACAAAAATAAGTCTATTAAGCTTATTTTAAATTATGGATAACGTACAGTACAGAGGTGTGAAAATTATTAGAATAATTGTGAAATTTGCAATAAAATCTCGATATATTATAAAAATAGCACATTATTTTAAAAATAATGATACATTTAATATTTAGTGTGCATTCTGTTGACTTTTGTTAAAGATTTGATACGTTTTGGCTAACATTGTATTGGTTTTTGGCAATTAGTTTGTATTTCGATGTCAGATCCCAAATTCCAATGACTCTTTCTACCAGATCTTTCTTGTTTATAATGATGCATTACTTTAATTTATTACTTTACAATGGCCAAGATTCATTATGAGATTCATATTTAGACTGTTTTCAGGCCATCGAAGGGTTTTATTTATATTTTTTCATCCAAAAATTTAGTCACAGATGAAACTTTATGGGACAGAGCTTCATCATGAATGAATATAAAGTCGTCATTTGGGAAACAATCTTCTAATTGTGTAATTACTCTTTGTTTAAGCGCTTTTTTACACTGATACGGGTCCATTATGCCTTCTACAATGTATAAACGTCTAGTAACTTGAAAAGACATCACGTTTCAAAAAATTCGTTAGTAGGATGTTTAACCATTTGTGCTAAGCAATTTATGGAACATTCTTCATTGGTACTTCTTCTGACACATGGACTGTTTTCTCCTGATATCGTAAAGATTGATTCATGAGAAAAACATACCTAAAGGATATAAAATTTCTTAAGGTATGTAATTTGTAGGGAAATATTCTTATAAAAAATTTTAATCAAATTTATAAACAGTTCTGTATATTTATTCAGTATGCAAAAAACATGGTTTCAAGAAAAGAAATGAACAACTTAAGTTCAACTGGTTAATTAAGGAAAAATTAATATTTCTCTTTTTGCTTCAGCCAACTCCAAATTGTTTTTGCATAAGTTTTGCCCACACAAGTCCCTTATTTGCCATAGTAGATATGATTTTAGTCTTTTTTCGAGAATGGTGAGCACTGAGTCCTGCTGAGATAAGTTATCTATGAATAAAAGAATCGCATACATTTACTCCATGCGCTTGCAAAGAGAATTTTAGTTCATGATTAGTTGCTCTTCTGTTAGTTTAGCATTCTGATTTAATTTCCTTTCTGTTCTTGCAGTAAATTTACTTTTCCTTCCGTATTTTCCTACCTTAGAATTTTCATATTCATATTTGAAGGCCAAAGATCTTCACACATACACTTGCAAAATTTTTGCTGTTTTAGCGATTTCATGCTGTGTATAATTATTTTCTCGGACGAGACACTTCACCTCAGCAAGTTTTCTAGGTGAAACATCAATTGGTATACCCATAATCACACAATAACCCTTTGACAATCGAAAATAAAACACTAATTTGTATAAACTTAGCAAAACAGCAAAAAGATTTGTTTTAAGAATAAAATAATACTGATTCCAATTTAAAAAAAGAAAGATAATACACACAAAGCAAGCAGAAAATTAAAAAATTTTATTTTAAATTCTTTTTTTAATCAAACAAATTCGTTATACAGTGCAAACAATTTGATTACTTTGGATCAAATGTTTTTCTTTTTAAGAAATGGCAACATTTAACAAAATTATATCCCAAAAACTGTTATAAAGGAGTAAAAAACTGACTAGATAAACAAATCAAACTGCCTTTCATGAAACATTTCAAGTATATATAATATTAATCAAGATAAAATAAAAAAATCACAATTATTCTAATAATTTTCACACCTCTGTATATTGTTCCACAAATAAGGAAACTGTTACATGTATGCATATACAAGTCATTTATATAGGAAAAGCATATAAATTATATTAAGCGAATTTCTTTTTGATTCTTGAAATAATCTTTTCCGTTATACGACTGCAAGTTTATACTGATCATTTTTTTTTTCAATTGAAGACTGGGTTATGATTGCTTGTGCTATCATGTTACGTTTGATTGGTGAAATATTTAGTATATACATAAAGAGAAAAACCTACTGTCCCATTCCTCCTACTTTCCCATTCCTCCCACTGTCCCACTCTTTCTATTCACCCCTACGGTATTGAGTTTTTTAAAGTATAATTTAAAAATTCTTCAGACGCCTTCAGATTTTTCCAAATAAGTGAGAAGATTTTATATACTATGAACTTACTACTTTATTTTTATTAATGTCTACATTGGATGTTCATTACTGGAAATTAGTTAAATAAGTATTTCAGTAATGGACACTGTTTTTAAAACTTTAGATTATAACAGCTTATATATTTGAAATAATCAATATTTTATCAATAAAATATTAAGAAAATGACAACGTACTTCATATTTCTTTTACTTGTAAATAGTGCAGGATGATATTGGTGTCGATCACATGTTTAATGTTTTCTTTCTTAATTCCCCATGTCGCTGATATCGACATTTACCACTGAGCATGCGCTTTGAGTACTACATCATACGTCATGTTTCAAGTGGAAAGTTCTACCAACCTCTGTGAAAATATCCTCTGGTTTTGAGTGTTTTTTAAAATATCAGAATAACTTTCTCAAGAATTTGAGGAACGTTACACACATAAATGATGGCACACTTACACAAATGTTTTACAGTGTGACGCCCTTCATTGGTTACCACAACCCGAAACGTGCCCCTGCTTATTAAGAGGTTGGATAGGCCTGGTGTATGGTATAATCAAGCAGGACCCGCAATTCCACAATATAGCATTACTATGTGTTAAAAAATTTTAAAAATACGTTTAAATTGTATTTTGGAATCTCGATGCATTTTGTAAATAGTTTTCACATATTTTATTTTCCTATTTTATAGTATGCATATCCATGATTGATAAGTACTGCGGTAGCCCCCAACGACTTGTTATTTTTTCTTTTCGTTTTTAGAAGGTTTAAATTTTATTTATATCCCTGTTAATTTTCTTCAATTTCGAATTTTAAAACAATTAGAATTTTGGATATTATTTTAATAATTTTTTTTTAATTTTTAATTTTAATAAAATTAAATAACTTTCTTTTCTAGTTATTTTAAAAATAAATTTGTTGGTGCTATCATATATGCAAGAATTTCATAATTACATATTACCATTTTTGATTTTTTAATTAAAAGATAAATTGTTTTGAAAGAAATATGAAATGAAAACTTCTATTCGATCTCCGCTCACATTTACTCACTTGTTATTTACCAATCACACTTAGTATAGGGTATTACTCACCCATCATACGTAATATAGGATAAATTTTGCAATCATTTTGAAAATCCCCAAAAAAGATTTTGACGGATTTGCACGTTTCAGATGCTGAAGATTCCAAAAAAACATATTTTTAGAAAAAAAAATGTTCTCTGTGTGTCTGTAAACGATCTATCTCCCAAACAAATTGAGATACAGACTTGAAACTTGGTATGTACTTAGTATGTAATAAAGGTAAGAAGTTTATTTAATAACAGTAACCTCGATTATCCGGAACTGTTTTTTTTCGGCCCTCGAAAAATTAGTCTAATGAAAGGTCTATAAATATTTTCCATGTGCTTTACTTTAAAGAGTGTACACAAAAGAAAATAAAAAATAAATAAATTTAGGGAAAAATATAAAGTTGACCAAATAATTAGTTTCAAATGTATTTTTAATTATATTTTCCACATTCTTTTATTTTTTATGAACTTGTATATCACTCAAATTTCAATTGAAAGATATATTTTAATTGAAAATGAGACGCTTAATGCAATGCAGTAAACTGTTAGTTAACAAAATTATTATTTTTGAAGTTATAAGGATGCTTTTTTTACACAATCGATATTACTTGATTATCCCTTCGATCATAAAAGTATCGCCAAACTAAGATTAAGTGCCAATATTGATATAATAGAGATGCCATTATATATATATTTTTTTTAAATCCTTTCATTTTATAAAATGGCATTTTAGTTAATCTTTCTAAATTAAGAATTGTGAATTCTTTGTGTTCTATTCCCCCATTATATTATATTCTAGTATGTATGTGAACGCTTTTATTAAATGCTTTCTCCTATAGGAAACTTATCCACAGATGTAATATCTAACATAAATAAAAAAAGAAAAAGAATTCCTTTTCAATCGGCGATTCTCAAAGTACCGCTGAAAGCTACTGATATGATTTCAACAACTATTCAATAAAAACTAATTTTTGTCAGTTTCCGACGATACTCTCTCTCTTTAAAAATATACAGTCCGGAAAATTATTTCATGGCTGCGTCTAACGATCTTCTATTTTAGGGCAGAATGTTTGTCTTTCAGCAGATGTTTTTCTCGGTTCCGTTTGAGAGAACTTCGGTTCTCATGAAATAATTCTGTTAACACTTTCGCGCCTGCTCCCATGGTCTGCACATGTATCAGCTTGTCTATGTTACTTAACAACGCGTTTCCGTCTTCCTCTGCATAATTATAGCCAACCTCGACAAGTATACAAAGAGATTTGGAGTAAACCGCAAACCAAATTCGTATGTAATATCTACACTGTTTATAATGACACTTGAATATTATCTGCTGTCTTGTAAAGACGGAATACAACATGTAGCTTTAAAACTGTGTCTTTCAAGGGTCACGCCCTGAGGGGATATATTTTATTTTCGCCTATCCTGCATTTCTAAATAAAATCAAGAAGACATATATTTTAGGTGTGTTCATTGCTTCTACGTTCCTGAGTGATTGTGCACAACGTTGAATTATATCATTACGTAAAATTGTTCTTTTAAAATTATTTACGTCATCTGACACTACTCGACACACAAAACAAACAGTACAAATGGCTTGTCGTAAATGTCACATTTACTTGACATTAAACACGTTACATGTGTTTGTTACGTCACCAAGTGGTTTTTAATTCGATGTTTTATCTGTTATGTTATCAAAAATCTACTAATTTATTTGTTATTTCGTTATCTATATTAATAAAATAACAAATCGCTCTGTGTGTGTGCGTGTGTGTCTGCGATAGTTAGCGAAAACTACGGTACGTACGAAGCTCAAAATTTTTCTGAGAGTAGCCCAATATCTCTCCTGATGCACCTGATGCTCAGAATTTCGAAATTCCAATTATTAACTGAGTAATTAATTAAAATCGAGAGGTCACTCTCATAAAAAATCATCTTTTCCCATTTTTTTCTTTCATTTTTTTACGGTTGGTTGGTTGTGTAAAAATTTTCGCAGAAGTAATAAGAAAGCTGAGACAGAGGCGGTGATCAGCTTTTACGCGCGCTGGACGCGCGCGCTCAGGAGCCACGGACATGGAGTGAGTACCTATAGTGGATGGGATGTGCGTTCAGTACTCGCTACTGTGCCACTGGTATTGCAACTGTGCGCTCGATAACAGATGGAGAACAGAACACGGATGTAATTACTTGTGGTGCCAATTATAAAGATAATCTGTTAGAAATGGATGTGATCCCGCTGGCTGAATGGTCAGAGTGCTGAGCTTGTACCCAGACGATACGGGTTCGAGGCCTGCGTGGGCCAAAAGTTAGTTTGTGTTTTTTTTTTTTTTGGTTGCTTTTTATTAATAAATAATACATTTTTATTAAAGGTAAATTTTATATTAATAATACAGAAGGACATGTATTTCTATTATAATAATAAAAAAATTATTTAAATACGAGAAAATGATATTTTTGCGGAGAAAGTTTTAATATCATTCCAAAGTGATTTATATATATATTAAGCAAATGAAAAAAAAAAAGTTTTTTGCGAAAATATCCGTATACGCATAAAATAATTATCAATGTTCTTCTTCTTCTTCTTCTTCGTTTTTTTTTTTTTTTTTTTTTTTTTTTTTTTGAAAATTTTAGAAGTAAGTTTTTATTGCGATCAGGATGCAAATATAATGCATGCGTGGATTTTTACGGTGTTAAAATCAAAATGGAAAATATTATAAAAGCAAAATGTAAAATATGTATATTTTTTTAAATTAAGAATATCTGCATACATATATTTTAAAGAGGGGAAATATTTGGAGTTTGCCTTCTAGTTTTGTAATAAATAAAGTATGATTAGAATGTTTATAATTTTTCTATTGAAAGTATAAATAAGTGTTTTGCTTATACTAACATAATTTCGGATGTCGTTTGTTTCCCATATTTTATGACATATTTTGGCTTGTTATCCACACGGTATTAAAATATACAATCATTAAATAAGAAATATACACATACTAAAACTTCTTCTGAAAAATTATCTAACTAACAATGCAAGTTCCATTGAAATCAATCCAGTATTGTAGATTACAAATCAATCTTGTAATATGTGGATACAGGGCCATCGCTAAGACTTTTTATTGGTGGGGGAGAAAACCTTAAATTGTCAAGTCAAATTTTTATATTCGCCAACTCGTTTTATAATTTTGCCAAGTTAACGCACTTTGAAAATGTAATACAGTTCTTATTTGTAAAAAAAAATAATAATATTCCCAATTAGAGTTGTAACTTTTGCAAATTCTATCAAAAATAGAAAATGTATTGCAGTTTTTATTAAAATTTTAATTAAATGTGACATAAAAGTTTTAAATTTGCAAAGTGTAACAACATTTGTGAATGTTTTGGGAGGAGAGGCTCCCTCCTGCGCCCCCCCTAATCTCCCGTGTGGATATCTCATCTTGGTTTATCAACAGCATTCTATTTAATACGAAAAGTATAAAGCAACTGATAAATGATTTTTAAATAAATAAAAATAAAATTATTAAAAAATTTAAATCACCAATTGTTAAATTGTATCAGTCAACCTACCAACTTTGACAACAAACAACGTGCAACCAATAACAGATAAGCACAAAACGCACAATCACGTGATCAAATCGCCCATCATTTTTATTTGCGTCGCGCGCGTCAATGTTTGAGCAGGGTTGGTTGTCATATTTTAAATGCTGATCGGGCTTACTTACATTAAATAGGTCACGTGATACTTCCTGGAATATTTTAAATTTTATTTGAGAGGTCACAGGTATGTATTTCCTTTACGAGAATCATGTTTTGAAAGGATAAAGGGATATAGTATTTGTATTTACCAATTCTGAACCATAAAAATAATGCAATAATTGAATAACTTTAAAATTCTCTTCTTCGATAGCACCTACTCCAAGCAGAATCTTCTGAGCGCGCGCGCACAAAAAAAGCGTCTTTTGAACACGGCCAGAATTAAAGAAACCCATGGAGAAATGAGATAAGTGGAGGTGAAGTAAGCCTCAAAAAAGGTTTGCAATATGAATCTATTTATCGCTCAAATTTTAATGTTCCAAACAAAAGGACGTGGAAGGGATTTTGTATTATAATACGAGTTGAAAGAAATTAATTACAACTGAAGCATATTTTAAGAAGAAATAGCAAATTTTTAAAATGGTCTTTGTTCTATTATTATTTATTAAAATAAATGTTCGCTTTTAAAATAGAAGAAACTGGAAAATTAGCAATAATTAAATGTCAAATTGAAATTAAATAAGATATTGAAAACACCTGATGCGAACTAAAAATTGTATTACTAAAAGTTTCCTACAATAATGTAATTTTAAATACTTTATAACGTAGATGAAAAATGTTTATGACTTAATAATTGCATGTAAATAAATATATAAAATATAATGATGAAAACGTTCTTTTAAAATCATGTATGAAAATTTAAGTAATAAATATTAATCTAAAATATACATTTCTGACTGCAGACGATTTTAATGTTTTAACAAAAGAATGTTATATTTTCAAGCAAAACGGTAAAATAATTTTTTATATTGATATTTAAAACACATATGATAAAATAATTAATAAATTTTTACCGGTGAAGCGATAGGTTAGTTCTTTTTAAGAAACAAGAGCAAAAAAAATACGGATTTAAAACTGTTTCAATTGATAGGCGTGTCAAAGCACGTGCTTTTGTCGGTACTTAATTGGACTTAATGTAGGGTTAAATTTTCAGCATCACCTCCAGAGATAATACTTCCACTCTATTAATTTCTTTTTACTCTATGAAAGAAACCAATTTGAGATTTTGACATTTCAAAAGTGACTGTTTTTTTCCCAAAGATCTTTAAAATTCATAGACTGGCAAAATGTCAGTTTAACTTAAGATTTTTGAACACAGCTGTTACGTCGGATCGTTCGTACTTCGTACATTAGAATGTACAGGGTGTCCAGCAAATAACACCCTGATTTCAAAATTAAATTAATCAAAAACAAAGATCAATAGAATTATGCAGTAAACGGTTTGTTTATCACGTAAGCTGTAAAAATCTTATACAAAAGTTTCGAACGGTAAATATTTTGAAAAGATTGTGTTCTGATCGCAAAGAATGCTTCGATTTGACATTTTTCTTGCTTTAGATTGCTACCCAGAGAATGTGTTTTTCTGCTTAAAGTGCCACATTTCGTAGTTTTTTTAAATTAAATTTTTGAAATTTCGAAATTCTAAAAATTTATTTCGAAAAATCTTTAAAATATTACACTGTAAGCTGAAAAATTATTTCTCTGTAGGCAATTTAAGACAAAAAAAAAAAATAAACAAATAACAAAAAACCCGATAAGAGCAAGACAAAATAATTTCCGTGAACATAAACCTGACTCGAACCTAAAAAATTGCATTTGAAAAAACAAAACCTGAAATTTTATGCAAATTACATCTGAATCCGATCAAAATATTCGAAAGAACCATAACCAGATTCGAATAAGACAAAATAAATTCCGTGGACATGAACTTAACCCGAACTTAAAATTCCATTTGGAAAAAATACCTGAAATTTGAATCGAACCAAATATGAACCTGACAAAAATCCACAGAACCATACGCGGATCCGAACAAGACAAAAATTTTCCATGAACATGAGCCCGATCTGAACCTAAAAAAACTGAACTAAATCTGAATCTGACAAAAATATTCCAGAGAAGAATATCCTTATTCGAACAATGCAGAATAATTTCCGTTGATGCACTACCCAACCTGAACCTAAAAATTCCATTAAAAAACCGAAATCTGAATTGAACGATATCTGAACCCGAAAAAAATATTCCAAAGACCCAAAACCAGATCCGAGCAAGACAAAATAATTTCCCTGGACATGAATCTGATCAGAACCTTAAAAATCAATTTGAAAAAATACCTGAAATCTGAATCGAACCAAATCTGAATCCGACGAAAATATTCCAAATAACTATAACCAGATACGAACAAGACAATATAATTTCCATGGACATAAACCCAATCATAATAAAAAAAATTGTTTAAAAAAATATCCCGAAATTTGAACTAAATTTAATCTAAACCTAACAAAAATATTTCAGTTAAGTATAATCTCATTAGAACTAGGTAAAATAATTTCCATAAAAGTACAACCCAACCCGAACCTAAAAATCCCATTTGAAGGGAAAAAAAACACGGAATCTGAATTGAACCGAATCTAAACTGAACAAAAGTATTCCAAACAACCATAATTGTATCCGAAGAAGACAAAATAATTTCCATGGACATGAATCCAATCCGAACCTAAAATTAGGATGTTCTACAAAACATAATGCGCTCCGTAGCGGTGGAAAGTGAAACGAAGTACTTAGCGCGAGATGGTTAAGATATTTCGTTTATAGTTAGTGTTAAACTAGAACTTGGTTACGGTTAGGAAATATAATACTATATACTAACCTTTTAGCTAATCACCGAGAATCGATTTCATTCATGGTATAGTCGGATTTAAGCGTGATATAATTAGTTTGAAATTCAAAATATTTCACTTGTGATATGTATGTGAAAAAAGTATTTAGTTAAGTCACTTAACAGTAATTTTAAGGATAAATATCAACACTTTAATACGAAAATCACGCAATCGCTGGACACATATTCCCTCCTGCGTTTCCCATTGCAGTTATTTTAGGTATTTTTGCAGCTAAATATTTGTTTTTTTTAACCGATTTTTGACACAGTCAGGGGGCACGTATTTAATATTATGTACACTGTAAAAAAATTTACCCTTTTACTGCATCATCACTACCCCGCTTTTATAGAATATCTCTCTTTTGACCTATGAGAATGCTCCATAATAGGCTGAAGTAATCATTTTCTATAAAAGCGGTGGAGTGACGATGCAGCAAAAGGGTCAAATTTTTAACAGTGTATTTACACATATTTCGAGTTAAAGATGAAATCATAAAAATTTAAAGTTCGTTTAACATTATTATTACAGACCCGGGCAACGCCGGGCGGGTTAGCTAGTTTAAAATAAAAAATATGCCAATTGGTATAATTGTATAGTAACATATATATAAATTGTATAATAATAAAAATATTTTAATATACGTTTAAATTTTATTTTAGAATTGGGATGCATTTTATAAATAGTTTATACTTTTTTTATTTTCATATTTTATAGTATGCATATCCATGATGGTAAGTATTACGGTAGTCCTCAACAGCTAATTTTAAATTGTATATACGCATTTTTCTGCTGTGTATAATTTTAAATTCGGTTTTAAAAATTGGATAATACCACAACATTCAAATACAAACAATCTGCTTCAATTGCTAAATTGTTTTCTATTGCAAACGTGTTTTATACGTTTATGATATCGGAATTATTGACACTAAAAAATGAAACATGTTATATAAGCATTGGAATATGTAAAATATTTTTTATCCGTGATGAGAAATTTAAAGATATTTCTTTTTTCGCTTCTTAAAATAAATCATATATTTTTTAAACAATATAGGATTTAATATTTAATAATAATAATAATAATATTTTGTTTTAACAATAGCTCTCAAACAATAAGAACAGTGCACATGCAGTCATTTTTTTTTTCTTTTTATATTTATTTCTTTTTTCTTTTTATTTCCTAGGTCTATTTATTGATATAAAATATAAAAAATCTATTTAGTTCATATTCACAAAATACAATATATGCGGGAAATAAAAATAATTAAACTAAATATGGCTCATAGTATCGTTCAAAGCATATTCATTATATTAAAAATTACACCCATTTTATAATCGGAATATATTACCTTCGGACTAGGATTTGTTCAAGTTCATAAATAAAATTTACAAAAAATTTAAATTAATAAATCCACAAATTTTTGTTTAATTTCTTTCATCTCTTTTTTAAGGGACTATCAAGTCACTTATTAAAATCTCTGGTATTTAGATGTGAACGTGACGACAAACATTGAACTTGTGTAAGCCATAGAAACAGCTATACTTTCTTTTAATTAAATTTTATGAGCTGTGTTTGGATCTCTTAGAATCTTCTGTTTCATCTTTGCACTGTAATTTTATGCATATGAGACTACATAGCTCAATTTGTATAACATAAAATTTAAATCTCAAGATTTTGTTGTCGGATTTGTGTTGAGACCTACCCAATGGAAAAGAACATCTGAGTTGAAGGGTAATAAGAGGATAAATGCGGCACATAGATTTGATTTCAAAACATGTATATTATCAGCGGTTGTTAGTAGTTAAATCATTCTAAATGAATTGATTCCCGAACTTATGAAAGATCTGGTATATAGTGACCTTTTTTGGGCCAGTTAATCTTAATCATCTTTTGAAGTTTTGATTGAGGAAATTAAATATTAATAACAGCCACATACTGTTAATTACATGATATTTGAGAATTGAGTAATATTTAAATTACTCATTACATTGCTTCCTTTTAACTGATAGTAACCATTAGCTTGAGAAGAGACATGGACTGTTGAAGATCGTTATGGATGTTGAATCTTTAATATATTTTTAAGAATACGTTAGTGAGTTTGTGAATAATCTTGCCTATCTGCAGCGTAACTTAGGACAGATGGTCGAAGCAATTCTGCTACATATCTTCCGACATAACTTAATAAAAGGTAAATTATCTTTAACCCGTAGTATGTATTGCCGTTCTCACAGACCTTTAGTAATATTCAATCTAACCATCCTGTTTTCTTTTGATAGACTGAATGAATTCTTCCGGTAATCTGTCTCTCTTGTGACCTTGAAAAACTTCGATTTTTAGCTAAAAGTTTTCGCTCGTGGTTTATTTTTATTAAAGTTATTTTCATGAAAGAGGTCTAGCAGACCGTGCCTGTAAAGGCGTTTTCCTTTACATATTTGTTAATAATTGTTTTTCCCCTTAGTTAAAATTACAATATTCCCTTAATTTGTATCTTTATTTAATAAGCTAGATTTTTAATCCCTTTAATTCTATTCAGTTACTAACGGCCATTTTTTCCTTTAAAATATGACTTCACTTATCTCTAATTCTTTCTTTAAAGCCACAACATATATCCGTTTGTTCATGTAACTGTAAGTATTTTCCCATAGCAACAACCATTTAAAGAGTTATTTCTAGCCTGTATTTATTCAGTGTTAAACGCTATTCGCTTAAGAATCAGATGCGCTAAGTTTGTCTTTTATTTTATTTCATTAGAATTAATTCCCTTTCTGAGTCCGTGAGATTTTTGTTAACCCTACGTAAAGAATGCAATCCTTGTGGTTTCCCCGAGCCATATGCTATCTTTTATCATTTGGCGTTAATGATTTCAAATCATGCACTTTGGTTCATATCATTGAAAGTCTATTTAACGGAAACTCTCCACGTGCCTTCTCTCACCGCAATTTGTGCTTATCAGTCGTTTTTGGCTATTTTTATGTACATGTATCGCGTCAACACTTGTCGATGTGAAAAATGTATTTGGGACCACTTCTTCTCTGTAAGTACTAGCGATCGGACCTATCTCTGCGAGGGTCCCTCTCTGGCACGGTACCCTTTCTTGGAACTGTGAA
This sequence comes from Maratus speculifer, assembly GCA_964019185.1. NCBI lineage: Eukaryota > Metazoa > Arthropoda > Arachnida > Araneae > Salticidae > Maratus > Maratus speculifer. Next base: position 169,145,884 of record OZ025292.1, read on the forward strand.
ATTAATAAAAACTTGTCTCCAGTAAATTAGCCTCCTGTGTTGCCTTTCTCAATTATTCATGGATTATATACGAACTTGGGATTGAAACTACACTTACGATTTAGCAACGCAAACTTCCTATATGATGTTGAAACCGTCCTCATAGTGCCGTACCTCTAACGTGGCACATTTTTTCCGTGTCGGGTAATGTCGTTTGAAACTTGGACCGAGAAATACTATAAATCCCTCTGATGCATATCGTGAAGAAACTGTTCAAAAGCTTCTAAATAAAACAGGAAGTGGTTTTTTTAATATATATATGAAGATGAATGTGGTGAATAATTCTGTTATGAAAGTTTGCATTCCTCTATGAATGAAATTTCTGAATCCGACAGCGACTCGATTGGTGATTCAAAAAATAGTTGCTCTCAATACTACTACGGAAAAAATCGTTTTAAAAGGTCGCTTTTACTGTCGTTTGCTGTCAAAAACCTATATGTTTAGAATGCATCCAAAAACTGTGTCATAAATGGGATAAGAATTTTCAAAAATAACTTCAATATAGCATGAAACGTGAATATATATATATATATATATATATATATATATATATATTATATCCAACCTCTAACGTTTTGCTATTAATTCATTCATCATAGAATCGTGTGACAGGATAGCCTATATAATAAAGTAGGGGAGAGTGGGGATACTTGAGCCACCCCTATTATCTCTACAGTTGGTTAATTTTTCTTTCTAAAACTGCCAATATGATAACATATTTATAGTTCTGAACATGTAAAAAAGAAAATACATCTTGGTACCATTTGGAAAATATAGTGAATAATAGTTGTCTTTTCCCTATCTGAAGTAAATATTTGGGTGCATGGCTTTTTTGTTTTTTTGTAATCAAAGTTTTGTTTAAAATTGCAACTATATACATACATTTAATAAGCATAATTTCAATTGTATTTTGAGTCTAAAATAGTTTTAATAGCTGCATGCTTTATTTAGTAAAACTCTGGGAAACAAAAATAGTGATAGTGGGGATACTTGAGCCATGTCTCAACCATCCCCACTAGAAATTAAACATGGATGAAACAAACAAAAAATAAAATTCCATCCTTATATTCACTAATAGATATTTTTCTGGATAAAAGGGAGGATAATTTTTCATTTTATTTTTTTTTCTTAAAAAAAATAACGACCTAAAAATGTTTAAAAATGTATATTTTTTAAATGAAAATATCTATTTTATTTTTCATTTTGGCTAACAAAATAGCCTATCTAGATAAACGTAAACATAGTTTTCAATTTAACTTTCATTAAATTAAAATAACTTTTTAAAACGGTTTTACAGGTTATAATCTCTAATACTTTAATTAGTTAGGTCCAACATATTAAAATATTTATTTTTTTAATATAACATATTAAGATTAATATTTTATATTGAAATCGTAACCTCTGTTGCTGTAACTTTTTTTTTAACTAAGAAAATTGAAAAAAAATTGGTAAAAAGAGCGCACAAAAAACAAGAAAAGCAACAAAAATTCCAGTTCAAACTTACCTGCATGGAGCCAAAGAGGAAGACAAAATCTTTTCCTGTGAAATCAAAAAAGTGTTTGAAAGAGTAGAATGATACATCTGGCTTAAATTCTGACAGCTACTAAATTAAAAGCATGAGTTCGACAATATCATTAGAGGAAAATTCTGTCAATGATGGTGATGATGTGAAAAGGAAACCTTCTATTGATGGTTGGTTACTAATAAAATATGCCAGAAAGAAAACTGTAAAAATATTTGTTGGATAAGTGCTTAATATTTTGAAAATGAAATTTGCCCGAAGAATCGCAGATTCCAAATTTAAATGGCTCTGAACTGAGGACTTTTCTACCGTCGTTATAACTCAAGTTGAAATTATCCTCCGACAACCAGTTTTAACGACAAAAAATGATCGTATTACTAGCTTTGTTTTCTCAATTGGTTTTGAAGGATTTTACGTTTCATAATTTATCATTCTGTAAAATGTTTGTGCAAAAATAAAGCGAAAAAAATTACTTTTGTAGGTATTTTTCTTTAGTGGCTCAAGTATCCCTTCACCATGGCTCAAGTATCCCCGCCATGGGGATAAACGATGTAAAACAAAAAATAAACATTTATTATGCATAGAAAAACAGTTCAAAATTAATTGAAAGTGGTTTTTAGTTGAAGAAAAAACATCAAATTTTCATTTTCAATATTTTATTTTATTCTAAAAAATATATAAAAAATTAAAAAAATTAAATTTCAAAAAATGGCTCAAGTATCCCCATCTTCCTCTAAACCATAATATTATTCATTCATTAGGATCATACCTCATTTCAAATGGTTTTCGATCAAAAAATTGTAATATTGATTTAAATACCACTATGTTGCATTCATATTTTTAAACGACATAAATTTAATTTGCATTCAAAATACACACACATATTCTCACAAATATGTTGATGGTATTTTGTTGTAAATATTTCGATTATAAAATTTTGAACTCAAAAAAAAAAAAAAAAAAGCGTAGTCTGAGAGACCGTGCCGTACTTCTAGTGTGCTAAAATTTCACTGTATCTGTTACGGGTTAAGGCTGTTCGAAACTGCTCTGCTCAACAAGTGAAAAACGTTTCGATATGGTTAGAAAATCTTTTTTTTTAACGGAAAGATATGCAATTGCAGATTCTGACCATGAAAGTGATCTGGAATATAACTCAGTATTTTAATTTTTTTATCAATAAATTACCTATTAGGAAATAAGCTTTTTTGATCTCATGACAAAGCAATCTTAACCCCATTTGGTGTGTTTTGTGCTGAAAATCAGTTCAAAACGCCCATTTTGACTATTTTCTAAAATATCTATTGTGTTTGTAAGAATTAAAAAAAAGGGAAATTGAGTGTTATTAGATTGCTTCTGAACAACAACACCTGCTAGTTTCATGCTTTTTCGAATCAAAATAAATTAAAACCAAAATAAAAAAGCCCTTTTTAATTTAAGAACAGCCTTAAAACTGAGTTCTGAATGTTCTCTTATATATATATAAATAATTTTAAAATGTTGCGATCAATCGAAAAATTGTTCAATAGAATTTTATAAATAAGAAATATTTCCACAGTAATTACAAGACATTTCATAATTTTCCAATTTTGAAAAAAAAATAATGATGATTCCATTATATTTTTTAATATTCTATAAAAACGCGCGTAAAAATAAAAATGTTAAAATAGAACTAGCTTTTAGTTGGATAAAATAACGGCTAAAGAAAGAAGCAAAAATCAATTTACTGACTGTATCCTAAGGGAGAGTTTTTCTGTCTCACTATCCCGATGTTTTTCTTCAAGTGGAAAAAAAAAAAGAAAATACACATAAACTATAGTACTCAACGGCGATATATTCTGAATTTTTTCCTGAATAGTTTAAGAATATTTTTGCATTTGTTGTAACTCCCAAAACTTCAAAAAATACACCAAAGAAGTTTTTTACAACTAATTTTTCTGTGGAGAATACAAAAGATGCATATATGTTAATTTATGCTTTTGTTTTCGATTGAGATAATTTTTTTCTTTGTAACTAACATTCTCGTGGACTTTTGTGTGACGTATACTAGAATTTTACTTTGCCTTTATATAAATATCCTATTTGACATTTTTTTTAAAACTAAAAACACTAATCGTTATTTAATTTTTTTCCGATAACTTTATAAAGTGCGTGAGACCTTACTATGTCGGTGATATTTATCATGATATACAATATAAATACATTTATACGAGGCACTTTATAAAATCAAATGTAAATTATATGTTTAATTAAACAGAGTTTGCATATATGTATGTATGTTTATTTAATTTCTTTTACTAAATGCATTTTTTATACGAAATCCATGTATTTGACTGGGTCACATTTCGATAAAGGCAACGACTCTTTTAATTTCTTATCCCATTTTCTTAATTAAAAAAAATTATTTTTAAAAACAGAAAAATCAAATTTCATTTCTAGAATTGTTCTTTATAAATAAGGTGACTGGATACAGCACTTGTAAAAGAACCTATTACGAAACTAATGCAACTTGCTGTATTACTGGAACAGTGATATTTTACTGCTAATTAATGCTTTATCTTTGAGGTTATATTGTAAGCATGCACAGAAATAAAATTTTACGTTAGACAAAATTCGTGAAAAATTTCTAAAAATGAACCATATTAACTGAATAAATAACTCTATTGTAAAAAAATATTGAAGCAAATTCCCTTCTTCAATATTTTGCCATTATTAAATATCTAATAAGAATACTTTTAGAAACTAATTGACCGAAAATAGAACTACATTTTTATGTTGAACATTCTTCGAAATTGAAAGAGCTTTTGAAAGCTCAACAAAACACCTAATAATAGAACACTTGTATTTTTCTGATAATAAATCTCCAGGCATTCGAAAACCTAATTATTTTTATCAGTTTCTTCTATCTCATGTGACAAATAAAGACTTTAAACATTCTTTGTAGTACCTAGTGAAAAATGTTTTATTACTGTTTTCAACCTTTTACTTTAAACTAAGTTACGATAAAAATAAAGTTTTATTTGGTATTAGATTTATTTATGCAATGCTTTCCTAGTTGCCAAACGTACATTTTTAAGCACAGTAAGAAAGAAAATAAATAAAATTGGCAGTTTGACATGTTTTATTTATCTAAAGGTGCTTTATTTAATATTTTTTTCATTTTTAATTGTGATAAATATCAATTTAAAAATAAAAACCTAGTTTCTACTTTTCTTTAAATCTAGAAGAAATATTATGAACTTACCGTAAAAAATAATTACTGTAAATTTATCTAGTTTCCTTTTAAAAGTGTAAAAAGGAGAATGTAAAAAAGACATTTTAAAAAAGTGTAAGAAAAAAAAATATTTAAAAAATGTAAAAAAGATTCGGCTTTAGTTTTCCCGTACGATGCTCTCTTAATTCTGTACTATATTTCACTTTTAATAATCATTTTAATAACTTTTAAATATAGATTTATTATTTTTCTATTTATATTAAACATAAATCGTTATAATATTTCCTATATTTTACCTAGTATTTTATCTTACCTAATAAAAAATTTTGTAAGGTATCTTTGGGTAATAAGGCCATGTTAAGGTTCTACCAGTTATTACTGCTTAGTTTTAATTTTGTTCTTTCAAAAAAATATAGAATCTGATACAGCAACTTATTCACTATGTATACAAGAAGGAATATTTCAGAAGATATATATTCATAAAATGTAACGGCGTATTTTCTGGACCAATGTTATTTACGTTATTACCCACATAGTTGGATAATAACGCCATGCAGCCAAAACTATAAAATAAGATGAATTAATGTTATGTAAATTATCCAGTTTTAAAGATATAAATTGTGCGCCCCTATAAATTGATAAATATGAAAAAATTATCAGCATTTAAGGCATAAGAATTTCTCTTTGTCCTTTTTTGGTTTTCAACAATGAGAGTAATGCTCTCTCAAGAATAAAATAGAAAATAAACCCACTTCAGATGTAGTTCCGAAACCGAAAATAATCAACAGGAGTAATTACACCAGTATATTGTGTTATTACCGCGATATACTTATTGCGCAATATATATTAAAATACAAACTGCCTCGCGAATTTATCCAAAATCTTGCACAACATTTTTAAATTACATGAAATACTCTACAAATTTATATAATAAATAAAATATGTCCTAATAAATATATAACCTTCAGATCAAATAACTTAACTCGCAAATTTTAGATCTGGCGTTGACTTTTACGCCCTTCTTCGAACAATAAGATCTAAAAAGAGAACAAATTAACATTTAGTGGTTGTTTGTGATTCTGATGTCTTTCTTTCTTTCTAACCGATGACCACGCCCCTACCTGCCGAGTTTTCTCAGCTTAACGGGTTAGATACCTGGTACCGAGACGGACTACCGCCTAATTGCCGCGAATAGGGCAATAAATGTTTGAACTGCAAATAGCTTCACAAGATGGTTTCGTAATTTAGAGCCTTGATCAGATGACGAAACCTTCACCTGGCAAGGCACCTCCAGAGGTATAATTCACAGGTAACTTTGCGACGGATTTTACATGCACCAGGCGCCATTAACGTACATGATGGAATTTTAGCCGGCAGAGTGGAGACGATCTACGTAGACAAGTGCCGAGGTCGGCTGATTGTGGCTAATGGTTGCTGGACTTAGTAGTTTATTGCCTTTGTGAAAAAACTGAGTTTTGCGCCGCACAACACTCCCACCTGCCATGCCAGGTGAAATGGGGCTGGAGCTAAAATTTTTTGAGCCGAGACGGTGGCATGTCCTCAGCAGACAACAGGGGGGACAATTTTGATGAAGATTTAGAAAAATAAATAAACAAAACTAAAATGGCCGAAATTCTAAGTAGTGCCAGAGAAGGGAGAATTTTTGGGCCGAAATGCAAGGCAGTCGAATCGCTGCCGGTGGTGACGAGATCCCGCCTTTCTACCGTACCCCCAAAAAATGGTGCTTCATAGGCAGTCCCATTGGAGCGAGTCTGGTAGTTTATGCGGACAGAGTCCAAATGCACCTAATAAAGAGGCGTACTGTCACTAGAAAAAAAAACTAGAAAAAAAAAGAAATAAAGAATACTGCCCAGTTAAACTGAAGGCATTGAGCTCACAGGCTACAAATACTAATTGCACATTAAAGCTTTATATTTTCAAGGGTTAATTCCGTTCGAAAAAAAAAAATTAAGAAGGGGAAACAGCTCTCCCCTTTTCTCTTTTTTTATACTTAATCATTGAACCTCCTATACTACCAAAGACATGCTTTATCATATAAAAAATCTATATCCAAAATTCAGAGCAAATTAGATAATTCTTAATAAAAACCCATTTAGCATTTATATAATTTAAAAAGAGTTATCCCCATCTTTTATATTTAACCATTAAACTTCCAAAACTATTCAGAGATTTGAACGAAATCTGACAATTCTGCTTGAAAAACCCATTTATATAAATTAAGGGGGGGGGGACATTAGAACCCCTGTTCCCCTTATTTATACTTATTCAATGAACACCTAATAACAGTCACGGAATCGCCTCATCAGAATGATCCTAATCTAAATTTTGAAAACTTAATTCTGCATGAAAATCCCATTTATATCAACTAACAGGGGGGGGGGGGCATTAGAACCCCTGTTCCCCCTATTTATACTTAATCAATGAACACCTAATAACAGTCACGGAATCGCCTCATCAGAATGATCCTAATCTAAATTTTGAAAACTTAATTCTGCGTGAAAATCCCATCTATATCAACTAACGGGGGGCATGAGCCCCCCGTTCCCCCTCTTATACATATCGAATGAACTCCAAAAACTAATCAGGGAAGCACCTTGTCAGGATATACCTACATACAAAATTTCAAGTGGATCAGATATTTTTATCATGAGTTATCGCGTTACGTACATACGAACATACATACAGAACGGACGGGCACATAAGCTCTCAGGCTATGATAGCCTGTGAGCTAAAAACCCGAACACGTTTCGGACCACATAGAGTCCCTTGAGTCTCTGCGTCGATGAAGTCAACGTGTGCGGTTTGGGGTAGGTGGGCTAGTAGGTTGCTTCCCATTGCTCTTCGGACCGCACAGGGTCCCGTGTGTCCTTGTGTCAATGAGGTCAACTTGAAAGCCTGAGAGGTGTTAGCTCACTAAGGGAGGGGGGGGGGGGGTTCCAGAACTGTGTCTGACCCGGCAGAGTCTTTTGAGTCACTGCGTCTATGATGTCAACCTGTACGGTTCTGGTGCAGTGGACTTAATTGATGCTTCCGAATCTCTTCGGACCGCACAGGGTCCCTTGAGTCCCTCCGTCGATTAGGTCAACTTGAAAATTTCGGGAGCCAAGTCCTGGGGGGGGGGCAATCCTGGAAGGTAAATGGGTAAGTAACAATACTATTGTTTACTGTACTGCTTACCTGAGAAACTTGTTAACGTTAAGCTTTTTAAGTTGTAACTGCTGTCTATTTGGCTTTTATGGAGATTAAGATTAAATAGTTAACTTATTGGCTGTTGATAGGTGGGGGGAATGGCTGAGATTGCGGCTAGAGTGGCTAAGCTAAGATTACAAATGGACTTAATAAATAGTATTAACGGGGCCTAGTATTATTAAGGATCGTTACTAAGATGGGATTAATAAAAGGGGAGCTGATGAAGTTAGTAAATAAACGTTATGACGACTAATACTACTGCGAGAGCATATACGGATGTTAAGAGAGTCTAATAAATTTATTAAAAATAAAGGTTGAATGGGAAGGGATATACTTAAAAGTATTACACTAGTTATCACTCTTGCCACAAGCTACCGTCAGTTTAGATAACCTTTATACTAACCAAAAATTAACTAGAGAGTTCACTTAACCCAAGCACTCCCCGTGAATTTCCTTTTGATTTTTTTTAATCATAACTTATGTTGTTTATATCTGGACGGACAAGCAGTTAGGCGGGGCGAATGAAGCTTTTTGATTTCTCACAATGTGCAGCTTGCAGATCCGAGATGTCTTTCGACGTGCTTGCAATGGTATTATTGCGGGGCACCTGTTTCGGGCCGTGGATACTGCTGTTACAGCACGACTACTCCTTACTGCTGGATCATAAGACATATCATTATTTTAACATTTTATGATTTTTTATTGTTGACCGTAGGGTTTTAGTCCTAGGCTATTTTTCCTTTAATAACATATAGGACGGACAAGCAGTGCCGAAGGCGGGTGAAGCCTTTTACTGTGTCATGGTGTGCAACTTGCAGATCCATGATGTCTTGCAACGCGCATGCAGGAGGTTCCTGCGGAGCACCTGTTTCGGGCCTTGGATACTGCTGATATCGCATGACTACGGCACACTGCTAGGACATAAGACAAAATACACTATTTTTTATATCTTTTTGTGGCGATAGAAATCCTAGGCCATTTTATATATATATATTTTTAAGCATTTAATAACATATAACACAAAAATGCGCGCGGGTACATGAAGGATTAGTGGCTGTAGTAAAGGATTGCGGAGATTTTTTTTTGTAAATGTGGTCATTTGTCTATGTGTTCTGATGTATGAGTGACGTGATGTTGTCGCAGTTGTCTTGGAACCACCTGATTATGATTTTTGCCTTTCTCAGTACACGTTTGTTTTTTGCTAATTGTTTATGCCATAATTTTTCGTTTTCTGTTGTTATGTTTGCTAGCTGATCTGCTTGTGTGAGTGAGCAGTGTAGCAAGTAGTGTTTGGGCGTACCCTCCGAACCGCAATCAAAGTCCAGTGTGTGCGCCTTCTTGAATCTGTGGAGGTAATCTGGGAATGATCCATGAGCTGTGTAAAGTTGTGAGAGTAGGTAGTCGCTAATTAATCTATTTTTGTCGACTTTTGGGAAGTACTGGTTAGTTTCCCTGCCTGTATCCCCATAGTCTCATTCGAACTGCCACTGTTCAGTTGTTAAGTCTTTTAGTGCTCTTTTTAGTTTTGAAATAGGTTTTTTCAGATAGTATGCACGTTCATTGTTCTGGTTTAGTGCTGCGTGTTTGGCTAACACATCGGCCTCTTCGTTTCCTTGGATGCCGACATGCGCCTTGACCCAGCTGATTTTAAAATTGTTTCTTGAATCTTTGATTAGGTTGTGTATTTTGTTGACTGTGTCACTGGTGTTGAATGGTTTGCTTAATCGCAGGTAAAAAAAAATCAGCAAAAAACCTTTAGAAGAAATAAGATTTTACAGGGATTTTGAAGGTTTCTACAGGGATTTTGAGGGCAAATTAAAAGCGCAGGTTTATTTGAGAGAATTTACTGTTAATCAAAAGATTTTATGCAGGCATTTATCTGACCTCCAAATTACTAATCGGGTATTTTGAAGGTCACTTCAGGTATTTTGAGGGATATTGAAGACTGAAACAAAATGCACAGATTTTTAAAGGTTGTATAGAGGCTTTTATCAGCAAGTTAATGGCTTTCAATTTATCTTTAGTGACTTACCTGATTTTTGATAAGTATAATTCAGGTATTTTGAAGGAAAATATAGCCTTCAATTTACCTTCAGTGACTTAGCTAATTTTTGATAAGTGTACTTCAGGTATTTTGAAGGAAAATATAGCCTTCAATTTACCTTTAGTGACTTAGTGAATATTTACAATTTCTTAGTTCAAACCCTCGTTTTGTTACCTGAGGACGTGTCCCAGAAATGCTCTTCAAAATACAAGAATAGTAGGCCCGCGGGACAGCAACATTCTATTGATTTAGACGCGTTAATATCTCAGCTACATTTTGTGGTAAGTTGCATGTTTTTAGGACAATTATTAATTAAATTATAATTAATTAACTATCACATTCCTTTACCAGTTTATTCTACCGGCGCTTACAGATACTAAGCTCCACAATTCTAAGTATTTAAATGCTTAAACTTCTAATTAAAATTTCTCAAATCATGTAAAAATCATCTCTATAGTCTAATTTTCAATAAAGATTAGTTTATAAAAAATTTCTCATAAAAATTCTCGCATTAATTAAAATTTTATTATTATTTCTTCCAAATTAATCTAGAACCACGTGTTCGAATTCGAGTTAAATAACGCTAAGTTCAGCCTAATGGGGATAAGTATTAAGATATATATCCGCAAGGTAGCGTCCCATTCACCCCTGTCGTCAGCAATTAAGACCCCGTAGCGACCACGTGGAATTTCTGAACTTTGAAAAAAATCTCAATATTAAAAAACTTCAAGACAATACACTGGCCTCAAATGTACCCAGTAATTATATATTATAATTATATTTATATATTGTAATTATATGCATTTATATACAAAACTTTAACTAGTTTCTCCATTTTTAAAGTTTTAATTTCTAGAATTTTTTTTTTTCGCTTTTTCGCAAAAAATTTTTTTTCGAATTTTTAGATAAAAACTGGGAAATTGACTAATTATTACATAAAATTAACGATTTTAATTAATTTTCTTTAAAATTTAAATTTTTTTAGTACGGCATTTTTGTTTTTACCATTGGTCGGCATGATTAAGCCGCACCCACCGTACTATCCATCCAGCCGTAAAACACTAATTTCTAATTATCTCATTAATTAATTAATATTTATTCTTTTCCGCTGGGTTCCTATACCTACGACTTCTAAATTGGGGGGAGGAGGGGTTATTGTTTATTTTGAGTACAATTGAGAACTTGCAATTTAAATCTTTGTTTTCACACATATGCAGGGAAATTGCATGTTTTTTTACCTTCAAGAAACCTTAGTTCCAAATACCTGTAAAATACCTGAATATTGCACTTTCAGGTAAAATGCGGGTTTTTTACCTTCAAAAAACCTTAGTTCCAAATACTGGTATTTTACCTGAACTTTTTTTAAAGGTTTTTTGCTGATTTTTTTACCTGGGATAAATCTATTGTTGATTGGCAATCCGGCCTAATGATGTATGGCTCACACAATGAATTGCCCCATTCCACTGTTTTATGTATAACCAGTAGTTCGGCTTGGAAGACGCTGTTACAACTTCTGAGAGGCACTGACTTAGTCTTTATTTTTCTATTATTTTTGAAAGTTACTAAAGCCGAGCCTGATACCAATTTCTAGCCGTCTGTAATAAATGCATGTGTCTTTTGGGTTGTGGCCTATACGTGGTTCAATTGTTTCTGCCGGGTGGTTTTGCCATATGTTTACTTTCTGAGTGGATTCTCTGTGAAAGATGATTTTGTTGTGTATTGTTGCATTCTTCCTTAATCTTGAGACTGTGCCGTACGCCGCTTCGTAGTTTACTTTAATGTGAATTGGAATCAGGCCAGCAAGTACCCATAGGGCCGAGGTTGGGGCCGTTCTATAGGCCCTAACGATGGCCAGTGCGAAGTGTCTTTGGCAGCTCGAGAGGATTTCTTTACACCTCTTCGTAAGGCTGTGCCCCCAAATCGGGGCCGCGTAGGTTAACGTCTTCTCAACTACTGTGTTGTAACAAATTTTCATTATGTTAGGTTTAAGACCCCATCCTTTATCTGTCATGTATGCTAGGTTTTTGAAGTTTTTTCTTACCTTGTAGGCTTGTGTTTGACAGTTTGGTTCCCAGTTTAGGTTTTTATGGAGTATGACCTCTAGGTATTTAATTTGTTCCTTGATATGTAGTTCCTCACCATTTAACTCTATTCCCTCTATGCTGTTTGGGTCTGCTACTGGAAGGTTCCAAGAGTGGCCCCTGTTTAGGTATAGTAATTCAGTTTTTTCTTTGTTTAATGTTAGGTTGTTTTCCTCTATCCAGTCGTTAAATCCTTTTAATATTCTGTTTGCTAGACTTTATAGTTTGTCTTTTGACCTAACCTGAGAATTATTATGAAATCATATCCAAAGGCATGTATTCTTACATTTTCCCCCAGCGTTTTTTGAGAGATTTACCGCAATTAGTAACCACAGAAGCGGGCCAAGACAACTGCCTTGGGGGCAATCGCCATAAGTTTGTCTTGTCACCTTGATACCGTTTTCTTCTAATGAAACAAATCTTTGTTGGAGGAAACTCACTACCGTAATCCACTAAGTAATCCGAGCAGGGAAACTGTTTTAAATTATGTATTAGAATTGGCCATCTTATGTTGTCAAAAGCCTCTTTGATGTCCATGGCTATTAGGAGTGTTTGATAATTGTTATTGCCGTCTTTTTTAACTGTTTTTAATAGGTTTTCTAGTGCATGTTCTGTTGAGGTCCCCTGTTTGAACCCGTATTGTTTGTTGCTCCAATATTTTTCTTTGTATAGGTGGTAGTTAATTCTCCCATGGATTATTCTCTCTAGCATTTTCCCTAACGCTGGTAGTAGGCAGATTGGTCGATAATTTTTGGGGTTTGTTGGGTCTTTGCCTGGTTTCTCGAAGAGTACGACTACGCCTAACTTAAATGATTTTGGAAAGTATTCTAGTTTTTGACACGTGTTAAACAGAGTTAGTAGAAGTTGTGGAGCTGCTGTGTGTATTCTTTTAATTAAGTTATAGTCTATGTAGTCATACCCTGGCGCCTTGTTTTGTTTGATGTTTCTTATTATTCTATTGAGTTCCGCTTTAGTTATTACTGGTGGTTTTGCTTATTCCAATGGATTTTTGTCTGCCTTGATAGCATGTGGTGTTGAACTGTCTGTTAGGTACAGCTTGTCTAGAAAATGTGTTAATGTTTGTTTTATGGTTGTTGTGCCATCTTGTTTTAGTATGTCAACGAATTTCACTGGTCCCGCGGTTTTGTTGCTCGCGTGTTTGTAATGCGTTCCGTAGGTGTCCGTTGTTTTACTGCAATAATCCTTCTATGTTTTTCATTTGGTTTTATTTATCAGTTTTTTGAGTTTGGCCCTTTCTTTTTTGAAAACTATGTGTTGTTGTAGTTTTAGGTTTTCGTTAGTTTGTTTTTGATACCTCCTCCTAAGAGCCCTAACCTTGTTCCTGGCTGTTTTGATTTCGTCCGTCCACCACGGTGGAGCAGTGATCACTGGTGTTTTTTTTCTTTTTGTAGCACGTGAAAGCACAGTTCTCGCAGCACAGAAAGGTTCTAAGTCACATTCTGATGACTTAGAGCCCGTCTGCGCAAAACCCGCATGTGCCATTTCCTGGATTCATTCATAGTTATGCGTAATATTAGCACATGGCGCTATTATTCCCAGGTAAAATAATCAGCAAAAAACCTTTATAAAAAGTTCAGGTAAAATGCCAGTATTCTGAACTAAGTTTTCTTGAAGATAAAAAACCGGCATTTTCCCTGAAAGAAAATATTCAGGTATTATGCAGGTATTTTGAACTAATGTTTCTTGAAGGTAAAAAACCTGCATTTTCCCTGCATATGTGAGAAACAAAGATTTGAGTTGCACATTTCTCAGTTGTACTCAAAATAAACAATAACCCCTCCTCCCACCAATTTTGAAGTAGTAGGTATAGGAACCCAGTGGAAAAGAATAAATATTAATTAATTAATGAAATAATTAGACATTAGTGCTTTACGGCTGGATGGATAGTACGGCGGGTACGGCGTAATCATGCCGACCTTCGGTAAAAACAAAAATGCCGTACTAAAAAAAATTAAAGAAAATTAATTAAAATCGTTAATTTTATGTAATAATTAGTCGATTTCCTAGTTTTTATCTAAAAATTTGAAAAAAAAATTATTTTGCAAAAAAAGGGAAAAAAAGACGAAAAATAATCTAAGTTTAGAAATTAAAACATGAAAAATGCAGAAAATAGTTAAAGTTTTTTTATATATATAAATGCATATAATTATTATATACATTGTCTTGAAGTTTTAGATTATTGTGATTCTTTTCAAAGCTTAGAAATTCCACGTGGTCGCTACGGGGTCCGACTTGCTGCCGTCAGGTGTGAACGGGACGCTATCTTGGATATACATATCTTAATACTTATCCCCATTAGGCTGGACTTAGCGTTATTTAGCTCGAATTCGAACACGTAGTTCTAGATTAATTTGGAAGAAATAATAATAAAAATTTAATTAATGCGATAATTTTAATGAGAAATATTTTAATAAACTAATCTTGATTGAAAATTAGACTATGGAGATGATTTTTACATGATTCGAGAATTTTTAATTAAGAGTTTAAGCTATTAAATATTTAAAATTGTGGAACTTAGTATCTGCAAGGGCCGATATAATTAACTCCACAGTGGCGTTATTACCCCAGGACACCCTATCTCTTTTTATCGTTTATGCATATTTCAATATACGAAAAATCTTACGGTGAATTCTGTATGCTTATCGACTAGTTTAACTTTTTTCATGCTATTTATTATTTATAAAACAAATTAAATATTTAATATGTATTACAGCACCTACCATCTTTGGATTTTTGTATTTTTGTTTTTGTAATTTCTTTCTGCTAAATGTGAAGCGCATCATTTGAATTATTTATAGTTCAAATTTGGTCATATTTGGATAAATAGAGTACTCTAAATAGGTAATTTATTTCTTGCTAACCATGCATATATTTTTAAAATGTCTATAGATATATTGCTTGCGAACCATCTATATATTTTTTGAAGTATCTATATATATATTTCATTTATGTGATGCGACAATACAGCTGAATTTATAGCAAAAGTATTAGTTCTTTTTATGCTCACATGATACATTCACTACTTAAGTGTTTTGATCGAGAATAGACCTATTTTAGACACTACAAGAAACGTGTGGTTTACGTTTTTTTTTTTTTTTTTTTACCTTACGAAGCGTCTCAGAGATATAATATTTTTCACATCAAGTGTACTTTACACTGACGAATCTTAATATGTAATTATATGTTGTTGATAGTTAACCAAATAAAAATATTTCAAATTGTATTTTCTAAGAAATTTTAAATTTATTACATTATCAAGATAATTTTTCAGTTTAATATTTTAAATTACCAAAATTTGTAAAATTCGCGATATCTAAATTATTTAAGCCCATGCATATCACAAAAGCAATACAAGTTTTCTTTTCTAAAAATAATTTATTATAGTACTTAATCTGGCTAGCGTTGTTACAAACGGTATCGAGCAAACGAAGATAGTACGGGCCCAATAGGGTAACATCCCCAGTAATTGGCACATTAAGAATTTTTCTTTAAACTTACTTCAATTTTCACTACCAAGAAATAAAATATTTACTTGCAAATATTTTTAAACCAAAGAATGCATATCTGTGCATCTATTTTGCCCACTAAAAGCAAAAATTTTCGAAAAATTATTTTTTTAATACATTTATAAAAAGTAGCTGTAATCACCAGTAATTGGCACCTAGAGAACCAATGTATAACACCTTGTGATCCAGTAATTAGCACATGTTTATATATATATATATATATATATATAAACTTTATATTTTGCATTGGATTTATTTGCTTTAAATGAATTTACTGTAGATGAAGATGCCATCTTTCAGGTTTTTAAGAGGAAAAAATCAGCATATTAATCTGAAATGTGAACATTTTAATATCGTAAAATGGGGTGAATCGGAACACTTTTCAACTTTAACGTTAAAAAAATGCAACAACTGATTTTTTAATTTTTTTATTTTTCTACTGGAAACTTCGGTCTTGTTTTGTTGTTTACTTTTTAAGCAAAAACAAAACATTTTTACTGTTTATATATATATTATTTAATTTTTTAATGGTGTTCCGATTCACCCCTATTTGCGGGGTGAATCGGAACAAATGTTATAAATTTTAATTATTCCGATTCACACTTTAATAGGGTTAGTAAAAACAGGTAATAATGATAAGGGAGGAATAGGAACACGTAGTTACTGTGAATCAAGCCTTTATTTTATATACAAGTAAAGATATGCCTTTTAAAAATTAGAAAACAACTTTGAAATCAAGAGAAATTAAAATTTCTTTTAAGAAATTATAATCGAATCGCAGAAGTAGAATTTAATACAAATTC
The DNA here is from genome assembly GCA_964019185.1 of Maratus speculifer. Taxonomy (NCBI): domain Eukaryota; kingdom Metazoa; phylum Arthropoda; class Arachnida; order Araneae; family Salticidae; genus Maratus; species Maratus speculifer. The sequence continues at coordinate 169,162,321 of OZ025292.1, forward strand.
AGCCCTGTTCTGTGTTATCCTTTACTAGTAGTCATTGGGAAAGTGAAAATATTGAGTAGCCCCAATCGCTGCATGTAGTAATTAATGCGATCTACTAATACGCCCTCATCCCCAGCCCTTAGTACTGTTTGCATTCCTTTCTTTTTTTAATTGGTTTTTCATTTTGAGATATTTTTGTAATGTTATGAATGTCAGAGAATAATTTTGTGCAATTTTTCTAATTTTCTATTTTTAAATTCTCTTATTGTGTGTTCAATGTCTGTTGGATTATTCGTTGACTTCTTTGTTTAACCATGTAATTTCTTGGCACCTTTAAACTCTTTAAGTAATTAGAACAAACAAAATATTGTTACAATACATATTCATACATATGTTTCCATATATTACATGAAACTATTACTGTATAGAAAAATAAACCATGAGAGAAAACGTGTTCCGATTTACCCAATAAATCTTAAACCTCTGATGTTACAAGCCATTTTTCATTTTTTTTTCATTATGTAGTTTAGAAATAAGTAGAATTTAATACAGCATATCATTTACAGGACTGTCATTAATTAAAAATCCCCTCTCTTATATTTAGAATACGAAAAATACTGTAGTTACAGACAAAGTTTTCAAGACGTTCAAAAAATGAAGTTTTTGAGGATCCTCTTGAAGTTTCTTTATATACCTCAGTAGTGGTGCCAACATGTCGAAACTGAATTTCCCGACACTTAATGTTATTACCTTCTTATAAAAAAATTGGCAACTAAAAATATCATCACATATATTTATAATGAATTTATTTGTATGACCGGGAAGTAGTGATGGGCGATTCTGGAAATTTTGAGAATCGATTGAAATCGATATCGTATAAAACAACATCGATCATAATAAGAATCGATTTCTCAGTTCTAAAATCGATACTAGAATCGATATTTCGATATTTAGGTTCACACAGAGAAGATCCAAATTACTAATTCCAAAATTTAGACAATCAGCAGAACCGTAATTACCACCTCCCCCCCCCCATCCCCATTTAGGGAGGCATAGAATTAAGCTATTGCAGATTTTAGAGTCGGATAATAAGAATCTTAAATTGATTGTAACTTATGGTTTTCACTTACACAAAACTTTGACAAATTTGAGAGACATAACTCAACTAATAACAACACTGAGTAACTTGACATTAAACCGAGTATAAAGAATGCCAAGAGCGTGTAACTAGGAGGGGGAACAAGGAGTATAGACAAAAAAAAACTTTTTTTTCTAATGCCAACCAACTGTTACACGAGATAATTTGGAAGAACATAAAATATGTCCCATTCCCAAGGGAGCAGGTAACCCCCACTCTTAACAGAAAGGCGACCATAACCCAAATGTATCTTTTGTCGAAGTTTCAAAATGAGGATTTACAATAAAATAGAACGAGAATTGGACATTTTAAAAATTGCATGCATACTTTGAACGGCCCATATAGTAAAAATTGGCGAGGAAGGGGGGGGGGGAGACGAGGGATTAGAACGGACGAACTTGAAAATAAAAAACATAATTAACTAATAACCCAAATAACTGAGCTTCTAAACAAAAATATAGTCTTTAACTTAGTGATGAATTCATGGGGTGGCCCGCGGGGAACACACACTCTTTGAAACTATAAAAAGTGCCAAGAGCATGTTACTAAGTGGGGAGAGGGGTAGTAACAGAAAAAAACGAGGAGATAAAAGCTTTATAACGATATGTTACATGAGATGGTGTGGAAGAAACAAAAAATATGCCCCCCCCCCCACACCCAAGGGGGCAAGGTGAATCCCAAACGGACAGAAGGGCGACCCCGGCCCAAATGTTTCTTTTGTTGAGGTTTCAAAATATGGATTTATAACAAAATAGAACGAGGATTAGACTTTTTTTAAATCGCAGTCATAATTTGAACGAACCTGTAAGTTAAGATTGGTGAGGAAGGGGGGGGGCGGTAGGACGGGCGAACATGAAAAAAAAAATATATATAGTGGCACTCTGAGAATGCCGATAGAAGTGAAACCTTGAACAATTACGTGTGTATTTTTGAATCGCCAGGAAATACTTTTAAATGAATAAAAAAAACATTCTATAATATTAAAGAACATATTAATGTCTATTAAAAAAAAAAAAAAAAAAAACGCGCGATACCATATGTCCAGCTATTGTAGTTAATTCACTATAACTACTTTTTTACACTTTAAAACGCGATAAATACACCAACCAAAATTAGACCATACTATCGATACCTTAATCCTTATCCAAATAAATCATTTTGTATTAATGCCTGTTACAATATCTGTAGATTACTTTTTGAATTATTCAAATCGGACATTCCATTCAAAAGATATTACGAATTTAAAGATGACAATCTAAAGAAATAATAGCGTTGCTGAGTACTCGGTGGCCAAAAAGCTTAGGGATTACGTGTGCAAATCAAACATCAAACGATTGCGAGTTCGGACCCCCCAGTTTCGCTGATATGTATCAATGTTTTTTTTTTTTGTTTGTTTTTTTGAAGAAGAAGTTTGAAAAATTAAAATTTTAACACATTATGGGTCTTTAATGTGACCTGAAATGATGGGAGAAAATTTCTTTTGCTAGATTTGTAATGTATGAAGCATAAGCTTTCAATAGACATATTGTATCAAGAAAACCCCCTCTGCCCCCCCCCCCCCCAAAAAAAAAGGTCCTATAGGGAAAACCGGAAAACTGGAAAAGCAAAAAGAACGGCGAGAAAGAGTTAGCTAATACTAGAATTTTTCTCCTCACTGTAACTCTTATAGAAGCAAAGTTATAGCCTTTTAAAGATTGAAATGAAGTGAAGAAATAAGCAAAATTAGGTGAGTGATCGACAGGGGGGGGGGGAGAGAATCCACAGCTCTTGGGGTGCCATGTAGCTTAAACTTTTAAGTTAAAAATGGTAGAAAATTAAATGAGCGAAATTTTAAGGTGTATATTGGGGGAGTCCCCCCCTCAAAATTTTTTTTGTTTCTTTTGAAGAAACAAAATATATGCCCCCCGGCGGGGCGCAGATAAACCCCAAACGGGCGGAAGGGCGACCCTTTATTTATCTTTTGTCAAGGATTTAAAATGTGGATCGAAAATAAAATAGACCGAGAATTGGACATTTTTTAAACTGTATGCATATTTTGAACCGCCCTGTAAGTTAAAACTGACGTGGAAGGGGGGATTAGAAGAGACGAGCGTAAAAAATAAAACATAATAAACTCATATTTCAAATAACTGGATTTCTAAACACAAATATAACGATTTAACCTAGTGTCGAATTAATGGGGTGGGCCGCAGGGGATTACCCCCCCCCCCCCAGAAGTTATGAGATTTTATGTTTTTTAATACACAAATTGCGATTCCCCCTCTCTTACAGAGCTGTAAAACATGACAAGTCGCAGAAAAATACCTGCATTCAACACTGATTTAGCCTAGAAAAAAAAAAAGAAAAAAAAATCGAAATCGAATCTAAAGATCGAAATCGAATCTAAAGATCGACATCGAATCTAAAGATCGACATCGAATCTAAGATCGACATCGAATCTAAAGATCGACATCGAATCTAAGATCGACATCGAATCTAAAGGTCGAAATCGAATCTAAAGATCGAAATCGAATCTAAAGTTCGATCTTACGGGCAGAATCGATTTTGCATTTTTACTTTCTTTTGTAACTTTACAAGAAGAGAGTATTAGATTCGTGAAAAATTTTGACTTCTCGTTTTTGATGGATTTATATATTTTAGAAGGTCTTTAACACGATATCAAGATTTTTAAGAAATATCTGTCTGTGTATGTGTCTGTCACTCTGTGAGTCTGTATACGACAAAAATTTCTGACAGTTCTATCTGAAGAACAAATGCATGGAATTCCACAAAACTTTAGATTTAGTTTGACCTTGATATAAACTGAATCTAATTAATTTTTGGTGCATATAGCCTAACAGGTGGCGCTGCTATGCTGCATTTTTTGCGATTTGCGCAACAGCTATATCTGAATAACGAATGAACGGATTTTCATCACATTTTAGATTCAGTTAGTCCTTGACATGAATTGATGTTTTTTCAATTTTGATGTATATAGCTTCTCAGATGGCGCTGCTATACTGAATTTTTCACAATTCCCACTCAGCGCCATGTGAAAGGGAGTGGGGGATGAAAGGAAGCGGTCGTTCCGAGCACGGAAATTTAGGGGACGCCAAATTTTTACTACTAACACCACTTCTAGCCTATAACAAGAAAAAGTTAATAGGGGGGGGGGCTAAATTGGAACTTTGAACCGGGCGCAGTTCTCTTTTCGCACGCCCCTGTTTCCATTTTAGCTTTATCTCAAGAACTAATGCACGGACTTTCATAAAAATTTAGATTCAATTAGTCCTTGATATTATTTGATGCTAATTACATTTTGGTGGAAATCGCTTAAGAGATGGCGCTGCTATACTGCATTATTCATGATTAACGCAATAACGCTATCTCAAGAACGAATTTTCATCAAAATTCAGATTCAGTAAATCTCTGACATAGATTAGTGTTATTTAGTTCTTGGTGTTAATTGCCCAACAGGTGGCGCTGATATGCTGTATTTTTTATGATTTCGCAATAGCTGTATCTCGCACTTTCATGGATTTTCATCAAAATTCTGATTCAGCTGGTGCTTAATAAAAATTGATCCTTATCAATTTTTGGTGTACATCACTCAAAATAAAAAAAACGCTATTTTGCGGGGTGGGGAGGGGGGGGGGGTTCTGAGGTTTCTTTAATTCTTCTTTCTGAGAAACTAATACACTGAAATTTTGGAATTGGCACATCCGTCTATTTTATCTTCGACTTTTGAAGGAAAATGAAAATTATATTACCTTCAGAGAAATCGATTAAAAATTTTAAAGTATCGATTAAATCGAGTTGGCCGTAGTATCGATTAAATCGATTTAAAAAATCGAAATCGCCCATCTCTACCGGGAAGTTTCGTTCAGATTCACCCCGCTGTTCCTATTCACCCCATTTTACGGTGCAATATACTTATATTAATACCCAGTAATTGTCATGCTGTCCCAGAGTGATTGACATACAAAGCTTTGATGGATTCCAATTACTGATACTATTTCATATTATCAAATAAAAACAACTAATTTATAAATGTTGTCTAAAACTTTAAAGGTATTGCCAAGATAAGTGGTTTAATCTCAAATCTTGCGATTTCCTAGTAATTGGAATAGGTGCCAATTACTTGGAACTAGCAAAATTGAAGAACCGTTAATTGGCATCTGCCATTAATTCAGAAATCCAAATATTTGTGTCAAAAATACATTTATACAATTAAAGTAACCCTTTTCATCTAAACAAAACTGTTGTTGATTAAAATCTAAAATACATTATAAATCAGATAATAATGAATTGAAAAGCATGCTTTTCTTAAGCCAGAAAAGAAGCATTTGCAACAAAAATTTCTAATTTGAGCAAATCATAACTGTTTCTCTTTCCTAGGCAGTATCGTCATCTAGTAGCACAAATCAAAGTTATAATCTTTAAAGTAAATGGGTATAAAACTGGTATATGGTCTTACATTTTTAAAAGACTGGATATAAATCTTATTTTAGGACATGTTTTTAGGATTTGCCAATCATTGGTGCATACCAATTACTGGGGATGTTACCCTACATACCGACACAATAAAATAAAAATTCACAATTTATGGGGATAGGTGAGCAAGGGCGGATTCCAGACCCCTTTCTTGTGACGTATAATAAATTTCGGTTTTAAAATAAATGTAAAAATATCTTTAAATATAAATAAGTATAGCGAAGTATAAACTCAATCAAAAGTGTTTTGTGTATTTTGGAATCAATTATTCAGAATACAGCAACTTTGAAAAAGTGTTGCATTGAACGAAAGGCACCATAATTTGATAGAGTCACATCTCAAGCGAAATTCTTAAACTCCTATAGATATACCATTGGTACTACTATGCATAATACATATTCTTGTAACTATTATATTAATAATTTCCCAGACCTTTTTACCCAACCTAATAAAATATATATGCTATTCAGTGTTTCAAATTTGCTACAAGTTTCCGTAAGCATAAATTCCAAAGCTATACCGTAAAGTTCACAGCTTCATTATTGTAGTTGATTCCTTTATAAATATGCAAAATCTTGGTTTATATAAACATTTAGCAGGATTAAGCAAAAAGTATAAATGTTATAAAAAAAATCTGAATTGCGGATAATTATTTTGTAAAATGTATTGTTTACAAGCATATTTGAACTCTTGTTTAACAAAAAAATCATTTAAATGATATTATTTTATGACTGTTAATTACTAAACACTAGACATCGGAAACATTATTTAATAATTAAATGATGGAATTTTTCGGTACGATTTAATTTTCTTAAACGGACATGATAGGGCTTCCGTGGCCGAGTGGTTAATACGGTTCGATTCCGTTGGCTCCATTGCACACACACTTTGTGTGGAGCTCCTGGTTGTATTTCACTTGTGATGTAAATTTCCTTGTGTTATCGCGTCCTTATACATTGACGATGACTTATAAGCAGGTTTTCATGTCGAGCACACAAGTCAGATGTATGTTTTTCAAATAAATAAATAAAACGGACATGACTTTATTAACGATCCAATAATATTAATGTAATAAAAAAAATAAAAATTAAAAGAATATAAATGATAAAAATAATATCTAAAAATGTAAAATATTTTCTCTAAATATTAATGAATGTTTAAATAATTTGTAATTGTGTATTAAAATTTTTTGAGTCATTTTTTTTCAATTTTCTTAAAAAATAGCTTTATGTAGAATGTCTCAATATATACTATTTCTTTCTTTAAAATTTAAAAGTACATATAATATGTTTTAATGTAGTAAATTTGCCGTAATCGTAGGCAATTCGGTCATACATCGGATGCATTTTCAAGATTGCGATATGTATTTTGTTGTTGCTGGCTATAATTATTAAAGATTAATTTTATCTTTAATTTTTAAATTTTCTAAAAAAATATTCTCGGATTATTTACTTCAAAGATGTAATAGTTAACAACAATTTAAAAAATACATTTTATGATTATTTTAAAATTCTAAATTTCTTTTAATAAATGATTTGGAAATATTATGCATGAATTAATTGAAAACTTCTAAAAAATATACAACTACAAAAACATTTCTATTTATAGATAAGTTTGGAATATATTTATTTGGTTCTTTTATACGAATTACAAATTTCCCTTTAAAATATTTTATGGATGAATCTAATATGTTTCTTAAGTATTTTACAACAAAAACAAAAAACCACGCGTGATATATAGATTACAGAACAATTTCGAACAATTTCAAAACAATGAAACAGAACTTCACCAATTCGTATTATGAAAGATTATTATATAATAAAACAGATCGAAAAATGCATATCGTTTAAAGCAAAATTTACAAAGTTCCCTCCTATAGTCTGAAAATTACTAGACATATTTTGTGCAGCCTTGTATGTGATTTATGAATTTTTATTTGTATATTTTATATAGTATGTAAAAAATTCATATCAATTTGAAAGCACCTAAACCTGTTGAAAATTCCCATTCAGCAATATACGGTGCTAATCAGAACTTTTTCAAAATTTTATTGTGAAACCGTGTATATGATCTATAGAATTCATACACATCGAGTTACATACAAAATATTAGTTAAATTTAACGTAAACACACACACCAAACTTGTACACTTACTTTCGGCATTTATTATAAAAGTACACTAGTGAAAATTTACTTTATGTTTGTTTAAGTAAACGAAAGATAAATGCTATAAAACCATGTTCTATATTAAAAATCTTGTATTGAACCTCTATGATTCACATAAATTTCAAATATGCTTGGAGCAGGGTAACATTATCAAATTAGATTGTAGACGATTTTTCTCCTTGACCATAATGTCACTACTTTCTTTAGGTATCCCTGTAAACGAATTTTAGTACTACGCACTTCATTTTAAATATGGAACACGTCATGGTAAATCCGACTAAAATATTTCTAATAAGTCATCTAATTTATAAAAAGTGAAATACGTTTCATAATAGGAATATGAATTACAATTCGGGCTACGAAATCTGTATTGAAAAGCTGATATAATTTAAAAGAAGATATAATGAAATTAATGGAACAAATATTTTTCTACATCATAAATTATATATAAGGTACCTGTAACCAATATGGACACCCTAAGGAAAATGTATTATTCCAAAAATATGTGACCACTATCCTTGGACTATTGACTATCATTATTAAAATTAGCGACCTTGTAATTATTATGGTTTAATTTAAATGATAAAAACAAAAAATTTTTTACAAGTGTCCATATAAGGAACTACCTGTCCCTATTATGGACAGGTGTTTCCTTATTCACTTTCTACACAGTGTGTATGAAAAAGCCACTTTTCCAAGGGATTTTTGAGGAGAGGGAATTAAAAAAATGTATTTTAAAGTATTCTCAGGAGGAGGGGGGGCAGTAAATATCTTCAGAACATGCATTTTAGAAGGGGGGCATTCTCGGTTTTTCCCTTCGAAGACCCATGCAAAGCCCCTTAGTTACTAGTAAATATTAAGAAGTAATATTGTTGGTTTTGCTTAGCTTTATTGCGTCTGTATGCGAATTTACATCTGTTATTACCCAGTGCTCACAGAATGGAAAAATAAAAACTTTTTCCCCATGGGCAGTCCCACATAATCCTCATGAACATATCTGCTACATGTGATGCATGTCCGCATGTTTGAAAACGCATCAATACCTCCAAAGAAGCAGTACCAGCTCTCCTTTGTTGAGAAAGTCATACCACTGGTGCCTACGATTTCGCCAACAGATATCCTACTGGGGTGAGGGGCTTCTTTTTAGTTTTCTGCAAGGGTTTTTTGGAGGAAGATTTTGGGGGGATTGTTCAAATAGCATCTTGTTGAACAAAGATTTTACCACTTTGATGACTTTTCAAGTTATTGCTTGGCAACGTTGAATTTTCTTCTTTCTTACAATTGTAGTCGATGGGGCCATAAGCTGTCTATATTGGGAACCGGATGTAGTTTTACTAAATCTTGTACCAAATGAATAAGGAAAATTATTTTAAGCAAAGTATGCAATAGCAATCGTCAAATATGTTTTATTAGCTTTCTAAAATACTCTACTTTTCAACATTTAATGTAATTTTACCATATCTAATAAGAATTTAAGCTTACAAGTAATTAGGATCAGCACATCTCGAAATAACAAATTTCCTCCTAAATGGCGAACAGTGCGTTTTTTTTTACACTTTACAGACTTAATTATCTTTTAAACGGCTTTCCTTCGCGAAAATGTTTAGCCATCTCTCGATGAAAATTATTACCTTTAAAAATAATAGCTGTGCCCATATTGAGAGCCCTGTCCATATAGGGTACAAATACCTCATTTGTTTGATTAAACATCCAGATATACATCCAATGTTTCAAAAATGAACGTAGTAATTGTCTATTATTTTATATGTGGTTGGAGATATCATGAAAAATATAATTAAATTCAAATCATACTTATAAAAATCATGAATAATTAACAATGTATTTAGACTTAAATTATTCACATAATTCTACTTAAAAATTCATATAGTTCACAAGTTATATTTTGTATTTAAAACTGTAAATAAAAAATACATTTAATTTAACGTAAAATTCTGTATCAAAATCAAAATAAAAATTTTAATTCAAAATATTCTAAATTGTAAATCATCATTTGAATAATATTTAATTTCGCCATTTTTTGCTAACAAAATGCTATATTAATACATATATATTTACTTTGAATGCTTAAAATATGCTCATTGATATACAAAAGTAATTGTAAGTACTACATTAAAATAACTTTAAATTGTAATGTAAAAAATATGATACAATAAATGTCTTTATTTTTCCATAAAGAAAAATAAACATGAATTTTTATTCAATGTAAATCAAAAATTATAAAGTATTTAAATCGTATAAACGGCCAGACTTCTGCTATAAAAGGAAATCATGAATTAATCATAACAACATTTAAACATATTGAAAACATATGAAACATATAAGTGAACGTATTTGCTGAAACGAATCCGCACTTTATATACGATACGTCAAATAAAAAAGATTTTGTTCATTGTATATTCATATTCTTAAATGTATTAAATGCAATACGTTTGTTACTTTAAAAATAATTCTTCTCAAATTTCAAATAATCATAATTTGAATTTTAAATGCAATACTGTAGAATTTAGAAATTTAAATAACTTCTTTTTGGACAATATTTTTTACTCATGCGTTTTTGTCATTAATTTTGATTAGAATTATCTAAAAATACATTCATTTTAAAGTACATTTGAAAAGCCAAAAGAGGGAAAATATTTTAACGCTTATTGCAAGTGAAATTTCATTGTGTTTTTAGAATTAAAAGATATATTTAAAAAAAATATCTATAAATGACTTTTCCTCTTCAAAATGTTTTCTGCAACAAACATTTTTGGTAATGATACTTTTTATTGTGAATAAAAATACACATACACACTTCTGTAAAACCCTCACTTTAAAATGCGACTATTTTTTTCTTATAACTGAATAGCATTAGAAGAAATATCAACCAAGTACACATTTTATTTAGTTAACGTTAATAATTTAGTTTCATATATCATACACCTGTAGGAAGCAACAACATCAAGTTCACGGCTGAAATTCTAGAATGAATTAAAAATCTATTCGCATATAAAAACGCATTCGGTCTGCTAAGTCATATCCTGGTTGAAAATACCTGAAAACGTGATTATAGTAGTTAATTAATAGGTTTGTCATTGTGCTTTCCTGCTCTTACTCCTCCATGTTTTCATACATTTATGTGTATAAAATATCAATGGTAAATCAACGAGTCAACAGCTAAAATGGGTTTTTCCAGCCTAGTTTTCACTTTTTCAATTTAGTTTCAGATTTAAAAAAAAAATACGTTAAATTTCAAAATCGGTTTAAACCGGTTCTGAAATTGAAACTATCGTAATATAAAAAGTCCTTCCGGCAATGCCGTGAGGAAGAGGTAGCTTTCATATACTTATATATTTATTTATTTATTTTAAAGTAAGTTACATTGTTCAAAAATACTAAGCTCAAATTAGTGGAAATAATCTTATAAAATTAGTGATTTTATAAGATTGAATACTAGTTTTTGTCAAGACTGAATATTAATAGGAATTTTTAGAAATTAGTCATCTTTTATTCAACTTGGTTTTATTTTAAGCGATTTGGAGAGTCACAAAATTCCACGATATCATGAAGTGTATGCCATTTTAAAGCAACATGGTGGATTGTTCCTATCAGACCGTTTCAAAATGTCAGCCATAAGCAAAATTAAAAGTGCTATAACTCAATCATTTTTTAAGATATAGACAAAATAAAAAGTGTTCAGGAATCGTTTTTTTAAGTTTTAACACGTAAAAGAAAAATATTTTTCAACTTTTAACTTTTTCGCATTTAATTTTAAATTTTAAATTTTTTAAAAAATTTAAAATGGCCACCATTTTGAAACAAAATGGTTGATGATGCTGGCCAACGAACTCGGTCGAGACATTTGTATATACTATGTACATATCACGTTTCATTGAAATCGGTTCATAAATACGCGTGTTATCACGTGACAAAAATCAGATCGTTTCAAAATGTCAGCCATAAGAAAAATTCAAAGTTCTACAACTCAATCATTTTGTAAGATATAGACAAAATAAAAAGTGTTCTGGAATTGTTGTTTTAAGTTCTAACATGTAAAAGAAAAATATTTTTCAAATTTTGATTTTTCGCATTTAATTTTAAATTTTAATTTTTTAAAAAAAATTAAAATGGCCACCATTTTGACACAAAATGGCGGATGATGCTGGCCAAAGAACTCAGTCGAGACATTTGTATGTACTATGTACATACCAAGTTTCATTGAAATCGGTTCATAAATACCCGTGTTATTACGTGACAAAAATCAGATCGTTTCAAAATGTCAGCCATAAGAAAAATTCAAAGTGCTATAACTCAATCATTTTTTAAGATATAGACAAAATAAAAAGTGTTCTGGAATCTTTGTTTTAAGTTCTAACACGTAAAAGAAAAATATTTTTCAACTTTTAATTTTTTCGCATATAATTTTAAATTTTAAATTTTTAAAAAAATTTAAAATGGCCGCCATTTTGAAACAAAACACGGTTTTTGTTCTGGTATGTTTTCGGAGAATACGAGATACGTGTTGACAAAAGAAAATGTTCTGAGAATGTCGAATCTTTAATGTAAATAATGTACTATATTTGTATATAATATGTATATATTTTCTTCCAATTAAATAAGAAGAGAAGATACCCGTTTCGATAATTCTGAGAACATGTCAATCACTTTAAATTAAATTTGTGCTAGAATAAATCTACTGAGCAGAAACCGATGTAAAATTTGTTTCATTTTACTGCACTATACGATAGTATGACTGTACTTTTATTAACTGTAGTTGCGTTATCCATTCTACTGTACGCTGCTGTATTTTAATTATTTATACACTCTGCAAATTAGTATTTTCCACCTTCAACCTTATTGAACATGTGGTTGTTTGATACATTTATTGCTGAATCATTTTCATACTAAAGTAATTATTATAATGATTAATCGAATTCCACTTACCATTGACGTTACATGGTATTACAGCTATTTAGGAATTTTCGTCATATAATGCAGGTTGATTCAAACCAGGATTACCCATAAAGCTGAGTAGGCTGAAACCTAGTTGCTCAAAAGAAAAACACTCCGGGACTGAGATTTCCTTTCAAATTTTTCTCTAGTTATCGGCTAAAATTTTAGGTAAAAAAAAATGATCTGAAGTAATATATTTTCTCTAATTGACAAATTATTGTAAGTAATTAACATGTGATTCCAAATGCTACTCCTTTTTTTAACAGTTTAGATATTCATAAGAAGAAAATTTTCGATCCCTCCAGTTTTTTGGCTTCTAGATTACTCTGTATAGAGGAGGCATTATTAATCACAACTTCCTGGGTAAAATTTTCTCAGCATCTTTATTTACGATATCTTTTTAAAAAAGCACTTAAGTTGAAATCATGATTTTGTTATATTTTGCTCCAGAATTTTTAGTTGCCTGTGTGATCATTGAAACTTGCCTATATATTCTAGTAAAATTCATTCTTAACCTAAGAAAGTTTTAATTTGTTATAGGATTTTTTATGAAAAGTTTAATGGCTAATATATTAAAATAAATTAGCTTTTACTTTTTCTCACTGTAAATCCACTGTGAAAATAAAAGTATGCAAAAAAAAAAAAAAGTTTTCAGCATTGCATAATATAGGACGATTCAAAATAGCGGTTATGATAATTATTTCTTCAACCGCTCTAGATAAAAAAAAAATTTCAATTGCGAAAAAAGCGGACAAATCAAGTAGAGTATTTCTTTCATCAAAGACTATAGATATGTATAAAATACGAAATGTTTTAATATAGCCCTTCGACATAATAACTTATATTTAGAGAGATTTCTTACACTGCTAGGAAGGAGACTTAAAAAAATCACATTTTTGTCTACGAAAACTTATTGAATTGTAACATTTTCAGCTTTATGAACTTTAAATGATTACCAGCAATAAAAGCACTTAAATATTTATTCTTCAATGTCTCAATATTTTTTAAAACTCGATCAAACAAATGTGTTTTTAGTGCTTGTGGTAACTCAACGTGGTTAACAAGCGTATCTCGCTTTAAAAAATTCAGCTCTTTTTATTTTTATTTTATTTCGAGAACTTTTCAATTTATTTTTTTTGGGGGGGGAGGAGGGGAGATTTTTCCACGACCCGCTCTCTGAACCAGTATTTGACTTATACATAAAACATATGTTTAAAATATTTATATTGCTTATTGAACACATTGTTGCGCTTGTAAGAAGAAAGACATTATTAGTTGTTCACGTATGGTAATTTAACTAGAAACTATACAGTAGAAAGTTTAAAATGGTCAAAAAGTCTTGTTAAAGGAAAGACACGTGCATATCATAGATTAAGTAACAACGTTCATAGCATTCACAGTACCATAACCAAACGTTTTCGTTTAAATAAGGGGAAGGCTGATATCTAAGAAAATAATTTCCCAAACGCGTAACACTTTAAAAACCCAATTTTAGTAATTAATATCTAGAGTCAGTAAATTATCCCAATTTGTTGTTCAGCCATACATATAGCCACTAAATTTACATAAATATACTGCATGGTTTTGAAAAATTTAATTTAGATAAGAAAAGCATTATCACAGTTGAAATATGCCCTTCATTTCGGTGTATGATCTAAATATAGATACACTAATAGAGCAGGAGGCGGCAGCACAGACAATCACTTCTTTTATTTCACGTATAAAATCTAGGATTAGTTAAATCTTGATTAGCGTATTAAAATGCAATCGGTCTGCCAAGTCATATCTTGATTGAAAACACTTAAAACCAATTATAACGGTTGACTCGCAGATTTACCATTGTACTTTCCTGCATCCAAAAGTATGAAAATATGAAGGATTGGGATCAGGTAAAATTAATGGTATACGTATGAATGGATTTTGGGTGTTTTTCACCAACATATGACTTGACAAATCGATTGCATTTTAATATGCAAATCGAGATTTAACTAATCCTATATTTTCATCCGTGAACGCATTGAGGTGATTCCTATGCTGAAAGCTCTCGGTCTATAAGTGATATTTAAAAAATAATAATAATTGAATTGTAAAACGCATTTCTAGCAATGATTGCTGTTAAACCATACCTTAACCAAAAAAGTTTGTATGCCTATGTAAATAAATAATAAACATTATTCATACGATATTCTAGTAAACATTTTGTAAGACACCCACTGAGGTATATCAATTATGAGTTTATTTTATGAGTTTGAAAGAGGTTAACATAATAATTTAAACTCAAAACGACTCTTTTTTAAAGATTGCGTTGTAAATCTTTGAGTGTCCCTGCAAAAGAACAATATTTGTTATAAAAAATCATTTTTAATACCGAACGTGTTATTTTACTATTCAATAATATAGTTTATTAATTAAGGGAACATGGAACATATAATGCTTCAAATTTCTGAGTTTTTAATTATATATTTTAAAAATATAGCTAAATGACTAATGAATTGCGAGCCTAATGATTGCGTATCTAAAAGATTGAGGTGCTGAAAGATTTTAAAACAATAACATTTAAGCACTGTAGATGTATAAGTAAGTATATTTTTTTTATTTCTTTCTAAGCGAGCTTCAAAAATATACACTTTTCAAGAATTCTTTCTTAGCTAAGCAGTTCACACTTTGCAAATTTGTATAACTAAGCTGTTTCTATTGAAATATCTAATATTCTAGATTCCAGTAAAAAATCCTATAACTTAATGAAAAATATGCTGTTAAAAATTTTAGGAATTTCAAAGTTTTTTAGTAAAATATTTTTATTTCTTTTGAACCGAAATTAAAATTTCTTCTTATAGTACTTAAATAGTATGTTTTTCAATACCACAATACATGATATAACCAACAGTTTTTCAGAAAAGTGTACAAAAGAAAAAACACTTTGTTTAAAAAATATATAAAAAAATATTTTATTCTGGAAAAGTAATTTATGTATGAAAATAACATACAGGGTTTTCATAAAAAAACTTTGCCGGCATATGGAGCTCTAGCGGCCAGTCCGTTCAACCTATCAAGGTGAAATTTCAGATATAGCTATCCAGAGGTATGAGCTCGAGATTCTGTGAACGGCAACAAAATGGCGCTCACGTTTGCAGTTATAGTTACAGAAACAAGAAATTTACCAATGGCAACACCCATCTTTTTTCATCGTAAAATGCTCAGCGAATGCGAAAACCCTGAAGAGCATTGCAACCGTACCTATATCGCAAGAAACGGACACGTTATGCACGCAGTAAAAACTGTTCTGCAAATCCCCCCTTCCCCATAAAAGAACACGATTGGAGCGCAACGAGAAAATTTGCATATGACATAGAGTTAATACACTAATCTCTGATTACAAGACAGATCGGAGAAAAGAAAACTTATATTTCGATTACACATTTTCCACATGGGTGCCATTATAGGCAATAACACAGTGCATGGTAGAGATTGTGGACAATACAGCCGAACGTTACATCGCATGAGGGATATTTGCAATCTCATGTTTGATAGAATCTTTCAAATCCGTCAAAGTTTGCGAATTGCACATGTACACTCTAGATTTTAAATATTCCTAGAACTTGAAATCTATAGGAGTGAGGTCGGGGGATCGCGGAGGCCATTGACGTTACCAGTTAAGGTGAAATGTGCCTCGTATGTTCATAATATGCGAAGAGATCGAACGTTATCTCCATCATATTGGATAAGAAATTCATTAACAAAGTCTATATGTTGTTGATGGTCTCCCACTTCCAACATCTGGGCGCGCTGGTACCGGTAAGGAAACATGCGGATTACAGAGCGCAGTAACTTTAAGACGGTTGGTTTCGGTATATCAAATACACAAAATACACCTTTTGTAGTTTGCATGCGTCCTCTGGTCACTATGTGATGCACTTTCATAACAGTATTCTCAGGAACAGTTGGTCGTCTGGATCGCGGACTATCACAGGTGCAGCTAATTTCTTCGAATTTAATTACTAAATACCGAAGAGCTTGTGAAATGCATAGGCCACATATTTGGTGATGGTTTCCACGGTAAACGCATCAGGTTTTCGCAGCATACATCTCATTTTGATAATAGTTTTACCAGCTTACCACGAACAAAGTCATTTTGTAGCATCTGCGAGCTCCAACTGAAGAACTAACATTCCCACTCCACTTTTAATCCGTTTTATACGCTGACTTTCTGGCAAACGACGCTCCGTGATTGGTATTTTGTTTCTGTCGTATTAAAATTTTCTTCGTGCGCCTTGGTCGAGTTTTTTGGGAGGGGGCCGTTCGTAGAACTGATTCTGTGCGAACATAACGCGTCCGTTTATTGCAATAACTATACCGTTCCAACTCTTTAGGGTTTTCGCATGTGCTGAGCATTTTGCGGTGAAAAAAATGGGTGTTTCCATTGGAAAATTTCGAGTTTCTGTAACTATAACCGTAACCGTGAGCGCTATTTTGTTGCCGTTCACAAAATCTCGAGATCATACCTTTGAATAGCTATATCTGAAATTTCACCTCGATCGGTTGAACGGACTGGCCGCTAGAGCTCCATATATCGGCAAAGTTTTTTTATGACCACCCTGTATTTTTATTTATATATGGGCTATAATTGTGAATATTTTTTTTAAAAAAAATTCATTGCCATCTGTATTTTTTAATGAAATAAATTATGTTAAATATTTAGCAAAATCTGTTTTATTTAGTTTGCCGAGATGTTTCATGTATCCTTAATTGAAATCCCAACCACATTTATGCGAATTATACAAACAGATAGCCAAATTGATAATCAATTTATAGCTATGTTCAAAAATGTTCAAAAATGTAAGATTTATATTGCAAAATATACTCTTTATTGTGTTTTCCAAAGCTATAAACTAACGAACATGGAAAAGTATACCTATACACTGTAATAAAAAAACAAGTCGGAAATTGCACGTCAAGCATAATGCATGGGGTGCGTTTGTACTATAACAAAGTTTATAGAAATATTTAAATCCTGAAGTAATAGTATGTAGTACTTCACATACAGTATTGTAGCCGAAAACTTGTGTCCGTCCCTGTCAACGCTATCTGAATTCTATTATACAGAAATTAACTTGTAAACTTCAGCAACGTACAACAATTTTGTGAAATGTTAAATAGTTCAATATAATTAAAACGCACCCCAAAAAATGATTACTTTATACCATTATGCAATGGAATACTTTTGTATGGCCCTGTAAATTAATAACAAATATGCTTTCTACCACACTTTGAACAGAATGTATATTTTAGTACATATTTCACTGATAATATTATTATGTTCATGATCATTATCATGATCAATATTATTATGTTCGAAAACGTATAGTCTCATTAAAATGCAGTTTAAATTCATTTTTCCCACTGGTAGTAATGCAACGGAATAGTTTTGATTGTCCCTGTAACTAAACTATGCATATTATTTTAATAAGATTGATGTGACTATACAAAATTATCCAACAATTATCGATTCGGTTGGATAGTTTTTCTCAGTTATATGCGGACAGACGGACAGACCAACAGACTGACTGAATGACGACTATAGGTGCTTCGTATGTTACATAATTAAGAACTCATCTAAACACGCACCCCACATACGTATATGTAATACATGTGCATAACATGTGCATAACATTTAACACATTTTAATATTTTATATCTATATTCTCATTTAATAATATTTTAACAGTTTTCTGCTTTTGTTTTTGCAATTTTAAACTTTACAAAATACGAAATTGGAAAGAAAATATAGTACTAATCAGAAAAAAACATCTTTTTAAAAGAAAAATAAGGACGTTTATTAAAACTTGTAACTCTAAACTAGAGAAAAAGAATATAATATAATTACTTGTTAGCAAAAAAATGAAAAAGAGGTGTTTCTTAACTATCAAAATAGTTCTCATAGAAATATTCTTGATTGAAAACATCATTATACGTATCCGTATTTTTATATTGATGAAATGGTTTCTATGCTTAGGTAAACTCAATCTTGTTTTTTTTTTCTTTCATCTCTCTTTATGATCTTACTAAAAATATTTTTCATCGTTAAACAATGTCATCCATTTTTGAAATAAATTATTCCTTTATATAATTACACTTTAAATATTAAGAGATTTGTTTATTAAAAGTAAAGATGCCTTATGAAAATACTATTTAAATGTTTATTACTTAAATTAAATGAATATATCTATACACATATAAATTATTACTGATTAAAGGTCTTTAAAATTTTGTATGTGTATTTTTTTAAATATCATAAATTTCAATTTTTTTTCTTTTTACATTAGCACAAGTGCGAGTATCGTATGAAAAGTCCCACTAAGATATGATAGCACTACCTAATACTATCCCTACTAGTCAGTCCCCACAGTTTCAAATCAGTCGCTTTGATACTGTTTGATTTACAGCATTTAAATGAAAACTAATTTTTGTTTTTTTGCAAAAATGGAAGATTTGAAAAAACGCTTGATAATTTAAAACTTTCATCAGAATATTTAATGTCCAAAGAAAACAATAAGAAAAGAAACAGCTCACTGAATGACTCTGCCCCATTATATTCAATTATTAAAAGGTGGATTACAAAGTCTAAAATGGGGCAGACGAACACAAATGATGAGGCCTGCTTTGGACTTCCCTGGAAATTGTTAAGAAAATTCACCGAATAACGCTTGAAAACTGCAAATTAAATTTGTTTGAGATAGCAGGGGCTCTAGACGTATCAAAAGAATTGCATATTATATTTAAACATATTATTTGGCTTCCAAAAAGTCTGTGCAGGTTGGGTGCCACATTTGGTGACACCTGACAAAATGTTGCATCAGAAAACAGTTTCAAGTAAAAATTTGAAACTCTACCGTGAAAATCCCAATTGTTTACGAGTATCGATAAAACTCTACAACCCTGACAGTCAAGACAATGAATTACAGCAGATGAAACAGCTGCAAAAAAGCGAAGTCAACTTTGTCAGCTGACAAGGTGATGGTGCGTATTTTTGGGGATGCAAAGTTTTTTTTTTAGTACTGATTACTTGAAAACGGCTAAAAAAACCCACTGGTGAGTAGTATGCAAGTTTACTGCAGCACTTGAGTGACGAAATAAAGTAAAAACGAAATCATTTGGTGGAAAAAAAAATCTTGTTTTTCCATGACAATGCTCGGGCAAATCAGACAGTCATCGCAAAGGAAAAATCTACAAATTAAGGTTTGAATTGCTTGAACACCTACTTCATTCGCCAGATTTAATAACTATTGACTACCACTTATCTTCTAACCTCAAAAAATTTCTTGGTGGATTGGAATTCCTTGATGTATTCCTTAGAAAATTTCAGGGCAACGAGGTATATATCGTAAACAACTGTTTTGGAGAATTCGACGAAACGCATTATTGAGATGGTTAAATTAAATTCGAGCTCCGATAGGATAAATATGATCTTTATAGAGATCATGTTAAGAAATAAATGCAAAAAAAAAAAATTAAAATGTTGTTTTCTTTGTCGGTCTCGGACTTTTCAGCCTGCCCACGTATTACCTAAGACTGTGTCTTGTTGCGGCTTTTATAGTAGAAGCACGTTTTTTTTGGTGCCTGACGAAGAATAAAGAAAAATCTTTCGAAAGATTTAGCGAAGTAAATATGTATATATTAAATATACACACCAGTATTAAATAATATACTTCTTTAACTAGTTTAATTTGAGAAAAATAATTCGAAAAAAATATAAAAAATATTATATGTTCCAAAATTTAAGGGATTAAAAACACTCTGAAAAAATCAGTCTTCGGCAGCCGCCATGTTATTGTCAGTACCGAGACCTCGAGTGTACTAATACAGTGGATTGACATTAAGCCAAATTATCGTCATCAATTACATAGACACAAAAATGTCATGCAATTCCTAATTTTATTTTTAATCAATGAAAGTAGTCAAATGTGCATATTCAAAAAATCCTTTTTTATGCGAGTATTGTATTGTTTAATTCTATTAAGATATTTAGATCTGAAGAAAAAAAATAAATTTTTATAGATATATATGAAACTATGCTATAATAATTCATGTAAGTTTAATGTTCAGTAATTTAAGTGAAAATAAGTCCCTTTAATTGTCATGTAATGAAGTTATTTTTTTTAATTTAATACATATTTTATTATTTCAGTACTTTATTGTGGTACGTCTTTGTGTGAGATTGACCATATATTAAAAATTTAATATATATAATAGAGTTTCTTTTAAAAATAACATCTACATTAGAACTTTTTAAAAAAGCATCAGACACAATGCATCTAATGTTACTATACATCATACACTATGTATCTATACGCCAGTAGTTGATCAAATTCAGTCTGTGATACAGTAGTTTTATTATATTTCTTTCTCTTTAGGTTTTAGTAGAAAACTGGCATGATTTATACAAATCTTAATGAAAATTCTATAATGGACAAAATTAAATCCGCTGAGATTAAATAGCTACAAAATAATAAATAAATAATGTTTTTAATTGTTATTACTTACCCATCATACGTAGTATAGGGTAAGTCTTGCAATCGTTTTGAAAATCGAAAAATTTTTTTTGATGGATTTACACGTTTTAGATAGTGGAGAATCCAAAAAACATATTTTTAGAAAAAAAATTTGCCGTCCGTCTGTCTGTCTGTCTGTCTGTCCGTCTGTCTGTCTGTCTGTCTGTCTGTAAACGCTCTATCTCCCGAACAAATTGAGATAGAGACTTGAAATTTTGTATGCAGTTACTATGTAAGAATGGGACGAAGCCTATTTAATATCAGCAATCTCGATTATCCGGAACTCTTTTTTTCGGACCCTCGAAAAATTCGTTTTGATGAAAGGTATATAAAAATTTTCGATTTTTTTTGTTTTAGGAAATGGACGTAAAAGGCAATAAAATAACACACATTTTGCATATAGAACGAAGTCGATCGGATAATTAGCTGCCGAGATATTTGTAATCCTGTTTTCTACATTCTTCGATTTTTCGTGACCCTGTATTTCATTCAAATTTCAATTCAGAGGTATATTTTAATTGGAAATGAGACGCTTAAGCCGACGCAGTTAATTGTTAGTTAATAGAATTATTATTTTTGGAGTTATAAGGATGTTTCTTTTACGCAGTTCGGTACTACTTGAGTAGTTTGGCGTTTTATATAATGTGTCGAAATTGGTACATCAGCAGTTCTTTAATATAGCATTACTATGTATATTAACAATATTTAAATTTTGTTTATGAATTGCAATGCATTGTATAAATAGTTTCACATGTTTTATTTTCATATACATATCCATGATGGGTAAGTATTACGGTGGCCCCCAACGACTAGTTTTTTAAGAGATTGATCAGGCGAAAGAAGTATATCGAAAGTCCAAAAATTGACATTTAAAATTTTATCCTTCAGTTGTGATTAACAATAATTAATAAATATATTTATTAAAATACTAAGATGGAAATGAATTTACTTACAATAATTTTGACTTACCTTAATTGTCTACAAATATATTTAAAACTAAATTTTACTCTTTTAAATAAAAATATTCATAAACGGCTTCTCTAACATTAGACAGCTAACTGGCATTTTGATATCAGATGCACAAACAATAAAAAATATATATATTATGTATTTATAACTTTTTTTCGCCCCACATGGCACCATATTTTAAAAAATTGATGATCTACTAGAAGGGTATTTACTACTGACGGGGTTACTCAATATTCTCTAAAGAAAAATGTATGCACATATATAGCTTTTTGAGCGTTAGGGGAAAACATGGTTCGTCTATTCTGTAACTAACCTATGATTTTCCATGGCAGTTTCATTTATAATTGCTTATATTAATTTTAACTACTGTTCGGTCGTATTTATTCTGTGTATTTTTGGCAACGATTTTTATCGTCTGCGTTTGTTTTTATGAGTTCATAGAATGTTTTTAAGAGAACGGAGCCATGAGCGGCTATGTTGTGAGCCAGTTAAATAAATACAGTTCATAGAGTTTTTTAAATATGAGTTTTTATTGACTTTGTGAATGTTTTAAATGAGTTATCGACATAAATTGTGGTCCGCCGAGCACGAAGGATCAGCGATAATAAAGTGCAACGCGTAAATTTCTGAATTATTCGAGTTCAAGAAGAAACGATATAGTTTCGTGCAGTGGAATTTTTAAAGTAAGTGAATGTGATTTTTCTTATCTGTACTGTTATATATAAATTTAAAACAATGTTTAAAGGAGCAAAAAAAGGAGGATTTAAGGCAAATAGCCACTGAAATAAATCTGAATATTAATGATAAAATGACTATAGCTGATTTAAACGATATCATTGAAAATAGCGAAATATATAAAAATAAACCGGCTTTTGTAACAGAAATAGCTAACACCATAATTGAGAATCGCAAAAATGAAGAGCAAAGGCAATTTGATCTTGAAAAGATTAAACTTGAACGATCAAAAAATTAATTGGAATTAGCTAAAATTAACTCTGAAACTAAATCTGTTATTACTGAAAGTGAAGTAAAAATGGAATCGTTAGATCAAATAATAAAAAGTATTAAAACTTTGACTGTAAAAATTCCAACTAAGCCTGAAGGATGGGGTTTTTTCTTTTCTTCTTTAGAACGAGCTTTCAAAACTAAAAATGTTTCGGAACAAAATAAAGCAGAAATTCTGCTGAATTTATTAGGTGACAAAGCGTCTAACATTATAACTTATTTACACGATACAGATATCGAGAATTATGAAAAATTAAAAGAAATAGTCTTAAAAGAATTTCAACCAACACCTTACTTTTTCCTAGAACAATTTAGAAAAGCTTTTAAACTACCAAATGAGACTCATGTACAATTCGCCTCACGACTGATGACCAATTGGAATTATTATCTAAATTTGAGAAATGTGTCCGATTTCGAGAGTCTAAAACAATTGATTGTGTCAGATAAATTATATGAAACATTAGATAAGGAGACTGCTTCTCACATTAGTGTGAGACAAGGAGATAAATGGTTTTTACCAGAAGAATTAGGCCGTGAGATTGATTTATATTTTACATCACGCGGAAAATCTCTTACTGAGAATTTTAGTGTTAATCGAAAGTATAATCTCAAAAGTGTAAATAAAGTATTTTTAACTGATGTTAAAACATTAAACTGTATTTTGTGCCACAAACAGCACCATCTTTCAAAGTGTCCAGATTATTTAAAGTTATCTGTTAATGAGAGAGTAAATGTAATAAAATGTAACAAGTTATGTTTCAATTGTTTAAATTTACACCCAGTAGCCAATTGTACATCAAAGAACATTTGTTTCTGCAAGAAACGACATCATAAAACTATTCATTTTCCCAAAACAAATAATAATACATATGTGAAAGAATTTGTTTCTTCAGAACATAATACACAAGGTAAAATAAATGTAGGAGAATGTTCAGATTCAAGACCAGCAAATTATGGCACATCAATGTTAAAAGCTAATGCGGAAGAGTTCGTTCAGAAAACTTTTATTAGTAACTATTCGAATAAAAAGAATAAAGTTTTACTTTCAACTGTTATATGTTATCTAATTGATGAATCGGGATCTAAATATAGAGTAAAGTGTTTGTTAGATGTAGGCAGCGAATCTAATTTTCTATCCCGCCATTTAATAGACATGATGAATTTGAAAAAAGAGAGAACAAACATTTTGGTGTCAGGTCTAAATGATGCCACCTTAGTAATAAATCATAAAGGTAATGCATCAATAAGCAATAGAGATGGAAGTTTTGTAAAAAATTTAGATTTCTTGATAGTTCCAAAAATAACTGCAGATTTAACCCGTTCGCGTCCAATTGAAATTTCAGCACAGGATTTCCCTAACGTAATATTAGCAGATGAGAGATTTAATATCCAAGAACATGTAGATATGCTTCTCGGAGCAGGAATTTTCTATGAACTTTTAAAACCGGGACAGATTCGTATTAATAATTCTGATCTTATTCTGCAAGACACAGTTTTCGGTTTTGTAGTATCTGGAAGTTTTCCAATAGAAAATGAAAATAAGGTTCATTGTGGTTTAATAAAGAAGGAAATTAACTTAGATAAAACACTTCGAAAATTCTGGGAAATAGAAAATATCGAGATAGAAAAACCAAAAAGTAAAGAGACTTTAATTTGTGAAAAACATTTCGTAGAAAATTATACCCGAGAAAAAAGGGGTAGATACGTTGTTAAAATGCCCCTAAAACAAGATCCAACTACATTAGGAAGTTCTAAACAGATAGCAATTAAAAAATTGAATTCTTTATGGAATCGCCTAGCAAGGGACCCCGAGTATTTAAGATTATATTCCGATTTTTTAAAAGAATACCAACAGTTAGGCCACATGGTCGAAGTTAACGAAAGCGAGGAAGAAAATGGATCCTATTACATTCCCCACCTTGGAGTGTATAGAGGAATAGAAAAAAGTATGTCAACACCTTTGAGAGTAGTTTTTAACGCCTCTTCTTTAACGACAAAAGGAAACTCACTTAATTCTATTCAGTATAATGGGGGTGTAATACAAGATGATTTATTCTCAATTATGCTGAGATTTAGAAAATATATTATCGCTTTCACTGCAGATATTCAAAAAATGTATAGAGCAATTTCTATTCATCCAGATCAAAGGAAACTACAAAAACTTTTATGGAAAGAAGGTGTAAACGAACCAATAAGGAATTTTGAACTAACTACTGTTACTTATGGTACTGTTAGTGCACCCTTTTTGGCCATGAGAACACTACTTCAATTGTCTAGGGATGAAGAAAGCAAGTTTCCTTTAGCAGCACCCGTGCTGAGAGAAGACATGTATATGGATGACATCTTATCTGGATCTGATTCTTTAAGTTCTGCATTAGAGCTCCAAAATCAATTAATAGAAATTTTAAACAGCGGAGGAATGTTATTACATAAATGGTGCAGTAATGCTCCACAACTTTACCAAACAAATGACAAGATATACCCCTTTGGTGATTCAGAAGAATCCAAAACATTAGGTGTCTTGTGGAAATCGAGAAAAGATTGTTTAAGTTTCGATGTAAAAATTCATAATGAGGTAAATGTCACTAAAAGACAAGTGTTATCAATTATATCAAGTTTGTTTGATCCTCTTGGATTAGTATCTCCTATTATAATTAAAGCGGAAATATTTATGCAGAAATTGTGGTTATTGCAATTAAATTGGGATGACTTGTTACCGGAAAAAGAAGCTAAGGAATGGGGAGAGTTTTCAGATAATCTACAGTTAATTAAAAAAATTGAAATTAGTAGGTGTATTTTATTGAAAAATGCTATTATAATCGAGTTACATGGTTTCAGCGACGCTTCCGAAGCAGCCTATGGTGCAGTAATTTACTGCAAATCAGTATCAGAATCTGGAGAAATGTCAGTGAAATTAGTGACAAGTAAATCAAGAGTTTCCCCCTTAAAGCAATTAACTGTTCCCAAACTTGAGCTGTGTGCAGCTGTTTTATTATCAAAACTAATTAAACGTGTGATTTCTGCTCTCAAGATCAATATAAACAAAATCTTCTTATGGTCAGATTCTATGATAGTATTGTCATGGATTAAAAAAGAACCGTACATACTAAAAACATTTGTTGCGAACAGAATTTCAACGATACAAGAGCTAACTGAAGGGATGCAGTGGCGACATGTTCCTTCTCAACATAACCCAGCAGATCTTCTAACAAGAGGAATTAATCCTGATAAGCTAATCTCAAATGAGTTGTGGTGGAGTGGCCCAATGTTCCTAAAAGAAAAAGACTATCGAAATACAACCATACCTGAAGCAGTTGATTCCAATGACTTTTCAAAAGAACTGAAAAACTTTAAAACTAATGACTTTAAAAACATGTCTTTTTTTACAGTTTCTAATAATACCTTTGTGCATGATATAATTGATTTAAGTAATAATTATTGTAAGATAATTCGTATTTTAGGATTTATTTTCAGGTTTCTTAGCATTTGTAAAAAAGAAAGAAAAGAGGGTCCTTTAGCCCTCGAGGAGCTGAACAAGGCAGAAACTTCAAAAAATATAAAAAAACTTTGTTAAATCACCATAAAAGAAAAATTATACAGGACGCGTTTCGAGCTGCAAAATTACCGCTCGTCTTCAGCTGGTCCAAACACGTGTCACAACGGACAGAGTGGAAATAACAGTGAAATAAAGAGGGAGGAGATTACTCAGAGTGCGACAGGTGGCGCTGCTTGTCAGAGCCAAAGGGAAAGAGAAAAGTAAAGATAAACTCAAAGAAGGAGGGAGGAGATTACAAAGAGTGCCCCAGGTGGCGCTGGCTAAAAAACCAGGTGGCAGAGAAAAACTAATGAAAGATAAAGAAAACAATTGAAAAATAAATAAAATAAAATAAAATAAAATAAAAATAAATAAATAAATAAAAATGAAATAAAATAAAAATAAATAAATAAATAAAAAAATAATTTAATAAAAACTAAAAATAATTATAGTAATAATAATAAACTACAAAAGTAATTTC
Source organism: Maratus speculifer (assembly GCA_964019185.1). NCBI lineage: Eukaryota > Metazoa > Arthropoda > Arachnida > Araneae > Salticidae > Maratus > Maratus speculifer. Next base: position 169,189,569 of record OZ025292.1, read on the forward strand.
CATGCAGGAGAAAGGGAGGGGGATGAAGAGAGATCGTTGACAAGAGTATTACAATTTTTATAAATAAAATAAGCTTCGTGAGTATCTAAATGAGAAGGAGAGGCAGGATTAGAAATAATTCTGGCCATGGAAAAATTGAAAAAATGACCGGAAGACCAACAGTGAGAAGCAATGGAAGACCTAGATAATTCCTGATTTTTAATGTATCTCTGATGTTCATCCAATCTTTTCTTCAACGCTCTTTTGGTCTGACCAATATAACCCAAATTGCAAGAGCAAGGAATAAAATTTTTTTTCGGTGTTTCTCAATATTGTTCAACTATTTTTGGGTTTCTACACCGTTCCTGCTTTCCACGTGTTCATGGTAAGTCCTTTTTCTTTCTTCCTGCTTCTTGTGTGTATTGTTTTTTAGTGATTTTTTTTTTTTTTTTTTTTTTTTTTTTTTTAATTTATTCTTACTGTGTTTTCTTTTATTTATTTATTTTTATTTATTTAATTTTGTTTTATTTATTTATTTATTTATTTTTACCATTATTTCTGGCCTTGTTTTTTCTTTTTCTTTTTTCTTTTTTTTTTTTTTTTTTTTCTTTTCTCTTGTTATGGGTTCCTCGCTTATTAATCGTTTCAAGCATCTTCGTTTGAAGCGGGCTAGGTTTTTGAATAGGCTTAATTTTCTTTTAAGGTGTAAACGTTCACACGTTGTTCCTAAGTTCATTAATATTGTTTACAAGCTTCCTTCATCCTTTCGCATTCAAAATGCCTTAACCAGGAGTAAGTTTGCTGTTCTTAGAGCCATTATTCAAGATGTTCGGCACTCTCTTTCGTGCATTGAATATGAATTATATTCGTTACATTTGTTGTTAAGTAAATCTGTTATTTATTTCCCTTTTCTTGAGAAACGGATTTTTGCCTACGTTGATTACAAATCTAAATGTCACAGTGCTATATTGGATAAAAAATTTTCGTCACTTCTGACTTCTAATTCTCCTGCTCCTGGTATCTCTCCTCTTCGGCAAAATTATGTTGTCAATTTATCGTCTCATTCTCTTACTGATTCCCAACGTGATGTTCTCTCTCTTGGTTTGAATTTTTCGCGTGTTTCCAAACCTTCTATTCCGAATTTAATCGCTCCGATTGAACATTCTTTCAAAAATAGTAAAATTTCTCCTGGTCAACTTGATTCTCTTCGCTACCTTTTGGCTAACGTCATTTCTTCTAATAAATCTTCAGTTAAATCTAATCTTTCTTCTTCTCAAAAATCTGCTATCAGTGAACTTAATTCTGTCCCTAACCTTCTTATTACTAAGGCTGATAAAGGCGGTCAAACCGTTCTTCTCAATAAGTCTGATTATATTTCTCATGTGGATTCTATGTTAAACTCCGGTCCTTATTCTAAATTAAAGAAAGATCCTTCTACTAAACACCTTTCTGATATCAAGGAGGTCGTTAATAAGTCTGTCATTCTTAATAATAACACTAAACGTATGGTCATTCCTTCTATAGCTAATTGTGCTCGTTTCTATGCTCTTCCTAAGGTCCATAAACCTACTCTTTCATTTCGCCCTATCGTTTCTAATATTGGTACTGCTTCTTATAAACTTGCCAAGTTCCTTTCTAAGTTACTCGCTCCTTTATCTTCCACTAATTTTCACACTGTTAAAAATTCTATTGACTTTGTTGATAAAATTAAACGCCTTTCTCCTTGTAATTACAAAATGATTTCCTTAGATGTTAAATCTCTCTTCACTAACGTCCCTGTTCAAGGAGCAATTGACTGTTTGGAAAGAAGGCTACGCGAATTCCATTACTCTTCCATCGAGATTGACGAGATCCTGCAATTAGTTAGTATTTGTGTTAGGCAAACTGCTTTCCAATTTAATAATTCCTTTTATGTTCAAACGGATGGTTTAGCCATGGGCAATCCTTTATCTCCTCTTTTATGTGACATTTATATGCATTTTGTGGAAGAAAAACTCTTCAGTTTATTTGATTTTCCCTTCTGGTGTAGGTATGTTGATGATACTTTTATCTTAATTCCTTTTGAGCTGGATCTCCAAAATCTCCTTTCTCTTGTCAACTCTGTTGATCCTTGCATCCAGTTTACTCTTGAAGTCGAAGAGAATGATTCTCTTCCTTTCCTCGATGTCTTAGTTACTAAACACCCAGATCGGTTCTCTACCTCTGTTTATAGAAAACCTTTCGCTGTATCTCTACCTCCGCATGCTTTTTCTAACCATCCTCCACAGCATAAAGTGGCTTCCTTTTATACTTTTGTTTACAGAGCACTTCGGATTTCTTCTGACTCTTCTGCTCTAAATAAGGAAATTAGTTACCTCAAATCTCTTGCCCTCACTCGTGGTTATAATCCCTCTTTGATTGACAAAGCTCTGTATAAATTTAATAAGCCTAAACGTCTTCTTACTGATTCTAATAATTCGTCTAATATTAACTCTATAGTTCTACCTTTTTATTCTCCTCTTTGTTTCAAATTAGCTAAAATCCTTTCTCGTTTCAATTTTAAAGTTATCTTTAAACCTATGAATAAAATTAAATTCTCATCTTTGAAAGATCCTATTCCTGTTGAGAACCGGTGGGGTGTTTATTTTATTCCTTGCTCTTGCAATTTGGGTTATATTGGTCAGACCAAAAGAGCGTTGAAGAAAAGATTGGATGAACATCAGAGATACATTAAAAATCAGGAATTATCTAGGTCTTCCATTGCTTCTCACTGTTGGTCTTCCGGTCATTTTTTCAATTTTTCCATGGCCAGAATTATTTCTAATCCTGCCTCTCCTTCTCATTTAGATACTCACGAAGCTTATTTTATTTATAAAAATTGTAATACTCTTGTCAACGATCTCTCTTCATCCCCCTCCCTTTCTCCTGCATGGAAATTACTTTTGTAGTTTATTATTATTACTATAATTATTTTTAGTTTTTATTAAATTATTTTTTTTTATTTATTTATTTATTTATTTTTATTTTATTTCATTTTTATTTATTTATTTATTTTTATTTTATTTTATTTTATTTTATTTATTTTTCAATTGTTTTCTTTATCTTTCATTAGTTTTTCTCTGCCACCTGGTTTTTTAGCCAGCGCCACCTGGGGCACTCTTTGTAATCTCCTCCCTCCTTCTTTGAGTTTATCTTTACTTTTCTCTTTCCCTTTGGCTCTGACAAGCAGCGCCACCTGTCGCACTCTGAGTAATCTCCTCCCTCTTTATTTCACTGTTATTTCCACTCTGTCCGTTGTGACACGTGTTTGGACCAGCTGAAGACGAGCGGTAATTTTGCAGCTCGAAACGCGTCCTGTATAATTTTTCTTTTATGGTGATTTAACAAAGTTTTTTTATATTTTTTGAATATATATTTATCGCCAGTTTTTTCGGTGTTTCTCAATAAGGCAGAAACTTTTTTGTTAAAAAGTGTTCAACGAGAATTTTTTGACAAGGAAATAAAATCCTTGCAAAAATCAGGTGAGGTAAATAATAATAGTCAGATAAGAAATCTTCACCCATTTCTTGATAAAGCAGGTCTTCTTAGAGTAGGAGGTAGGTTAGCAAACAGTAATTTAAATGATAACCAAAAATTTCCAATTTTACTACATAATAAAAGTAAACTTACTCAAATGATAGTAGAATACTTTCATAAACGATATTTATTTTTAAGTATACAAGTTTTATTTTTTGAGTTTTGCAGAAGTTTTGGTCTTTAAATGGTTGTGCAATATATGTCAAAAGAATTCACAATTATTGCATATTTTGTGTTATAAATATTGTAAAATGTTTTCATATTTTCTTAATGCAGTGTATTATAAGATATTTTGAGTTATATATAGTTGGTATATAATTATTTTGAGTGTACATGTGTAAAATTGAGATAATTTCTATTTTATTGAATACATTACGTATTATGAGAGAAAGTATTTATACAAAATGTGTATCGAGAGTGCATAAATGCTATTTGAGTTATTTTAATGACATCCATTTTGTTCAGATAGTTTGAGTTTTATTTGATAAATTCGAGTTTCTTAATATTTAAATACTTTACATAAAGTGTTTCTGAGTTATTTTTTGATGAAAAATATGAGAAAAGAGATAAAATTCTTGCATCATTTAGAGTAAATTTAATTTGAGTGTTAGATGTCATGAGTATACATCACTATAAAATGATTGCAGAATTTTAGATGTTTGAAAAACAAAATGTTAAAATAAATTATTTAGTAATTATAAAAGAGGACAATGTTGCTGTTTGCAATTGGCTTCTAGGTAGAATTCTAGAGTTGTTTCCTGGTAATGATGGAATTATTAGAGTAGTAAAAGTGAAAACACAAAGAGGGTTTTTTAAGAGACCAGTGTCAAAAATATGTTTATTACCCTTGGAAAAGTAATTGTTATTTATTTTAATTTGCTATTTATTGTTTATTAGTATGTGTTGTATTATTTATTTAAAAATTTCATGTGTAATAATGTATTATAATTGTGGTTGAATGAAAATCATTCAACGGAGGCCGGTATGTTCGGTCGTATTTATTCTGTGTATTTTTGGCAACGATTTTTATCGTCTGCGTTTGTTTTTATGAGTTCATAGAATGTTTTTAAGAGAACGGAGCCATGAGCGGCTATGTTGTGAGCCAGTGAAATGAATACAGTTCATAGAGTTTTTTAAATATGAGTTTTTATTAATTTGTGAAAGTTTTAAATGAGTTATCGACAACTACCATGGATCAACGTTCTCTGATTTATCCACCTCTTACTGATCTTTTGCCAACAGTACAATGGATTTTCTTCCTTAAATTTTGCAGATTAAGATTGCGCTACGAAATTTAATTGATATAATACTTTATACACTGATATATTTATTTGTTTTTTTGAATGAGAATTTAGAAAATGTTCTGTATTCATCAACACAAGTAATACAGTACCTTCATATGCGCATGGAGACATAACCATAGCACAAAAATGCAATCTTTGCTTTGATTAAACTGTTTGTCAAGCATGCATTTTATATCTTGGAGGCTGCTAAAGATGATAAAATGAGTTAGGAATGTTCACAATTATTAGCATGAATAAGAATACAGGCTAGGTGACATGCTTAGCGATTTTATTTCACCGAAAATTATCTAGACAAACCAAATTCTCCATTTCACATGTAGTCACTCTCAAATGCAAATACTTCAAATAATGACAAACGAGAAAGTTCTACTTCAATAACATTGTCAAATATATGTACATATCTATACTAATAAAAGAACAAAACGCTCTGTCTGTCTGTGTGTGTGCGTGTGTCTGCGATGTCGAGCAAAATCTATGGGACGTACGAAGCTCAAAATTTTTTATGAGAGTAGACAGACCAATATCTCTCCTGATGCACCTGAAGCTCAGAATTTCAAAATTCTATTTATTAACTGAGTTATTAATTAAATTCCAAAGCTCACTCTCATAAAAAATCGCCTTTTTCCGCTTTTTTTCTTTCATTTTCTTATGTTGCATAAAATTTTCGCAGAAATAATTAAAAAAGCTGGGACAGACCTTTAAAATTCATAGACTGGCAAACTGTCAGTTTAAATGAGGATTTTTTTTTATGACAGCTGCTGTACGCCATGGAGGGAAAAGATAGGTGGAGGTGAAGTAATCTGAAAAAAAAGGTTTGCATATGAAACCATTTATCGCTGAAATTTTAATGTCTCAAACAAATGCACGAGGAAGGAATTTTGTATTAATAAGACGAATTGAAAGAAATGAAGTACAGTTGAAGCATATTTTACGAAGAAATAGTAATTTGTTAAAATGTTTTTTTCTATTATATTATTTATTAAAATAAATGTTTGCTTTTAAAATAATTGAAATTGGAAGATTAGAAATAATTAAATGTCAAAATAAAATAAAATAAAATATTGAAAACCTTTGATTTGAACTAAAAATTGTATTATTAAAAGTTTTCTTTTTTCTGAACTTTTTAATACTTTATAACTTAGATGAAAAATGTTTATGATTTAACAATATATTAATAATTCCATGTCAATATATAAAATATATTGATGAAAACATTCTTTTAAAATCATGCATGAAAACTTAAATAACAGATATTAATCTAAAATCTAGATTTCAGAGTGCCGACGATTTTAAGACATTAACGAAAGAATGTTAACTTTTCAAGCAAAATCTTAAATGATGCTTTTATATAGATATTTCAAAGTCATATGATAAAAATAATCAAATAATTTTTGCCTATGATCGATCAATTTGTATCTTTTATGCATTCCGATTGTGTATTACAGCCAATAATGGCTCAAAATGTTATTTTTTAAAAGAAATTGTAGTCATCTATTCAATAACAGTTTAGAAGGTAAAAGATAAAAACAAAGACATACGGATTTAAACCAGTTTGAATTGATCGGAGCATCAAAGCAAATGGTTTTGTTTGTACTTATTTGAACTTAATGTAGCGGATTTTAGAGTAACATTTTTGGCGTCACCCCAAGACATTATACTGTCACTCTATTAATTTCTTTTTACTGTTTGGTTGTACGCAGATTTTTGGCATTTCAAACATTAGAATGTATGAGTCATCAGCTGTGTTGCAGTAAAAAAAATACACAGCACTTTTTTAAGCAAATCTGATTGTATCCTTAATGTTCAGACTAATTTAAACATAACCCGATCCCAACCAGAAAAAAACAGACCCCACTCCGATCCGTGATAGACAAAATTTTCGTGGGTATAAACCCGACCCGAACCTAAAAATTCTCTTTGAAAAAAAACTATCGATTTGATAACTGACCCGAACCAAATCTGAATCCCGCAAAAATGTTCAAATGAAGAATAACTCGATCCAAACAAGGAAAAATAATTTTTGTGGGCATGAAACCTCACCCGAACCTACATATTTTCTTTAAAAAAACCCGAAATATGACCCGAACGAAATCTGAAACCGATAAAAATGTTCCAGAGAACTATAACCCAATCCTAGCAAGAGAAAATACTTTCCGTGGTCATAAACCCGACTCAAACCTAAAAAAATCCATTTGAAAAATCCTGAACTTTGACGCAGACCACATCTGACCAAAATATCTGACCAAAATATTCGAAAGAACCATAACTGGATTCGAGTAAGGCAAAATAATTTCCGTGGACATGAACCCGATACGAACCAAAAACTTCCATTCGAAAAAATACCTGAAATTTGAATCGAACCAAATCTGAATCTAACAAAACTATTTCAAAGAAACGCGACCGGATCCAAACAAGACAAAATATTTCGATGGTCATGAACCCAATCTGAACCCAAAAAATTTCTTTGAAAAAAATCGCGAAATCTGAACTGAACGAAATCTGAACTTGGCAAAAATATTCCAGTGAAGCATGTCCTTATTCGAACAAGACAGAATAATTTCCGTGAACACGTAAGAAGACCCGAATCCAACAGTTATATTTGAAGAAAAACCCAAAATCTGAATTAAACGAAATCTCAACCCGACAAAAATATTCAAAAGAACTATAACCAAATCCAACCAAGACGAAATAATTTCCATGGACATAAACCCGACTCGATCCTAAAAATTTCGAATTGAAAAAAAACCTGAAATTTGACCCAAACCACATCTGAATCCGACCAAAATATTCGAAAGAATCATAACTGGGTTCGAGTATGACAAAATTATTTCCGTGGACATGAACGAGATCCGAACCTAAAAATTCTATTTGAAAAAATATCTGAAATTTCAATCGAACCAAATCTGAATCTGATAAAAAATATTCCAAAGAACCGTAACGGGATCCGAATAAGACAAAATATTTCCATGCACATGAACCGAATCTGAATCTAAAAAATTTCTTTGAAAAAATCGCGAAATCTGAATTGAACCAAATCTGAACTTGAAAAAAAATATTTCAGTGAAACATATTCTTATTCGAACAAGGCAGAATAATTTCCGTGAACACGCAAGAAAATCCGAACCCAAAAATTCCATTTGAAGAAAAAGCTGAAATCTGAATTGAACCAAATCTGTTCCCGACTAAAATATTCCACAGAACCATAACTGGATCCAAGCAAGGCAAAATAATTTCCATAGACATGAATCCGGCCCGAACATTAAAATTCAAAAAATACTTAAAATCTGAATCGAACGAAATCTGAACCCGACGAAAATATTCTAATGAATCATAACCAGATCCAAACAACCCAACAAACACATGACTTACGGCCTGCAGACGATTTCATTGCGGCCAGAAGGAGTTAAGGCCATTTGTAACAAAACAATGCGGTACCGCAAATGACCCGCCGCCAGTTGCGGCAGCTACCGCCGAGCCAGTAACGGATCGGCGATGAGAGAACAGTTACATTTGCTTTGCCGGCCAACTCCTAAGGATCAGTTTCCGGCAATAATGTAATGGCGTATCATACTCTAGAAAGCAAAGGGCCGTTATAATCTAACCAGCTTTTTTATTTAAAGAAAGAGAGAGTATTTTTTGTGTCTTCATTTCTTTCAGAAATTACTTCAAATCTGGGTTTTAATAAACATATAAATATGTTGTAAGTTTTATATTTAAAACAGTAATATAGATGTCATATTTTTATTTAGTTTAAAAATATTTTTTTTTTATAAATAATAAAAATTGCTCCCAAAATGTATAAAGTATTCCAAATAATTTCTTCAGGCGCTCTTTTGCATTCATTATTTATAAAAAATAACTAAAAGAAAATGAATAAATGTTTAAAATACATTAAAGATATTTAAAATAAATATTAAAATAGAAAAAGGTCTTTAGATTGTTCCTAAATCAGTCTCTGTCTGCTCTCCCCACCTACTCTGTAATGTAAAACTCTCGTATACATACATGTATAATTTTTAGTTGTAAATGCATAAATATTTCTAAAATTGCCTATTACAGTATTTCTAAAATTGGCATAAAAGCCAAATTACTTTTTTTTTTTTTAAGGAAAGATTTTTTTTCTTAAAAATAAAAAAGGTTGTTTTTGGGGAAAAAAAAAAGAAAAAAGAAAGGAAAAAAAGAAAGAAAGAAAGAAAGAAAGAAAATAAATACATTTCGATTTCCTTGCCTCTGCAAGTGTGGGTGGAAGACAAAGGTTGTGGGCTAATAATTCTCCCTTAAAATGAATAATTTTTCTGTAGAACAGTACATTTTTTAAAAATTCTTTTGTTCATTTTGTTTAAAAAGTGTTTTACTTTTTTCCATGCTTTTGACACATTTTGTTACATCAATTACTTCCTGATACATTTAATTATTTTTGTACATAAATGAATAAAAATTGTTTTTGTAATCGAACAACTTTTTTCATTTTTCATGAATGTGTATATCTGAAATGGAATCCACACTTCCATACATTTTTCTTAACCGGCGCCCTTTTACACTCATCATTTATATATTTAAAAAAAACTGAAAGAAAATGAAAAAAAAAATGAATAGATTAAAATAATTTAATATAAATATTTAAACAAAAAAGTCCTTATATAAAAGTAAATTTCAGTAAAGGTAGCAGATCTTTCAGAATATGCTGTGAAGTTTGATGTTTTGTACCAAAAAGCTGGACGCGAGAGCACGGGAAATGGTAAAAAAAAACGGAAATAATAAAAATTCAATCGCTTACAAGTTGTAATTCATGCCTAGATTTAAAAAAAAAATGAAACGAAAACTGCTCAATGACAAAACGCTATAATAATCATTTGATCAAGATTAATGTTTTTGCGCTTAAAAATACATCACAAAATGTGTAGAAAAGATTCGGGAGATTAAAAAAGGCGAAAAAAAAACACATTTTTTAAAAAATATGCTTTTTTTAAAAAAAAATTAAAAACATAAGCCCACTAGAATCTCAAGTTAACGAAAAATTTTCAATGATTTCTTTAAAATTACTAAAGATCGTACCATCATTTCTTAAAGTTCTTTCTTAGAGAAGTAAATGCCTAAAACTTTGATAAAAGTATTCTATCGCTATGTATATTTTTTAACTTAAATTTCTGTAATATGACTTTTTTTCTTTTGTTTCAAAAACATCATACAATCTTTTTATTTGTGAAAAAATGATTAAAATGCAGTAAAACACTGTGTAAGACGGAAATCTCTATATTTCGCAAAGATTTTCAAGTCTCTGCGAATTTATTGAGATAGAATAAAATTTATTTATGGCGGAATATTGTCTACGATAGGAAACTTTCTCGATTCAAATCTATTTCGCCTTACACAGTTTACTGTATTTAAAATCCTGAAGAGTTGTCGTTAAATTTGCGAAACATCTCCTTAAAAAAAATTCCATTAAATATTAAAATACATAAAAATATATCCGGGCTGTAAGAATGTATCGTTAAATAGACATAATTTTTAAATCCAGATACATCAAATAGACGTTTACTTTACTATATCTGTAAAAAGATTCCTTATCTTTCTCCCTTTTTTTCTGAGGAATTTCAAGGACACATCAGTGACCTAGCAGTTTTTCGCTGAGTCACTCACCCCTCCTCTCCCCCGTTCCCGTCTTTGTCAATTATCTCTGTCATTCCTAATTCCAACATCACACCTGATGCTAGCTGGCACGCTGGTGCTGCAGTCTTTATCTCTGAGGATATTTACACATAAAATATTGTAAGTCTTTTCAATTTTTGTCTATTCATTAAAAATTTTTAACTCTAAAATATTTCTGCATCATTTTATTGTAATTGCTTTTATATTAGAACCGTATTAATACGTATTTTGGTTTTCGCAAACGCACAATAACATTTATTTAATATTTATTAAATTTAGTTTTCTTCAAAATTTCATTTAATTTGTATCATTAAATGTATTTTTTTTACACGAAATGTTTTATTGTTGGAATTATATAAATCGATTTTAAATATTGTGAATTTTCGATGTTACTTTCTTAACATTTTAGTTTACTTAAAATTAATTGTTTCCATGAGGTTTTTTTAAAAAAATATATACAACTTTTAAAGAAAAGGATTTTTTCCCCCTTTCTAAGTGCGGATAATAATTTCTCCTTGGTGAAAATGCCATTAAAACCAATAACTAAATAATTTTAATGCACTAAAGAAATAGGGTAAAGATAAAACGCAATATTAATTACTCGAAATACTTTTCTGAGAAAAGATTATAATTATTTTGCTCAATTTTGAAAGGAAAAGCTAATATTATCTGATATAAACAAACTAAAAATGTGCACAAGAACGAGAGACAGTTATATATATATATGTATATACAAAAAAAAAAAAAAAAAAAAAAAAAAAGAAAAAAGAAAAAGGTTCGTGACTTATATAAATATCAAACTCTATTTTTATTTATTTTAAATAGCTGTGTGATTTTTTTTTTTTTTCATAAATTGAAAATGATGCAAAAATAATTGTGATTTAATGTACTTTAATGAATAGACATCAAATATTAACAGACTTAACAATAAGAGAAACTAAACGCCACATACATATATAAAATAGATTTATTTTAATATAAAATACATAGTAAATCATATTAAGAATGTATGTTATTTAGGCGTAAGTTCAAAATGTGTTGAATAAAAAATAATTGTTGAATAATAGCTTGAATGACAAATGTTTCTTCATGAAAAATAAATATAGAAATAATAATTTAGGTTCATTTTTCAAAAATGTAGAAATTTATTTATCTTGAGCTTTTTATAAATATTATGCTTGGCATACTGATTTTATTTTTCAAATTGTATATGAAAAGCAACTGTTTATAAATGGCATTATTTATACCTATATTTTTTTAATGCATAATAGAATAAATAAACAAATTATTAAGTTCAATATGCCAAGTATTGTATTTTGGAAAAATTCAAGAAAAGTAAATTTATGTATACATATATTTATTGTACCTAAATTATTCTTAATATATTTATTTTTTATGCAGAAACATTTAATCATTCAAGCAATTTTTCAATAAATATTTTATTCAACAAATTTTGAATTTATGCTTAAATAATTTTTATGGCAAGGCAGTGGCAGGCTTTTGGAGAGTAGAAATCATTAAAGGCTCTTTTGCGGGCAGCTTTTGGCTAAATTTAATTCTTACAAAACACAAATGGCATGGCTAGGGCAAACTTCTGGCTAGCTTTGATTGTTAATGACCTTTAAAAGAATAACTGTGGCCAGTTTGAGGCTGTCTGATATTTTGGTAAAAAGTTAATGGCACACTTGTGGGCATCTTTTTGTGGCCGCGTTCTGGCCGGCGTGACAGTTTTTTGACGGAGCCGTTACGGCAAAGAACGGCGGGCCGTCACCAAACACTTTGGGCCAACGTTAACGTCACCTTTAATGGCCCACAAGTTATGTGTTAGTTGGGAAGACAAAATAATTTCCATGGACATGTACCCAATATATGGTTAGGTAACATTTAAGTTGCAATTACATTGCGGTAAGTCTTTGATTATGTTTAATTTCCCGTTTATGTTTAATTTAGAGTTAGGTCACGGCTAAGTTAGGTTAAAGTTAAATTGCATTTATGTTACGGTTAGAATAAGGATAGGTTACAATAAAGTGAAGGCTAGGTTACATTTATGCTATATTTAATTTACGGTTGGGTACTGTTAAGTCGCAGTTAGGTTACAGGCAGGTTATGGTTACGGTACAAAAGTTTACTGTTTGGAATTTATCCACATTGTGAACATTACGCATGATTTGATTAAAAATAACACTTACTTTTGTTAAATGGCTCTGAAATTATAATTCTATATACCAACCTTTCAGCTACCATCGAGTATCGATTTCCTTCATAGTATAGTCGGATTTAAGTGTGATATAATTTGTTTGAAATTCAAAATATTTCACTTGTGATTTCTAAGTGAAAAGAATAATTAGTTACGTGACTTAACAGTGGTTTTTACGGGTAAATATCAACACTTTAACACGAAAATAAAGCAATCGTTGGATACATATTCCCTCCCGCGTTTCTCATTGCTCATCTTGAGTATTTTTAGAGCTTAATATTAGTTGTTTTTTAAACCGATTTTTCACACAGTCACTGGCTACGTATTTCAGACAATGCATTTCTCCATGTTTCGAGTTAATGATGAAATCATACAAATTTCAAGTTCGTTTAATATTGTTAGTACGGACCCTGGCAAAATCGGTCGGGACAGCTAGTATGTAAATAATGAAAAATCTTTTTATGTACTTTTGTAAGTTTAAACATTATATATATTTTACGTCCAAATTTATTTTTATTTAATTTTTAATTTTTGTTTAAAATACTACTATCACAAGAGTTTAAATTTATTTATTTATTACAACTGCAATACAAATTAATAAGTGTACTTAACACGCTATATTTAAATAATAAACTTTTTTTCATCTCATATATTGCAGCAACAATTCTGAAACAAAATACATTGGCATTCAACTGTTTTAGCAAATAACAATTACTTGTTCAAATTATGAATCGACTGGACATTTTGTTATAAATATTTAATATTATGGGTGTACGTATCGAAGAAAATACATATCACTATTGCCTGCAAGTTTGAAGAGTACATTTTCAAAACAAGTGAAGGTAATAAATGTCAGAGAAGAATAAATTCAATTAGAACACATAATGTAAAATCATCAAGCTACATGAGTACAATTTTAAACATCTGCTACATCATAGTTGCCAACATCTTCCGCCTTTTTTGGACCGGAAAAAAATTGTAGAAGATTTTAAAATTGCAAATCACCGTAATCTGCCGATTAAATAAGTGGAAAATTTCTGTTACTTTTTTCCGGATAAGTAAAAAAAAAATCGCCAAATGGCATCTATATTGCCATAGCTGCCAACATAGCTGTCAAAAAATCAAAATAGTAGGCAGTAATGGCTACATGCTTCGCAGTCATTCTATCCTTTTTTTTTATAAAAAAAATGGTTATTTGGCAATATTACTTAGATATTAATTACGTTATTATTCAACCGCATTATATTCACTATCCATTAATATTACAATTAAGTAACCGTTATTTTTCAAATTTGTGTAATGACTAAACAGTTAGCTTCAGACTTTAAAAACATTGAAGCCTGAAGTATTACAATCACATATCTCCGTCTGGACTGACACTATGAGAGAATCAGGTTTAGTTTGTTTAACCGAAAACAGCAATCACAATTAAACTCAGGCTAAGACTTTACATTGTTAACAGCGTATGAAAGTTTTATTAATATGCAATGTTAATATGATGAAAAACTTGAATTTTCACATACACTGTAAAAAGCAGCAGAAAACTATTCAGTCATTCGACCGGTTTTATAGGAAAAGTTTACATAACCCTAATCTGCTCTGTTCTGACTATTATATAAGTAATAATACAATCAGTGTAAAGTTAAATCACGTTTGTATAAACATTTTCAAAGAAAATCGTTGAATGGACTGTTCATTCAAATGTTTAACAGTGTGGTATAAAATAACAAAATACTTGGATCGCTACATTTTACTTGTGATAATCTGTTATGTATAGTTCATTTTAGATATTAATACATATCTTCCATTTCGGAAATAAATCATCATATAAAAATTTTAATTAGAAACGTTCAAATATTAGAAAAGTATTTTATTAATACAATACTTAAAATTTGACATGGAGTCATCTGCATACAGTATTTTTTAACAAACTCAAAATCATTTGATCTCAATTGATTATTTATAGAGCATTGTCTTTAAATCCATTTGTATTTTGATTAGGGGTCCCGTACATACACAAATTGCAACAAATTTCGAAATTTTCAGTAATAGCATCTTAGTCTGAAATCATATTTGGATTTTTTGGTAAATGTTATCTTCCTATACCAAAACGGCAAGTGGATCAATTAAATATACTATGAAATATACGGATTTTTCAGTTCCGAGCATGGAAGTCAGATTATTTATTAATCGTTGCATAACAAATTGCAATGCAGGTAATTGTTGAAGTATAACTCTATTTATGAGAAAGATGATGTAAATTTGCTTTCGCATATTTGCATCTTCTACAAATTGATTTTTAGTTTAAAAAACTCATAGGCGACTATTTATATATACATATTTAAATTAATTTCAAAGCATACATTTTTTCAAAATTAAATTTCTGAATAAGTAAAATTCTAAGCGGTAAATCCTTTAACAGAATTGGATGTCTAAAAATTCTTACAAGTTAAATACAAAACTGTTGCTCACACACACAAGCAGTGTTTGAGAAACTATCTTCTCCCAATATTTTAGAGAGACTAAAATGGGTTTTAAACATGTTTTTTAATCTTGAAACCTCCTTAAAAAGTTCTAGACGGCTTATGAACGACTTTCCATTTGGTATCCGAGTATAAATGATATCAATGAAGGGTGTTAGTACTGTCATTTTTTGTGTTTTCTTGTGGACGACTTATAAACAGAGGTTAATCACAGTATTAAATCATTAGACGTTATTGTTACTTGATTAATACCAAATATATTCTTTTGAAGAAATTTGCGACATAATTAGTCGCGATTTCTTCTTTATTTCTAACACAAACTCTGCATTTTTAAATAAATATAGTATTATTCAGAAAAATTTTATTCTAACGAAAAAAAATGGTTACATAAAGAGTAACGAGCAAATTTGTATTTTTTTATCTTATATTTATTGAATTCATTTCTTCAGAGATTTTTAGTGATATGGAAAAAGGATTTTAAATATGGTTAAATACGAAATTTAAGAACCTTATTCATGTTAGTTCTGATATCATAAAAGTATCTTAAATCATCATTAAAACATTTGAACTTTCGAAAATTTCTATTGTCGTATTAGTACCGTTCTAAAAGATGATATTTTAACAAAATTTTACTTTTTTTTAAAAATCTGACGCAATAAAGAGATTTTATCATTGTTTTTTTTTAAGATATGAGTCAATTTAAATAATATCTTCAACAAATTTTAAAATATTTTTTGGGTAAAATGCTATTCTATGAATATATATATTAAGGGGACACATTATACATGATTTTGTTCTGATATTTAATGAGACTTAAATCATTAATCAAACTAAAAATTTATAAAGTTTTTATTTTCTGTTTTTTAATAGAATAGGATAAAATATCGCTGTAATTAATGTAAATAGGTCGAAACTTCTTTTCTCTGTTATATAAAACACTTTTTCCAGGAAAGATTAAATGTGTTAATTCCGTTTGAAACAGCTTATTTTTCTCTTATATTTTTAGAAGATGTAACTGACAATGGAAAACACGCCTAACGGAAAACTATAAATTTCTGTAGATAGAGTAGAGCTAAACATTGATTACCTATTGATCTTCGGTTGAAAAAGTAGTAAAAGCTTCTAAATATAAAGATAATTTTCTTTACCTAAATGGCTTTCATTATAGATTCCCAACACAATTACGTGAGCAGAATCATATATATATTACGCTAACGTATGTGGCACGAAAACAACTATTATTTGCTAATTGTTTAATGGTTACATCCAAATGAAACACATCTTGTGGGTTACTGTGCAAAAGTGATTTGGTAAGATTTAGGCTGTGATGAATTGAATATTTTTATGTTTTGTTCCTTCGCTCAATTATGGAGCTTCAAAATATCATTATTTTTATTTTTTTCTGTTTTTTTTACTTAAAACAATAGATGAAAATCATGAGTTTTAAACTTTTTTTGTTTCAAATTAAAGTTATGATATAGTGTATTATAAATGAAGTGAGTGAAAGGATTGAATGAGTGAATTATTATATTTTAAATAATGAATGAAATACGAAAAAAAGTCACGGGTAAAATATTTAGTGATTTATTATCTGCTCAGAGCTAGCATAAAAATACCGAGTTCTTGATTTATTCGCTTGATGTTCAGCACAGATGTCATACATGCATTACATTGGCGCGTTATTTTTCTGACACCAATTTGGCAAAAACTTCGTTTTGAGATACGAGATACATACATATTTTAAAACTAATTTCTATTATTTTAAAATTAAAATAATAACTTAAAAAAGTTTTTATTAATGATTATAGAATAAAACAAATTATCTTATATCATTTAAAAAAATAAAATAAAAAAACAAACAGTTTATTAATAAATAAATAACAATAGCCAGGTTACCATGTGAGGCACATATGATTGCCATTTTAATACAATCGGGCCAATGTGGTGCGTATGTGACATCTGTGTTTATTTCTCTATCAGAATCTTCTAATATGGCAAAAAATTGAGCAATTCTTTTGTATATATTCAAGGAAGACCAAACGAAGGACGGCTAATTTAATAAGTTCTTTGATAATGTTGTTTAGTGTTTATGAGCATAAATAAAGCAATTTATTTGAATCTCCCTTTGTTCTTTATTTGGGTTCTTTCACTTCATTTCTTTGTTATTCAATGTTTATGCTATCATTTCTGTAATTTTATGCTATGTCCTTAGCATACTTTAATAAAACTGTTGTCAATAACAGAATACAATTAAAATTTCGACAAATTTATAAATATTTATTCTTCATTTCTTGAATGCATTTCTTCATACTTTTTACTGAATGTAGAAAATGATTTTAAATGTAGTTAAATACAAAATTAAATACTTTTTTACATAATAGTTCTGGTATTTTAAAATTATCTTAAATCATCGTTAAAACATTTGATTTTTTCAAAAATTTTCATTGTCATATTAATACTACTCTAAAAGATTATTTTGTACTAAAAAATAAAAATCTCTTTCTTTTTTTATCTAACAAATTAAAGAGATGCCGTCATTGTTTTTTTTTTAATAATTATGAGTCAATATAAGAAATATCTTCAATAAATTTGAAAATATTTTTGAGGAAAATGCTATTATTCTAATTTATGTATTAAAAAATATTTATATACGAATTTTTCGAATATTTGATGGGACACAAAACAGTATTTAAATTAAAAAAATATAAATTTCGCATTTTCTGTTTTTTTTAGGATAAAATATCGCTGTAAATAATAAAAATAGGTGGAAACATAGTTTCTCTGTTATATAAAACATATTTTTTTCAGGTAAGATTACCTGTGTTTATTTCTCTTGAAACAGCTTACCTTTCTTTTATATTTTCAGAAGATGGAAGCGTCAATAGCGAACACACCTATAAATTCCTGAAAATAATGAGATTAAAAACATTGATTATCTATTGATCTTCGGAAGGAAAGTAATAAAAGCTTCTAAATATAAAACTAATTTTTTTTTTCACCTAAATGGCTTTTCATAGATTCCCAACACAATTACGTGAACAGAATTTATTAAATTCTGTAATAATGTTGTTTAGCATTTATGAGAATCATTAAAGGAAATTACATGAATCTTCGTTTCTCGATGTGGGTTCTTTCATTTAAGTTCGTTGTTATTTAATTTTTATGTTTTTATTCCTGTATGTTTATGCTAAGTTCTTAGCATACTTTATTAATACAATTGTAAATAACAGAATAAAGCTGAAAATTCTGCAAATATGTTACCTTTTATTTTGCATTTGTTGAATTCATTTCTTCATACTTTTTTATTGATATGAAAAAATCATTTTAAATAGGGTTAAATATAAAATTAAAGAACTATATTCATAATAATTCGGATACTTTAAAATCTCTTAAATCATTGTTAAAACATTTCAACTCTTCAATAATTTCTGCCTTCGTATTAACTCCGCTTTAAAAGATTATGTTTTATTAAAAATTTAAAAAAATACATTTATCTTTTTTAATTTAACACAATAAAGAGATTCCTTCTTATATATATATATATATATATATAAAATTACGTATCCTTATAAAAATATCTTCAATAAATTTGAAAATGTTTCGGGGAAAATGCTACAATTTTGACATTTATATTAAAAAGGAACAATAGGTAAGAATCTTTCTAATATTTTACAAGACGTAAATCATTAATTAATCTAAAAACGTGTAAAGTTTTATTCTCTTTTGTATCGTCTGTATCTTCTACACTGGGATAAAATACTGTAGTAAATAATGAAAATAAGTGGAAACTTCTTTTCTCTGTTATATAAAACATATTTACATTTTTTTTTTCAAATAGGATAATCTATGTTAATTTCTCTTGAAACTGCTTCCTTTTCCTTTATATTTTCAGAGGATGTAAGCAGTTATAGAGAATACGTCGATAAATTTCTGAAGATAAACGGGGTGCAGGCATTGATTATCTATGTACCGCATTTATATTCGGTTGAAAAACTAATAAAAGCTTCTAAATATAAAATTAATTTTCTTCACCTAAATGGCTTACATCATAGATTCCCAACACAATTACGTGCACAGAATTTAATAAGTTCTGTAATAATGTGGTTTAGTGTTTCTGACTATCATTAAACAAATTACATGAGCTTTCATTTGCTCTCGATATGGGTTCTTTCTCTTAAGTTCTCTGTTATTCAATGTTAATGCTATCATTTCTGTGACTTAAACCTAAGTTCTTTGCATAGTTTAATAATACTCTTGTAAATAACAGAATAAAGTTAAAACTTTGACTAATTTATTACTTTTTATTTTTCATGTGTTGAATTCATTTATACATACTTTTTGTGATATGAAAAAATAATTTTATGTATGGTTAAATACAAAATAAAATATCTTTATTCATGATAGTTCTGATATATTTTAAAACTGTCTAAAATCATAGTTAAAACGTTTGAATGTTTCGAAAATTTCTACTGCCGTATTAATACCGTTTTAAAAGCTTATTTTTTACTTAAAATTAAAAATTTTACTATCTTTTTATCAAATTTAATAAAGATATGTTGTCATTTTTTTTATACTTATGAGTCAATATAAGAAATATCTCCAATAAATTTTAAAAGGATTTTTAGGAAAATGCTACTGTTTTGACATATACATTAAAAAGTTACATTATATATAAGTTTTTCTAATCTTTGATGAAATCATTAATTAAGTTAAAAAAAAGTAAAGATTGTATTATCTGCTTTTTAGTAGAATGGAATAAATATCGTTGTAAATAATGAAAGTTGATAGAAACTTCTTTTCTCTGTTATATAATTATTATTTTTCCAGGTAGAGTTACCTGTGTTAATTTCTCTTGAAACAGTTTACCCTTTAATTCTTTTACATTTTCAGGAACTGTAATCTGCAGCAGGGAACAGATCTATAAATTTCTGACGATAAAGGAGCAACAAATATTGATTATCTATTGATTATTCTTAGGAAAAGTAATAAAAGCTTCTAAATATAAAATTAATTTTCTTCAACTAAATGGTTTTCATCATAGATTCCCAACACAATTACGTGAACAGAATTTAATGAATTATATAATACAGTAGAACCCCGATCCATCGTTTTTCAAGGGGTGCGTGAAAAAAAACGATGGATGCGGGAAAACGATGAATGCGGGTTAACGTCAAAACACGAAAAAAACAATGTTTATACATTACTAATACATGCAATGTATACAGTATACTAATAAATACTAATTTGTTACATACCAAACTGTAAAAGAAAAAAAATCGATGTTACTATTGATAATTATTAAAAAACATCAGTAATTTTATGTTGGGATTTTCGTTCACTTTTAAATTAAACAACAAATTTTATATGGTAGATTAGAGGAAATTTCTTACATTTTTGAAACATCGAGGTCTAGCAGATTTACCAATAACTAGGGAACTCGTTTATCAGAATCATCCTTATTTCTGCATAGTAGTACTGTAACACTTTCTTTCGAATGTTTACCCTTATGGCAATACTTTACTTTGAGCGCTAGCATTCTGTCTGGCAAACATTTATAAAACAGGCCTGTTTCGTCTGCATTGCAGCTATCACAATCCTTGTATCCTTCTAGTAACTTTGAAAGATTTTTGAACCACATTTCTATTTCATCGGTTTTACTGCTGCTACATTTTCACCGCATAATTTCCTGGATACCAATCCATGACAAATTTTAACACCTAAAATATACCCATTTGATGCAGAAATATTATCCATGCCATATGAGGCTGCTATTTCAAAAGCCTTCTCTTGATGAATATTCCCATTCACGGGAATATTTGATGCCCGAGCCTGTTAGTACCAAACGAAGAGAATTCTTTCCAATTCATTGTAAGTAGACATTTTGCTTGTTTTTCCCTTTTTTGCTGAAATTCCATACATAACAGCCTGTTCTCTAATTTCTTTCTTTTTCGAAACTATCGAATAGTGGGTTCAAGACGGTATACCTAAACATTTAGTGATGCTAATTTTTTTTTTCTCAAACGGATTCTTTTCCACTTCATCTATGATGTTAAGTCTTTCTTTTAAGGTTCGGATTTGTTTTGCCATACTTAAAATTCACAGAACGCATAAAATTTAGAGCATAATGTATTAAATTAAAAACTCACATTCTTTAAATTAAACTCCTGCATTGTGCACAACAGAATACCCAAAATGTGGCAGCCGGCTAAAAAATCCATCCATCACCCAATTGCGTAAAATAGAATAACCCATTCTCCAAACAAGAACACCTGTTCCTCATTACGTACATACATGTCATAATATCAGAGCTAAACCTTGTTCCCGTTCCCCAATCTTTAAAAAAGCACAAATGGGACATTTTAAGATAAAAGAAAATAATTTCAGTTCATATGGATGCGCTTGACATTCAATTTCATTTCGGAGAGGAGGAAATTTTACAACGATGAATGCGGGAAAACGATTTTTTAAAGAACGATGCATGCGGGTTACGTTAACATTATTTAAATATAATTTGTGCAGGGACCGTAGAAATAAAATGATCAATGTGGGAAAACGATGGATGCAGGAACGATAGATCGGGGTTTTACTGTAATGTTGTTTAGTGTTTACAAGCATCACTAAAGCAAATTACAGGCACCTTCGTATGTTCTCGATGTGAGTTCTTTCTGTTAATTTCTCTGTTACTCAACGTTTATGCTATCATTTCTGGAACTTTATGCTACGTTTTTAATATACTTTAATAATGCTGTTATTAATAACAAATCAAAAACTTAAAGATTGGTAAATTTATTACTTTTTATTTTGCATTTGTTGAATTCATGTCTTCATACTTTTCTAGTTATATGGAAAAATGATTTTAAATATGGTTAAATACAAAATTAAATACTTTTATTAATGATAGTTCTGATATTTTAAAACTATCTTAAATCATCGTTAGAATAATTGAATTAAAAAAAAAATATTGCCATATTGATACCGCTGTAAAAATTATATTTTACTATAAATAAATAATTTTATTCCTTCTTTTTACCTATCACAATAAAAAATATCACTTTTTTAATATAAATCCGTGTTAGTGCAAAGAATATATTGAATAAATTTGAAAATATTTTGGGAAAAAAATGCTATTATTTTGACATATATACTAAAACAGATAAGTTATATATGAATTTTTCTAATATTTGATAAGACATAAATCATTAATTAATATTAAAACGTATAAAGTTGTATCTTCTGTTTGTATCGCAGGAATCTTCCATACTGAGATAAAATATCGTTGTAAATAATTAAAATATGTGGAAACTTCTTCACTCTGTTATACAGGGTCATAAATATCTTCACCTAACACACACCTAATCACAGGTCATAAATATCGAAACAATAGGCTATTTCCTTAAAAATTTCCGCTAGATCCATACTTCCAGTTGCAAAAATTCATAAAAAAGGTGAAATTTCTGATAAGATAAGTTGCAACACCATGGGGGGGGGTCTATTTGAAAAAATACGAAAATTAAATTTTTATATGGCCCCCGTAGAGCAAAATTCCCAATTCGGAAATTATTCCTTATATATTCCTAAATTGAACAAAAAAAACTTCATCTCCGTATCTGAAAATCTGACAGAAATATTAAAATCTAAAATTTTCCAAAATTCGTGACTTACACCACTTTACCATGCCTACAAACGAAGCATTTTTTACTTGTTTTCAAAGTAATTAAAGGATCGTCCATATATTATCAGTATTAAATCTCGATTCAAGACCGTGCCTCTTATTTGGACATAATAAATATTTTGATCTTTAGCACTGGAGATCTGCATGGATCGAAATATTTAGGTCCGGTCCCAAACAGACCCATAAGAAAAAATTGTTTCGCGGGGAGGATTTCTGACCAAAAATTCTTATTATAGCTTTCGTTTTTTATATTTATACTTTTTATTATTAATGGAGCGCCAAAGGCTGTGATATATTTATTTTATCAATGAATCTCTATTTCTATCTAAAAGTTTCACTTATATTTTAATATCGCTAATCCATATCCCGTGCGTTGGAGTCTTTTAAAAATGTTACACATTAAAACCTTTTAAGGCGGAATCACATAGGAAAGAAAAAATACGTAATAGACAAATGCCCTTCCTAAAAAGGTTAAAACAGAGTTTACCTTTTCTCAGGTATTGTATTCATTTTGCATGGATCAACACATTTTTTTGTTTAAGACAGATTTCCGTCATAGGCAGATTTTTTTTCTGGTTTTATTGTGTTTAATTTTTTAGCATTTAAATATACTATTCTTTAAAAAAATAAAATTTAAGAGGTTATTTTTATGCACGTATTAGGTCAGTCAAAGACATTGATTTTAACACGGATTGTTCGAAACCGAGATTGAAATTTTCGTCCAGTGCAGACCTTATTAAAAGTTAAGATATGTTAAAATAAAAAAATAAAATCTAGAAACATGTTGTTTGTTAGAGTTATTTGTAATTTATCTTTGAAATGTGGCATCACATAAGTGTAACTATGGAAACTCAAATCGTCTGTTTGTTAGTTGTTGTTTTGATTTTGCTAAGAGTAAGCAACGCTTTCGCTATGACTAAAAATAAAGGATACAGTCTACTAAAGTATGTGAGTTTATTAATTAAGTTAATACGCATCGCCGCATCATACTTCTAGTCACGTCTCCCGGAGTCTATATATATATTTTTTCTTCACTTCGAAAAGAAAAGTTCGAAAATAATGAACTGTTTTCATCCTTGAATTTTATTAGAACATTATTTTACAAGCTGGACTGGTGAAAAAAAAGAAAGAAAGAAAATCGTCTGCCGCAGCAATCAAGGTAATGAATTATTTATTATTCCTTTTGCTCTTACTATAAGTTTTTGAACATGGAAAACATTGAAAAATTAAAAAAGAAGCTTGCAACATTACGCACTTCAATTACGAAATTAATTAGTAAATTAGAAACATTAATAAAAGATAAAAATAGTGATATTGATAGTTATTTAGAAATTTCGGAACAATTAAATGACAGAGAACAAACTCTAAAAAACCTAAATGAAGAAATAGAATCTGGTATTAGTTTAGAAAAAGAATATGAAATTGACATTAGTGCTAGCGAAGAATACCAGGAAAAAATTATAAAGGCCAAATTTCAAATTAAAAAGCAACTTAAACATTTAGAACAAAGTAAAGTTTCCAATGAAATTCAACCAAATTCTACTCAAATAAACAACGCGATAAATATTAAATTACCCGATATATCTCTTCCGAAATTCTCCGGAAAACCAGAAGAATGGGGTCTATTTAAATTACAATTTAACAACTTAATAACTTCAAATGAGCAACTATCAGATGCGCAAAAGTTGCATTATTTATCAGCGGCATTAATAAGCGATGCAAGAGCTTTGATTAGCACAGAAGACACTTTTTCATCTTTATTTCAAGCATTAAAAGACAGATATGAAAATGATAGAATAGTAACAGAAATACACATCAATTCACTCTTAAACGCAGATAAACTTACACAGCCTTCCGCTAAAGATCTTCGAAATCTAGTCGATAATGTAAAAAAAAGCATTCGCGCCTTGAAGATTTTGAATTATAATAGAAATAATCTTTCAGATGTTTTAATATTGAACATCATTCTCCAAAAGTTAGATAGAGATACCCGAAAAAATTATGAAATGACGATAAGTTCAAAAGAAGTTCCGAAGTTAGATGAATTACTTTTATTTTTAGAAAAACGATCTCAATATTTGGAAAATATTCATACAGTTACGTCTGTTAAACCTTTCAGTAAGGATCAGAAACGTTCATTTAATTCTAAGTCATTGACTTTATTAGCAGAAAGTCCACACATTTGTTCAATGTGTAAAGGCAATCACATTTTAATGAGATGTTCCCAATTCTTAAATTTACCTGCAAAAAAAAAGGTTTAATATTGTTAAAATGAAAAAATTATGCTTCAACTGTTTATCATCAGTTCATAACATTAGCCAGTGCAAAAGTTTAAGCACGTGCAGGCGGCTTAAACGTGCAGGCAACAAACGGCATCACACATTGATCCACCTGGAACTCGGTGAGGAAAATATTGATACTAATCAGACAATAGCAATTCAAGATGAAAATACTATTAGAAGTAATCTATCGCCAACCGCAAACGCATTTACTCCTCATAGTTACACAAATAATCAGATGTCTGTTACCGCTTTGGGTGAAAATACATATTCATTTGATAACACGCATTCAACTATTAACAATACTGTAATGAGTATGATGTCTTCTTCTAGTAAACAAGTACTGCTTTCAACTGCGATAATATATGTACAAAATGCTAGACGAGAATTAGTTCCTCTTAGAGCATTGTTAGATTCAGGATCGCAAAATAACTTTATAACGAAGGAATGTTCTGAGTTATTGTTCTTGAAAGGAAGGAAAATAAACGCATCAGTTTCAGGGCTAAATGGTTCAGTTATGAATATAAAGGAAAGTATTATAACAACCATAGTAAATAAAAACAGGAGTTTTAATGAAACATTGCAATTTTTTGTTGTTCCTAAAATTATGCGCATAACACCAGCTACATATCTAAACATCATGCCTATTAAGCATTTACAAACTTTTCAGTTAGCTGATCCACAATTTGATAAACCAGGTCCAATACATGTTTTATTATCAAACGAAGTATTTTTTAAATTAATCGGACAAAATAAAATAAATATGCAAAATTTGGTTTTTCAAGAAACTGTTTTTGGCTATGTTGCCAGTGGTTCTACGTCTATGCCCCAACAAAATGTTAATAATTATTGTGGTCTTGTTCGATCTGTGGATGATTTATCCAGCGCTATGCAAAAATTTTGGGAAATTGAAGCGGTCCATGATAAAAACCCAATAAAAAGTAAAGAAGACCAATATTGTGAGGAACATTTCTTGCGTACACATACTAGAAGAGCAGATGGTAGGTATATTGTGGAAATGCCAATTAAAACTGGTGGGCTTGCATGTTTAGGAGAATCAAAGGAAAACGCACTTAAACGATTGAATCACTTACTTAAGCGATTTGCGCACAATCCATCCATGAAACTGTTATACGAAGAATTTATTAATGAATATAACGATTTGGGACACTTAGAAGAAATCTTGCTGGAAAATAAGCCCGAATTTTCATATTATTTGCCGCATCATGGGGTATACAAACCCGAGAAACCAAGCACGAAATTAAGGGTTGTCTTCGATGCTAGTGCAGCTACTACCAGTGGTGTTTGTTTAACCTTTTACAGGCCAATGTTCCCAATTGGGAACATAAAATTAAAAATTTAGCAAAAATTAAATTTCATCAAAATTGACTTGAAAAAATTAGCAGAAATAGTAAAAAGATGACTTGATTTTTTAAAATGGAAGTTACATTCGTATCATTAATAGGGAAATGTACAGAAAATCATAAAAATGACCATTTCCATTGTTTCTTACAATGCTAAACTAAAATATTCATATAAATGTGAAAAACCATCCAATGCTGCTATAAAACGGTTGGTATACATAAAATAGCTTTAATCAATAAAAAGGACATCATATTTTATAATAATAATCAAAAATACACTCGGAGTTGTTAATTAAATATTCATGTTCCCAATTGGGAACGTTGGTCTGTCGCCATTATTCTGCGTTGACATAATTTTCTGTACGAGGAATTTTTGTTGAAAAGTAATAGAAAGGGGAATCCCCGTTCAGCGAAGAAAAGGGAAAACTTCTGAATTATTTGAAAGGGGAATCCCCTTCCGTAGGGAAGGAAAGGGAAAACTTCCGAATTATTTGAAAGGGGAATCCTCTTCCGTAGGGAAGGAAAGGGAAATTCCATAAATAGTTGAAAGGGGAATTCCCGAATTTTGTGAAAGAACAGTCCAATTTTATTAGCAGCTTAGTACGTTCACTTCTCAGATTTAATTTTTAAAGATATTGAATGGAATTTTTTTAGTGAACTAACATAGTATGGAGAAAAATTTTTAAACTCTAGAGGCGGCTGTTGATTATCTAATGACTCTGAGAGATTCCGATGTTTCGGATTTTTCAGACGAAGAACTTGAAATTTGTCTTCCTCCTGATGAAAGTGATCTCATATCAGAAGAAGAGGATATTGATGACAGTATCCTTAATCCTCTTGTGCCCTCGGATGTTTGTGGTCACCTTAGTATTTTTACTAATAAAGTGCCAATAAACCAAAATAGTTGCGAAAATCAAGTTTCAGGATCTGCTACCAATGAACAAAAAAATAAACGAAAGAAACTTTGTAGTTCTGATAAGGAGAAAAAAGTGAAGTCATTTACACCAAAATGGAAAAAAAGGTTTGTGTTTAGTAAGCCCATCAAGAGTGAACCAACAATAAAAATTGCTGGTAAATTTCCAGAACTAATAGAAGCAGAATCTATTGACGTTGTTTTCAATGTCATTTCCCAGGAATATATAAGTTTTCTGGCAGAAATGACATCAACTTATTCCGCTCAAAAGGGGACTAACATACAAACTAACTGTAAAGATATTGCTCAATTTTTTTGGATTACCGTTACAGAGTGGATATCATTAGGTACCCACTGAAAATAATTACTGGAGTACTTCAGAAGATATAACTGTCCCCATTACCTCTACTGTCATGTCAAGAAAAAAATTCAAAGAAATTTAAAGAAATTTTCATTTGATGGATAACACTTCATTGCAACCTGGTGATAAGTTGGGAAAAATCAAACCAATCTGTGATGAACGAAATAAAAAATGTAATCAGTTTGGATTATTTCACAACCAGCTTAGCATTGATGAATAGGGTGGAGCGAAAAAAAATATTTTTTTAAAAATCAAAAACGGGTAGGTGCCAAAACTTGCTTTTATATTAGTACATCAACTGTGTGAAATTTTACCGCTGAAACAAATGGCTTGAGTCTGCGCTTTTGCTCCAAAAATCGAAATTTTGGGTAAAATTTGTCATTTTTTGACATTTTTTCAAAAAAAAAATTAAAAAATTCTTACATAGCTGGTTATTATTTAAAAGTGTTACTTAAATCTTTATATTTATCTGCTTAACATATTTAAACTATAAAACAATACCTTTATTCCGTATAGCTGGAGAAAGACAGACAACTTTTGGTAAGAAAACGGCATTACCACTCTATTGGGACATACAATGAATTGTTGTTTTTAATACAGCTCTTCTTTTCAAAACTATCTTGGACATACGTCGTAGAGGTGGCTATATTTCATATACCATCGGTCCCAACTATTCAATCATCTTAATACAGTTTTTAAGCTATTACATAGCTTTTATCACGGGCTTTGAGCGCGGCGACCGAATCCAAAAATTCCGTAACGCAGAAAATCCTAACACATCGGTAACGAAAAAACCTAACACTCGGCTAACTTCGTTTCAGTTCGGCAGACTTCGGCATGGTATCATTCGGTAGACTTCGGCAGACATTGACGCGGTATTTTTCAGATATTTAGAGGATATCAAGTCTCAAACTTATACTTCTTATTTCAGTTACTATAAATCTATAGTTTCAATAATAAAAATTCCTGATAGAATGTGTATAGAAAAGAATCGTCTTAAGACAAAACAAGGTAGGATAATGTAGCTTTTGGTGATTGGAGACCCGCCCAATGGTGAGGATCGAAAAATTTAAAATGCTTATAACTCGCGATCTAATTTTCGTAGCGCGGCCAAATTTTGTTTGATAATTTATTATGAGACAGTGTTAATTTTTGGTGACAAGAGACCCCCACGGTGAGGGTCGAAAAAGTTAAAATGCTTATAAGTCGCGATCTAATTTTCGTAGCGCGGCCAAATTTTGTTTGGTAATTTATTATGAGACAGTGATAATTTTTGGTAACAGGAAATCCCCCATGGTGAGGGTCGAAAAATTTAAAATGCTTAGAACTCGCGATCTAATTTTTGTAGCGCGGCCAAATTTTGTTTCGTGATTTATTATGAAACAGTGTTAATTTTTGATGACAGGAGATCCCCCCCCCCCACGGTGAGGGTCGAAAAAGTTAAAATGCTTATAACTCGCGATCTAATTTTCGTAGCGCGGCCAAAATTTGTTTGATGATTTATTATGAGACAGTGTTAATTTTTGGTGACAGGAGACCCCCCACGGTGAGGGTCGAAAAAATTAAAATGCTTATAACTCGCGATCTAGTTTTCGTAGCGCGGCCAAATTTTGTTTGGTAATTTATTATGAGACAGTGATAATTTTTGGTGATAGGAAATCCCACATGGTGAGGGTCGAAAAAATTAAAATGCTTATAACTCGCGATCTAATTTTCGTAGCGCGGCCAATATTTGTTTGGTAATTTATTATGAGACAGTGATACTTTTGGTGACAGGTGACCCACAACGTTGAGGGTCGAAAAATTTAAAATGCTTATAACTCGCGATCTAATTTTCGTAGCGCGGCCAAATTTTGTTTGGTGATTTATTATGAAACAGTGTTAATTTTTGGTGACAGGAGACCCCCTCCCCACGGTGAGGGTCAAAAAAGTTAAAATGCTTATAACTCGCGATCTAATTTTCGTAGCGCGGCCAAAATTTGTTTGATGATTCATTATGAGACAGTGTTAATTTTTGGTGACAGGAGACCCCCCCACGGTGAGGGTCGAAAAATTTAAAATGCTTATAACTGGCGATCTAATTTTCGTATCGCGGCCAAATTTTGTTTTTTAATTTATTATGAGAGAGTGTTAATTTTTGGTGACAGGAGACCCCCTCCCCACGGTGAGGGTCGAAAAAGTTAAAATGCTTATAACTCGCGATCTAATTTTCGTAGCGCGGCCAAAATTTGTTTGATGATTTATTATGAGACAGTGTTAATTTTTGGTGACAGGAGACCCCCCACGGTGAGGGTCGAAAAAGTTAAAATGCTTATAACTCGCGGTCTAATTTTCGTATCGCGGCCAAATTTTGTTTGGTAATTTATTATGAGAGAGTGTTAATTTTTGGTGACAAGAGACCCCCACGGTGAGGGTCGAAAAAGTTAAAATGCTTATAAGTCGCGATCTAATTTTCGTAGCGCGGCCAAATTTTGTTTGGTAATTTATTATGAGACAGTGATAATTTTTGGTAACAGGAAATCCCCCATGGTGAGGGTCGAAAAATTTAAAATGCTTAGAACTCGCGATCTAATTTTTGTAGCGCGGCCAAATTTTGTTTCGTGATTTATTATGAAACAGTGTTAATTTTTGATGACAGGAGATCCCCCCCCCCCCCACGGTGAGGGTCGAAAAAGTTAAAATGCTTATAACTCGCGATCTAATTTTCGTAGCGCGGCCAAAATTTGTTTGATGATTTATTATGAGACAGTGTTAATTTTTGGTGACAGGAGACCCCCCACGGTGAGGGTCGAAAAAATTAAAATGCTTATAACTCGCGATCTAGTTTTCGTAGCGCGGCCAAATTTTGTTTGGTAATTTATTATGAGACAGTGATAATTTTTGGTGATAGGAAATCCCACATGGTGAGGGTCGAAAAAATTAAAATGCTTATAACTCGCGATCTAATTTTCGTAGCGCGGCCAATATTTGTTTGGTAATTTATTATGAGACAATGATACTTTTGGTGACAGGTGATCCACAACGTTGAGGGTCGAAAAATTTAAAATGCTTATAACTCGCGATCTAATTTTCGTAGCGCGGCCAAATTTTGTTTGGTGATTTATTATGAAACAGTGTTAATTTTTGGTGACAGGAGACCCCCTCCCCACGGTGAGGGTCAAAAAAGTTAAAATGCTTATAACTCGCGATCTAATTTTCGTAGCGCGGCCAAAATTTGTTTGATGATTCATTATGAGACAGTGTTAATTTTTGGTGACAGGAGACCCCCCCACGGTGAGGGTCGAAAAATTTAAAATGCTTATAACTGGCGATCTAATTTTCGTATCGCGGCCAAATTTTGTTTGGTAATTTATTATGAGAGAGTGTTAATTTTTGGTGACAGGAGACCCCCTCCCCACGGTGAGGGTCGAAAAAGTTAAAATGCTTATAACTCGCGATCTAATTTTCGTAGCGCGGCGAAAATTTGTTTGATGATTTATTATGAGACAGTGTTAATTTTTGGTGACAGGAGACCCCCCACGGTGAGGGTCGAAAAAGTTAAAATGCTTATAACTCGCGGTCTAATTTTCGTATCGCGGCCAAATTTTGTTTGGTAATTTATTATGAGAGAGTGTTAATTTTTGGTGACAGGAGACCTCCCACGGTGAGAGTTGAAAAATTTAAAATGCTGATAACTCGCGATATAATTTTCGTAGCGCGGCTAAATTTTGTTTGGAAATTTATTATGAGACTGTGTTACTTTTGGTGACGGGAGACCCCCATTGGGAGGGTCGAAAAATTTAAAATGCTTATAACTCGCGATCTAATTTTCGTAGCGCGGCCAAATTTTGATAATTTATTATGAGACAGTGTTAATTTTTGGTGACAGTTGACCCCCCCTCCACGGTGAAGGTCGAAAACGTTAAAATTCTTATAGCTCGCTATCTAACTTTCATATCGCGGCCAAATTTTGTTTGGTAATTTATTATGAGACAGTTTGACTTTTGGTGACAGGAGACCCCCCCTTCTTCACATTGAGGGTCGAAAAATTTAAAATGCTTATAACTCGCAATCGAATTTTCGTATCGCGGCCAAATTTTGTTTAGTAATTTATTATGAGACAGTGTTATTTTTTGGTGACAAGAGACCCCCACGGTGAGGTTCCGAAAATTTAAAAGGCTTATAAAAAGCGATCTAATCTTCGTAGCTTGGCCAAATTTTGTTTGGTAATTTATTTAGGTATTGCATAGCTTTTATCGCGGGCTTTGAGCGCGGCGAAAGAATCTAGAAATTCCGTATCGAGAATAAGCCTAACACTCTGGCTAACGTCGCTTCAGTTTGGCAGACTTCGACACGGTATCCTTCGATAGACTTCGGCAGACATTGACGCGATATTTTTCTGATATTTTGAGAATATCAAGTCTCAAACTTATGTTTTTTATTTCAGCTACCATAAACGTATAGTTTCAATGATAAAAATTCCTGATTAACCTACATTTATTGTAAGATAATAAAAATATTTTAAACGATTTTTCTTTTATTGAACTAATGAGAATTAGTTCAAAAAAAATTGTTATCGGTCATCACGCTGAAAAAGTGTAACTTAAATTATTATCAAAGACAAAGAAAAAAAAACTGCATAAATAAAAAATAAATAAATAATTATAATTGCATAAGTTGATAAAAAATATGCTATGCAATAGCTTTACCGCGGCAGTCCCCGAGTTTATTTATGCATTGATTTGTGATTTTCTTTATCAAAATTTGGCATGTTTTCAATGCATCTACCTAAGTTTATCTGTTCTTTGTATCCACAGGCTGCTGTGAGTATCTTAATGTATATTTTTACACAAAAAAAAAAAAAAAAAAAAAAAAAAAATGACAAGCAGAGTAATAATACCGGAATATTATTAAAGGGATCTATTCGGCCATCTATTTTCTTTATCAAATTTACATCCAATTGAAGAAAATGATTGGAAGTTCTCTTACAACAACATTTTTCAGTGAATTATATTTTTTTACGTAATGATCTTCTTCAAAGATGATTTCAGGTATTTCATCTATAAGTACGCCATCATTTATTCTGCTTTTGATTTTTTTATATGTTGAGGAGCGAGCTGTTTAATGTGATTTCTGGTGATCGTCAGAGAGAATTGTAATAGAAATTTGTCCTGCACGTGCAGAGCAACCGTTGTTGTAAATAACTTTTTTTTGCATTAGTTTTATGCCGTTTTCTAAGTGTTTTCGTAGCCAGGTAATTTCTCACTATCTTTTAGATCCCCATTATATAAGTGAACAATATTTGATGGTGAACTGTCCTGGGCATAAACTTATAATGCATAGTACTTTTTGAGAGAATGTACAGACTCTAATCGACTATAAGTACTCATTTAAATTTAGGAGAATTCTATTTGTCGCTGTGAACAATTTTGCGTTGGGTAAACTTAGAATTGAGTATAATAATGGATCATATGCTACTTCAACTCCAGTGAATTTCCTCTGCGTCAATTATTAGAGAAGTTGATGTAAAACGTTATAATCTACATGGATTCACTGGATCAATAAAAAAATCTTTGTCTACATACTATTCATTTCCTATTGCAATTTTTTATAAAATAGATAATAATTTTGAAATTTTTTTTCTCAAATTAAGTAAAAGATACTCGGAACAGACTAGAAATTTCTGTCGGAAATTACAAAGCTAATTCATAAGGAAAGCTATTTCTCAGAAGAAATAGGAATTTAAAAAACACCTCGCACAAAGAAAAAAAAAAAAAGAAAAAAAAAAGAAACAGCCCATAAAGCGAATAAAATTTTCCACTTTATATAAGCACAGATTTTCAATCAGAGTCAATAGATTCACTTACAAAATATATAATCAAAGTTTATACCGCTGGATATTTTATACCAAATGTAATATACATCTAAAGAATAGGTCTAAAAACTTATTAGAAATTACTCGACTACGAAACAACACAGGCAACGACATAAAACAAATACTAAGACTTCTTTAGAAATATTGTTGCTTTACTCGCAAATTTTGTTTGCAATCCTCTGTGACGATCTCATAATATTAAACTGCTAGCTTCGCAAATTATATTCAATGTAATAGGTACAGTAAATGATGACATACTAGAAATTGAATTCAAACAATCAATTTATAGGCATATCATTATATATATAATGTGATTGATTGAAAAAATGTTGTGGTAACAGAAATCCCAATTATAATGTATTAATTGTATGAAAATTTAATGAAGATAATAGATTGCTGAATAGGTTCAATTAAGAACAAACCTAATGCATTACTCAGCTTCCTCTTCTGTTGTACAAGGTATAAAAATATACTTGAAGCAGGTCACACCAGTAGCATCCAATGTCAGTGAAAACAGAGAAGAGGTAAACTACTTTGATACATAGAAATCTTATACCCTTCTTCGGGAAAAAAATAACAATTCTATGCAAAAATAAAACACTGGGCGTAGATTACTGGGTGGCTGAGATGGGGGGGATAGGAAACGTAGCCACATCTACGAGTTATATACAGAATAGTTTTGAAAGCAGATAGGCAAGAAATGCATTCAAAACAACATTTCTTTATATGCTCCAATAGAGAAGTAACGCTGGTTTTTAACAAAAGTTGTCACATTTGCTCCAATTATACAGACTACAGATATTGTTTTATAGTTTAAATATGTTAAGCAGATAAATATAAAGGTTTAAGTAACACTTTTAAATAATAACCAGCTCTGTAGGAATTTTTAAATTTTTTTAAAAACGTCAAATAATGTCAAATTTTACCCAAAATTTCGATTTTTGGAGCAAAAGCGCAGACTCAAGCCATTTTTTTTCAGCGGTAAAATTTCACGCAGTTGATGTACTAGTATAAAGGCAACTTTTGGCACATACCCGTTTTTGATTTTTAACAAATAATTTTTTTCGCTCCACCCTATTGATGAATCAATGGTTCCGTATTATGGCCACCATTCCTCTAAAATGTTTATTCGAGGAAAACCAATTCGTTTCGGATTCAAAATCTGGATGATTTGCGCTAATAATGGTTATCCATATAAAATGGAGATTTATGCAAAAAAAACAGCCAAATGAACGGCTAATAGCCCCTCTTGGTACTAGGGTTGTAAATAATCTTCTGACAGTTGTTGCAAACCCGCTTCAAGTAGAAATATTTTTTGACAACTTTTTTACTACTTATGATTTGATGAAGGATCTTGCAAGTAGAAATATAAAAGCTATTGGAACTATCCGAGATCATCGAATTAAAAATTGTCCATTGACACCCTCAAAGCAAATGAAAAAACTAGAAAGAGGTTCATTTGATTACCAATGTGATGGATCGGTATTTTTATGCCACTGGAATGACAATTCTGTAGTTACAGTTTCTTCAAATTATTGACTTATGCAGTCTTATTATGCAGTCGACTAAAAGATATTCACATAAAGATAACAAGAAAGTGAACATACAATAACCAAATTTAATACATAAATATAATACTGGAATGGGAGGAGTTGACCTGTTAGATAGAATGTTAGGCAGCTACCGTCCAACACTTCGCAATAAGAAATGGTGGTGGAATTTATTTGTTAATGCATTAAATATTGCTGTTGTCTCTGGTTGGTTTTTATATTCCGCAATTCATGGAAAAAGTACCAAGCTGACTCATATGGACTTTTGCCGAGAGGTTACAATCGCTATTCTAAGAATTGCACCAAGAAAGGATGGGCCTCAACCTGGGCCCAAAGTTCACCGCCATATATCGCAGAGAAAGTGTGATGGCCATATCCTTGTAGAAACAACACAAGGTAGATGTGCACTGTACAAGGTAAACGCAAGATTGGCTTGCAATGAGTGCAAGAAAAAATTGCATTTAAAATGCTTTCCACTGTATCATGGAATAACGGTATAAACTTAAATTTTTGATATTTTAATTAAGTAAAAGGAATTGTTTTATTTTAAATTTATAAATTTCCAACTTTATTCATATGTGTACTTAAATTTAAAAAATAAATGTTTCATTCATTCTTATTACTTTGCTTATAATCTAATCTATTCATAACTGTATTCCACTTTCAAATCCAGTGTAAAAATATAGTCGGAAGTGGCCAATGTTCCCAATTGGGAACATTCTGGAAATTATATATAAAATTTTTTTTTCACCATATTAATGACTAATATCCCTTAACTAAAGCATTAGAAGGTATGATGTGCAAAAAAATAATTTAAAATATACCTGGATCTGAATTCGGCCTGTAAAAGGTTAAATGATGTTTTATTAAACGGAGGATTAGTCCAAGATGAGCTCTTCGATATCATTTGTCGATTTCGAACCCATAAATACGTCTTTTTTGCTGACATCATAAAGATGTATCGTCAAATATTAATTTCGGAAAATCAGAGAGATTTGCTTCGAATTTTGTGGAAAACTGATGAAGAAGAACCAGTCAAAATATTTAAGTTAAAGACGATTACATACGGTACATCGAATGCACCTTATCTTGCCACGCGGACTTTGAATCAGCTTGCAATTGATGAAAAGGACAATTTTCCGCTAGCATCACGTGTAGTTCTTCAAGATTTCTACGTGGACGACGTATTAACAGGAGCTGACACTTTAAATAAGGCTCAACAAGTGCAAGCACAATTAATAGCATTGCTTGAACGTGGTGGCATGAAGTTGCACCGATGGTGTGCTAATCACCCCGAACTCTTGAAAATCGCAACTAGCAATCAAGAGTATACATTCAATGATCGTAATGCGGACCAGAGCACTAAAACTCTAGGATTGTTATGGAATCCAGTTCGTGACTGCTTTTCGTTTAATTCATCAGTTAAGGAACCAGTTGTATACTCAAAAAGAACTGTTTTATCCGACATAGCGCGTATCTACGATCCATTGGGATTACTCGGTCCTGGAATAGCTAAGGCTAAGATTTTCATACAAAGACTGTGGCTGTTAAAGCTAGATTGGAACGATCCACTTCCAGATGACATTAAAGATGAATGGCGACGCTTTATCAGAACGCTTCAGAATATAAACAATTTAAAAATCAATCGATTTGTTTTAAACGAAGGGCATTCGGAAGTTGAACTGCACGGCTTCTCCGATGCCTCCGAGCTCGCATATGGAGCAGCCATTTATCTACGCTGTTTCACAAAATTTAATACATCTTTAAATTTACTGTGCAGCAAGTCTAGAGTTGCACCATTGAAAACTTTGACAATCCCACGATTGGAATTGTCCGCAGCTGCCTTATTGTCTCAACTCGTATCTAAGATAGTGACTGTACTAAAGTTGAACATCAGTAAAATAATACTATGGTGTGATTCAACCATCGTCTTAGCGTGGATTCAGACTCCCCCTCATCTACTTAAAACCTTTGTGGCCAACAGAGTTTACAAAATCCAAGAATTGACCCAGAATTTTCAATGGAGACATGTACGCTCAGAGGACAATCCAGCAGACCTTGTATGCGGACTAACCTTTGACAAATTAATTGATTGTGAACTTTGGTGGCATGGCCCTCTCTTCTTGAGAGAAAGAGACAGTGAATCCAAACACAGCATTGATTTAGAACAAGTGAAAAACAATATAGACTTTTCATCAGAATTAAAATTGAAAAACAGTACAGCATTATTAAGTTTAAATTCTAGTGAATTTGTAAATGAAATTTTAAGTATCAGCAATAATTACACTAAAATATTACGTGTTTTAAGTTATATTTTCAGGTTCTTAGATAACACAAGAAAATTAGATGAAAAAAGAAAGGGACACGTAAGTATGGAAGAATTATCACGAGCAGAAATATTTTTAATTCGGGAAATCCAAAAACTTGAATTTAAGGCAGAATATACTGCATTGTTAGAAGGTAAGCAAATTTCTAAGAAAAGTAAATTGCGATTGTTAAACCCCTTTTTAGATGCCGATAAGGTGCTAAGAGTAGGAGGGCGTTTAGATAATGCAGACCTAAGGTTTGCTCAAAAACATCAATATATTCTGCCAGCTAAGGGTAAATTGTGTAGCCTAATTGCAATTTACTATCATAAAAAATATCTTCATATAGGTGCACAAGCATTGTTATGCCACTTGAGGCAAAAGTACTGGCCTCTACGGGGAAGAAATTTAGCTAGAAAAATAACGCATGAGTGTGTAACTTGTAGTAAAAGCAACCCCATAACCATACAACAAATCATGGGTTCCCTACCCAGAGAGAGAGTACGTCCTAGCGCACCATTTAATTACGTGGGAACAGATTTTGGTGGCCCCTTTTTCATAAAATATAAGGGACAGAGAAAGGGAATTCTTAATAAGGTGTATTTGGCAATCTTTGTTTGCTTTGTAACTAAAGCAGTGCATCTCGAACTAGTGTCAGAATTGACTACAGATGCATTCATTGCCACCTTAAAAAGATTCATTGCTAGACGCGGAAGGTGCGCAGTAATCTTTTCAGATAATGCAAAAAATTTTGTTGGTGCTAACGCCGAGTTACAGAGACTCCATAATTTACTAAGACATCCTGAGGAGAAGTTAGCGAATTATTTGTCAGACGAGAATATTTTTTGGAAATATATTCCACCCAGAGCACCTAATTTCGGCGGGTTGTGGGAGGCAGGAATAAAATCGGTAAAATATCATCTGAAGCGAACGGTAGGTAATGCAAGGCTAACATTCGAAGAGTTATTAACTGTAATTGCTCAAATAGAGTCTATATTAAATTCACGGCCAATCACTCCATTGTCTTCAGACGTGAATGACTTGGAGGCCTTAACACCAGGCCATTTCTTAATCGGAAGGCCTATGACAGCCATCGTTGAACCAGAATTAATTAAAGTTAACGAAAATAGACTATCTAGATGGCATAGAATTTCAAAATACATTCAAGTGTTATGGAATCGTTGGAATAAAGAGTATTTAAATACGCTCCAACAACGCTCCAAGTGGCAATTTGAAAAAAAATAACGTTAGCATAGGAACCCTAGTGTTGATAAAGGAAGATGACCTCCGTACAAATAAATACTTACTAGGACGCATTATAAATATTTTCCCTAGTGTAGATGGTAAGATTAGGGTCGTCGAAGTTAAAACCGCTAGGGGAATACTTAAAAGAAGTATTTCAAAAATTGCGTTATTGCCAAAACAAGTCTCGGAAAATTAATTACGAAATGTAAAAAAAAAAAAAAAAAGGGTTTTGTTATGTATTTTTATTTTTAGTTTTCCTATTATTGTATGTTCATAATTGTATTTTTCATTGTTAAAAGAAAATTGTTGTATTGTATCATATTACTTAAGCATTTGTAATGTTAATATTTTGTACTGTATAATTTATTGAAGTTGACCCTTCAATGTCGGGGGGTATGTTAGAGTTATTTGTAATTTATCTTTGAAATGTGGCATCACATAAGTGTAACTATGGAAACTCAAATCGTCTGTTTGTTAGTTGTTGTTT
Organism: Maratus speculifer; assembly: GCA_964019185.1. NCBI lineage: Eukaryota > Metazoa > Arthropoda > Arachnida > Araneae > Salticidae > Maratus > Maratus speculifer. Next base: position 169,228,767 of record OZ025292.1, read on the forward strand.
TGATTTTGCTAAGAGTAAGCAACGCTTTCGCTATGACTAAAAATAAAGGATACAGTCTACTAAAGTATGTGAGTTTATTAATTAAGTTAATACGCATCGCCGCATCACACATTGTTTTTAATTATTTTACATTAGGTTTGTTTCGGGCAAAATGAAAAATTATTTACTTTTGAAAATAAGATTTTTTCTAAAGTTGTATTATTTTTTTAATAAATATTTTGAACACGTTCACTGTCGCTTACATGAAGATGTGATGATAGTTAATGCAGCACTGTAGAAGTGGGTTTTTCCCAGAAGCCGATTTACTTTTTATAACAAAGAATCAGTGAAAGATTTTCCCGCGCAAGCACCTGACTGGCTATTGGACATCACCCAACATCACGCGCTGGCGCGTGAGTGGGCCCTTAACGTTGGAGCCATATCACGCGCTATCACGTGAGTGGGAGCGAATTAGTGTTAATAGTTCTAAAATTGATATTGAAAAACAAAAACCCCGAAACAAAATTCAAATCAGATTTTCATCTTTAATTAAATGGAAAGAAATTGAAATCCGATAAATAATGTTTGGAGTTATAACGATTTTCAATTATCCCATTTAAACCAGTACTAATGATATGAAATTTTCAAAAATTTTATGATAAATTTTAAGCTGTGATTTTCTTAGCAAATTATATGGATAACCATCTCAAACAAAGAAAAAAAAATCAAAATTCTAACTCAAAATATAGTTTTTTTACACGTTTCCTAGAACTGTTAAAGTAACATTGTCTTTTGAATTGGGCGCATTTCAATTTGTGTCTAATCCCTTAAAACCTGATGAATTATTCAAACGGCTATAATTCAGCGAATTTTGAAGATATGAAGATGCAACTTTTTGTGTATTATTCAGGACTGGATAAGGAAAGTTTTCCTAATTGGAATGTTTATCCTACGGGGGTCGTATAAAAAGTTAATTTTCGCATTTTTTCAAATAGACCCCCCCCCATGGAGTTGCAACTTATCTTATCAAAAAGTTTACCTTTTTTAATGATTTTTTTTGCAATTGGAAGTATGGGTCCAGGGGCAATATTTAAGGAGATAGCCTATTGTTTCGATATTTATGACTTACCCTGTATAAAACATTTATTTTTCAGGTGGGATTAAAGTTAGTGGGATCTTAAGTTCTGTGTTATTCAATGTTTATGCTATTGTTTCTGTAACTGTATGCTAACTTCTTTGCATACTTTAACAATACTGTTTTCAATAACCGAATAAAGATGAAATTTCTATAAAAGTTAAATTATAAGTTAAATATTTTTCTACAGCAAAGTTATGTAATTTTATTTTCTCTCTATATATACAAGGTGTTTATAAAGTCCCGGACCCATTTTGATGTTTAATAACTCATAAAATAAAAAAATAGATTAAAATTAATAACATAAATAGTTAGATAGACTTAAGAAGTTTCACGACCCTTGTCAATGAACTTCCACGTATACCCCCTTAGTCGCACGGACAATATCATGTCGATAGTCAGTGGATACTTACGATTGCCGATACTTGGTGTGAAATTCACCATCGACTTGATATTCTCTTTGCGACGAAGGGGGCCCACGTGGAAGTTTATTGACAAGGATCATGAAACTTTTTTGAGTCTATCTAACCATTTATGTTATTAATTTTAATATAACTTTAATATTTTATGAGTTATTAAACATCAAAATGGGACTGGGACTTTATAAACACCCTGTATATATTTGATGCATATATTTTTTAAACTAATAATTCAAAAGTAAATATGGATTTTTTTTTTTCAGAATTCTATCTTTTGATTTTAAGAAAAAGGATTTTTTCATGTAATTGAAAATTTTTGTAATTGTGTACTTTATGAAAATTATGATTGTTATAAAAGTTTTGCATAGCATGTTTAAGGCAACAATTTTTACTTTTTTCTATCTATACAAGAAGAAAGTATTAGATTTGTGAAAGTTTTCGAATTCAGATTTTCGACAGATAGAGACATATTAAAGGATAGAGATCCCGAAAAATAACTTTTTTATAAAATATCTTTCATGAGTGTCTGTCCGTCTCTCTGTATATGACAAAAATATTGTGGGTGCTCTGTCTCGAAAACTAAGGGGTATAAATTAATAAAATTTTTGATTCTGTTACTGCCCAATATAAATTAGTGGTGATAAGTTTTTGAAGTAAATCGCCTTACAGATGGCGTTGCTATCCTGCATTTTTCACGAATTCCGCAATAGGTGTATCTCAACAACTAATGTTCGGATTTTATGCTCTTTATGAAACATCAGATTCAGTTAGTCCTTGATATAAATTTGTGCTGATTTCTTTATTGGGGTAAATAGCCCTAAAGGTCGGCTAAAGCTCGCATTTTCACGAAACTTCATATTCAGTTAGTCCCTAATTTAAATTAGAGCTATTTAATACTTCGTGATAATCGCCCAAAAGGTGACGCTGCTATTCTGCATTTTCACAATTTTCTCAGTAGCTGTATCTCAAGAACTAATATGAGTTTTCATCAAACTTTAGATTCAGTTAGTTTCTATTATAAGTCGATCCTGATTCATTTTTGTGCAAATCACTCAATGGATGGTACTGATATACGATTTTTTTTTATCATTTTCGCAATAGCTTTACTTAAAAAGCTAATGCATAGGTATTACTCAAATTTCATATTCAGTTAAAACGTGACATAAGTTGTTGCTGTTTAGATGTTGGTGTAAACCACCTCACTGGTGGTGCTGTGCTACATTGTTTCAGGAAGTATTAACATGTATGTGATAGAAGAAAGTTTTGGGACATCGGATTAAATTATTATTGATTTAATATATGATAATATTTTCCTAATCTGTTTACTGCAAAAATATACTCAATATTGGTTTATTGCTGTACCTATCTATTACAATAATTTCTTTTTATTTTCATCTTTATATTTCACTGGAAAACATTATACGCAAACTGATAACTGAGCCAAGAATTTTTTTTTTCATGTATTGCCCTTCTTCATTTTACTACGATTAATAATTAATTCAATATATATATATATATATATATATATATATATATATATATATATATATATGACAATCTACATAATTTTCTGACTATGTAACTGTACTATTGTACTGTATGCAAATTACGTTTGCTTAAAAAAAAAATCAGGATATTTAAGATTTTAAAACTGATTACATGATGATAATATTTTCCTATTTTTTATCTAAAATTATACTGAATACTGATAAATTATTGTAGCTCTATTGCAGCCCTTTTTTATTCTCTTCCTTTTATTTAATCAATGGACTTCAAACTAAGTATAATAAATGAAATAAGAATTTAGTTTTCTACTTTTAACATATTTTCTTTTCCAATTTTGCTTAGGTTAATAGATAATTCAAAAGTTATTTCATGCTGAACACGAAGTAATGCTATTTGAACTTCGAAATGCATAATTTATTGAATTTACGTGAAAAAAATACTGCCCTGTCAGAATAATGCCATAGGTTTTCATTTAATAATAATGTCTAATGGACTGCTGTAATCTGATGCGATAAAGAAAAAAAATATATTCCATTAGGAACTTAATCTCCATTTGACTTTCTTAAAGCCATCTTAATTACAGGTTAGACGCTAAGATAGATAATCCGACGTACAATACCAATTTACGAACAATTTGAAAAAATACTCAAATAATAGGCTTCGGTTTTTAAATATTTGTGCATTTTGTTTAAAAATGTATAGAAAAATATTGTTGCAGCGTATATAGGGTTCTTTCGATCTTATGGTTAGACAACTTCAAACTCTTTTCCCTTAGAAAAGTAGAAAATAATTTATTTACAGATCTTCAGAACAACAGAGTCTTCGAAACTCACAAATATTACAAGATATTCCAAAATAACTGTTTAAATCTATCGAACAAGTACAAATATAGGTCGCAGAGACTCTTTATACAATGTCTCAACGCTATATCACATTCAAAACAACGTAGATAAAACTCAATACATCAAGCAAACTCGCTTGGACAATCTCTAGTAGCTCACTCAATGACTGACTGGTAAATAATAACAACAACAGCTCGTATCGCTCTCCTTATATATAGTCTCGTAGCATGTGCTAGAAATTTCTAGAAAAACCTGGAAAACCACGGAACAACAAACAATGTATCAGTAGACCTAAGGGGGGTTACCATAAATAGGGAAGGGTTACCATCGCCAACAATCGCCAAGTTTGTCGCCAACTTGGCGATATATCGCCAAATTTGGCGACCAAAAGTGACGCCAACTTGGCGATATCTCAAATATTTCGCAAAGCTGCCATAGACATTCACTGAAAATAATAGACAAGTTTGCTTGATAACAGAGACAATGTAACAAAAACTAATATTAGTAAAGAAATGGAGCTTAATAAAATTATTTACATTATTTTACAGTACAAACGCTAACTATTTACAAAATTCGTAACACTACCCCCTCCTCAAAGACTGCACGTCCCGGGCAGTGCAATCCTTGAGTTAGAGGAAAACACTTAAAATAAATAAACAAATAAATAAACAAATAAATAAATAAATAAATAAATAATAAGATTTACATAAATAAGAGCTAATTACTATTTACATATTTACAAAAAGTGACTTTCATGACCATGGTCTGAAATTCCAGTTTTGAATTTTTAATCACTTTGGCCAAAATAAGGGGCTAGCCGGTTATAATGTACGACCTTGGGTTTGGTGTGTGGCGATTTTCGTATGCGTACGATGACGTCATTCAGCCTGTTGACGACTGTGTAAGGACCGTCCCAGTTTCTTTGTAGTTTTGGCGACAGTCCCTTACGACGTATCGGATTCCACAACCAAACTTTGTCACCTTCGTTGAACTCATGTCCAGTTACCTTTGTGTCGTACCGTGTCTTCATCTTTTCTGATGCCAGTCCAATTCGGTTCCTCGCTAGACAATGAATCTCCTCAATCCGTGCCTGGAGTTCATCGACATATTCCTCAGGCGATGAAGGAGCATCAGGAGGACGGCCAAACAAAAGATCCGCAGGCAGACGAAGATCACGACAAAAGAGCATTTGGGAAGGGGAGTAACCAGTGGCCTCATGAGTGGCACTCCTGTAGGCAAGCAGGAAAAGAGGCAATTTCTTGTCCCAGTCCTGTTGGTCTCTAGACACCAGGAGAGAGAGGCTATTTAGGATGGTGCGATTAAACCGCTCCACCATGCCGTCCGATTGAGGGTGTAGAGGTGTTGTTCGAGTTTTGTCCATGCCGAGTAGTTCACACATTTCCTTGAACACAGCCGAATCAAAATTTCTTCCTTGATCAGAATGGATTTGAAGAGGAACTCCGTATCTGGAAACCCAGTGTTGAATCAGTATGTCTGCTACGGTTACCGCCTCTTGATTAGGAATGGCATATGCTTCAGGCCACTTAGTGAAGTAGTCCATGACAACGAGGATGTACTTATTGCCATCAGATGTTCTAGGAAGTGGACCCAGGATGTCTAGGGCAATTCGTTCGAAAGGAGCTCCTACATTATAACGTTGCAATCGTCCACGGGTGCGCCTCTTAGGACCTTTACGTGCTACACAGGTGTCACAAGCTCGACACCACTTCTCCACGTCACTGCGAACATTATTCCAGTAGAAACGCTCTCGAACCTTTTGCAGGGTCTTCATTACACCAAAATGACCTCCTGTGGGACTACCATGCAGTTCTTGAAGGACCATAGAAATTCTCGACTTAGGGAGTAGTAGTTGCCATCTACATGTCTTTCCATCGTCAGACTCCCATTTTCGGTACAAGATGCCGTTCTTCAAATGTAAGGAATCCCAGAGAGCCCAATAACGTTTAGTCGTAGGATGGTAATGGGCCATGTTTTGCCAGCTGGGCTTCCTGTTGGACTCCTCTTTCAGCTCTAGAAATGGCTTAATTTCAGGATCAGCAAGTTGATCTTTACGCCGGCTCTCGTCACTCCACGGATCTTGCGATGATGTAGACCCAGTTGTAACTTGTCTTTCTATAGGACCTTTGACATTAAATTTCTTCTCAGCCCGGTCGCAGTATCTACAATTCTCTGAGCAGGGTCTTCTTGAGAGAGCATCTGCATTTCCATGTGATGAGACTTTTCGATGGCGTATCTCCATATCGTACTCTTGAAGCTTTTGTATCCACCTGGCTATCTAGCCTTCAGGGTTCTTAAAATTCAATAGCCATGTTAGAGAAGCATGATCAGTTCGGATCAGGAACTTTCGACCGTAAAGATAGTGATGAAAGTGGTCTATGGCTTTCACTACAGCAAGAAGCTCTTTTCTTGTTACGCAGTAGTTTCGCTCGGCCTTTGATAAGCACTTGCTGAAATAGGCGATAACACGCTCCTGGCCGTCGATTTCCTGGGACAGTACAGCGCCAATGCTTTCGTTGCTTGCATCCGTATCAAGTATAAACTGTTTATCGATTTGAGGATACGACAGAATTGGAGTAGATGTCAAGGCCTCCTTAAGCTTTTCGAAAGCAGCGTCACATTCCTGTGTCCACATAAATTTTTGATTGGCTTCTGTTAATTTATGAAGTGGTCTTGCAATCATCGAGAAGCCTTTGACGAATTTTCTGTAATAGGTGCATAATCCTAGAAAACTTCGAAGCTGGTGAACATCTGCTGGACGATTCCAATTTTTCACGGCCGATATCTTCTCCGGATCAGTCCTAACTCCTTCCGCCGAAATGATGTGTCCAAGGTAGGCGACTTCATTACGAAACAAATTGCACTTCGAAGGGCTTAACTTCAAATTAGCTTCCTTTAATTTTTGTAGCACCCGCCTGAGGTTGTTCAGATGTTCATCAAAAGATTTTCCTATGATTATGATATCGTCTAAATAAACAAGACATGCCTCATATGACAGTCCCCGAAGAACCGTTTCCATAAGGCGTTCAAAAGTTGCAGGTGCGTTACATAGACCAAAAGGCATTACCTTGAACTGCCATAATCCTTGTCCCGTTGTAAAGGCAGTCTTCTCGCGGTCGTCGGGATGGATCTCTACCTGCCAGTAACCACTCTTCAAGTCTAAAGTCGAGAACCAAGTGTTGCCCGCAAGTGTGTCAAGAGTGTCATCAATCCTTGGCAGAGGGTAACTATCCTTTTTGGTGACGTCATTCAGTCGGCGGTAGTCTACACAAAATCTTGTAGAACCATCCTTCTTTCTTACTAATACAATGGGAGACGCCCATGGACTTGTTGATGGTTCGATGACGTCATTTTCTTCCATATCTTTAATTAAATTCTGCACCTCTTCTTGCTTGGCAAAAGGTAATCGTCTAGGGTGCTGTTTAATAGGAGAGTGATCTCCCGTGTCAATTCGGTGTTGTGCCATTTTAGTTCGTCCAAAGTTTTCAGATGTTTGGGAAAATAAACTTTGGAATTCTCTAATTAAATTTTCCGCAGCTTCCAACTGTTTTGGATTTAAGTCTGTATTTTGTAACAAATCCTTGACTAAATTATCTGAAGATTTCTCAGAGTGACTGGAATTTTGACTTATGCACGTCACAGGAGCACATGATGCTATCACCTCTCCTTTCTTGATAGTCCTCGTCTTATCACTGATGTTAGCAATTCTGACTGGAATGGTCTTTTTCGAGAGGTCTACCACAGAAGAAGCCACCAATACTCTTGCTTGTGTACTATTGTCTTCTGGATAATCTATATGGCCAAATCGATAATTAGTTTTATTTTTAATTACAGCAGGAACCAAACATTCTGTTCTTGCATCTAGATTAATGTCTTCTTTGGCTATTACTATTTGTTTACATTCAATTTCGTTATTTAATCCAAAAAAACTTATTTCTTCAAATTTTGAGATCATTTTGTTATTTTTGAAATCAAGTCTGAAGTCAAACTTCTTCAGAAAATCTAGTCCGATTAAGCAAGGATCTGTTATGTCAGCCACATATGCCTTATGGTAATATTTCGTTCCTCCAAAGTTGATAGTTAAATTGGCCTTTCCATATATGCCTATCTTGTCGCCCGTCACAGTTTGCAGGGTAACGCATGGTGGAGTCCAGATGAGTTTACATTTCAATTTTCGAGCCAAATCTTCTCTTATTATTGTCACATTGGCTCCTGTATCGACAATCATACGGCACTGAATTCCGTTAATAAAGCCTATCACATATAATTCGTTATCACCGCCGCTCATTTTTGATATCTGGAGGATCTTCAGATGGGGCTTTTCATTCTCTGGCAACCTCCGCCCCGCGAGATGGCCAAAATTTAGTTTCCCTGCTGACTGTTTGAATTTATCTCACGTTCGTGGATTTTGGGGCAATTTCTTCGGAGATGTCCTGTATCACCGCATCCCCAGCACGTGAGATTCTGTCTTCTTGCGCTTGTTCTTCCATATTTTAAAGCTTCAATCTCTTGATTTAATTTCCTAATTTCTTTCAAGAAGTCGATCTCAGTGTCTGAGCTTTTGTTCACCGTTGCCCCTCGGACTGAATGACGATCTCTTCGGCTGGCTTGTGTAGCTGCTTCCAACTTTATGGCATATAGTAGTGCAGCCTTTAAATCCTGTACATCTGCCATTCGTACCGCTCTCTGCACTTCTGGATCTTTTATTCCGTCTACAAAATATTGCAGTGAGAGCATTTCCCGTACATTTGTTGGACAGTCAATGAATGCTAAATTTGCAAGCCGTTCAATTTCCGAGGCAAACTCTTGAAGGGTTTCACTCGATTTTTGATGGCGGCTCTTCATTTGTATTCTCGTGTAATCCTTGAAGAATTTTTCGCCGAATCTCATTTCAAGTGCACAACTTAGAGTCTCAAAATTGAGTTGCGTCATATCGGGCAATGTCTGCAGCACGTCGGCTTCTTCTCCTCTTAAAGATGCTGCCAGTTGACAAGCTTTCACCTCGTCACTCCATTTGTTCGCTTCAGCTACAATGGTGAATTGGGTCTTGTAAACTTGCCAGGAACTCTTTCCATCGTATGTCGACAGCTTAATGTGCACGGGAGAAGCAGGCGGATTCCTAAATTCTTCATAATTACCACTAGACGTTGAAAGTCTCTTCTCAAGATCTTGTACTTTTTTATTTAGCTTTTCATCTACTTCACCTAGTATTTTCTCTTCAACGTTACTGATTTTCTCTTCAACTTTACAAACTTCATTCTGAATTTTCTCTTCTACTTCCGCCATTTTCCGTTCCATTTTCTGTTCAACATTACTAACTTCATTCTGAATTTTCTCTTCTACTTCGTCTATTTTCTCTTCTACCGAGCCTATTCGTCTCTCTACCGACGAGAACTTTTCTTCTAAAGTTTTCTTCATTTCTTCTTGGCCTTTATTAATCTTTTCAGTCACATCTTCTTGGCATTTGTTCATCTTTTCCGTCAACTCTTCTTGGCCTTTATTCATTTTTTCCGCCAACTCTTCTTGGCCTTTATTCATTTTTTCCGCCAACTCTTCTTGGCCTTTCGTCAATTCTGCCTTTATTCCATTAATAGCTTCTAACAGTTCTTTCAGTTGACCATCCATTGTTCTTGTTTTCGCCATAAGATCCCGACTCCTGACACCAAATGTTGCAGCGTATATAGGGTTCTTTCGATCTTATGGTTAGACAACTTCAAACTCTTTTCTCTTAGAAAAGTAGAAAATAATTTATTTACAGATCTTCAGAACAACAGAGTCTTCGAAACTCACAAATATTACAAGATATTCCAAAATAACTGTTTAAATCTATCTAACAAGTACAAATATAGGTCGCAGAGACTCTTTATACAATGTCTCAACACTATATCACATTCAAAACAACGTAGATAAAACTCAATACATCAAGCAAACTCGCTTGGACAATCTCTAGTAGCTCACTCAATGACTGACTGGTAAATAATAACAACAACAGCTCTTATCGCTCTCCTTATATATAGTCTCGTAGCATGTGCTAGAAATTTCTAGAAAAACCTGGAAAACCACGGAACAACAAACAATGTATCAGTAGACCTAAGGGGGGTTACCATAAATAGGGAAGGGTTACCATCGCCAACAATCGCCAAGTTTGTCGCCAACTTGGCGATATATCGCCAAATTTGGCGACCAAAATTAGTCGCCAAAAGTGACGCCAACTTGGCGATATCTCAAATGTTTCGCAAAGCTGCCATAGACATTCACTGAAAATAATAGACAAGTTTGCTTGATAACAGAGACAATGTAACAAAAACTAATATTAGTAAAGAAATGGAGCTTAATAAGATTATTTACATTATTTTACAGTACAAACACTAACTATTTACAAAATTCGTAACAATATGTTTTTAAAGTTAGCATACAATTTCAAAAATATCTTCTATGTTGATTGTTTATCAGATGTTGATTTACCACAGAGATCAGTAACATGTACTACTCTTCATAAATACTATATATTTATTTTATTGAAAATTTAAAGATTTTCATTTCTCAAAACTCCTACTTTTAGATGTGAGTATTTCAGAATATTAAACTAATACGGAATATCAGAATTTTTATTTCATAATTTTTACCGTTAAAAGGTAAACAAACCATTGAAATAAATAAAAATAGATTTATTCATTGATAGTGGCACTCAAAAGTAAAAAAATATATATATATGAAACTCGCGTGTGTCCTGTGTAAAATGTTGCAATAAAAATGTATTATTAAGAATGTAAAAGGTTTTTAAGTCAAAACAAGTGTATTACGTATCCTAAAATGTGTGCATTTAAAATTGCTGCATTGACGCATCTAAATTGAAATTGGCTGCTTTGATTTTAGCAAATTTTAAATCTAATTAATCTCTTATATTTTGAAGTGGCATATAGCCCAGTAATATTGTTTACAAAATTAAATTATTCCCCTATCTCATATATAAAGAATGCTGCCGAATACGACAGACGAATAATATGCGCTGTTATCAAGCACGAAGATGATGAAAAATTTCCATAGAATATATAATTGAAAACCTTGTAAATTGAGAGAAAATTGAAAATATTATTTATGAAAAGTGTGACGTAGAGAACAAGAAAAGCCCGTAATAAGTTGAAAAATACTCTTTTGATCTAAAGCGGGATTACAATTCATTAAAATTGAACATTAGAAAGGACAGAGCAAAACTCTTTTAAAGGAATTAATCAGAGCAGGATAAGGGTATGTTTGAACGTTAGTTATTTTTTACCCTTCTCTATGCAACTTGACGTAGCTTATTCCATAATTATTTATTCTATTTTCTCGAACTCAACATATGTGATGGCAAAAATATAATATAATAATACATCTTTCGTAAATTGACCGTGATCGCTATTCTATATTGTGTAGTACATCAGATCCATTTTAACTTTTTCTTTTCTGGAACACAAATGATATGAGCATTGTTGATAAAGAAAATCAATTCTTAAACATCTTGACTAAATGTCTTTATTTTTGCAGAATACGAGAAATATGAGCATATCAAAAACACCAAGAATGCAGCATATTAACACAAACGTTCACTAGCATAATAAAATTTTTTTTTCAACAACTGCGAATTGTGCGGGTTGACTTGTCCGCGACAAAATATGTTATTTGAATGAATTTTCACATTTTACAAACGCCAAGAGAAAATGTCTTGGCATACAATAGATTCCCAATCCGGGCTAAAAAACATACAGGTAAAAAGGACTGTTGTATAATAAGCAATGGGAAAAATTTAAATTAGTGTTGTCAAGAATACAACAGTTATCACTCGCGGCGAAAAACGCGCAACTCACAGTAAGCCTAAAACAAAGTTACACAATCGGTAAAAATTAAGTTCTTTATACAAGACAAAATGAGATGATTTGAAATAAAAATAGCAGTTATTTAAAACAGAAAAAATGTTTAATTCATTTGATATTTAATCAACTGAAAAGCAAGAAAGAAAAATCTAGAAATGAATTGATACTTTAAAACTAATTTATTATTTGTTTTCAATTTTTATTATTATTATTTTTTATGCAAATTCGATACGAACACTCGATCAAGATACCTATTAAAAATGGTTGTCTTTTAAAATTAAATTTTAAAAGAAATGGCGAACTAACATTTGAAATATTAATAGAGATATATGAAATAGAATATATGTTACATCACAACATGGTTTAAAGTCACCGGTCAGTGGTAACTTTTCATACTGTGGATACTAGAATTCGGTAGGATTCTGCATAAACTTTAATTCAAGAATGTGTATTAACATTAAAAAATAAATAATTAGAAAATCTACATACGATAATCACTTAATAAAAAATACCACTTTTCATTTTGTTTAAAAATCTTTTTGAATGAAGATTTAAATTTTTATAATGTTTAATAAAACATATGCGTTTTGAAAGCATATATTTTGAACTTTGCTGGTCTAAAATAATGAACACAAACATTCATTTTTCAAGTATGCAAGCATTATCTATTCGTGTTTGAGAGTAAAACTAGTAAAAGCTTCTATATATAAAATTAATTTTCTTCTTCCAAATGATTTTCCTCATAGATTCCCAACACAATTGCGGGTACAGAATTTAATACATGATCTAATAATACTGTTGAGCGTTTATGAGCAGCACTAAAGCAAATTACAAGAACCCTGTCTTGTTCTCTTTATGGCTTCCTTCGCATAACAATTCTCTGCTATCATATTAGTGCATCATATTTATGCTAAATTCTCAGCATACTTTAATCTTACTGTTGGTGATCAGAGAATAAATCTGAAACTTCTACTAAATTAATTATAAAATATATATTTTTCTGCAGCAAAATGTGTTTTGATGCAAAAGATATTTTTTAATAATTCCATAATCTTGTATACATGTATAAATATTTAGAATTTTTATTTTCGATTTTAAAGAAAAATATTTTAATTAGGTGATTTAAGTTATGACACTCTGTATAACTCTCCTACTAAAAATACAATATATATATATAGATAGATAGATAGATAGATAGATAGATAGATAGATATAGATGTAGATGTAGATATAGATATATACGTAACATTATACCATAAAATTGGTAGTTCTCTATTTTATTAAAAACATTTAACCATTATGACTGGTACTACGTTACATTAATGTGTAATATTACACCAATTATATCGGTTTAAATTACTCCATAATGTAAGTTAAATTACTCTACAAAATTGACCAATTTTATGAAGTAATGTTGCACAATTTTTTACAGTATGCAATTGTAATGTATATAAATTGTGCTGGTCTTTAAAAGTTTTTTATGAGATATTTAAGGTAAATATTACTTAATAAATTTTAGTTTTGTAGGTCTATTGAAATATTTTCTTTTTTTCTCGTTTTTATACCATTGCACTGCAAAAAAGACATTTGTTAAATTACTAAACTTTTTCTGGGAAACTAGGATTTCAAGAGCTTTTATGAAACGGTAACTGCAAAAATTCCTGTAATAAAATAGATTACATAAATTTTTACTGTTGCTGTCATATAAAAATTTCTAGGAATTCTAGTTTCGTAAAACTTCTTTAACAACGGTACTTTTCTCCCCTCTACAGTGTTTTTTTTTATATTCAAAATAATAACTGATATTAAAATTACGTTTTCCACTTTAAATTTAGTTTTCTTCTTATTTCTGCCAAGATTATTAATAAACTCAAAATTGCTTTTACACAGAGCACAGCGTAATGCTATTCCAAGAGCAATATTTATCGAATTTACGTCAAAAAATTCAGCTCCTGTCAGAATGATGCCATAGATTTAAATTTAATAATAATGTCTAATGGACTGCTGTAATCTGATGCGATAAAATAAATACCATCAGGGAATTTATCTGCACCTCAGTTTAGAAAAGAAATTTTAATTATGGGTTTGACGCTAAAATAGATTACCCGATGTGCAATATCAATTTCTCCTACAGTGTGAAAAATACTCAAATAATAGGTGGCATTTTATGAATATTTATGCTTTTTGTTTAATGCTGAAAAGATTAAGATTTTTTTTATTATTAAAGATATCATATAATTTAAAAAACTATTAATTGTGTTTTCGATGTTAATTTGTTATTCAGGTAGCATACAATTTGTTTCATTCATACCACATTTTTATTTTACTGAGATATTAAGGATTTTAATTTAATGCAAGAGCTTCGCGGCTTCTATTTATAGATAGACGTATTTAAGAATAGTAAGCTAATTCATTTTTCAATGCATATTTTTTCTTATAAAAAAATAATAATAAATAAAATAAATAAATCAGAAACAGCACAATTCAAAAATACCGGCACTTCAAAGTAAAAACCATGTGAGACCTGCACTGTAAAAAAAAAAAAAAAAAAAAATAAAAAAAATCAGGAGGTTACTAATTTTTTTTTTTATAAATTTGTATTCCACCGAATTTTTTAGTAACCATTACTCACAGTACAAACAGTAACCATTCCAAACTTTTTTTTGCAAGTGAAACAAACATTTCTTTTGTAAACTGATCAAAAGAATTTTTTGTATAACTAACTTTAAACTTTTTAGTATGAGCTACTAAGCAAATCTTAGTAACATCTCCAAAATTATTTTCAGTTACGATTACTCACAGATTCTTAGTAACTATTCCAAACGCAAATTTAGCAAGTGAAGCAAACATTTTGTAAACTGTATAAATGATTTTTTCGTATAACTAACTTAAAACTTTTTAGCAAGGACCACCAAATGAGTTCTGTTGTTGACGTCTGTCCGAAGGGCAGGAGCTTCCTTTGAACTGCATCCAGTGGGTAAGAAGGCAGACTTCTGCAGTGGAAGATTTTCGACAAAGCCTCAATAGATGGCAGCATCAAACATTGCCACCTGCTCAATTTTGATATGCTTCTGAAAAGGAGGGAACGTCTAGAGATCATTATCCATGGTAACTGCTATGACAGAATTTTCATAACCCCTTTATTTAACGAGTACTTACACTGCATACACTCGGTGCATCTTTGGTGGTGTCGAGCATCAATCCCAAAACCTTTCAGACTGGAGTTTGGTGCTATTACCATTAGGCTATCACGGCCACACCAAGTGAGTTTTAGTAATAGCTATTAAAAATATAAAACTATTAACTCTATTCGTTGCTAGCTTTTTTCTAGTAATTCTAACTGATTTTCTTGTAACTGAGTAAGATTACAAAATTTTTTTAGTAATTGCAAGGATCACTGAGAGAAACTAAATTTTTTTAGTAGATCGACCATTTTTTACAGTGTGAAAGATTCCGATTGTATTTAATTGTTACAATCAAAACACAATATTAAAAATAAAATAAGTTGTAAAATCGCAAAAAATGTATTACAAGTTTCAGGATCTGTTTATTCAAACTTGATGTTGTTGGGAACAACTAGATTGATTTTTACAGTGTACAATTGTAGTGTAGATAAATTGCGCTTGTCATTAAAAGTTTTTGTTAAGATTCTCAAGGATTTTTTTTAATTAATTTATCAAATGATAGTATTACTTTCTGAATTTGTTTAATGTAAAATATTACTTAATATTTATTTTAGTTCTGTAGTTCTATCGATATAATTTTCCTTTTTTACTCATTTTTATTTCACTGCACTGTAAAAAAGAAATATGTAAAGTTATTAAACTCTTTCTAAAAAAATGTGAAATTTTTAAGAGGTTTTATTTAACGGCAAAAGCAAAAATTCCTGTAACAGAATCGATTGTATGAATTTTTGTTGTCACATAAATAGTTCTGGGAATCTAAGTTTCCTAGAAAAAGTTTAATAACTTTACCAATTTGTGCAATATTTATTAAACTTACGTCAAAAAATTCAACTTCTGTCAAAATAATGCCATACATTCAAATTTAATATTAATGTCTAATTGTCTGTTGTAATCTGATGCGATAAAATATATAAGTTCAGGGAATTTATCCCAACCTTACTTTCGGAAAAACATTTTAATTTTGAGTTTCACGCTAAAATAGATTACCCGATGGGCAGTATCAATTTCTCCTACAGTGTGAAAAATACCCAAATAATAGGTGGCATTTTATGAATATTTATGCTTTTTGTTTGAAATTGTATAGAATTTTTTTTCTTAAAGATATCTTATCATTCTCAAAACTACTGAACATAATGATTGTATATTCCATGTTGATTTGCCAAACAAATAGGAAAGATGCAATATGTTTAATTCATATCACATTTTTATTTTATTCAGATATTAAAGATTTTCAATTCACGCAGGAGCTTTACTTCTTCTATTTTTGGATACCAGTCTTTCAGAATAGTAAATTAATTAATTTTTCAAAGCGTAATTTTTCTCATTAAAAATAAGCAAATCAAATAAGTAAATCAGAATAAAAAGAATACTGCCCAGTTAAACTGATGGCATTGAGCTCACAGGCTACAAATACTAATTGCACATTAAAGCCTTATATTTTCAAGGGTTAATTCCGTTCGAAAAAAAAATTAAGAAGGGGAAACAGCTCTCCCCTTTCCTCTTTTTTTTATACTTAATCATTGAACCTCCTATACTATCAAAGACATGCTTTATCATATAAAAAATCTATATCCAAAATTCAGAGCAAATTAGATAATTCTTAATAAAAACCCATTTAGCATTTATATAATTTAAAAAGAGTTATCCCCCTCTTTTATACTTAACCATTAAACTTCCAAAACTATTCAGAGATTTGAACGAAATCTGAAAATTCTGCTTGAAAAACCCATTTATATAAATTAAGGGGGGGGGGACATTAGAACCCCTGTTCCCCTTATTTATACTTATTCAATGAACACCTAATAACAGTCACGGAATCGCCTCGTCAGAATGATCCTAATCTAAATTTTGAACGAAAACTTAATTCTGCATGAAAATCCCATTTATATCAACTAATGGGGGGGGGGGGGCATTAGAACCCCTGTTCCCCCTATTTATACTTATTCAATGAACACCTAATAACAGTCACGGAATCGTCTCATCAGAATGATCCTAATCTAAATTTTGAACGAAAACTTAATTCTGCATGAAAATCCCATTTATATCAACTAACGGGGGGGGGGGCATTAGAACCCCTGTTCCCCCTATTTATACTTATTCAATGAACACCTAATGACAGTCACGGAATCGCCTCATCAGAATGATCCTAATCTAAATTTTGAACGAAAACTTAATTCTGCATGAAAATCCCATTTATGTCAAGTAACGGGGGGGGGGGGGCATTAGATCCCCTGTTCCCCCTATTTATACTTATTCAATGAACACCTAATAAAAGTCACAAAATTGCCTCATCAAAATGATCCTATATCTAAATTTTGAACGAAAACTCTTAATTCTGCATGAAAAACCCATTAAATCAATTAAGGGGAGGGGCATGAGCCCCCCGTTCCCCCTCTTATACATATCGAATGAACTCCAAAAACTAATCAGGGAAGCGCCTTATCAGGATATACCTATATACAAAATTTCAAGTGGATCCGATATTTTTATCATGAGTTATCGCGTTACGTACGAACATACATACAGAACGGACGGGCACATAAGCTCTCATGCTATGATAGCCTGTGAGCTAAAAAGTATATTTCAGACATACTCGCACAACAAAGTAACAAGAAAGAAAAAATAATGCGTCAGGCATATATTACGAAGCACTTTCGAACACGTTCAGAATTATTTAGTAAAACTGCACCGTTTAAAATATTAAAATATTATGCATTATTTCAACTTATGGAAACATATAACAGATTTCAAAACTGAATTTCATCTTTTCTCATGTATACAATCAGAAAACTATCCAGATTTTTTAGTACCCCATATATGATGTAGAGATTTGTATCTATTAACATCATGCATTAAAAAATTTATTTCATTTAAATGATATATATGTTACAGGCCAAACCCGATTTTAGGCCAAACTAGTCTATCCTAACGCCCATTGGATAAACTAGTTTTTCCTAGGCTAAACCGGTCCATCCTAACGCCCATCGGATAAACTAGTTTTTCCTAGGCCAAACCGGTTTATCCTAACGCCCATTGGATAAACTAGTTTTTCCTAGGCGAAACTAGTCTATCCTAAGGCTCATAGGACAAACTAGTTCTTCCTAGGCCAAACTAGTTTGGCCTAACTCTTATAGGACAAACTAATTTAGCCTGTTGGTTATTGGTCTGAACTAGTTTATCCTAGGTCGATCTAATTTATCCTAGACCAATGTAATTTTGCGTGTTTTTAGCTCATGGGTGAAAAAGCCAAAGAAATAATGGGCTCACAGGTTCTGTATGTATGTATGTACGCATGTATGTATGTACGTAACGCGATAACTCTTGATAGAAATAATGTAATTTGACATGTTTTTATCTCATCAGCTACCAAAGACTGAGAACTAATGTGCCCGGTGGATTCTGTATCTATGTATGTACGTAAGTACGTAACGCAATAATTCTTGATAGAAATACTTGATTTGCATCAAACTTTCAATATACGTTTATTCTTATGAGGAGCTCTTCTGATCAATTTTGGGAGGTCATTGGAGAAGAATAAGGGAAGGGGGGGAGACGAGAGGCTGATTCGCCCCTTCCCTTAATTCAAATAAATGGGTTTCCATGGATTGTTAGCATATTTTATTCAAATTTTAGATATAGGAATATTCTGTTGAGGCGCCTCCATTAGTTGTGGGTGTCAATTGTTCAAGTATAAGGTAGGGGAGAATAGGGGTAACGCCCCATAATTTATGTAAATTCTTCTTTCACGAATAATTTACTGATTTGCTTCAAATTTTAGAAATAGATTCATTCTAGTAAGGCGTTTCCCTAATTAGTTTGGGGGATTAATTGAATAAGAACAAAGGGAAAAACGGGGGAATTCCGCCTAATTTTGTTAAATGGGTTTTTCATGCAGAATTAACCGATTTGCTGCAAATCTTGGATTTGTTCATTCTGATAAAACGTTTCACTGATTAATTTTCGTTGTTTTTTGGTTAAGTAAAAAAAAAAGAAACGTACAATTTATTTCCTTCCTTAAATATATAAATGTGTTATAATACAGAATTATCCAATTTGATTAAAATTTTGATCAATTCAATAAAATTCATTTGATCAGGTGATTCTTTAATTAATTTGGGTCTTTTCTTATGGTTATGTATAATGTGTTAGTGGACGATTTATCGCCTTTCTTAAATTAGATAAATGGGTTTTTATGCAGTTTTATCCGATTTGCCGTAAATTTTGAATATAGTTTATAATTTTTTCTTTAAAAGGCGAATCCCTGAATTGTTTTGAGGGTTTACTGATTAAGTATAAAGAGAGGAATGTAGGATTACCCTCTTTAAACCAGATGAATGGTTTTTTGAGCATAATTATCTGATTTGCTTCAAATTTTGGATAATTGTTTAATTTTATAAAGCGTATCTGTGATTAGTTTTGGGGGTTCAGTGGTTAACTATAAGTGGGGGAAATGGGAAAAAGTAATCCAACTTACTTTATTTTTCGAGGGTGTTATCCTTCTATAGTAAAAAAAAACTAGCCTTAAAAGGAATGACTCCTGGAATGATGCTGATGTGGAAGATTTCCGGAACTAACGAATCCGGGTTGTCCACTCCTTCCATGAGCTGAATAGACCAATCAGGAAAGGGCTCCGTCTATGCATCGCCGTATGGGTTACCATAAAGAGAGGAAAGGTTACCATCGCCAACAATCGCCAAGTTTTTTCGCCAACTTGGCGATATATCGCCAAATTTGGCGACCAAAATTAGTTGTCAAAAGTGACGCCAACTTGGCGATAACTGTAATATTTCGCCAAATTTTTAATTTCTTTACAACACCAGTCGTTTGATACATCATTTGAGAGGTTTGCAACTGCTTATTCATATAATGGATGTCTTGTGTGTTATCCCCCACTCTGCTCTCCAGGGGGGACACATTTTTAATTTCTTTACAACACCAGTCGTGTTACACAAGATTTGAAAGGTCTGCAACTGCTTATTCATATTATGGATGTCTTGTGTGTCACCCCCACACTCTGCTCTCCCCAGGGGGGGTCACATTTTTAATTTCTTTACAATACCAGTTGTGTGGCACATCATTTGAAAGGTCTGCAACTGTTTATTCATTTTATGGATGTCTTGTGTGTCACCTCCACTCTGCCCCCCAGGGGGGCACATTTTCAATTTTTTACAACACCAGTCGTGTGACATATCATTTGAGAGGTCTGCAGCTGCTTATTCATATTATGGATGTCTTTTGTGTCGCCTCCCACTCTGCCCCTCAGGGGGGCACATTTTTTATTTCTTTACAACACCAGTCGTGTGACACATCAGTTGAAAGTTCTGCAACTGCTTATTCATACCATGGGGTATTGGCGAGCGCAGCAAGCAGGGGTAACCAATAATTTGGAATCGCGAAGCGATTACGCGGGGGTTGGCGAGCATAGCGAGCAGGAGGGCGGCGTCCCCCTAGTACTTAAAAAAAATAAGGCTGTAATACACAATTATTGTAAACAGCCTGTGAATGCACAGTCATCAGTTTAACTGGGCAATATTCTTTTTAATATTGATCCCGACTACTGCTCCATTGCTAACCTTGTGCAAAGTGGTTTTGTCATCACCCCTTATAATGTATTTTATTCGAAGGGTTTTAGAATACTGTCAAAAGTTTGCACGGGCCAAAATTTTGAGTTCCGGGCCCCACCTTTTCCGAAGGAAAGTTATTTCTCCGTGACCCGATGTAAAAATTAAAAGTTCAACCCGAGACCTGCCTATACAAAAATATATGAAAAAAGAGTCCCGCTCAATCTGGCCCTACTCAATTTTTGCAAAAAATTCAGATTTTACTTAACATACAATTAGGATTCCTTTAAAAAATACTGCATACATGTATTTTGGATAAATTTACAATGTATTTTTAAATTACGAGGTGTTCACAGAATGGAAAATACACAATGTATTATTGATTATTTAGATTCTTAGACCTTTCAATATTGAAACAGGGATTCATTAAATAATGTAGTTTAGAACAAAAGAAAAGAAAGAAGATTTATAAACATCATAACTAATCTGTTCAGTAAAAGCAAATTTGTGAATATGTTTCTCTGTCATTCCTTAAGACTTTTCTTAAATCCAAAAGAACTACATCCTAACACATTTAAGAACTAATTCATTTTCGAAAATGCATAAGATTAACAGGAATTTTCACTCAGAAAATATGTAATCGAATGGCGTTAACCATTTATTCATAAAAGCGATGTACCCTTGAGAAAATACTATTAAAGCTACGTTTTGAATCGAAATTTCGGTTACGACTTCACGGAAGCGAAAAACTTGATGCCGTGACAAGAATAGCTTATATGTCGACAAGTAATTAATTTCTAAAAAATGGAAAACGCTGTTCGATTCCAAATTATGTTCAGCTTGGGCTTGAATATGCAATAATAATAATAATAAATGCAAGCCTGATCTCAGTTGGCACGAGTCTGCAGAAAAAAAAGAAAAAAAAAACTATGTAAAATGCATTATGTTTTTATGGTGGACATGTGAAATTCCTGTATTGATGTTATAAGCAATTACTCTTGACACACATTTATACTTATTCTAGTAAAAGACATGTTTTTTACCGGCCAAACCCGATTTTTAGCCACATTAGATTAGCCTAGGCCAAACTATTTTATCCTAACGCCAACTATATAAACTAGTTTTTCTTACGGCAAACTTGTTTATCTAAATGCCCGTAGGAAAAACTAGTTTTTACTAGGTAAGAGGGTAATCCTTCATTTTCCCTTCATACATTACCATTAAACCCTCCAAAACTATTCAGGGAATTGCCTTATCAGAAAGAACCTATAACCAAAATTTGAAGCAAATCCGTAAATTCTGCGTTAAAAACCATTTATCTAAATTATGGGCGGGGGTTAACTACATTGCCCTTTCTTTTACACTTAAAAAATAAATATCCGCAACTAATCCCGTAGGCGCCTTGTCAGAATAATCTTATATCTAAAAATTTAAATGAAAACTGATAATTCTGCATGAAAAATGCATCTCTAAATTAACGGTGGGGGATTAGCTTCCTGTTCGCCCACTTTATTCTTATCCATTGAATGTCCAAAACTAATCAAAAAAGTATCTTATCAGAAGGAACCTACACCCAAAATTTGAAGCTAATCGGATATTTCTATCAAGAGTTAAAGCGTTATGTACATTCGTACGTACACTCGTACATGCATGCGTACGTACATACATACATACATACAGAACCTGTGAGCCCTTTATTTCCCTGGCTTTGACACCTGTGAGTTAAAAACACGCAAAATTACACTGGCCTAGGATAAACTAGATCAGCCTAGGAGAAACTAGAATGTTGGCGCTGAGGCGGTCATTGAATTTAATAAAATCACGCCAAATAGAATTGGCCTAGGATAAACTAGATCGGCCTAGGAAAAACTAGTTCAGACCAATAAACAGCAGGCTAAAATAGTTTGTCCTATAAAAGTTAGATCAAACTAGTTTGGCCTAGGAAAAACTAGTTTGTCCTATGGGCTTTAGGATAGACTAGTTTGGCCTAGGAAAAACTAGTCTATCCGATGGGCGTTAGGATAAACCGGTTTGGCCTAGAAAAAAGTAGTTTATCCGATGGGCGTTAGGACAGATCGGTTTGGCCTAGGAAGAACTAGTTTATCCGATGAGTGTTAGGATAGACTAGCTTGGCCTAGGCCAATCTAGTTTGGCCTGTAGCATACACATTTCAGTTGAAAAATTCCCTTCAGTAATTTCTTATAATAAGGGGAACAGTGTAAGAATACTTTTGTGCAGCACCGTATATGAGGTACAGAATTTATAAATAAAGAGTAATATTCAAAAATCTAATTAAATTTAAAAGCATACGAAATTTTAAAATGTACTTTCCAGAAATTATTACGCAAAGACGTTAGTGTAACGAATACCTTTGGCGTGTCCTGTAATTTAATAAAAAAATGCTAAAAATGCTCTGTTTTACCATGATCGTTGTGAAATTCAGTCATTTATATCACTTTCAATATGTTTGAAACAACACAATGTCACTAAAATACTCTCCAAACGATTTTTCCTCCTATATCATTATGTAATCTAATACTTTTGGGTGTTCTTGTAAATGAACCATTAACCGTACACACTTTATATGTAACACAAAACATGCTTTAGTGACCCTAAATAAACTGTATGAATTGCATGAAAATCTGGGTATATTTACGGGAGTTAGATCGTGGACAGACGGACAGACAAACCGAATGCATAAGCACTTTCCCACATTGTTGGAAAGTGCTAAAAACCGTGTGACATCCGCAAGATCCCGATTGCTTGTAAAATAAACCATGTAATAGGCTTTAAATTATAAAATAATGCATTACAATTTTCAGGATCTATATATCCAAAATTGATGCTGTTATGACACATCTAGATTGAAATTGCTGATTTGAAATTAGCATAATTCCCAATCAAATTCATCTCATACATTTTTAAATGGTATACAGTACCAATACTGCTTTCTAAATTAAATTAATTCTATGATTTATATATACAGGGTAATGCCAAATTCATCCGGCAGTTTTAAAGAATTGATACTAAGCATACACGCTATGAAAAAAAGGCATAGAACATGGAGTGCGAAACCATGTTTAGTGGAAGAAAATCTTAAAAATAATAATGAAATGATTGAAGTTTCTTAGAACAAAAAACTTCGTTGATATGTGAAAAAAAAATATATTTATCCTTAAGCAGGATTACATGGCATCACAACTTCATTTCTGAAAAGAGACAACAAGGCATTTTAAAAGTATATCTTTAAAGTAGTATACGAATACCTTTTAACACACCCAGTATTCCTCAGTCCATCGGTGTTGGCCATGTAAATATTTTCTCGATCACAAATTCGAACATTTCCAATAAAGTCTCGTCGTTCCCTTTACTGATGTTAAGATGTTATGCACTGTAATCCTGCTCTACATCAAATAAATATTTTCCTATTTATTATTGGCCCTTTTTCCCCTAGTTGTCATACACTTCATAAATACTTTGATTTATTTTCTCCCACTAAACGTTGAAAGTCTCCATTTTTCTTGGAATTATATAATCCTTAAGAATCTTTTACAAACATTCCCAGCGGGATTCTTACTCCCATACAAAAATCTCAAGTCCCGAATGTTGCCGACTGCACTACGGAATCAAATACCAAAGAAGATAAATTATCCGATTGTAAACTGTAGCACTGTTTGCATTTCATTTTGGTTTTAGCACCGACGAAAAAATCAATGGCACTCAAGCCAATTTTTATTTCTCAGATTAAAATGAGTTTTGCTTCTTTAATCTGAGATCATAAATCGAAGATAAATTTTCATTTATAGTTAGAAATGAGCATTGAAAAGCTCACTGAAAATGACTCATCTTTTTGTATTCAAAAAGCTCATAAATTAATATCAAAATTCAAAAAATCACAAGCTTTCTTTACTAATGCTTCGTTCTCATCGAAAAGTGAAATGATTCTTGTATAAAATTCATTTATATATTTCGTTAGTTCATGCATATTTGATTAGTTATGAAACATTCTATTAATTGTATACCTCACCTAAAATTTATATGTTTAACATAGACGTTAAAAAACTACACTGTAAAAAATTTTTGTAAAATTCCATTAGATGTACCGTAAATTTCACGGTACTTCTACCATTTTCAGTCTTTACGGTATTAATACCGTATTTCTAAGGTATATTAAACGTAAAAAACAGTTTTTTGTACTGTTTCGATTAAAAACGGTATTTACACAGTAAAATTTTTATTTTTCAGTAAAAACTCGGTATTTATACCGTAAAATAACTATTTTTCAGTAAGGAAAACGCCATTTTAAAACTTTACGTAGCATTTCAATAGATGTACCTAAATTTTACGGTACGTCTACTGTTATCATTCTTTACTGTATGAGTACCGTATTTCTAAGGTATATTAGGCATAAAAAAAACCAGTTTCTGTGCTATTTCGATTATAAACAGTATTTATACCATAAAATGACCCCTTTCTGTGCTATTTCAATTATAAACGGTATTTATACCATAAAAAGATTGTTTTTCAGTAAAAAGACGGTATTTATACTGAAAATAATTATATTTCAGTAAGGGAAAATATGGTATCCTCGCCTCGGTGTACGGCATTCTCTCAAGTGATGCTCTTGCTGTTGCTGTCTAAATGCACACATGTCTGAGGAGAGGGGGGGGGTGCATCCGTTAACTTGTTTTGGGGTCTAAAAATCTCAAAGGGTCACAACTCTTGCAATACACACTGTATATTATAATTTTTATGTATGCCATAATGTAACAATAAAAAAAGAAAGGACTGTATTTACTTTTGTTAAATAGTATTAATACATAATTATTATCTTTAACTGATGGAAAATAAATAATGTAATTTATGAAAGCCGACTCAAGTAGTCTACAAAGTAGACGAGGCTTTATTAAAGATTCATTAGCCTTTCATGTGTCTTGAGTGTCTTTGTAAGGGGGGGGGGGTGACTGATCCTGGGCCCGTCACGGTTCTCGACGGCCTGAATAGATGTCGTCTTTCTAGTGGGAACTTTTAATCTATCATACTGAATGATGTCAAATCCACCCTTAATTTTTATTGGAGAACTAGCTGACCCGCCCGGCGTTGCCCGGGTCCGTTATAATAATGTTAAACGAACTTTAAATTTTTATGATTTTATCTTCAACTCAAAATATGTTGTGTTAAATATGTATTGTGTATATCAACAGTGTTAATACACTGTTAAGAATTTGACCCTTTTGCTGCATCGTCACTCCACCGCTTTTATAGAAAATGATTACTTCAGCCTATTTTGGAGCATTGTCATAGGTCAAAAGAGATATATTCTATAAAAGCGGGGGAGTGATGATACAGCAAAAGAAAAGGGTCAAATTTTTTACAGTGTACATTATATTAAATACGTGCCCCCTGACTGTGTCAAAAATTGGTTTTTTAAAAAACTAATATTTAGCTGCAAAAATACCTAAAATGACTGCAATGGGAAACGCAGGAGGGAATATGTGTCCAACGATTTCGTGTTGATATTTATCCTTAAAATTACTGTTAAGTGACTTAACTAAATACTTTTTTCACATAGATATCCCAAGTGAAATATTTTGAATTTCAAACTAATTATATATCACTCTTAAATCTGAGTATACCGTGAATGAAATCGATTCTCGATGATTCGCTAAAAGGTTAGTATATAATATTATAAATTCAGAGCCATTTTACAAAAATAGGTGTATATTTTTTATCAAACATGCGTAATGTTCATTCTATGAACAAAATCCTAACCGTAACCTAATTGTATCGGAATCATAACTTGTCTGTAACTTAGCTGTATCTTAAAAGTAACCTAACTGCAAGTTAAATATACCATAAATGTAACATGGCCGTCACCTAATCATAACCTACCCATAATCTAACCACAACCTAACCGCAAATTAACCTTAACCTAACTGTAACTTAACCATGACCTAACTGTAACCTAACCGGAAAATAAAATAACAAAAGGGTCACCGGAACGTAATTGCAACCTAACTGTTATTTAACCGTAACCTAGTTCTAATTTAACATTAACTATAAACAAAATATTTTAACCATCTCGCGCTAAGTACTTAGTTTCACTTTCCACCGCTACGGAGCGCATTATGTTTTGTAGAACATCCGAATTTTAGGTTCGGATTGGATTCATGTTCATGGAAATTATTTTGTCTTCTTCGGATACGGTTATGATTGTGTGGAATATTTGTGTTCAGTTTAGATTCGGTTCAATTCAGATTTCGTGGGGTTTTTTTTTTTCCCTTCAAATGGGATTTTTAAGTTCGGGTCGGGTTGTACTTATATGGAAATTATTTTACCTAGTTCCAATGTGGTTATACTTCACTGAAATATTTTTGTTAGGTTCAGATTAAGTTTGGTTCAAATTTCGGGATTTTTTTTTTCTTTTTTTTACAAATTTTTTGGTTTGGAATGGGGATTATGTCCATGGAAATTATATTGTCTTGTTCGTATCTGGTTATAGTTATTTGGACTATTTTCGTCGGATTCAGATTTGGTTCGATTCAGATTTCAGGTATTTTTTTTTAAATTGATTTTAAAGGTTCTGGTTGGATTCATGTCCAGGGAAATTATTTTGTCTTGCTCGGATCGGGTTTTGGTTCTTTGGAAAAATTTTTTCGGGTTCAGATGTCGTTCAATTCAGATTTCGGCTTTTTAATGGAATTTTTAGGTTCAGGTTGGGTTGCGCATCAACGGAAATTATTCTGCATTGTTCGAATAAGGATATGCTTCTCTGGAATATTTTTGTCAGATTCAGATTTAGTTCATTTTTTAGGTTCGGATTGGGTTCATGTTCATGGAAATTTTTTTGTCTTGTTCAGGTCCGGGTATGGTTCTGTGGAATATTTTTGTCGATTCAAATTTCAGGTATTTTTTTCAAATGGAATTTTAGGTTCCGATCGGTTTCATGTCCACGAAAATTATTTTCTCTTATTCGAATCCGGTTATGGTTCTTTCGAATATTTTGATCGGATTCAGATGTAGTTTGCATAAAACTTCAGGCTTTTTTTTCAAATGGAATTTTTTAGGTTCGAGTCAGGTTTATGTTCATGGAAGTTTTTTTGTCTTGCTCTTATCAGGTTATAGTTCTTTGGAATATTTTTATCGATTTCAGGTTTCGTTCTGGTCATTTTTTGGGTTTTTTCAGAGAAAAATTTTAGGTTCGGGTCGGGTTGCATATACACGAACATCATTTTTCTTTGATCGAATTGGGGTATGCTTCATTTGAATATTTTTGTGGGATTCAGATTTGATTCGGGTCAAATATCAAATCCATAGTTTTTTTTCAAATGGAATTTTTAGGTTCGGGTCGCGTTTATGCTCATGAAATTTTTGTCTTGCTTGGATCGGAGTATAGTCTGTTTTTTTCTGGTTGGGATCGGGTTATGTGTTAATACGCCTAAACTTTATGTTTTGCTACTATTCTTTTAGTGACTATTTTTTATATATAATTTATTTTGCTATTTGATAATTTATTACTGTGTATGAATCGTCTGCCTATTCGAAAAATTGTACGTCAAAGAGCCATTTCATTTTTGTTTTAAAAACAAATTAAAGTCTTAATAAAATTTTAACTTAAATAAATGCATTCAAATTTAATCAATGATTTAAAAAAACTGCTAAAAAAGCCTCATATATACATATACATATATTAACTGCAACATAGCCAACCACAAATACATTCTAATGTACGAAGTACCAACGATCTGACGTAATAGCTATGTTCAAAAATCCTAAGTTAAACTGACATTTTGCCAGTCTATGAATTTTAAAGGTCTTTGGGAAAAAAATAGTCACTTTTGAAATGTCAAAATCTCAAATTGGTTTCTTTCATAGAGTAAAAAGAAATTAATAGAGTGGAGGTATTATCTCTAAAGATGATGCTTAAGATGTAACCCTACATTAAGTCCAATTAAGTACCAACAAAAGCACGTGCTTTGACACGCCTATCAATTGGCGAAATTTTAAAATGAAGGGCCAAAATCACAGTCAAGTGAAATCCAGCCACCCCATTGGTCGAGTGGTAAGGGTGAAAATCACGAACTTGTTTCTCCATTTGAAAAAGGTGAGGGGGAAAGTATTTTTTAAGCGATTGTTACCGTCTGTTCTTATTTAAGATAAACCATCGAAATTAACTCAATTAAGATATTTTGATGCCATTTTATAAAATGAGAGTGAAAAATTTAGATTATAAATGAAAAGAGATAAGATTTACTTCAAAACTGCCGCTACGATTTTTTCTCGGAAAAAGGAGTATGACAACATTTACCCAACTGCTAAGAGATTGTTCCCTGAAAAGGACGCGGCTCAATGACCAATGAGGTGTTTGGATTTCACCGGACTGTGATTTTGGCCCTCCATTTTAAAATTTCGCTATCAATTGAAACAGGTTTAAACCTGTATTTTTTTTCTCTCGTTTTTTAAAAAAGAACTAATTTATCGCTTCACCGGTAAAAATTTATTAATTATTTTATCATATGTGTTTTAAATATCAATATAGAAAATTATTTTAACGTTTTGCTTGAAAATATAACATTATTTTGTTAGTACATTAAAATCGTCTGCAGTCAGAAATTTATATTTTAGATTAATATTTATTACTTAAGTTTTCATACATGATTTTAAAAGAATGTTTTCATCATTATATTTTAAATATTTATTTACATGCAATTATTAAGTCATAAACATTTTTCATCTACGTTATAAAGTATTGAAAATTACATTAATGAAGGAAACTTTTAGTTATACAATTTTTAATTCGTATTAAATGTTTTCAATATCTTATTTAATTTTAATTTGATATTTAATTATTGCTAATTTTCCAATTTCCTTCATTTTAAAAGCGAATATTTATTCTAATAAATAATAATAGAACGAAGACCATTTTAAAAATTTGCTATTTCCTCTTGAAATATGCTTCAACTGTAATTCATTTCTTTCAATTCGTCTTATAATACAAAATCTCTTCCACGTCCTTTTGTTTGCCACATTAAATTTGAGCGATAAATGGTTTCATATCGCAAACCTTTTTTGAGCTTACTTCACCTCCACTTATCTTATTCCTCCATGGGTTTCTCTAATTCTGTCTCAGCTTTCTTATTACTTCTGCGAAAATTTTTACACAACCAACCAACCGTAAACAAATGAAAGAGAAAAAAATTGGGAAAAAGATGTTTTTTTATGAGAGTGACCTCTTGATTTTAATTAATTACTCAGTTAATAATTGGAATTTTGAAATTCTGAAGCTCAGTTGCATCAGGAGAGATATTGGGCTACTCTCAAAAAAATTTTGAGCTTTGTGCGTGCTGCAGATTTTGCTAGCCATCGCAGACACACACACAGACACACACACAGACAGAGCGTTTTGTTCTTTTATTAGTATAGATTATACCAATCATAGAAGTGAAACTCTAAGATTTTAAACTAATTTAATTAATCACTTATTGAAAGTCTTGTAATTGGAATTGTAATATTATGTACCATTGAATATACCAGCGATGTTCTTATATGTTAAAAGGGTTTGTTCATCTTTGTGTATGCTCTTTGTGTTTCATTCAGTTGGGTCCTCATACCGGACATGCGGGACAAAGAAGTATGTAACATTTTAACTATTTTTAAGTGAAAGTAACTATTATGCATGTATTTT
Organism: Maratus speculifer; assembly: GCA_964019185.1. Classification (NCBI taxonomy): domain Eukaryota; kingdom Metazoa; phylum Arthropoda; class Arachnida; order Araneae; family Salticidae; genus Maratus; species Maratus speculifer. The sequence continues at coordinate 169,258,950 of OZ025292.1, forward strand.
TATTGCATTTTTAACTTGCATTAGTTCTTAATAAAGTTCTTCTTTAATGTTATATATTTGTCTTATTAATTTATTTTAGGTTTAAAAATTATATTTTTTTTAGGTATGACAAATAAGAAATTTTCCAGCTAGAAATCATTTGAAATTAAAAATTCTCTCAAAAAAATCTAATAATACAATGTTAACAATTTCCGTGGTGGAATTTCAAAGTAGAGTCTATTCATGAAATAAAATAAAGAGGAGCACCGAAATATGGTACTGTTTTTTTTTTTTTTTTTAAACTCCAAGCTGGGCAACACGATGCGTTTTATATGTTGCTTGTGCTTTATATGTTGCATCGCTGAAACATATAAAGCACAAGAAACGGTAAAACTCATCGTGTATTCCCAGATATTGAAATCTTCGAGATTTGAAAGACCGCTCCCTCTCACAAATGTAAAATCTAAAAATCTAAATTTAGATGAAAATATCTTAAAAAATAACAAACTATTCAAAAAATTTAATAAATTAAAAATTAATAAAAATTTCATTATTAAACTGAGTTATGTTCAAAGAAATTTTCTTTTTACTTTATTAGATTAACACTCTTATGCATAAATTATTTTTCATAAATTTTCATTAGTCACAAAAAGTCATTTTTTGTGATAAGTAACAACCCATAACAAAATAATTTTAATATTGTTCTGCATTGTAGCTATTATCTGTCCATAAATCAGATTTCTGTAAATGAAAATAATAGCGAAAATTACGCAAAATTGGTCAAGAGATAAAAAAAAAAAATAACAATGTTTGAAAAATGACAAATAAATTCAAATTTCATCAAAAAATCATCAAAAATTGCGAGTTTCATCAAGGTATCATACAAAAACACGCAATTCGTTAAAGGATTTTCGTTAAAGATAAATTTCGTGAAAGGATTGCGAAAAACTCAAATTTAAAAAAAAACAAAAAAAAACAAATTTCTCTATATGATCACGACAATAACACCAAACTTTGTTAAAAAATAGTAAAAAAAGGCAAATTCGATAAAAATATCTTAAAAAAACGCGATTTTCGCCCCCCACCAAAAAAAACCTTGGCATCGCTTATAAAAACAATTTGGAAATTGTACGTAAAACGTAGTAAATAAGGTCCGTTCGTACGATAACGAAGTTTTTAAAATATTGAGATCTTGCTCTTATAGTAGACAGAACTCCGCATCCAGTAAAGTGCTCGAAATATTTTCTGTGTTCCGGTAAATAAGCAAGGAAGTAACTTTTATTACACCTCAGCAACGTATATCATATTCATAAAATGTGAAATAGCTTAATATAAATAAAACACGCCCCAAATAATGTTTCCCCGTATAGCATAATATAGTGGAATATTTTCCTGTGGCCCTGTATTTTAATAATAAATATTCTTTGAATCAGAGATTGTACAGAACGTATATTTTAATACATATATACGTCATAGGTTCATGTCAATTCTATTATATTCGTAAGGATTTAACATCATTAAAATGTACTTAAAACTATATTTCCTGTTGATCGTAATGTAATGGATTACTTTAGACTGTTCCTCTATTAAAACTGTACATCAGAATTTCATAAACTTTATAATGACTCGACAAAATTACGCTAAAATTATATATTTCAATTATATATTTCACGATATTATTCAAATATCGTGCGATTTGGTTGGTCAGTTTTTGGTTTGTTAAATGCGGACAGACAGACGGACGGTCGGACAGACGGGCTGACAGACTGAACGACGAATATAGGTGCTAGCTATTTACATAATTACGGACACACCTAAAATTATTCAGATCTTGATGCAATAATACACAGTCCTTCGGATACAGTATAGTAACCAAATATTTTGTGTGTCTCTGTAAATACTATCTGCTTTCTTTTATAACTTGGAAATAACTTGTAATATTCCTCAGCAACGTATATCAATCTCATAAAATGTTAAGTAGTTAACTACAATTAAAACGCTCCCCAAACAATGTTTTCCTCCCTATACCATTATGTAATGGAATACTTTTGTGTGACCTTGTAAATCAATAACAAAAGTTATTTGCTATCCCATATTGTACGAAATGTATATTATAATATGTACTTTATAAATGTATATCAATTTTATTATATTCGAATGAGTGTAACACCTTTAAAATGCATTTGAAACTTTTCCCCCATTGACCGTAATGTAACGGAATACTTTTTATTGTCCCTGTAATTGATCTATGCATCCGATTTTCATAAAATTTGAAATGACTCGACAAAATTATGTAATAATTATATATTTTAAATTTCAAACGATTAAAATACATTTGAAACTTTTTTTCTCATTGACCATAATGTAGCGGAATACTTTTGATGGTCCCTGTAATTAATCTATCCATCTGATTTCATAAAATTTGAAATGATTTGACAAAATTATGTAATAATTATATATTTTAAATTTTAAACAATTCGGTTGGGTAATTTTTGTGTTCTTATATGCGGACGTAGAGACGGACGGACTGCAGGACAATTATAGGTGTTACATATTTACGTAATTACGAACACACCTAAAAACGTCAATTTCAAAAGTACTGCGAAAGAAAAAACAAAACACAGAGCAGATGTTCATGTGCGTGTGTGAGTGAGGGGATACATACTGGCTGATTCAGTGTGAAGAAATATTTCTTCAATCATGACTGCTATTTGGCAATTCGGTCTCAAGTGTAGTGTATTCAAACCTTGTGAAAAAATAAGCACTCAATTGAAAAAAAAAAGATGTAAGTTTAAATATTTAAATTTTTACCTACTATCAATAAACTTTCACGTGTTTGATTAGCTGCCAATACCTCAAATTAAAAAATTTAATCGGGAAAGAATGCTCTTTAGTTTCTAAATACCCCCTAGTTTACTTTGATCTCATTTGTTTAAATTTGTGCGTGGCCGATTAAGCAAAATGCTGCAGAATAAGAGAAAGCTACGCATTCTGTCTCGGAACAAGCTTAGGAAACGGTGCTTTGCCCTATTCTTTTCGCAAGATGCAAAGCTTTCCACAATTACGTTGTGGGAAGCTTTTTTTTTTAATAAATTAGTATTATGTAAAATGTAATAGCTGTTTAACTATTAAAAGCTAGTTAATTACCTTTTACTTTTTCTATTTATTTTTTTTCTTAAACATAAAAGTTATGAATTTGCCTACCTGCATTTAAAAACAATTTTTTTTGTTTCATAATACGCTATTTGAAGTATTAAAACCTCTTTTTAAGTATTAAAATCCTCAACTTCTGTTATAGATCTGATAAACCGCTCTGCTATATTCCGTTTTCACAACTTGTAATTTTCTGTTAAAATATTCATATTAGGGAAATTTTTTATTAGTTTGGAAACTTAGCAGTATAACTAGAGATTTCTGAATCGAGATATTTTAACAAGTTTTTACGTAAAGTTTAATTCAGAAACACTATCTTTTAAGACAACTGATCCTTTTATTCATTCTACCATCAAGGGGTCTCTGACACCACTCACAGTATTTATGTAACAATTTTCGTCACAGAAATTAACTCCTATTTGCGATCTCATACGCCGCTGGTCTTTTTTAATTTTTTTTATTTATTTTTGAATTTTTTTACTGTTTAATTTGTAATTTTCAGTAAAAGTATTAATATTAGGGAAATTTACTAATGTTTCTACATAACTCATTTGTTTTATCTGAAATATAACAAAAGCCCGTTATAATGAGGCAAAATTTTGTGTACTTTTACCCCAAATAATGGGATAGAAAAAGGCTGAGCAATGTTTTGTAAAAATTGCAATTTTTCACAAAATTGACAGATTTCTGGTTCAAGATAGTAATCTAACGGCTCTAATCTAATATTTTATTCACTCGTTGCACAAAGTTTAGCCCAATGTATTCGTTAAAAATCAAAATTTATTTAAAATGCGTACTTTTAACCCCATCTACTCTAATTAGCAGCATGAAAAAAAACCTTTACTTTTAATAAACGTTTTAGAAATTTTTCTGTAAATTTAAAACAAAAATCGTCCTCAGAATGACCCCTGTTTTGTGCTGCTCTCTTTGCTACACACACACAAATATTCATATTTTATTTTACTTTTATAACACATATACAGTTTAATCTCAAAGCATATACACAGAAGTAACATTTGAAAAATCAGTTCAACCCGAAGCTAACCTGCAGGAATCTAAACGCAATCTAAAACTAAAGCAATCGATTAACCTGATTTGTAGCATAAATAGCAGAAGTCAATCAACCAACCAGCCTCTACATTTAATTGAATGTGGCAAGTAGGTGCTTCAGAATCTACATTTTCAACGATAGTAATGGAAGCCTGCCTGTAAATGAATGTTGTACCAAATTCAAAGTATAAGTTAACGATTTCTTTTTTATTCGCTGTTTTAGTTTTTTATAGATTGTGAAAATCTTACAATAAAGGTCTCTTTTTGTTGTTTTCTGTAGAATTTCAGTAGATGTATTGTTTATGTCGTATTCTTAAGTTAAGCTAATATATATTTAAAGTTTCTTTTGTTTCTGTATCAAAGATATGCGCCATACTAACAAAAATGAAGAGACTTTAAAGACAATTTTAAAATCAAAGTTATTATAATCTATTCAGATATTTTCCAAATATCGATTAATATATATATATATATATATATATAATTCGAAAGTAAATATTAATAAGATTACATTGAATACTATCGTAAATGCCCTTCAAAAAATTTATTAGCATTATAGAAAGGCAAGAAATATTTGCAATTTTACTTTTCTGGTAAAATTAAAAATCAATTGTTTTTATATTTTGAATAGTTCAATTCGATTTTAAAAGAATTGGTGTGAATTAATCATTTAAAAAATACTTCTGTGTATACCTTGCTTAGAATGTTAATAACACTTTAAAAAATCTTATGAGTAATAGAATGTAAAATTATTTATAATTATCTCCATTAATTGACGTTGATCGTAATCGCAATATATTTATTTGATTTTTGTTTAAGTTTTTCGTTTAGTCGGACAGTGGGAGGAATGGGACGGTTGGTTTTTCTTCCCTTCATGTATCAGTCTGAACATTTCATCAATCACTCAAGCAATGGTAGCCTAATCTTCAGTTCAAAAAAATATTTGATCCGTGTTAGTTTACAATTGTAAGAAGAAAAAAATTATTTCAAGGATTTAAAGTAAATTTGCTTCTCATACTTATTATGCTAGCAATATATTAATTGTTTGTTTATGCATAAATGCAATTATTTCCCTGTTAATGGAATGTTATGCTGGATATTAAACATAGTTTAAACTAAACGTAAAAGCAGCATTTTTAGGTGGGTCCCTAATTATGTAAATGCATAGCACTTATAGTTGTCGTTCAGTTTGTTTGTCTGTCTGTTTGTCCGCATATAACAGAGCAAAAACTATCCAACAAAATCGTTTGAAAATTAAAATATATAATTTTTGCATAATTTCTTCGATTCATTTCAAATTTTATGAAAATCGGATGCATAATTTAATTACAGGGACAATTAAAAATATTTCATCGCATTGCGGTCAATAGGGAAAAAATAATTTCAAGTACATTTTAATGATGTCACACTCTTTCGAATATAATAAAATTGACATGAATGTATGAAGTAGATACTAAAATATGCATTCTATATAATCTATGATACAAAGGTTGTTTATTATTAATTTACAGGGCTTCTCAAAAGTATTCCACTGCTTTGTGGTTTACGGGGAAATATTGTTCGGGGAGTGTTTTAATTATATTAAATTATTTCATATTTTATCAAGTTAATATCTGTTGTTGCGGTTTAATACAAGCTACTTCCTATATAACAGAAACCAGATAGTATATACAGGAACACACAAAAGATTTCGACTATTATACTATATTCGAAGTCCTGTATCTATAACAGCAAGATCTGAATATATTTAAATTTACTTGCAGTACGAATGCACTTCATTTGCTGCGCTTCATGTGCAATTTCCAACTTGTTGTTTTTAAAAGTAATTTAACACAAAACAAATAAGGGCGGAGAAATGGGACATGACAATAAAGGGAAGAATGGAACATGTTCAATTAATTTTTTTTAAATAAGATGAATATAAATTGCTAATATGCAAGTATGTTAGAGGATAATATATTAATTAGAACATTAATAATATATTTATTAACTTTCAAAATGTAAATGAATTGAATTTATGAATTTTCAATGTCGTCTATGATTGACAATCCTCAATTTTCATTCCAGTCATGAAGCTAATCATGACTGGGAAATGAGTGGTTAGTCTTTGTTTGATAGCATATTTAACCGACACTGGACAATTTGTGTCTTTATAACTTCATTTTATTGCTGTCCCAATACCTCCTTGGGTGCGGGGGGGAAGGTATGGAACACATTTTAAAACTTACAATTTCTTTAATTTTAAAATAGCTTTTACATATGTATGTTTCTGAATTGTTTAAGGAAATTAAAAAGCGTTTCACCTAGCACTCTATAAATTGAATTTTTTGTTTTGTGTCAAACAAAGTGGATTTTCTTACTTTTGTAGAAAGTGTCCCACACCACCACACTCTCTCCTATTATTTTAGGCTGCAACTAGAGAAATTATACATTTAATTAAAAGTATCAGTTTTTGTATCGATATGTTATTTTAAAACCAGGATAAATATGCTGGTGATCCGCTTCTTAGTTTTTGGTTCCGTAAATAATAACCAACTGAAAGCTTTTATTTCTTTTCTATATTTTTTTCCTTGATTTTTCATAATTTAGGTTATTATTAAGAATCTTAATCAAATCTACTCTAAAACAGAAAATAACATTTATCAGTTTCACTATTTTGCATTAAAATTTTTCTAAGCAAGCTTAATCTGGTTTTATAAAACTTATTTATATTATTTTTGTTTTCTTGCAAAAATTAATAAATTGCAGTTTTCTCTTTTAATATCAATAGAAATATTTTAATTTATATACTAAAGGTCATTTACAAAATTTCATTAGTTATAATATTGGAATTTGAAATTCATAACAATAATGACTGCAATGGATATTTAGTAAACAAAAATATTACCTACAAATAAAGATATTGGCTTAAGCATGACTTAGTTATGAAATACAGTAGTATAATAACGCTTTTTTTTATTTATTATTATTATTATATGTACAGTAGCCTCCCACCTAACCGGCCTAAGTGAGACTGAGATTTAGCTGATTGAGCAAAAAGCCTGATAATTCACCACCCCCCGTCCCCCCCCCCCCCCGAAAAAAAAGGGAATAATATTGAAATAACCAATATCCAATTTATCAAGTTTAAAACAATTTACGCGGTTCCTTCAAAAATAGGGGCTGTACATGTATAATGTTATCAGTTTGGGGGGGGGGGATCTAGTATTTGATATCGTTTGATATCTCTAGAGGGAGGGGAGGGTATTTTTGATATCGTTATCATTTTTAGTGCACTCAAAATTTGCATTTTTGGTTATTTTTTTTTACATCTAAATAGTTTGTTATTTACACTGATCATCTCTTTCTCCGTTTTGTGACACCAGACTTCTGGAATACATTTTTTTTAAATATTTTCCTAGCTGTTGAGAACTGGTTAAACGGAGTCTGGTTATGAGGGAAGCTACTGTATATTCATGCATATAAAGCATTTCAGCTATGCTTGAAAAAGTGGTAGCATATAAACATTTACAATAAAAAAAGAGGGGGCATCTTTACAACATAATTATTTGACCTGTTTAACACTAGAACCGCGGAGCGGGTCAATTTGACCCAAATCGATGTTTAATTTCTCGCCGCGTGAAAAATATTAATTGAAAAATCATTTCCTTTTCTGACTTTTATTATTTTAACGTAAACAACAAGTTACCGAAATTAAAAACGCATAACATAATTACAAACACTGATATAAAATTTTATACCTAGAACCGCGAAGCGGGTCAAATTGACCCGTAATATACTTTGCGTATAAAAGACGAAAAAGAGACACATTTTCTCCGAATTAACAAGAGAGTACACCTCCCCCACCCCAAATTCCTCTAATCGGCTGACCCTGGTTGGGTTACAGTGTAAGTTATCAGCCAAGGTCATATATTCTCGCGCAGAAGAGAGATCGAATGCATACGGAAATTAGGAGAGATAGTTAGAACGATTATTCTTTCCCTATAGTATTAGTATTTATTTTGAGGATAAATAACATGTCGCGACGACGTAATCTAACTGTTGCAGAAGCATTAGAATATTTGCAACAGTTATCTGAAGATGAATCAGAAAGTGATAATAATGATGATTGTCTTTCAATTTTGAATAGCGACGATGAATATCTGCCTCCAAATGAAGAAAGTTCCAGCTCTGATGAAGAAAATGCAGTTGATGATGACTCTGCTAACGTCTTAACAATCGCGGGACCTTCTCATCGCAATGAAGATGATAATTTATTATTGTTAAACGAAAGTTCGCCGTTTATAGCAGATAAAAAAGAAGAATCGAGATTTCAAGAAAAAGGATCATATACTAAAAGAAATTTGAAAAGAAAATCTGCCGTAACGTGCTCATTCACACTTGGAAATGAAGAAATTGGTAAAGATGAGACAGTTTGGAATGTAGTAGAAATTGGTACTAGCAACAAAGGAAGAAAGGCCCAGCATAATGTTTTAAAGGAAGTTGCGGGTCCAACACCACATGCTAAACGCAATATTATGGATAACAGCCCATCAAGTGCCTGGAGACTTCTCATAGACGAATGGATATTGAAGCATATAAAAAAATGTACTGAAGACGAAGCTCATCGGCAGCTTCTTGAAAATAATTGGGTTATTTCTTTGGAAGAAATTGATGCATTTATATCCATTTTATATGCAAGGGGTATATATTGTGCAAAAGGACTTGAATTGGATAGCCTGTGGTCAGTGAACTGGGGACCGCCATTTTTCCGAAATACAATGCAAGGGATAAATTTCGTGAAATAATGAAATTCTTGCGTTTCGATATAAAATCAACCAGATCAAGTCATCTACAGACGGACAAATTTGCCCTTATTTCTGATGTCTGGAATCGTTTCATTGAAAACTGTAAGACTAATTATACTCCAGGGCCTAACATTACAGTAGATGAACAATTATTTCCTACAAAAGCTAGGTGTAGATTTACTCAGTATATGCCTAACAAACCAGACAAATTCGGTATAAAGTTCTGGTTGGCTGCAGATGTTGATTCAAAATATCTTATTAATGGATTTCCGTACCTTGGAAAAGACAACCAATGTCCATCAAACGTTTCTCTTTCTGAATATGTAGTAATGCGACTAATAAGTCCATATGATAACAAAGGTAGAAATGTTACTACTGACAACTTTTTTACAACGTTGAAGCTCGCAGAGAAATTGAAGTCCAAAAATACCAGCCTTGTAGGAACTGTAAAACGATCAAGAAGAGAAATACCAATATCGGTAAAGATGTCAAAATCAGAATTGCATTCGACAACTGCATTAGTTCATAAGGACATCAGCCTAACTGTATACCAAGGAAAAAAAGATTAAAATGTTTTGTTGTTCAGCAGCATGCATCCAACTGTCGAAATTTTAGACAATTCTAAAAAGTTACCGGATACGATTGCTTACTACAACGCAACAAAATTCGGTGTAGATGTTATTGATCAAATGACAAGAAAATATACAGTCAAATCTGCTTCACGTAGGTGGCCAGTGCATATATTTTATAACATTTTGGATCTTGCTGCTATCAATGCTTGGGTCTTATACAAAGCTGTAACTGGTAAAGCTATTAGTAGAAGACAATTTATTCAAGAATTAGTCGAAGAATTGCGAGAAAAATTTGTTTGCTCCCGACAAAAAAAATTGTCATTTGGATGCGAAAATACTGAAAACTACGGACAACCTCAAGCCAAGCGTAAACGAGTCCGATGTCACGCTTCTAAATGTGAAAATAAAACTCAAGACATTTGTTCACAATGTAATGCACCGATTTGTGGTAAATGTACAAAACGTATTAGCAAATTTTGCATTCGATGCATTCAATAAATTGGATTAAATAAACCTGTAAAACTAGTAAGTACCTTTTTCTCTTTATTTCTTGCAAATTTTGTCTAAATTTATTTGAGTAAGATGATCTATTTTCGGTTAAAGTCTATAAGCATATGTTTATTTTTGTTTAATTTATGAGATTATATTTAAGGAAATATGAATTGGCTCACTTTTTCTGAAATTTCAGGTATTATCTGATGAATTATATTTTAAATGTTGCATAAAGATGATAAATATTGATTATTATACGAAAATATTACGTTTTAGTTAATTAAATTAAATATTTCAGCATAATTATATATTTTTTTTATCTAGGGTCAAATTGACCCGCTCCGCGGTTCTAGGTATACCGATTTTCCCGCGGTTCTAGTGTTAAATTTCAAAAGATAAAGAAGATGCAGACACTATCGCTAGTATTTTTCTGCATGTATGTGTATATATTTATGTCGTAGAAGAATTGAGAAATCCGGTTCCTTGAAAAGAGCCCGACTAATTAGAAAAGTTTTTTCGCTTTTCCACTCAGCTGGTTATTTTTCAGGTTTATTGTAAAAAGATTAACTAGATTTTAGGCTATTTGGAAAATAATAATTTCTTTCTCAATCAGCCTGAAATTTTTAGGCATATTGCATATGAACCTATAAAGAATTCAGCTATTTGGAAATTATATATTTAACATTTTTTTCAATATTAAAGAAATTGTTTTTTGATTTCGTTTGCCTGTCCGTCTATGCCTTAATTATCGTAGATATATTTGGATTATTCTGTAATTTTAATATGTTAATATTAATCCTAATTGTTAGAAGCGTTCTTTCAGCTATGATATGCAATTTTAAGTTTAACAATTTTTTAAAAATATATTATGAGCATTTACAAATGCTAACTAACATATACAGGCTAGATAAAAGATTTTTTAAGCATTTATAAATATGAGCATGACTTACTTAAATATGATTTTTAAGTAAGTTTGGAAATTTTAAGTTGAATTTTACTTAATACAGTAAAAGCTATTTCTAGAATATAAATAAAATCGTGTACATGGCCGCAGAAAAAACTGGATAAATTATCGTTTATGCGTGATATTTCTAAAAGTGCTACTTCAATAGCTATTAAGGTTTTTTTCGCCTCAATCAAATTTTATAAGTGACAGGTATAGAAATTTGTAGGTAAAAACTAGACTCTCTAAAATAATAAAAAAAAATAAACCTATTGATGAAAACTGATGACAATGGTTTTCACCATATTATGTGTTTTGTTTCTAAAGTAAATTATAATCATTCTGCATCCTACCTCCTCTATGTATTGTTGGGGAAACATTAAGAATCTGCCTCATCTGCAGATGAAATGAAGTACCGACTTTAAGAATTTATAAGTACTTTTACAAAACATAAACTTTACTTAATAAATTAAGTCAAATATGTACTGATTAGAAACGAGATACTTTTTATTAAATAAAAAATTTTGTAGGAAACAAAATTATTTGATCAGCGGTAAATACATCGGAACTTATCATTCTCACTAACCTTGGCCACTCATTCGCGTTAATGATACCTATCAATAACAGTTTTCTTATAAACATTTACAAAGATTTTAAATTCTTGCTAATATTTTTTTAACCTATAAGTATGCGTAAATAACTATCTTGGACATATTTGAATAAACTGGATGAAATAAGGCTGTTCTGACAAACAGGCTATCATTTTCTAATTATCCTGAAACTGCATAGGTTCATTACAATGCGTCTGAAAAAAAAAATCAAGATGGTAGAGAAAAAAGAAACATCACGCATCGAGCATAGATTATGCAATACTTTCAAAATGCTTTACAGTTTAATACGGTAAATAAAATACCAAAGTAATCATTTTAGAAAGCGTAAAACGTATATGAAAAACCAGATTTAGTAAATGCCGTAGATAGCCGCAAATGTACTTCAATTATTTTGTGCAGCGCTGTATTTCATATGTAAATTCACAAATATTCTATATAGCTTATTAAAATTTAGTTTAGGTACAAAGCGCAAAATAGGAAAAACGGAAACTTAATATTTGGGAGAGAGGTGAAAACTGAGAGTTTATATTCTGAACTTTTTCAAGCGTAGAAAGAATAAAAATTTGTAATTTTCTAATTTTTGAAAATATTTTTGTAGGTGATTCATATATAAAACAGCTAATGCATGAAAAAAGAAGTTAATGTAAAATTGAATAAATATCTCTCAGGAATTTCTTCAATCATCGACACATTTTGAGAAAAGTCACTTAATATAATTTCATTTTGCATGCGCAGCACTTTAGAATAATCAAGAATATAATTGTTTAAATTTTTTGCATACCTTTAATTTAAAAATGTTTTATTCTACGAATTGCAAATTTCAAACACATTTTCAAAATAAATATGTGATGCATATGCTTATTCATCGGAATATACATAATTTTAAATTTCCATGTGGTGTACGCAAATGTCAAGCAAATTTTACATCATACTATGTATTTCGGCAGCATATGTCACGATACCACTCATATTTGAGGCATCAGGTAATTAGAGATAAAGACCTATTAAATTTGAAATGCAATAAACCACTGTGTAAGAAAACATTTAAATCTGCGCGCCTCTTAATATCTCATTTAAAAGAACATATAAGAAAAAATCACACTGTTAGATGTTGCTTTAAATCTTGTTTCCAATCTTTTAAAAATGTATCTTCTTTTAAATCCCATATTTCACGGTGTCATAAAAACTATGATTCAAAATCTATTGCTTCTGCATTTCTGTCAGAAAAATTAGAAAAAATTACTGATATTGATAATAGTTTTCAAAATGTAAGTTCGGAAATTAACAATTATGTGGAAAATGAAAATGATGATCAAGATAATTTGACTTTGAAAATGAATATGACAAAAGAGATTGCGTTATTCACACTTTTGTTAGAAACAAAATGCCTTGTTCCATCAGTGACAGTTCAAAAAATTATAGAACAATTACACATTTTACTCCTATCAGAAGAACAGTCCTTTCAAAATCTCTTTGAAAATAAACTTCATTGAATTGAAAATTTAACACCTAAACAGAAAGATGCAATTGTTGATGCTGCAAAATGATGATTGCATTATATTAAAACAATAACGGCAGGTTTAATTAAATATAGGATTAAGCATATACGTCAGATTGCAGTAATAAATAAAACAAGGACTAATTGGGATAATTGAGTCTAGTAGCGTAAACGCTCATGTTATGAAGCTCTGAATAATAATAAAAAAAGTACGTACTGCATGGCTCTTTTGTTTTGGAATGCATGAGTCTTTGAACGCCAAGATTGAGATTTTTTTCACTTCTGAATTATCTGTCACCTGGGTTTTTTATTTATTTATTTTAACCAAGCTCTTTATTAAAAATGGATGATTCAGTATGTAGCTTTGTTTAAGATCATAATTTTGAAAAACTACGAGTAACAGTAACGGTACTAATAAATATTTATAAAGTTTTTAGAGTTGTGTTGGTATTGATTTCAAAATCTATAAATCAGGGCAAAATTTGATCATTGACAATTTTTGTTGAATATTGTGTTTTCAAAACATAAAATTTGTTTTACAATTAAGATTTTAATTTATGTAACATACGATATTATGAATATATATTGAAATTTAATTTTGTGTGAAAGTTATTCATATTATGATTATAAATCAGCTTGATTATCACCTAGCGTGTCAATGATTTTAATCAAATGGGTTAAGTCAGTGATTAAACCATGACTATTAATCAAGTGATTTTCTTTAAATCATTCATTAAAACCTTTAATTTTGTAAATGTTTAAAATTACATAAAATTGTTGAAATAATAATTCAGAAAGCTTCTATAGTTATTTTCTCTTATGAATAAACAACAACAACAAAAAAAGCTTTAAATAACTTTTTTTAAGCTAATACTTGCAAATCATTAAGTACAGTAAGTTTAAAAATCAAGCTTATATCTTGCATAAAAAAACTTATTTTAAAATAATATTTAAATCTTATATAATTTTCAATGACGTAATTTCCTTCATCTAATCAAATTTTTCACATTTTTATATAAAATAAGCACAATAATCAAATAAATCAGACGCCTCGAAGTAAAATAATAAGTAGTCAGTACGATATTTTCTCATTTTACTTTATCAATAATAAATTTATGAAATTGGAATTAAAAAAAGAGTGAATTTCTGACAACAACTAAAAACTATTTCATAAAAAAAAAAAAAAAAAAAATTAAAAAAAAGTAAGAGAAAAAGAATCGATCTTTACAAAAATACTTGCATAAAAAGAGCTTATAGAGTTTTAAATAAAGGTTTTTATTTTTATCGTTTTATTTTTGAGCTTATATAAATGAAATAAATAAAAAAGGAACGGATTTTTAAATAATACCGGATGTTAATGCTGGCATTCAATATTTTGAGAGTTCCATATATATCTGGCTACTTTTAAGTTTATTATGTAAAGGTATAACTAATTTTCATATTTCTTTTAGTTATTATAATCCTTATTTACGCATTATTATCACCAAACTCCTTTGTTTTTCAGGCACTGATCAGCTGACTGCTGATACTTATATGTTGGTAATTGACAAAACGATCGTAAATTCGAAGTTATCAAAAACCGGGGCTTTAACTAATTTATTTGCAATTTTTTTTTTTTTTTTTTTTTTTTTTTTTTATTTAACATCAGATATCCCGATGAATTAAAAATAACATTGGAATTTATGCAAAGGTGAGTATTTACTAAGTCCTGTCTGGCCAATTATTATCATAATGCTGACGCATTCAAATATTTCACAATGGTAAATATATATATATATACAGGGTGTTTCTAAATTCATGGTACAAACTTTAAGGGGCGATAGTACACATCAAGACAAACTATATAAAATAGGAAACTAAGGGTCCCAAACGTCTTCCGAAGGAGAAAGACGCCTTTAAGTTTAGGATCCAAATATTCAAATAATTATAAAAAAACAGAAGAATTGGTCGATTCGTTTGCGGTTTTCACTAAAACTATTCTTTATGTCAGTATTGTCTTGAAAATAAATTATAAAGATAAATTTCAAAAAATGCCAATAGAAAGCGCTCTAGACTTTGGAGTAACGAACTACTATTTTTTACCGTTATTTTTTGCATCTCATATATATTTTTTTTTTCGAAGCTTAGACATAAACTTAAATTTTGAAATGAAAATCTGAATCATTGGGAGTGGTTAAGTAGCGCAAAATGAACTGTGTTTAATGGGGGTGGGGAGGTTCAAATTTCAAATGATTATAAAAAAACGGAAAAATTGGTTGGTTTTCGCTAAAACTATTCTTCATGTCAATATTTCCTTGAAAATAAATTTTAAAGATAAACTTCGAAAAATTCCGTTAGAGAGCGCCTTAAATTTTAGAGTACCCAACAATTATTTTTAACCGTTATTTTTTTTTTATCTAATTAAATGCTTGCAAATGCTTGGACTTAAATTTTGAGCTCAAATTCTAAATCAATGGGAGGGGTTAAGAAGCGCAAACTGAACTGTGTTCAGGAGTTGAAAAGTTACCCTCCCCACCCCTCGAACACAATTCAATTTTCCGCTACTTAATTACTCACAACGATGCAGATTTTGAGCTCAAAATTTAAGTTTGAACTTTTACAAGAATTCAATTAGATACAAAAAATAACGGTTAAAAATAGTTGTTGGTTTCTCTAAAGTTCAAGGCGCCCTCTGACGGAATTTTTTGAAAAGCATATTTAAAATTTATTTTCAGGGAAATATTGACATAAAGAATCATTTTAGCAAAAAACCACTAATTTTTTCGTTTTATATAATCATTTGAAATTCGAACCTCCACATCTCCACTGAACACAGTTCACTTTGCGCTACTCAACCACCCCTAACAATTCAGATTTTCGTCGCAAAATTTAAGTTTATGTCTAAGCTTCTAAAAAAGTTTATGAGTTGCAAAAAATAATAGTAAAAAATAGTTGTTCGTTACTCTAAAGTCTAAAGCGCCCTCTATCAGAATTTTTTGAAATTTATTTTTATAATTTATTTTCAAGACAATACTGACATAATTAATAGTTTAAATGAAAACCGCAAACGAATCGACCAATTTTTCTGTTTTTTTATAATCATTTGAATTTTTGGACCCTAAACTTTATTGGCGCTTATCTCCTTCGGAAGACGTTTGGCACCCTTAGTTTTCCTTTTAATATTGTTTGTCTTGATGTGTACTATCACCTCTTAAAGTTTGTACCATGAATTTAGAAACACCCTGTATATATATATATATATATGTGTGTGTGTGTGTGTGTGTGTGTGTATTATATACTAAATATTTCTGCATTAATCGTGAAAAAACACTAGTAGAACCAGAGTTGCCACTAGCAATAAAAAAAGCAGTTCTAGCGGTTTTTTTTGTTTTTTTACCGATTTTTATGGACAAAATTGACCGTTTTTGGTCATAAATGGCTTTTATGAAATGAAGTATTGTAATTATAAACTAAGTATTTTAAAGTGTTTTTTCTTAGTTTATCTTCATGTTTAATTGATTGAATTTAATAACAGCCAATTTCACAAAAATCAAGACATTAATGCTAGAATAAATTTAAATTGAGTTTTTAGTGATTTGATGTCAGAATTGCAAACATATCAGCTGAATTTCATAAGGGTCATTACAATTGCTTTATTCGGTTTACACTGACCTTCTCCCCTCCCCAATTGTTTAAAGGAATTGTAGTGCTTTATTAAAAGTAAGAAAAACAATGATTACTTAATTGCAAGTTTTATTATTTAACTAATTTTAACAGCTATTAATATACAAAAGTTTTATTTTATTTCTTATAAACATTTAAAATCATACGTAGTCATATAGTAAAAACATCATTTCTTACTATTAAAAGCAATATTTTCTGGGTTCCTACACAATTTTGGTGAAAAACTTCCCTGGAATTTCCAGGTTTATCATGACCTTTTCCCCAAAATATGCCTGACTTTTCAAAATAAAAATGTAGCTTCTATATTGTTGCAAAACACGTCGTAAGGACATTTTTAATCTAAATGAACACTAAAAATGTACAAACCTGCATTAATTCCAGATTATTAATTATTTTACATTGTATGCTAATGTTATATAGTTTAGATAAATTTTATATAAAAATTTTAGATTGGATGAATAATCAGTTCAAAATTTCTTCACTTACAGTGATAATCAGGAATTTGATGGATATTCGTACTTAAAAATTTCTATGACCACTTCAAATATTTAAACATTTTTTAGGGTTTTTTGCTTAAATTTTGAGTTTCTTAACTTTTCCTTTTTTTCCAGGTTTTTCTTGACCCGTAAGAACACCGTAATTATAAATAGAATATGCATGGATATGCATAACAACAAGCTTTTTAAATTTATATTTTGATGTGCTACACTTTGCGTTGCTTAATTAAATATAATCTATAAAATGTATAGGATGTGTAAAGTTATGTGTTACAGAATTTTTAAACTCCGTAGTTTGGAATATAAATTAAGTCGACTCTCGTGAATTCGAACTCGTCGGGACCACAAGAAATGTTTGAATTATCCGAAGTTCGAATTATGGAAAACATGAAATAAAAACATGCTTAATATGGTACTGTTACAAGAAATTAATGTTATAGTGTTTTTAATTAAGTGAAGATTCAAATTATCCGATTTCGAATTAATGAGAGCCGACTGTAAATTCTTTTCAATATTATTCTTTTGCTAGACATAATGCCTCTAGAGTTGCCTTCTGTCAGTTATAAAGGCTTATTTATTTGACAAAATTTAATAGAAATTTAAAAAAAAATTATTAGAAAATATTTATGAGGGTATTTAAAGTTAATTGATTTAGATTTAGCTCGATTTAGCCGCATTAATTAGTAAACCAACTTTTAAAAAAATCCGGCTTTTTGTAAGTAGTTAAAACATGCAAACAAAAAAAAGGTCTTTTTTTATGTTTAAAAACCGGCAACCTTACAAAATGATACAAAATAATTTACTAATTAGAAAGAAACATTGCTTTGTAAGTTATATTTTTATTTTTGCTAATATGAAGAGACATTTATAAACTCATTTATGCTAAGTAAATTTAATAGATTTTTTCGAGGCATGCAGAAATTTTTTCGAAAAAGTTTTAGAAATTTTGTCGTATTTTTTTTTTTTTTTTACCAAGTTCTTAATTTTAAAGTGAAAATGTGTTTTTTGAGTTCAGGTTTCTTAAATACAGTTTTTAGAAAATGTATTATTTCATCTTTCCTGATGACAAATAGATTTTTTTAAGGATTCTCTCTGATAATATTTTTTATTGAGTATTTTTTGTACACTTTATTGAGTATTTTTTATATTCAATTTTTAGATGTGTATTTGGAATAAATCCTCATAGTGGATCAAAAGTACAGAGAAAGAAAGGTGGAAAATATATGTCTACCCATCCTAAACTTGTGGTGTTCGCTCAAAGATTTCAAGAATATTATTTTTCACTGATGATCGTAACTCATAACTGTCTTCTGTATAACATTTATAGGTTAGGACAATCTATATAAAGACATTTTAATTTTCTGAGCTTTAAAGTGTAAGCAGGAACATAAATTTAAGAAGCAAGCTTTTATGTATGTGCCTTTTCAGTTTGATCATCTAATTATTTTCATAGCATGCTGAAAGAAACTGTAGAAATTATCAGATTTATCTAGCCGTGATATAAAATATTTTTGTTCTAATGCATTTTTTTTTTTAGTATTTCAAATTAATCTCTTATAGTCATGCTACTGAGAATTATGAGAACAAATTATATTTCCTTTATGAGTAATCTTATGTAGCACATGTGCAAGATAATGTTTATAGAAGTAAATTACTGGACAGGTGGTAGAGAGAGTGGTTGATTAAATTCTGTTGTCCTTCATTTTTTAAATTTTTTAGATTTTTTATTTTAAAGTTAATATATTTGTAACCATAGATTTTACTTAACATCAGCTGCTTTATATAATCGATGTGCTATTTTCAGTTTAATTTCTAATAAGAATTCGATGCAAAAAAAAAAATCATTGGTAAATTTATAATATTATTTCCGATATGAGTTTGGTTCGTAGCGTTTATTAATTTATTTTTTAGTCCTTATCAGACGTTTACTTTTTAATTAAAAATCTCAGTATTCTCTGTTTTAATCTTGTATTTGTACAATACTGTGTTTTCTTAAAACTTTTGCTTCAACATTTTGATTTTGTTTATTAGTGAAAATTTTTTGCAATTAAATTTCGAAAATCCAGTTTCATTAGGACCAATATAAAGCCAAATGTATGAAGAATGATTACAACTGCTTGCGAAATTTTAATGGCACTTTTAGTCACAATTTAATTTATAATGAAAAAATAATTAAGGGAGAGGAAGGAAAAAAAATAATTTACTTTATTTGAAGTTTATGCTAAAAAAATTCGAAAAACAGTGCAGTCATTTCTCCTTTAATTTCTGAAAAATCATAGTAGGTTTTTTTTTACTTTTATATTATTTTGCAACTAGAGTTCCTTATATTAAATACAGATTATGAATATCTGTTTCAGTAAAACGTATTTGTTTCTAAATCAGCTTTTAACCAAGTTTATGATTTTTCAAATAATTTTCAAAACTTTTTTTGTTTTTCTCTTCCTTAATCTTTGAGCTCCTCAGTATTTGATTTCCTCAATCTTGCTGGCATTATTAAAAGGGAGAAATTACAATTTTGACGCTGGGTTTAGGAATTCTGGATTTTTGAGATTATACCGTAGTATGTTACTGTTAAAAACAAAACTCTTGCTAATTTGCTTTTTTTTTTTCCTCAAAGATTCTTTTCACAACTAAAATTGTATGCAATGACTTTAAATGTAACATTAAAATTTACCCGTTCTGTACCACTTCATTTACATTAATTTTCATTTTATAAAATATATATATATAATTATATGTTTATTTTATATAACAGCATTATTGTTTTTACCATATTTTTTAAAACTGCATTCCATACAATTTCATTTTGAATATTTGAATATGATAATATGGATTGTAACAATTTGCAGGTTGTGTTTGGTTTGTGCTTTGTATTTGTATATTAACATTCAATTTCGTGCCTTTTTTAAACTTATTTTACTGTACATGGAGGTTTATACAAAAATTAGCGATTTTTATATTAGTGACATAAGAAATAAACAATCATGTCAGAAATTTCTGATTTTTTGCAGCAATATGTTAAGTAGTTGCTTAATAGAGAAAAAACAGACGTCACACCTAAAAGTCCTTCCGGCAATGCCGGGAGGAAGAGGTAGCTTTCATATACTTACATATTTATTTATTTATTTTAAGGTAAGTTACATTGTTCAAAAATACTAAGCTCAAATTAGTAGAAATAATCTTATAAAATTAGTGATTTTATAAGATTGAATACTAGTTTTTGTCAAGACTGAATATTAATAGGAATTTTTAGAAATTAGTCGTCTTTTATTCAACCTGGTTTTATTTTAAGCGATTTAGAGAGTCACCAAATTCCACGATATCATAAAGTGTATGCCATTTTAAAGCAACATTGTGGATCGTTCAGATCAGACCGTTTCAAAATGTCAGCCATAAGCAAAATTCAAAGTGCTATAACTCAATCATTTTTTAAAATATAGACAAAATAAAAAGTGTTCCGGAATTGTTGTTTTAAGTTCTAACACGTAAAAGAAAAATATTTTTCAACTTTTAATTTTTTCGCATTTAATTTTAAATTTTAAATTTTTTAAAAAATTTAAAATGGCCACCATTTTGAAACAAAATGGTGGATGATGCTGGCCAACGAACTCGGTCGAGACATTTGTATGTACTATGTACATACCAAGTTTCATTGAAATCGGTTCATAAATACGCGTGTTATCACGTGACAAAAATCAGATCGTTTCAAAATGTCAGCCATAAGAAAAATTCAAAGTGCTATAACTCAATCATTTTGTAAGATATAGACAAAATAATAAAGAATACTGCCTAGTTAAACTGATGGCATTGAGCTCACAGGCTACAAATACTAATTGTACATTAAAGCCTTATATTTTCAAGGGTTAATTCCGTTAAAAAATTAAGAAAGGGAAACAGCTCTCTTCTTTCCTCTTTTTTTATACTTAATCATTGAACCTCCTATACTATCAAAGACATGCTTTATCATATAAAAAATCTATATCCAAAATTCAGAGCAAATTAGATAATTCTTAATAAAAACCCATTTAGCATTTATATAATTTAAAAGGAGTTATCCCCCTCTTTTATACTTAACCATTAAACTTCCAAAACTATTCAGAGATTTGAACGAAATCTGAAAATTCTGCTTGAAAAACCCATTTATATAAATTAAGGGGGGGGGGGGCATTAGAACCCCTGTTCCCCCTATTTATACTTATACAATGAACACCTAATAACAGTCACTGAATCGCCTCATCTGAATGATCCTAATCTAAATTTTGAACGAAAACTTAATTCTGCATGAAAATCCCATTTATATCAACTAACGGGGGGGGGGATTAGAACCCCTGTTCCCCCTATTTATACTTATTCAATGAACACCTAATAACAGTCACGGAATCGTCTCATCAGAATGATCCTAATCTAAATTTTGAACGAAAACTTAATTCTACATGAAAATCCCATTTATATCAACTAACGGGGGGGGGGATTAGAGCCCCTGTTCCCCCTATTTATACTTATTCAATGAACACCTAATAACAGTCACGGAATCGCCTTATCAGAATGATCCTAATCTAAATTTTGAACGAAAACTTAATTCTGCATGAAAATCCCATTTATATCAACTAACGGGGGGGGGATTAGAACCCCTGTTCCCCCTATTTATACTTATTCAATGAACACCTAATAACAGTCACAGAATCGTCTCATCAGAATGATCCTAATCTAAATTTTGAACGAAAACTTAATTCTGCATGAAAATCCCATTTATATCAACTAACGGGGGGGGGATTAGAACCCCTGTTCCCCCTATTTATACTTATTCAATGAACACCTAATAACAGTCACGGAATCGTCTCATCAGAATGATCCTAATCTAAATTTTGAACGAAAACTTAATTCTGCATGAAAATCCCATTTATATCAACTAACGGGGGGGGGGCATTAGAGCCCCTGTTCCCCCTATTTATACTTATTCAATGAACACCTAATAACAGTCACGGAATCGTCTCATCAGAATGATCCTAATCTAAATTTTGAACGAAAACTTAATTCTACATGAAAATCCCATTTATATCAACTAACGGGGGGGGGGGGGGATTAGAGCCCCTGTTCCCCCTATTTATACTTATTCAATGAACACCTAATAACAGTCACGGAATCGCCTTATCAGAATGATCCTAATCTAAATTTTAAACGAAAACTTAATTCTGCATGAAAATCCCATTTATATCAACTAACAGGGGGGGGGCATTAGAACCCCTGTTCCCCCTATTTATACTTAATCAATGAACACCTAATAACAGTCACGGAATCGCCTCATCAGAATGATCCTAATCTAAATTTTGAAAACTTAATTCTGCGTGAAAATCCCATCTATATCAACTAACGGGGGGCATGAGCCCCCCGTTCCCCCTCTTATACATATCGAATGAACTCCAAAAACTAATCAGGGAAGCGCCTTGTCGGGATATACCTACATACAAAATTTCAAGTGGATCCGATATTGTTATCATGAGTTATCGCGTTACGCACATACGCACATACATACAGAACGGACGGGCACATAAGCTCTCAGGCTATGATAGCCTGTGAGCTAAAAAGTGTTCTGGAATTGTTGTTTTAAGTTCTAACACGTAAAAGAAAAATATTTTTTTAATTTTGATTTTTTTGCATTAAATTTTAAATTTTAAAATTTTTTAAAAATTTAAAATGGCCACCATTTTGAAACAAAATGGCGGATGATGCTGGCCAACGAACTCGGTCGAGACATTTGTGTGTACTATGTACATACCAAGATTCATTGAAATCGGTTCATAAATACGTGTGTTATCACGTGACAAAAATTAGATCGTTTCAAAATGTCAGCCATAAGAAAAATTCAAAGTGCTATAACTCAATCATTTTTTAAGATATAGACAAAATAAAAAGTGTTCTGGAATCGTTGTTTTAAGTTCTAAAACGTAAAAGAAAAATATTTTTCAACCTTTAATTTTTTCGCATTTAATTTTAAATTTTAAATTTTTTAAAAAATTTAAAATGGCCGCCATTTTGAAACAAAATGGCGGATGATGTTGACCACCGAACTCGGTCGAGACATTTGTATGTACTATGTACATACCAAGTTTCATTCAAATCGGTTCATAAATACGTTAGTTATCGCATGACAAAAATCAGATATATATATATATATATATATGGTTATATATATATATATATATATATATATATATATATATATATATATATATATATATATATATATATATGTCAACATTTGAACGTAGGGTGTTTTTGGGGTCTGGGGGTCATGATCGGTGAAAATATACCAAAATTTTCCGGAAGTGCTTTCCTCCGGACGGCTGCAATAGGTAGCTTTTTACTTTTTGTAATGAAAGCTACCTAATACTAAAATATATATATATATTCCATAGATTTTGTATGGGAAAAATGAGCGATAAAATGGGAGAATGATAAATTTAACATTATTAGTTCAAGACACTTTTAATCATAGAGAAGATGTTTAAGACAGTATATACTTTTAAGTTATCTCTTTAGGAAAAATTAATTGCATATTGATATATTATTAATGTGTAAATTAATTTTACAAATTTGAATGAGAGAATGGGGATATCTGAATATTTTCATTTATTAAACATTTATGCTTATTAAATTCTTCATTATATACTGCAGAATATCTTCAAGATAGTTTAGAAGTATTTTTACAATTAGGTTAAAACAAGTACTGAATACATATGTAGTATTTCTACTTGTTAATTATTTACATCTAGCTGAAACATTCTGAATTAATAATGAGTGAGGGAATGCTTTGAAATATTTTTGATTTGAATGACAAACTGTTTTGAAAAAAAGAATGGAATGGGACTGATAAAAAGTTGATTGAAACATATAAATAGTACTTCATGTTTTCATTTTAAAAGACAGAAGTTAGAGACAATGAATGTAAAAGTATATTAGTAAGAAAAAATAATTTTTGTATTTAAAAGTATAATTTTTACATGTCAGGCAGTGATACTCAGAGATATAAAATTTTAAAATAAATGTCTTTTTTAATTAATTTTTCAAAATAATGGGCTAATTTGAATAAACAATGTCTATATATTAAACAAATAATTTGTAAACTGTTTTGTTAAAAATATTAAAATAGCTAACAGTTCATGTTTGCTAATTTTCAAAAAATCACACATATATTATATGGAATCTAATTTTAAAACTGCAGCACTTATCGTTTTTGATGTAATTTTGTATGTATTTTGTGTAGAATTAATCACAAATATTTTGTATCATTGCTCTTATTCTGAAATTTCATGCGATATGCATGAATGTCAAACAAGGTTAAACATGTTTTTAATTGTTGAAGGTAATAAAGCTAAAAATAGAGTTTGAATCTGCATTACTTTATAGTCAGTAACTGTGTACTGCAAAAGTTTTTTTGTGTTAAATTGAAAAAAAAAAAAAATATATATATATATATATATATATATATATATATATATAATATGCATGGATATTAAACAAGGTTGAATTAATTCTATTTCAGTTAGTTTGAAGTCAATAACTGTATTATAAGTTCTATTTTCTTCAAATTTGTTTCACTTTTTTATTTTGAATAAGAAAAACTTCATGTGACATACATCTATTATAAAATAAAACTAGAGATAATTTAAATTTGCATTAGTTTTTTCCCCATAGATGCTCCGCTATGCTATTTTCGTGTTGTTTTTTTATGACATTGATACAGTGTGTGTATTCAATTGGAAACTTGTATCAAGTGATGTAAAATTAATATTTCCAATTGTGCATTTTGTTGTTTTATTTTATTGTTACATAGATTGTAACAACATAGTTAGAATTATAGTTTCTAATTGCATTAGTTTGTTTTTGTATCCTCATGTTATGAATTTTTTCCACTTTAAAAGTTCTTTATCTTTTGTTTTTGATTATAAAATAATTTTATATAATACAAAACCATTGTAAAATATGTATACACATAGATTGAATTTTCATCTTTTATTTGTTTACGATTTTTATTGGTGTAATAAAAAATTTAATTTTACTAGTGTGCATTGATGAATTTTATCACTATTCTCAAATCAACTTTTTAATACATTCTTGAATAATTTTGAAATAAAAAGAAGAAACAAGAAATAAGATGAAGTAATAGGGATGAGAGTGTTCCGCGTTTTTTCATACCAGTATAATATTAGAGAAAATATTGTTCTGTTAAATCGCAGCATTTTTCGATTGAGTAAAATAACATTTTCTCTAAGATTATACTGGTGGGGAAAAACGCGGAAAATTCTCATGCCTAAGTAAGAAGTAAACAACAGAAATTCAAAAAATATTATAGACAATAGAAAATAACATTTGGAAATCGTTGCTTTTAAAAAGTTGTATTTATTTTATTCAATAAATATTATGAACACTATTTTCAGCATACATACTGTTTGCATTAGTTTTTGCTTTTTTTAATTTAACGAGGCATTTTCTGTCTTATGTAAAATTACTTACTATTTGAAATCTTTATGCATGTTTCATAAATTTTTTATTGCTCTTTTAGTATTAAATTCATATAATATGCAGGCATTGAAATATTAAGTTAAACATAAGAATGTTTTAATATTTATTTCTTTAATTTAATCATGTAACTTTGCGCGATGTAATTGCTAATGGATTACGTAAGACTGAAGATAGATTTTTTGCAGTGTAATTTTAAGAAAATCAGTTTATGATTTAATGCACGTATGTGAATGTTATTTTATCATTGAGTAATTAAAATTATTGCATATTATACTGCCATTCTTTGATTATTAAAGCTGCTTCTATTATGAAAACATTATTTTTTTTAATAATAATAATTTTGAAGCAAATTAAAATTTCACTGTATACAAAAACAAAATTTGTTCTTATGCTGTAAGTTTCCTTTATAAAAATTGCTACAAATTGAATTCAATGTCAATCTTATTTGGAAAATAATTATGTAATATTTTTACAACATAAATCCCTTTAAACGTATAAAATCATATTTATACCAAAACATATGGATGGATTCGAAAAATTCATTTGGGAGATTTATGATAAAATTTTATTCTGAATTTCCAGTGCAAAGAAATTTACTTTAGGTATCCTTTCATAAATAGACAAACACATAAATGTGTTACTGTTAGTTGCGAAATTATTGATCACAGCGGAGTAATATCGTTTTTAGCATTTTTTTCTTACTGCCAGATACTAATATAAGATCTTTTGTTATAACATATGTTTGTTTATTAATTTTAATCCTCTAATTGCATAGCTGCGACATACTTTATATCCTTAACTTTTATATCCTTTTTATACTGCTACTTTAAAATAACAATTTTCGCTGTACTTTCAAACATGGAATATGACAAAAATAACAGTTTTAAAATAGTGATATAAGATAAGTATAAATAATTGTAGAAGTTGGCAGATAAATAAATGTGCTCTTCATTGTTTTTAATTGCATTTTAGATCACAAAACATTTTTTAATCTATTTTTTTTACTTCAACAACTGCTCATTATAACAAATAAACATCTATCGAGACAAATACAGAAAATTTATGAAAAAAAAAAAGATTTTAGTATATACTTTACAGATGTTAGAGTGTAACTGAATTTTATTACAAGATATTTTCCATTATGAGTAGACGTATCTTTATGCAAATTGATAACCTCCAAGTGGATTTTTAAAATTTTGTAAAAACTTTTAAATGTATCCACACGTATATCGAATAATATTTTTCCACATAGTAAGTTTTATAAAGGTAAGACTTTGAGCTCTTCCTGTATATTCACTGATTCTGATTACAGAATTATCCACAAGAATTTCCCACATTTGACAGGATAATATAAAACAAAAAAGATTAGGGATAGAAACTTGTTTGTTTTAAAATATACAATAGGTATGACAAGATTCTAAAAATGATTATGTTTTAGATATGGTGTTTGGTAAGTGTTGGTCATTGTAAGCAATATACATTTCAAGACAACAGATGAAATCTCTTATCACCTGACATATATCATGTCAAAGCTACGCCCTCTGCTTGAATTGCTCTTCAGACATAAGATCTACATAAGCAGGTGCTATCATATGCAGGTATTCCACAAGAGTTACATCAGTGGGGGTAGATTTCATACATCTTCTTGAACTGTGTGTTATTCCCAATGGAGAATATTTACCAGATATAATTTGAAAGAGATAGCCTTTTTAAACTTTTGTCATACTTATTGCATATTTTTGATCAAACAAGTTTCTCTCTGCAATCCTTTTTGGTTTTTATTCTGTCAAATGTGGGAGTTTTTTGGGCCATCCTGTATTTTTACGTTATATATAACATACAGGGTGGTCATAAAAAAACTTTGCTGATATACGGAGCTCTAGCGGCCAGTCCGCTCAACCGATCGAAATGAAATTTCAGATATAGCTATTCAGAGGTATGAGCTCGAGATTCTGTGAACGACAACAAAATGGCGCTCACGGTTACGGTTATAGTTACAGAAACTCGAAAATTTCCAATGGCAACACCCATTTTTTTCATCGCAAAATGCTCAGCGCATGCGAAAACCCTAAAGAGCGTTGGAAGCGTACGTGTATCGCAAGAAACGGACACGTTATGCACGCACGAAAAACCGTTCTGCGAATCCCTCCCCCCCCATAAAAAAAACTCGATTGGGGTGCAAGGAGGAAATTTACATATGACACAGAGTCAGTAAACCAATCTCTGATTACAATACAGATCGGAGAAACTAAAACTTTTATTTTGATTACACATTTTCCACATGGGTGTCATCACAGGCAATTAATGGAGATGGCACCCATGTGGAAAATGTGTAATCAAAATAAAAGTTTTAATTTCTCCGATCTGTATTGTAATCGGAGATTAGTGTACTGACTCTGTGTCATATGCAAATTTCCTCCTTGCGCCTCAATCGAGTTTTTTCTATGGGGGGGGGGGGAGGATTCGCAGAACAGTTTTTTGTGCGTGCATAACGTGTCCGTTTCTTGCGATACACGTACGCTTCCAACGCTCTTTAGGGTTTTCGCATGCGCTGAGCATTTTGCGATGAAAAAAATGGGTGTTGCCATTGGAAATTTTCGAGTTTCTGTAACTATAACCGTAACCGTGAGCGCCATTTTGTTGCCTTTCACAGAATCTCGAGCTCATACCTCTGAATAGCTATATCTGAAATTTCACCTCTATCGGTTGAGCGGACTGGCCGCTAGAGCTCCATATATCGGTAAAGTTTTTTTTATGACCACCCTGTATATTTAATTTACGGCATATATACCAATTACAAATGCCTTTACGGTACATATAACATACATTTAATTTACGGTATATATACAGCATAAATAATTTTTGCGGTATAATACCATATACTTAATTAACGGTGCATATACCGTATGTGTAATTTACGGTACATATACCATTTATCTAGTTTACGGTATATATACTGTATATTTAAAATACGGTATATATGGTCTATAAATATTTTTACGGTATATATACCTTACATTTAATTTACGGTATTTATGCTGTAAATTTAATGTACGGTATATATGCTGTAAGAATATTTTTTTACGGTACATATACATTAAATATTTTACGGTGCATATACCGTCCAGTTAAATTACGGTACATATACTTTAAACATTTTACGGTACATATACTAAAAAATATTTAAATTTATGTTCAGTTAAATTACGGTACATGTACTTTAAATAATTTACGGTATATATACCGTCCAGTAAAATTACGGTAAAAGGAAGTGTCACAAAGTTGACGGTATTCCACCGTGATTCAAGACCAAAATTTTTTACAGTGTATGTAACAATAAATTTAATTAACTTACCAGTTTATAAAGTAAAACGACTTCAAAGAAGCGACATATTGCATTCAAAAAATTCCAGGACTCATTACACACATACCATATAAAATTGAGATTACACTTACTTAAACTAAGCTACATGGATACTAAGCTTCAACGTAGTCTCATGCCAGTTCCGTAGAGTGATTAGAATGAATGGACAATAAACGAAACAACTTAACTCTAACAATTTTGAGGTTTGATATCACAGCCGGTTCACTGTCATGCACGGATTCTTACTGCTGCTCCTTAAGGTCCCACAGTAATCACTGAAAAAAAAAATGAATGACAATGTTAAGTCTGTGGAAGCGTTATTTTCAAATATTTCGCTCAAATTTTAATATTTTTACATGTTTTTTTAGGAAAGTTGAGGACGATCCACAGCCGGTCTAGTTTTTACTTTTTCAGTTTTGGTTTCAAAAAAAAAAAATTACTTTAAATTTCAAAACCGGTTTTAACTGGTTCTCAAATTGAAACTATCAAATTATAAAAAAATATATAAGAAAAACTAGGCCGGTTGTGGATCGTCCTCAGCTATAATGCAAAAAAAAATCACGTAAAAATATTAAGAAGTGAGCGAGATATTGGAAAAGAACTCTACCATAGAGTTTATATCATCATCCGGGTATTTTTCTGTGATTACTGTGGTACCTGAATCTTCCATTTCAGCATGAGAAATAAAACATAGTCCGGAATGGACAGATATAGAGCATAGGGTTTTATGGTTGATAAACCATAAGCACTTTCTTCTTGCCAAAACATGTTGAACAACGATAGAATTTGCGAACCATTGCATTATAGTGTAAGAGGCACCAATTTCCACTGTCAAGAAATCGAGCGTCACCAGTCGCATTCGTTTCAAAAGCCAATGCCACACATCCTTGTGGAGAGAGCCAATCCCATTTGATGACATGACATCATTGACAATTCGTCAATTGGACGTTTTCTTCATACCGATTTCAATATGTACAACCAAAACGTTGATCGCCTTCGGCCGACTAAAATCAACTTGAAAATCCAAAAACTACTCAAATTTTCACAATTATAGCATCACCGCCATATGCAACAGATTAAAATTTTGTATATGTTTGTGTGGTTACTTATCCCAATTAAAAACAAAATTTGAAGTTCGTTTCTTGTTTCATATTTTTCGAGGACAATGACGCATACACATGCTTATGGAAATAAACGCTACCAAGGCAAATGTTCGCAAAAATGAATAAAATCAGTTGATAGTGCAAATGAAGGACGTTATAGCCCGTAAGGCAAGGTGACGTCACTGCGACGTCGTTCTGAAGACACACTCTGACTTTGTGATCATCGATTGTCGATGTGATGTCACGTGACGTCGATGTGACATCACAATGATTAAAACGTGAAGTCGGTATGGCCGTTTTGGAGCTCATATATGACGTCACATTGTGACTACTTTGTGAAGTCACGGTGTGGCAAATTTGTGAAAAATGTGTCATTTGTGACTACTTTGACACTAACATTGTGATGAAACTGTGACAAAAGTGTTTTTTAAAGTAAATAACATTTGAAGAATTTTTGTAACTTCTTAAAGATTTTTAAGAAAGTCACATCTCAGTCACAATGTGACGTCACTGAGTGGTGGTATTTTCGTCACGGATGTGATGTGACCACAGTGACTCACAGTGACGTCATTGTGACGTCACTGTGACTATGCTTGCTATGAGGGAGATCACCACGTTGGTTTTATAGAGATAGCGCCATTTGTGCTTCTCTTGGATATTTTTTTCACTTCTTCGTCCCAGGGACGTTAAATAGGGACCTCCGATTTGTCACATTTTATCAATGATTATTCGTGCATAAATACAGTTCTGCTGTGAGAATTATATGTCTCGAAGTCAAAGATTTGAGTTAAGGAAAGAAAACAAAAATCTTGCTCTGAAGTTAAATAGGAGAAAAATAGTTCAGTAATAATTAATTATACTGCATTAATACTGAGTAGCAAAGATTATTGTATGTGTCTGTTATTTAAATACTTTGTCCTAATTAAAACAATATCAAAGAAAAAATGTTTTTTTTATGTAAATACTCATGAGCTTACTCTGATAATTTACGGCAAGAATGAACAATATTTGCTTGTTTAATTTTAATAATTCAACACACTCAATATAATTTAATATGTTTGTCAATATAAAGTAATTTTAAACACTTAATTTGCAATTAAAATACTATAAATGTGAATCTTTTAATGCGAAAAAATATTTATTATGTACTTTCTTTTACATTGATATTTGTTATTTATTTGTTTAAATTTGCTCCTTGTTTCACATAAGATCACAAAACAAGATTTTTTTTTTTTTTTTTTTTTTTTTTTTTTTTTTGTAAATGTATTAGGTTTTTTTTTTTTTTTTTTTTTTTTTTTTCTATTAAGTAAATATTTTTGTGACTCACATACTATTACATTTATACGATTTCATATTCAAATATTCTGCATTAATTAATGAGATAAAAATATTCAAATGAATCATGCAAGAGAATCTTAAAGGCAGTGTAATAATGTCATGTTTTACAGTATCGGGAGGTTCTGATGACAAATGATGATAAAATATAATGCAAAATATTTTTTATGAAACTTAGAAAATAAAAGAAATATAGTAAAATGTTAAAAAATATTTGAATCCCTTATTTATGTTTTGAGATACTTTTTCAACTAGTCAAAAATATATGTAAAACATCTTGCTATCTTATGAGTTAATATGGAAAAAGCACATTTAAGCACTCAGTAGCGAGAAAAAGAGAAAAAAGCTTTTATCCCAAAGCTCATTTATTTACATAAAAGGAAAAGGAAAAATGACATTAGTACTGGAATATTCTCCGTATTTATCATAAAGGATGTAATAATGTAAAAGGCTAAATAAATTTACATTTCTCCAGGAATTAGAAAAGGCATGCACCACAATTGCCACGCACTCCTGCTCAATAAAATAAATTAAATGCAGAAAAAAATATTTTTGCTGCATTAATATGTTTATAAGTAAGAATAGTTGGAAACAGGTTTTTAAGATTGAACCAAAAACGAATTTCTGGATCTTAGTGTTTTAGGCCGAAAACGAAACTGCCCTCTAATTAAAAAAAATTAATACATACATAAATAAATGTAAATATTAATTAATTACACGGATTTATTAAATATGATAATTATAAATTAATTATACGTGTTTATCAAATATGCAAAAAGATTAATTAATTATATTCGTGGTCCATATTGCCTTTATGTGCTTTAGACTGAAAACTCTTCATTTTCATATAAAATAAAACTTAGTTAATTCATTAATAACACAGAAAATTTGTCTTATTGCTTGAATATTATTTATATTCATGTATACACACCTCGAGTCCTCTTTTATGAAAATTTTTGTAAATGATTATCTGCCGTATTAGAATTTTCTCAAAAAGCATTCGAAACACTTACGCACCTTCAAACTAAAAATTTTCTTTTACATTTACTGTTGCAGCTTTTAATGCATAAGTGAAAAAGTTTAGTCATGTATATGCATTTTTTGCTTTGTACTTTGAATTCACGTCTTGAGTCATTCATCCCTGATAATTAAGATCAATGACGTTCGTAGTAATAAACAGTCCCATTTGACTTGATAATACACAACTCGATAAGTAATACTGGAAATTTCGAAAAAAAAGAAACGAGATTTTTTGACTACGGAAAATTTCTGTCGAAATTCGATTCGGCAAAATTTTCAGCAGCATTTTCGGCCAAAAACTAATTTTTGGCGAAAATAAGATTTTTGGCCGAAAACAAAACCGAAGTTTTGGTCGAGCTCTAGTTATCAGTATGAATTTTTTAGCTGTTTCAGATAATTTGTACAAGTGAAATAACGTTAGAGGTTGAACTAAATGGGACAAAATTTATTCTTATTGCAAATGGTAGGTAAGATGCTCCTAAAGAATATACTAAAAATATACATTCGTTCTGTTTTTTTCGGTCATCTGGAAAAAGTATGAAAAAAAGTTTAAAAATTGGTACAAAATCATGTGGGTATCAAATTAGAGTAAATTTTATGTTTAAAAAGAGCATAATATTGTTTTTTTAAAAAATAAAAGGTTTATAAAGATCAACAAAGGGGAATTTCCGGAGAAACATTTATATGACCCGTATGTAAACCTCAGATGTAGCTATATGTTACATTATTTTAAATCATACGTGATAGTGTTATTTGATAACTCCGATAGCAACACAAATTGCTATAGCAAAGTTTGTCACATAAATGTTAATTAACTTTAATAATTTAGAAATAATTTGTTACAAAGTTAGAAAAGTTATCATGATGCTTCCAGCATCAAATTTCCTAAGTATGGTTGTTAGATATTCCACATTGATCCTATTCCATGGAATTCTATAATCCTAATAGTACGATAAAAAATTAATTCCTCTAAACTAAAGAGTTATTAATTGTGTCATCTAGCTGCAATACTGGCCAACTTCTCAAAATTGAAAAATGTAATTATTCTGTTTTTAAGGTCTAAGTAGACATTTCTACATGTAAAAAGAATACATCATGCAAAAGCATGTGATATCCCTGTGTTATATGCGTTTGAAAACCATGGTGTGCTGCATAACTAGCCAACACATTTATTCGATCAGTTTTAAAACCGGTTTGGTTTGGTTTGGTTTATTTTTGTCGGCTGAATATCTACACTAGGGATATAGGCCATGGGGAGGGGTGCCCTTCGTGAAGGTCTTTCTAAGGAAACCTAACCCGTATTCCCGCTAGGTTCGAAGAGAACCACGAAAAATCCGAACGATTAGGCCGACAGCCGCGATTGGGCTCGAACCCAGCACTTACCGTGTACTGTCCATCTCCATATTCGTGGGTAGGCGGTTCTGCTCCTCCCTACTCTCACTTGTTCATTAGATCAACGTTGTCGTATTTTCGTTCACCTGTGACTGCTCTTGCTATGTTAAGAAAAAGTTTTCAATAATTTAGTTTCGTGTTTCTTCAACTATGGGGAAGTTTGAGGAAGAAGTGTCTCCTATTCAATCAAAGAAGAAGTAAAGTTGCTCTACGACCTAGAAAAGGATCAAAGCCAAAATTTAAAGGTATCTTACACCTTTTGATAACCAGACGAGAATTAACATGTAGAACATGTGAACGCACTAGTACAAAATACGTTTCAGCACTCTTTCCGTCCTCCCCCCCCCCCCCACACTTTATAAAAGTACAAGTGATTTTTTCTGAAAAATGTAAGATATTTTTAATATATTTAATAAATTATTTTTCCATTTAATTTTTCTTATGAGTTTTAGCACTTTGAGGATTGTAGATGAGGGCTTTTATTACAGTTTAAATATAAGGGATCTTTCTATTGATGTATTGAAAGTAGAAAAAAATGTTTTATGTGAAATTGTTCCATATTCATTTTTTAGTTAACACTTTTTGCTAAAATTTTAAATTATCCTTATTTCTTTAAATATGAATGCATTACATTTGTTTATTTTGCTCTCCTAACTAAAGGACGCCCTTAGGACGCAGATTTGGGCGAATGTATGAGTACTCTGCCTCTGGTTATATGATATATAATTAATTGATATTTTAATTGCATCATAGTTAGCATGTTTGGATTAATTAATCATCATGCCTATCATTATTAATCTAATAACATGGCTGTGATGATTCAGAACGTGCTAGCACGTATTTATGTAGATTTGTTTACAACTCCAATGATTTCCAGGATTCTGAAGCTTGTGATTCATAAATTTGGGAGCGTTTGTGCTATATTTCCATTATTTTTGGCATTATTTTTTTCAGGTACTTCCCTACTGATAATCAAATAAATCCTTTCTGTGGGCATTCGACTAAAGTTTAATAATGCTCTTCTCTTCTCAGTACCTCTTTCTGTGAAACAAAATTTAGGTGAACAGAACTGTCTTGTGTACTTGCTGTCCCTAAATATTCAATGCCACATTAAAGTTTGCAAAAATTAATTTCTGGTTTATTGTAAAACCGGCCAATTCCAAAGTAAGTTGCAAAGCCGCCTAATCCAAAACAAAAGTTTTGATATTCCTTTCCTTTTATGTTCCCCTGCCACCTTTTTTCGTATTTTTAAATAAACTGTCATACTGATTATAAAACTAACGAGCTTTGTTCCAGTAATTGTTCCAGTAACTGGTATTTTTTGTATGTAATAAATGCTTGTAAAAATTATAGTTAAATTTTGAGCTCAAAATCTGAATCGCTGTGAGTAATATGTAGCGCAAAATTGAACTGTGTTCGAGGGGTGGGGGAGAGTAACATTTCAACTCTTGAACACAGTTCAGTTTGCGCTTCTTATTCCCTCCCAACTATTCAGAATTTGAGCTCAAAATTTAAGTCTAAGCTTTTGCAAGCATTTAATTAGATAGGAAAACTAGTCGTTGGGGGCCACCGTAATACTTACCCATCATGGATATGTATATATACATAAAACATGTGAAAACTATTTATACAATGCATTGCAATTCATAAACAAAATTTAAATATTGTTAATATACATAGTAATGCTATATTAAAGAACTGCTGATGTACCAATTTCGACAAATTATATAAAACGCCAAACTATTCAAGTAGTACCGAACTGCGTAAAAGAAACATCCTTATAACTCCAAAAATAATAATTCTATTAACTAACAAATAACTGCGTCGGATTAAGCGTCTCATTTTCAATTAAAATATACCTCTGAATTGAAATTTGAATGAAATACAGGGTCATGAAAAATCGAAGAATGTGGAAAACAGGATTACAAATATCTCGGCAACTAATAATTCGATTGACTTCGTTCTATATGCAAAATGTGTGTTATTTTATTGTCTTCTACGTCCATTCCTTAGAACAAAAAAATTCGAAAATTTTTATATACCTTTCATCAGAACGAATTTTTCGAAAGTCCGAAAAAAATAGTTCCGGATAATCGAGGTTGCTGATATTAAATAGGGTTCGTCCCATTCTTACATACTAACTACATACAAAATTTCAGGTCTCTATCTCAATTTGTTCGGGAGATAGAGCGTTTACAGACAGACACACAGACAGACAGACAGACAGACAGACGGACGGCAAAATTTTTTTTCTTAAAATATGTTTTTCGGAATCTCCACTATCTAAAACGTGTAAATCCGTCAAAAAAAAATTTTCGATTTTCAAAACGATTGCAAGACTTACCCTATACTACGTATGATGGGTAAGTAAAAACGGTTAAAAATAGTTGCTGGTTACTCTAACGTTAAGGGCACCCTCAAACGATTTTTTTATAATTTATCTTTAAAATTTCTTCTCAAGGAATTACTGACATAAAGAATAGTTTTAGCGAAAGCCTGAAACAAATCGACCAATTTTTCCG
The DNA here is from genome assembly GCA_964019185.1 of Maratus speculifer. Taxonomy (NCBI): domain Eukaryota; kingdom Metazoa; phylum Arthropoda; class Arachnida; order Araneae; family Salticidae; genus Maratus; species Maratus speculifer. The sequence continues at coordinate 169,295,454 of OZ025292.1, forward strand.
TTTTTTATAATCAATTGAAATTTGAATCTCCCCACCCCCATTGAACACAGTTCAGCTTGCGCTCTTAACTACTCCCAATGATTCAGATTTTCTGCGCAAAATTTAAGTTTATGTGTAAGCTTCTAAAAAAATTTAACGAGATACAAATAATAACGATAAAAAATAGTTTTTCGCTACTCCAAAGTCTAAAGCGCCTTTTATCGTCATTTTTTAAATTTAGCTTTATAATTATTTTCAATTAAATACTGACATAAAGAACAGTTTTAGTGAAAACCTCTTATCAATCGACCAATTTTTCCGTTTTTTATAATCATTTTAAATTTGACCCCTCTGAACACAGTTCAGCTTGTACTGCTTAACCACTCCCAACTATTCAGATTTTGAGCTCAAAATTTAAGTTTAAGTCTAAGCTTGCGAAACCATTTAATGAGATGCAAAAAATAACGGCAATAAACAGTTGTTCGTTATTCTAAAATCTAAAGCGCCCTCTATCGATATTTTTTGAAATTTATCTTTATAATTTATTCTCAAGAAAATGTCAACATAAAAAAACAGTTTTAGTGAAAACCGCAAATAAATCTACCAATTTTTTTCGTTTTTTATGTTTATTTGAAGTTTTGGACCCTAGACTTTAATGGCGGCTATCTCCTTTTGAAAACACTTGGGACCCTTGGTTTCCTATTTAATATTGTTTGTCTTAATGTGTACTATCACCCCTTAAAGTTTTGCCCAATAGTTTAGATACACCCTGTATATATGTTTGATTCAGAGAAAAAATATACCCTCCATATTTTCAAGCTTATTATAAAAATTATTACATATTAATGCATTTTGATTGATTTTTGATTCTTGTTCTCATTTTAAAAATGTTCTTTATAAAATTATAAAATGGTATAATATGTATAAAATGTATCATAAAAGTTCTGTATCTATATATACTTTTCAATTTCTCTGTCTATATGTATTTTTTATTTCTCTATCTATTTGATTTTAATCTACACTGTCAGAAAAATTCGTCAATATACACTAAGTTATCGTTATTTTTTCACAAATAATTTCTGTTCTCCCAGAAAACGTATTTGTTCTGTGAGTTCATTCCGAGCGTCGAAAAATGAGGAAAAGTTTCCGTTTATATCCAGCACGCATGCGCATTGGGTCTGTTAGTAATAAGTTCGAATTTATTTTTAAAATGAAAAACAAAAATATTCTATTGATTAAAATGTCTAAATTAGTTTTAAAAGACAAAAATGTTTTCGAATTTAAAAATAAATAACAATTACTTTCTTTATTCGTTCAAAAATTCTCACAAATAGAACATCCATGTTTTTTCTCTAACATTCTACGTAATATATTTAAAATTCACATTTTTATACTATATTAATACTAAACGTAAAAAAAAAACCCAGCCACAGTTTCATTAAAGATGAAATCTTTCCGAGATTAACTGCATAATTAAAAGCTTTTTAACGAAGTACACCAACCCACACCATATGAAATGAAGGGTTCTATTTTAACGCACAATCATCATGAGCACCCGTAGCGCCGTGGATTAGCGTTGGTCTGGTAATCCTGGGGTCCTTGGTTCGATCCCCGCCTCTTCCGCATTGATTTTTTCCAAACTTTTTTCAAGTGACGGATATTTTTCCTCTTTTGACAGAGAAAAAAATAAACAGAAAATCGTCAATATACAGACAATTTCTGGCAGCAGTGCTGCCAGTGCATTTTCTGTGAAAAGACGGAAGTTTTTTTGAGAGTGTATCGAAAAAAATCAAACAAAGTTTGAATCACGGTCCTTGAATTTTATTGAATGATATTATGTAAAAATTCTTTTTTATTCTACACATCCTAAAACAGTGTTATAAAGAAATTAATAAATATAATGTTTTATTTCTTTCCGTTTTTCACAAGCCGTGAGTGTAAAAGTTATTTTTTTTGTAATACTTAAATTAATTATTTCTATTAAATTGTGTATACATTTTTAATATTCTTATTCTTGAATAAAGTTTTAGCGTAAAAAGTAATTCAGCAGTTTTATTTTTTTAATATTATTTCTTTATTAGAAGCATAGCGAATTTTTAAAACAAGTTATAACTCAAAAGATACAACATGACATATAAAAAGCTGACTGTAAATTCTTTCCTACAGTGCGACATTTTTTAATGTTAAAATCATTACATTTTTAACAACTGATGATGAAAACAAATAGCAGTTTATTTACTTTCAAAAATGAATTTTTTCTATTCATTTATCCTTTTTCTCAAAAAAACACATTTTGGATGTACATATGTAACGAATTATATTATATTAGTGAAATAGTTGTGCAAAAGAAGCATTACCATATAAAAATGAATAGAAAAAACACATTAAGAACTCAACATCAAGAAAGATGAGGAAAAGCTTTTATCGCAACGTTCGTTCATTTGCATAAAAAGAAACTTTTCTACTTGTAGTATACGTACATTATTTATTATAAAAGGCGTAAATAATATACACTGTTAAGTATGTTCCACTATTTGTCATTGGGTAGAATAAATGCCTCAAAGAGAAGTGTAATCATCATCTGCTTCAGAATTTTAAATAAAGTTTCCTCAAACCGTTTCACCAGTAGTTTTTAGGGTAGCAATTAAAATATGAGAAATGTTATTGATTGATTTTTTTGTAATATAGACAATTTCGGAAAAATGATGTACATAAATAAATTGCAGTTGTTACACTATGTAATAACTGTACTTTCTGTTTGACAGTATTCTTTTCTGTTTAACTCTGAAACAAATAAGTAGAAAAGAGAAGTTATACAGTCGAACCCCGTTATAGCGTACCCGGTTTATAATTAACTCTCGGATATAACGAACGAAAATTTTGGTCCCGCCGTTTTCCTATTGTATTTAATGCTATTTTACTCTTTTATAGCGAACCTCCCGAATCTTAAGAATCTGTTATAACGAACTTTTCTTCTTAGTCGACCATGATTTTGTTTCTCTTTTTACTTTTCTGCTGATGCGAAAAAAGGTTTTAGACTCTACTTATGTAAGAAAATGCATGCCGGCTAGTAAAACATCGTGCAAATTAACGGTAAGTCTTTTTATTAAAGAGAAGTAAGACCTGCATTCTATGTCTTTTATGGTAGCCATTCTGCAAGTGTGATCACGCCAACCCGTCTGTTATTTTCCATTACCCCTGTCATAGCAATTCAGTAACGCATTCATTTGCTAACTTATTTAACAAACGTATTTAAGAATAATTCGAGGTATAGCAGTATTGAAAAGAATGTCTTTGAAGTAAGCAATTGAAGCAAGCAATAATCAAAAGCTTTTTTCCTTAAATTACACTTTCTGGAGTTCACAAGTTGATAAAAAAAAGAAAAATTTAAATGATAAAAAAGTAATCAAACAAAATAAAAATAAAACGATTTTTAACGCCAATAATTAATCATCCTAAGCCTGGATAAAGAGCAAATAATTTAGTATAGTCAGGATAATTCCTTAAATTGTTTGCTCATTTATCCGAACTATGATTGGTATCGAATGTTTAGATAATCGGCGCTTTACTGTATTTTTATTTGTCTTCCATTTTTAACCGACTTCAAAAAGGAGAGGAGGTTATCAATTCGACGCGTATGTATTTTTTTTTTTTTTATGTATGTACACCGATTACTCCGAAACTATGCAGCCGATTAATTTGGTTTTGGTATTAAATTAAAGAGCTTACTCTCGGATTGGTACCACTTCCATTTCATAGAAATTGGTTCAGTAGTTTTTTAGTAATTAAGCAAAAACTATTAAAATTAGTGTTTTTTTGCTAATTAAAACTGTTGAATTAGTTCCTACAATTGAGTGAAGTCAGGATGGCCGAGCGGTTTAAAGCGCCTGATTTAAGCTCTGGTTCTCGAAAGTGACAATGGGTTCGAACCCCACTCCTGACATACGTGTGTACAATAACTTTCCGTATTATAATTTTTACATATATATTTTACAAATTAAATACTAATTATGCTATTAAAAATATTTTGTATTTAACCGTTAGCACAGTGTATCAGAGATCTTTTATCAACTCAATACTTTATCAGTGAAAGAGTGCTAAATTAATTGACTTGAAAAAAGTAACATGACCTTGAATAAGTTTCCGAACCTATTGCGTATTATAATTTTTACATATATATTTTACAAATTAAATACTAACTATGCTATTAAGAATATTTTTAACCGACTTCAAAAAGGAGAGGAGGTTATCAATTCATCGCGTATGTATTTTTTTAATGTATGTTCACCGAGTACGCCGGAACTATCCAACTGATTAATTTGGTTTTGGTGTTAAATTAAAGAGCTTACTCTCGGATTGGTACCACTTCCATTTCATAGAAATTGGTTCAGTAATTTTTTAGTAAACAGTGAAAAACTATTAAAATTAGTGATTTTTCGCTAATTAAAACTGTTGAATTAATTCCTACCATGGAGTGCAGTCAGGATGGCCGAGCGGTTTAAGGCGCCTGATTTAAGCTTTTGTTCTCGAAAGAGGGCTTGGGTTCGAACCCCACTTCCGACATACATGTATACAACAACCTATTAAGTATTATAATTTTTTACAAATATATTTTGCAAATTAAATACTAATTTTGCTATTAAGAATATTTTGTATTTAACCGTTAGCTCAGAGTATCAGAGATATTTTACCAACTCAATACTTTATCAGTGAGAGAGTGCTAAAATATAGACTTGCGAAAAGTAATATGACGTTGAATAAGTTCACCGAATAGATTGTAGTCAAGGTAGACGAGCGGTCTAAGGCGCCTGATTTAAGCTTTGATTCTCGAAAGAGAGTGGGAGTTCGAACCCCACTATTGACATGCATGTATACAATAACGATTTTCCGCGTTATCATTTTTACAAATTAAATACTAATTATGTTATTAAGAATATTTTTTATTTAACCGTTAGCGCAGAGAATCAGAGATCTTTTATCTCCTCAGTTCTTTATCAGTGAAAGAGTGCTAAATTAATAGACTTGCGAAAAATAACATGACCTTAAATAAGTTCCCTGAGTTGATTGCAATCAGGATAGCCGAGCGGTCTAATGCGCTTAATTTAAGCTCTGGTTCTCGAAAGAGAACGTGGGTTCGAACCCCACTCCTGACATACTTATATACAAAAGCCTTTTCCGTATTATTCATTTTAAAAATTAAATACTAATTATACTATTAAGAATATTTTGTTTTTTACCGTTAGCACAGAGTATCAGAGATTTTTTACCAACTCAGTACTTTATCAGTGAAAGTGTGTTAAAATAATGGACTTGCGAAAAGTAATATGGCGTTGTTCACAATTTAGATTGCAGTCAGGATAGCCGAGCGGTCTAAGGCGCCCGATTTAAAATTTGCTTCTCGAAAGAGATCGTGGGTTCGAACCCCATTCCTGACATCCATGTATAACATACAGTATTTTTCCGTATTATAATTTCTTTAACTGACTTAAAAAAGGAGAGAAGGTTATCATCAATTCTACCGCGTAGGTACTTTTCTTTTTATATATGTTCACCGATTACACCGCATCTATCCAACCGATTAAACTAAGTATTACGGTATAAATAACTAAAAAGTAAGAAATAAAATAAACTTTTTCAAAAAAAAAAAATATAACCGACTTCAATCAACGCTCTAAAAAGAGTTAAATAATTCTTTAAAATACCCTAATGATGAATTGTTATCTAATAACCACACATCAGATATCATGTACCGACAAAAAAATGGTTATAAGTTTAATACATAGAACTTAATATCCAGCAAACATGGTTTTTCGACAGAATATTTTTTACAAGAAATTAATTTACATATTTTTGATTTAATTTATGAATATATACATATAAAAAGTAATGAATTACTTTTTGAAGTTGGTGCCAAACTATTATAAGTATAGTAAAAATTGTGGTTATATTATGCTTAATACCATAAATAAAATGGTAAAAACCATTATTGATTGTGATCGTTTGGCACCAACTTCAAAAAGTAATTCATTACTTTTTATATGTATATATTCATAAATTAAATCAAAAATATGTAAATTAATTTCTTGTAAAAAATATTCTGTCGAAAAACCATGTTTGCTGGATATTAAGTTCTATGTATTAAACTTATAACCATTTTTTTGTCGGTACATGATATCTGATGTGTGGTTATTAGATAACAATTCATCATTAGGGTATTTTAAAGAATTATTTAACTCTTTTTAGAGCGTTGATTGAAGTCGGTTATATTTTTTTTTTTGAAAAAGTTTATTTTATAGATAATTTATTTAGTATTGTGCCAGTTTAATGTAATCATTTTTAGTCAATTTAATACAATAATGATCATATCTAATAGAATTCTCGTTTTTTTTTCTTAGTACATCAATATTGACCATATAGGTATCTGGTAATTATATGCATATTTTGTAAAATCTAACATTTTTTAACGGTTCGGATGTAGCGAACCACCGGATATAGCGAAAATTTTTTTCGGTCCCTTGAAGTTCGTTATAACGGGGTTCGACTGTATCCCGGAAACTGCGCTTTTGTATCTGTCAGAGTGATATTTATAAGCTGCCAACTCTTAGGTATTTTTATGTTTTGGTGCCAATTTTTATTTTCTTCTATTTTAACAAGAAAAAAGTATTGGATTCGTGAAAATTTTCAAATTCTGGTTTTCGATGGATTTACACGTTTTAGGGTCAGAGAACCCGAAAAACATGTTTTTTATAAAAATGATTTTCTGTGAGTGTATCAGTCTGTCTGATTTTGAAAAAAATTTTGTGGGCGCTCTATCTCAAGAACTATTGCGCGGAATTCCACAAACCTTAGAATTTAATATAAACTTGACCTGATTAGATTTTGATGTACATCGCTCGATAGGTGGCGCTGCTATGATGCGTTATTATCATATTCTACAATGGCCATATGGTACAGTACATGGATTTTCACAAAACTTTAGATTTAATTAGTACTTGATACAAGATAGTGCTGATTACGTTCTGGGACAAATTGCATAACAGGTGGCTTTGCCATGATACATTATTCGTGATTATCGCAGTAGCTCTATCTCAAGAACTAACCCACGGGATTTCACAAAACTTTAGATTATGACAGTCCATGATATAAATTTGATCTGATTAGTTTGGGTGTGTATCGCTCAACAGGTAGCATTGCTATGTTGCGTTATTTCCAATTTTCTCAATATGCATGTGTCAAAAACTCGAGCATGGATTTTTAAAAAAAACTACATTTAGATAGTACTTGATGTAGCATGGTACTGATTACGTTTTGATGCAAATCGCTAAACTGGTGGCGCTGCTATTATGCATTTTTCGCGATTATTGCAATAGCTCTGTCTAAAGAACTAATGTACTAATTTTTCTAAAACTTCAGATTAATTTAGTCCCTGATATAGATTAGCAGTGTTTAGTTTTTGGTATAAAATGCCTTACAGATTACGCTGCTATGCTGCATTTTTTATAATTTGGCAATAAATTTATCTCAAGAACTAACACATGGATTTTCATCGATTTTCAGATTCAGTTAGTACCTGATAAGATATTGATCCTGATAAGTTTTCAGTGTACATCACACAACATGGGGCGTTGTTATGTAAATTTTTTTTAAGATTTTGCAATAGCTCTATCTCAAAAACTTATGCACGGATTTAAATCAAACATTAGATTCAGTTATAAGTTGACAAATTGTTTCTGACTTGATTTAGGTTTAAACCCCCTGAACGGTGACGCTGCCATGCTGCATTTTCCAGGAAGTATTAACATGCATAAGATAGAAGAAAGTTTTGAAATTGCTACATCTAACTAGTTTTAATAGAATTTTTTTTCTATAAGTTATGTATAAAAATCACTTCAAAACATCGAAAAACTCAATATTTGCTACAAATGATAAATAAATTTTTTAAAAAAGGGAAAATAGTTTTTTTTCCAAAATTTTGATATAGAGATAAAAAATATAAATAAATAAAATATATTTGATTTTTTAAATTTATTTAATTTATATTATGTGTACAAATAAAGAGTAGTTTGAATTTTTTCTAAACAATATAAACATTAAAATGTCTGTTTCCTGATTATTAATTACAGACAATTTCATTCGGCTTGTGCTAATTTTTTTTTTTTTTTCGGTACTCACAAATTGTGAGATTTTTCCCTTACCTATTTCTCATGTTTTGTAAATGACTACAGATATATTTCAACTTTTTGTTTTTCTGATTACAAAAGCAAAGTTTTGAAGGTAAATAAAGATTTTTTTTATGTTTTTATCCTAGTATCAATTATAAAATGGAGAGAAACAAAAAATATGTTACATGGTGTTATCGAAAAGATAAATAAAATTTAGTTGTTTTAAAACTAAAAAAGTTAGAATTTAGATTTTTAATTTTATGAAGTGATTTATTTTATTGTTAATTGTAATTATTATAATTAGTCCAATACTGAGAAAAAAAATATGCCACGTTCAACTAGAACGTATAGTTTGTCACTTTCTAAATACCTAAACTAGAAATATAGATATTCAAACTATGCGAGTAGGGTAAATAACTAAGCTGAATAGGCGAATAAACTTGACATTTCATGTCTCTTCTTTTCTAGGAAACGAAACGATATTGAACCGTTTCAGTAGAGAGAAATTATCGCTTGATTTTAGAAATGATTTCTTAAGCTATAATTATAGTTACTAAATCAAATCTCTTGAGTTCGCATCTATTTGAAGAGATTTTTAGATAAATCTGACAACAGAAATATCAGAAAACGTACTTGAATTCTAGTAAGAGACTCTGGAACTCCCTAAGAAATGGAATTAAAATTTATAAGGATGACATGGAACTATTTTTTCTAGAGCCATTACTTAGATTCTATATGCCAGAACCATATTTTTTTCTCAGTGAAATGTATTAACAAAAAAAATATTTTACGGTTTGTGTTGTAGATGATTTTTTTAACTTAAAAAAGACTTTTATTTGAATAAAAATTGTCGTTGTCTGAAAGAATTATTAGATGAATGCCACAATTATTCTTATAATTATTAATGCATATTACAAGATTATGTAAGTTTAAAAGACGGGTGATTTATGTAACAAATCAACCATATCTTATAGTTTTTAATCCTTTCACACACAAGCCTAAGTTAATGCCTATACTAAACTCCAGGATTCAAAGCAGTTATAAGAAATATTTAAAGTAATATAATTCTACTAATTTAATGAATTTGTAATTCTTTGAACGATGATTACTTTCATATTCGCAATTAAGTTTTTCTACATAATTTTGAAAGAAACATTTTTTATGGTTTCGTACTTATAAAGTGAAAATGGAACCATTATAAGATCACTCCCGTGTCTGTTTGTCCGCCTGTCACAGCCATGCTCATAAACTATGAAACGTGAAAAGCTCAAATTGGGGAAAGTAATAAAAACTATTACGCAAAATTACAAATTATTAAACGTTTACATATATGTATTTAAGAGAGGGGTAAGGGCCTAGTTAAGTTTCTTGAAGAAAAAAAAATCTTGCATACTATATGGGATATATAGTGAAAGCTTTCATTACGCTAAACAAAAAAAAATATATTACTTTTAATTTTAGGTATTATATTTTCAGAGATATCGTCAAAAGTGTAGTGCAAAAGTATGTCCCCCCCCCCCCCCTCCAATCAAATTCCGAATCTACTGAAACTAAAATTATTTTCAGTAGTAAAAAATAGAGACTATAAATATTACTTTAAACCTTGCCGGAAAACTATATCAAATACTCTAGATCACATAGTTTCTGAGAAAAGTCCATATTTCTGTCACACATAAATTTCGATTGGTGGGCATTGAGCAAACGTGTTGAGGAGCGTGTGACGTACCTATATTATCAGAAATATAAAAGTATTGTTGATAATGATTTAAAAAAATTCGTCGATAATTAGCCGAGATATTAACCTATAAAGAAAGGGATGATTTGCTCTTAAATAACTATGGGGATGGCGTATTATGCATACTATTGGTTTTTAAAGCCTAAATAAAATTTTTTAATTAAGTATTTGTCCCATGCAATACCTAGTAGCAGTATAAAAGCAATAAACTTCATACTGTTGCAAATATACTAATGTAATTGGAATTAATTACATAAATCATGGTTCACACGCATAAGAATTTTTTTTAAGTATCCATCTTAGTAGTAGGTTTTAAGGCAGAAAATTTTTTGCTCAAAAAAAAAAAAAAAAAAAAAAAAAAAAATCTTTCGTATGCGAAGCTTGCATTTTTTAAACTTTTGATAATTGATAATTAAGTCTTTCTTCTGAATCCGAAAACGGTCTTCTCATTTAACTGTGATGTCATGATTTTTCGCATACAGTCGAACCTCATTAATACGAAAACGCTTAACGCGAAATTTCTCTTAGCAGGAAATAATACTAAAATCCCGTGAGATAAGTCTGAAAATAAATGTAAATTTACTCATTTAATGCGAAATAGAATTTCGCAAAATCCCGCTTAAGGCGGAAATATTTTTTCTGAAAAATCAAAATATCTTTCGTATGCGAAGTTTTTGATGTTTCAAATTTACATGTTACATCTCATTTTATAAAAATAGAATTTTCTCTTCACTGCTTCAAAATGGCATAAACAGAATAAAAGATCCCAAAAAATGTGAAATATTTGAGAATGTTCTCCCGAGTTTTGGATAAATTAGTAGAGTTCCAGTCTTTCCCAGAATGAAGTAGTCGGACTTAAGTAAAAAACGATTATCAGGTAAATAAATTTACCAAGTGATGACTAGTTTGTTTTATTTCCTAGATATATTTTCTAAATTTATCTAGGATTTTTTAAAACCTTTTTTAAATTTATGATTTTAAGATGGATATATTTGTACGCTATTTATTTAGTCTTTTTATCTAATATAGACGGCACCACTATTTAAATGGAAACCCGGACACGAAATCCCAGATAACACGTAAAAAAATTCGCAGTTCTTTCAGTTTCGTGTTAACGAGGTTCGACTGTACTACAATAATACGCATATAAATCAGTTTACGGTTTAATTTGTTGTTCTGCATTTAATTTTGTTAAATATTCTTAGCATGCTTTTGTTCAAACTCCTTTCATCCAAGCAAATATTATATCCGGTCTCTTGCCTATTTCGCATAAATTCTTCCTGTATTGCAGTGAGAAACTCATAAATTCCCTAATTTTCCCATTTTTGACTATGTAAAAATTAATAATGGCAGTATTGTTTTATTCGTTTACTAAGATTTCAATATGATACATATAAACAAAAATCAAGAAATTGCCTATTTCAGAATGTTTTCACATCACGTCAACCATGGATGCACTTTCGAATCACACTTGTTTTCAAATGCATTATGAGCGAAAACATTTTCAAAATTAATTTAAAGGAAGTTCTATTTTAAGAAAGTTAGCATTTTTTTATTAGCAGAAAAACTATAAAAAATATTTTATACCGAGTTGACATTTTCCTTTTACATTGTTAAAATTGTAAAAGGTTTTCGTTTTTTTAAATTTTCAGCATGTTTTACATGCAAAAAGCAAATTCAATTTTAAGATTCTTTGAAACCTTTAAAGAATATTTTTTCCTGTTAAAAGTTTCCGCTTCGTTGGAAGAAAGTATAATACATTTATATATTCCTCAACGTTTTCAATTCTTTTGAATATTTAACCATACTAAAAATAACTGATACTTTTCAAAACTTAAGAAAGCTTTCTTTTTGCGACTTTGATCTTTAATTTTCACAAGAAACTTACAAAAATGAAGTGATAAAAATAAAATCTTATAAAGGAGTGATTGTTACGGATAATATAAAACATCTCTTTAAATTATCAAATTATTTTTAATTGTAATAACTGATTTATTAAAATAACATAATATAATAATAACATAATAATAAGGTATTATTTGCCATATTATGTTATTTTAATAAATCACTTATAGCAATTAAAAATAATTTGAAAGAAGTAATTCCTGAATAATATTTTTAAAACATAAATAAATAAATATATATATATATATATGTATTTAAATATAACTGATATATTAAATTCAAATCGCACACCATATATAATTAACTAAAAAAATATATAAATTATAAAAATATTCTTAAAATCAAAAACTCACGAACATCTATACCGCTAAACAAAATTGAAAAACCACTACGTGAACAATAACTAATCCATAAATTATAAACTGATCCAACAAAATAACAACTCATAAGTTAAACAAGAAACTCGAAAAGTAACAAACAAGGAGACGGGCGGCATGGCTAATGAGATGCACTGCCGGGTTAAATCTCATTTTATGCATGCAATATCCCCCATGCCCGTCACAACCATAAATGAATTTTAACTAAAAGCAATCCAGACTAAAATGAAAGTATCGACCAGCAATAACCTTCAAATGACCCTCAAACTAAAACTTTAAACTGTAACGGCAAACTCACGGTGGGCGCTATTTGTAACGTTATATGCAGAAATACTCAGTAGTTTAGGTTAAAACAACAAAGTTTATTCAAGTGATAATGGCCGAAGGGAAGTGGAGCAAGTCTAAAATTTTACACACTGAGAACACTATGAACAGCTAAAATCATACTCACAGGCCCCAACCTAGCTCAGTCGTGGCACCGCCTAACACTTGACACTGTCCCCTGGCTGAGCTGCTGAACAAAGTTTAGTTAAACAGCCCGTGGCTGTGGATAATTCTTTATTTCACCAATAATTAAAATGGAACTGCTATTAAACTTTCTTACCACGGCCGACTCTTAAATCCACTATCCAAACTCCTTCCACTTTACTGGAGGCCGTTGCTACTTTCTACTCGTCAGCACTTCGCTAAACAATCATCCACTTCGTTGTCTAATGGCAGAGGTCCGCACTCGCTGGCTGCTGGCTAATGCCAGAGACACACACACCCAAACTCACCCCCAAGCTTTTATATGGTGCAAACTGAGATACTTCACATTAACATATTACTAATAACCGCGAGCTAACTGCGGAATTCGAAAGAGCACACACACTCTAGAAAGTTAAAGTAAAAGAGAGGATAGATGTCGCTTTTACGCCTACAAAATGTTAAATTATTGACGTCACGATCTCAGAAACACTAGAGTGCCTTTATGACAAAAGGTCACTCCCTCACAACCCCCCCTCGGATTCCGCAGAGAAAAAGGGCTGGGCCAAATGCATGGCCAGAACTTTTTCTTGTTATAAATTTCGAGCCGTAATTAAACACAGTGATGGGTGAAATTTAGCGCCGAAACATAACTTTTAAAATATTAACTTTAACCCATCACAACCAAAAAAAAAAAACTCAGTTTGCCTCAAATATTCACATATTCAATCCAATCATTCTTCTATCTTACAAATAGCCTCCGTAAAACTTCCAAAAACTCGTAAAATTTTCAAAACTAATTACTTCTTTCAAAACAGCCCACTCCACTGGGAGTGCTAAAATTTCTCAAAATACTAAACTTCCGAAATTTTCCTCAATATTGCAATACAACTATAACTTTACCAAAAATTTCTCCACAACTTTTAATATACTAGAATTCGCACCAAGTCCAAAAAACCCAATGCGCAAAAATTTTCCTCATCCAAATTCCGACTTCATCTAGAATTACAATTACTTCATACTAAAATAACTCTGCTACTACGTAATACCTACAAACCCATTAGCCAATGAACTAACTCCCGAAATTCTTCAGAACTTAACTCCACTTTAACAATAATTGGGGCACACACGTACAGCGGCATATCGCTGTGCTTATGCAACAATCAAAAAATATCAAAAATTTACAAAATGACGTCATCATGCTCTTCATTTGTATTAACTAAAAGAAAAATAGCAGAATCAATACATAACACAGGTATACTTCCCTGCAAGAAAATCACATTAATATTCAATTTTTAATACAATACAATTTCAAATTCAAACGCGGCTTAAAACTTCGCAACTTGCGGAAACCATTCCCAACTAAAGTACAAAACGCAACTCATAAAACACGAACGATAAGAAGAAACTTAATTCATTAAATGTTAGTATAAGAGATAGAAACGCGTGTCAAGGACTTCTTGACCGCAAAACACGTGCGCGTCTGAACCGCGGCGCGTGTACAAAATAACCCAAATTACTATCTGTACTTTCTGAAAATTTAAACATACATTAACATACATTTTATAACACATGAACAATAGAACAATATAGTAACATTTTTAACAAATAACACAACAATTTAACAATAGATCCAGAATTTTTAAAAGCAGTTAAGACCAAAATCTCTAACATACATAAAACTAACAATTTTGCAAACAAATTTTGAACACAATTAAGCACTAATCGTGAGTCCGTCAAAAAATTCCAAAAATGGCCAAAAGTACCAAACAGTCTTTCTGCTTTCTATTCCTTCATATTGCTACCACATATATGCACTCTAATAGAAATTTAATAAAGAACATTATCACCCAATCATAGAGATGATTCGCTACTGGCAGGCTTCATACTACAGGATGGCTTTCTCCTCCTGTCCCAGAAACCTTGTACGAAGGATCTTTCGTCATCAGAACTGTACGGTGACGCCACAGTTGACTGTCGTGCCTGCAGCCTGGTTCGGAATGGATGCCGCGGGATACTTGTAGGTTCCGCTCGACGACTCTGCTCTGGCCGGTTTGCTGGGGTCACTCCATGGCGAGATTCACACTGTTGATGCCGGTAATCTGAGCGTTGTCTCCTCTTTCTAGATGCACCCGAAGTTACTGAAGATCCTAGACCACGTTTCTTTCCAGACCTACGCTGTTTCTTATTGGGCAAAAATTCCGACTTTAAAGTCCTTTTACCAGTTTGTCGAGTGTCCATACGAAATCTTTTCCGGGGATTAATCACTGAAGATGGTGAACTATTAGATAATGTATGTTTGTGAGGTTGCTGTCTAATAGGTGGAGGAACTGGACAGTTTATAATTTTTTGTCTTTTATGGCACACAGAGTCCGATGTATCTGACACAATTCTCTTATTTTTATTATCATACTTTGCTCTCGGATTGCTAGGCTTTCGACTTTCAAGAACAGTTTTTGGAGCTGTTTGACCAAATTTTCTTCTTGAATATTGATGAAAAGAATTAGATGAAGAAGTGCTGGACTCGGGACACCCATTGGATCGGGAATTTCGCGAAACACCACTCGACACATGAGAACCTTCACTACCATTTTCCCTAAACTTATAAACTCTAACCTGATCCAAATTAACCATCATTCTTTCACCATTGACATCAACAACCAAATTATTATTTCGAACTTCTAAAACCTCGAACGGACCTACAAACTTCGGACCAAACTTAGCTACTCTCTTTTGACGACTTGAACTTAACCAATGCTTTTCTATTAACACAAAATCTCCAACTTTCACTTCTAACTCTCTTCTACGCATATTATAATACTGAGCTTGCTTTTCTTGCGCTTTTCCCATTTGAACCTGAGCTTCCTTAACCAACCTCTCAATATAAAAACATTTCATATTTATTTACTTAGAAGGTGTCACAAATAAAAATTAAATTAAAGAGTTGACATGTTTCGGTTCATTAATAAGAACCGTATTCATAACATATAAAATCAGTAGAAAATTAAATGACACTCATTTAAGTGTCATTTAATTTTCTACTGATTTTATATGTTATGAATACGGTTCTTATTAATGAACCGAAACATGTCAACTCTTTAATTTAATTTTTATTTGTGACACCTTCTAAGTAAATAAATATGAAATGTTTTTATACGTGAATGAAAAAAGGTGAAGTGATTTTGTTTTAGTTTTTGAAAAAACGAAAGCTAACAACAGTTTTAACAACCTCTCAATATCCTGACACATGTACTGGCTTTCCGCATCCGACACCATAACTAACCTTTGGAATGGAGTAATGACTTTTCTACCCAAAAACAATTCAGCAGGTGTTTTCCCCGTCGACTCATGAACTGCTGTACGAAGTGCGTACGCAAAATGCTGAAGAAACTGGTCCCAATTTGCATGATGAGAACCAACATATGAAGAAATCATTTGAATTAATGTACGATTTACACTTTCAGCCATATTAGACTGAGGTCGATACGGAACAGTAAAAGAATGATCGATCTCCAGCTTCTCACACAGGGCCTTAAATATATCAGAAATAAAACAAGGGCCATGATCGCTCACTACCCTAATTGGTGCACCATATTTAGAAATATAATTATCGAAAAATGCATCGGCAACTGCAGGTGCAGAAGCCTTCCTGAGGGGGACTAACTCTACCCATTTACTAAAATAATCAACTATAACTAGTACAAATCTATATCTTTTAGGATTAGACAATGGATAAGGACCGATTAAATCTACACCTACACATTCATTAGGAAAATTTACTTTAATAGGAATTAATTTGCCAGCTGGACTTACATTTTTATAATTATAACGTTGGCATGTGCTACAGCTGGAGCCATAAGCGCGCACTGCTTCCCGCATTTTAGGGAAGTAGCAGGATTCACCAATTCGAGCATAAGTTTTCCTGATTCCTAAGTGACCTGCTAATGGATTATCATGAAATTCTTTCAAGATGGCCTTACGAAGACTAGCCGGAATAAAAACTCTTAATTCACCACGTGAATTTACAATTTTAGAATAAAAAAGAAGACCATCGATAAGCTTAAAAGATTGGGACCACTTCTCAAACATAGGCACATCTGCGCTCGGGACATCATCAGGATTTTCCAAGTAACGATACAAACTACCAAACTCTTCATCTTGCTTCTGTTCTCTTATCAACTGCTCTCGCGACATTAACACCAATGAAGACAATGCACAACACTTAACTTCCTCCGTGACCTCTAAACCACCATGCGGGTTTCGTGACAGAGCGTCCGCTACCGCATTCTCCTTGCCAGCCCTATGTTCTATAACCACATTATACTCTGCTAACTTCAAACACCATCTGACCATACGAGACGACAAACCCTTTCCATTAGTTAACTTTGTCAAAGCTGAATGATCCGTAATGACTTTAACCGGTATATTAGTGAAAAAACAACGAAATTTATTCAAAGCCCAAATTACTGCAAGACACTCCCTTTCCGTAATCGAATAATTCCTTTCCGCTGCATTTAAAATTCTTGACGCAAATGCTATAGGTCGACCTTTCTGTGCTAACATCGCTCCAACCCCCACTGCACTCGCATCACAATACACTTCGAACTGAGATGAATAATCGGGGTGAGCCAAAACAGGAGGGGAAACTACTGCCTCTTTTAATAATTCAAACGATCTCTGAGCCGCTGATGACCATACAAATTTCACCCTTTTCCTTTTTAAATTATACAACGGTTCACATAACTCTGAAAAACGTGGAATGAACTTGGCAAACCAAGCCACCATCCCTAAAAATGTCGCCACTTCCTTACTATTTTTGGGGGGACTCATTGACGTAATTGCCTCAATTTTCTCATTATCTATATTAATACCATCACGCGTAATTTTAACTCCTAAATACTTTATCTCTTTTCTCAAAAATTTACATTTTTCTAACTTAACTGTTAACCCAGCATCTCTTAACAACGTAAATACTTCCCTCAACAATCTTAAATGCTCTTCAAAAGTAGCTGCCATTATAATTATGTCGTCCAGGTAGACCAAGACACCCTTACCAAGCAAAGGTTTAAGGATATTATTCATGGCCTTCTGGAACGTTGCCGGCGCTCCCGATAAACCAAAACTCATTCTCTTAAAAGCAAAACAACCGTCCCGAGTAATAAAAGCAGTCTTAGGTATGTCCTCCGGCTTCATTGCAATCTGAAAATAACCCGACGTAAGATCTAACGTTGACATATAATTCGTACTCGTTATATTAGCCAAAATGTCGTCAATTACTGGAATAGGATACTGAGGGTATTGCGTTATCGCATTTAACTTTCTATAATCTACAGCAAACCTATATGCCTCTGGATTATCTAAACTTTTCCCATTATTTTTACGACATAACACTACTGGAGATGCAAAAGGCGACTCAATTGGCATTATAATATCGTCCGCTAACATTTTTTGAATATGATAATCAATTATACCTTGTTTAACTTTATCATAACGATATGGTTTACTAGCAACAGGTGCTTTTAAACCAGTATCAATCTCATGCCACGCAACATGCGTTAAACCCGGTTTATCAGAAAAAACCTCTCCAAATTCATTCAAAAACTTATTAAATTCCTCCTTCTCGATTTCACTTAACCCCGACTCCTCCAAATTAACTGACACTGAAACATGCTCTTTCTTACTCACATTCTCATCATTATTCACGATTAACGACTTTTAAAAGAAATCCAAACTAATTCCTCTATCCTTCATATAATCCACACCAACTATACAATGCACTGTTAACCCATCTAACACACAAAACTCCCAACATGTCTTAACCGAACGAATTTCAACTTCCAATTCTACTGAACCTTTATTATCGCAAGCTACTCCCTGTGCTGACTGAACCACAAGACTGGACCTTTTCAACTTCTTATACGAAAAATATTTCCGATAACAATCAAAAGAAATGAACGACTTATCTGCCCCTGTATCGAAGACACTTTTAACGACAATACCATCTAACACAATTAACACTTCAGGTAACTCAACCGGATTAATAGTAATTTTATTTGAACTCACAGAAGGCTTTTTCGATTTAATCTGTGACTGCATACCTTCCGAAATACAGTCACTTACCAGTTTAACTGACCCGACCTCCTCGCACCTCTCCTTTGCACTGATCTACCTTCAAAATTCTCATCCGAAGTTAATCTCCTTACTTGCGAAGAAACATTCCTGTCCCGTACTCCCCCACTACGATCATAACCACTATTCTGTCTATTTCCATACATATTTCTCTCACCACTTCTAAAACTATTAGCACCACCACCATTCCTATTACCGTTACTCGTATTCGACATATTACGACCAAATCCATCATTTCTATTACGCACATTATTATCCGGAAATCGCTGTCCCCCTCTCACAAAATTACGTTCCCCCTCATTTCTCAAATTACTATCCGTGACAGGTCTCTGCCGAGGGCTACGCAAATCCCGTTGATCCGAGCTATGCCGAGTAGGGATGGGACGAATAGTGATTTGGCCGAATAGCCGAATACCGAATATTCGGCCAAATTTTAGGCCGAATACCGAATATTCGGCCGGCCGAATAGTAAAATTTATTTACCAATAAAGAAAATAAATTTTTGTTATATATAATTTAAAAAAATAGGAGCTCATTAATAATTATTACTCTTAAATGTGCTTTTAAATTTGAAAAACTTATTTTAACACAAAAAAATTATGAAATTGCATTATATCCTTTATTCTAATGTACATCAAATTGATTTTCAGTAAGTCAAGATGGGAAAATATTTCCATTAAATTATGAAGAATGTACTTCACTTTTACTATCAATTGATACTTCTTGTATCCAAAATCAATAATATTCTTAATCTCTCTCTCTCTCAGAACTCACAAGGACATATTTTCTGAAATAACCTTTAATGAAGTAAATTTGATAATTTAGAGTTTGTGTCCCTAGTGATAAGCAGATTTGTAAGAATGAGACTGTTCTGAAATCAGATGCCAAGCTTTAAATTACAAATTACGTTAAAGCAAAAGATTATGCTTAAAGTAGAATGCATATGTTAACAAAATCTTTGACATTTGAATCGGCACATACAATATTCCACTTATTCAACAAGCATTAAAAGGATAAACAGAAATTGATAACAACATGAAGTAAGGAAGATTAAATTAAAAATACATACATAATAATGTTACATATAGTTAAGTCAATAATTATGCAAATGATTATTTAAAAGTGAAAACTATAGAATGAAAAAATTATTTTGTTGAGTATTTAGAATTTGTTAAAATATTTATAAAACCATCTTCATAAAGCAAATTGTGTCATCTAATGTGTATAGAGTTTGATACCAGTTCTGCTTTCAGATGTACCGTTGTGTTTGGAATGGTGATATATTATATTTAATTTTGAAAATAAATCTTCATTAACACACCTAGTGAATAAATTTTTTCATTTCTTACTTTATAGAAAATAAGTTATGAATTTCATAAGAGCCTTTTTTATATGTGCATGAAATTTGCAGACATTAATAAATATTCGAGTGTTTTAGAATAAGGCAGTATTTTTATATTTTGAATTGTAATATATCATTCTCTAATGATGACATTTCCCATACAATTAAATCTCCAACTTGGGCAGCATTTTCTAGAATATCACTAACTTTTATAGGAAATACAGAAAGGTTGTGTATTTTTTAGTATCTGAATAACTCTATATTTTGTAAGTGAGAATGACTTCATAAATGAAGTAGCCAATTTGGATTAGCGGAAAAAAAATTTGCAAGAATGAAATTCTTTAAATCCAAAATTTATTTGGCAGGATATCTTTCACTATTCGGCAAGATATCTCTAAATATTCGGCTACAGGTATTCGGCCGAAGTATTCGGTCAACAAGCCTTCAATATTCGGCCAACCGAATATTCGGCAAAAGGGCCGAATAGGCCGAATACCGAATAGTGGCCGAATATTCGTCCCATCCCTAATGCCGAGTCTCGTACTTCGATAATATCTGATGCATTTCTGCAAAATTCTTCGGTGCTCTAACTTCAATAAAGTCCTGTATATTTGGATTAAAAAGAGGAAAAACAATGTCCAACAATTCCTCAAATGTGATATCTAAATCTAATTTATTTTTTAGTTCAAGCTTACGAAGATAAAATTTTGACGCCGACTCATAAATATTCTGCTTATTAATATAGAACTCTTTTCTCAAAATACTTTTATCTTTAACGGGAGGAAATGCCTTCTTTAACTCGATCACAGTTTGTTCAAATCTTTTCGCTTCTTCATTAATCAAAAACTTTCCTATATTTTCCAACCACAAAAGTGCTTGGCCCTTTAACGAGCATTTAAGCACTACGTATCTACTCTTTTCAGGTATATTATTGAGCAAAATGTAATCATCTAATTTAACTAAAAATTCACTAATATCACCCTCACCGGTGAAATACACACGTGGCACAATCTCAAAATGTCCGATGTTTCGTTGGGCGCCATCTGTAACGGCAAACTCACGGTGGGCGCTATTTGTAACGTTATATGCAGACATACTCAGTAGTTTAGGTTAAAACAACAAAGTTTATTCAAGTGATAATGGCCGAAGGGAAGTGGAGCAAGTCTAAAATTTTACACACTGAGAACACTATGAACAGCTAAAATCATACTCACAGGCCCCAACCTAGCTCAGTCGTGGCACCGCCTAACACTTGACACTGTCTCCTGGCTGAGCTGCTGAACAAAGTTTAGTTAAACAGCCCGTGGCTGTGGATAATTCTTTATTTCACCAATAATTAAAATGGAACTACTATTAAACTTTCTTACCACGGCCGACTCTTAAATCCACTATCCAAACTCCTTCCACTTTACTGGAGGCCGTTGCTACTTTCTACTCGTCAGCACTTCGCTAAACAATCATCCACTTCGTTGTCTAATGGCAGAGGTCCGCACTCGCTGGCTGCTGACTAATGCCAGAGACACACACACCCAAACTCACCCCCAAGCTTTTATATGCTGCAAACTGAGATACTTCACATTAACATATTACTAATAACCGCGAGCTAACTGCGGAATTCGAAAGAGCACACACACTCTAGAAAGTTAAAGTAAAAGAGAGGATAGATGTCGCTTTTACGCCTACAAAATGTTAAATTATTGACGTCACGATCTCAGAAACACTAGAGTGCCTTTATGACAAAAGGTCACTCCCTCACAAAACTTGTCGAACTATCAAATCCATTCAATAATGTTTTCAATTCATTTCGACAACTACCCCTAACAAAATCATTCATAATATTTTTCATAAAGTTCCGAGGGTAACCTTGTTCAGAACCCAGTCTGTACCACTCCACAATGTCGTTAATCACATCTCCAATTTCTGAACTCAACCTATCAATACGAATTAAACCATTTCTGAAAATATTTCTTTTTACCGAGACATGAACACATGAATTGAAATTCATTAACTTTAAAGTTCGGAAACTAAAAGTATTCCGTTTATCAAATATCTTTGTAACCAATTTTTTACGCTCTAAAATTATGTTTACATCCAAAAAATCAATACTACTGCAATCCAATGAGGAGGGCTCTAATTTTAATGTTGTAGGGTAATATAAGAAATCTAAAATTATATTATCATTATTTAATTTAACTATTAAAACATCATCAATGTATCTATAACACAAAATATTTTTATTTAAGTTATTGTTACGTTCATATAAATATAGGTAAATGTCAGCTATAATAGAACTACAACTAGCCCCCATTGGAATGCCACGAATTTGTCTAAACGTTTTTTTTTACCGTCGTAAAGGTAATTTTCTTCTACAACAAATTTAAATAAATAATTTCAATCATCAAATTTAAATTCAATAATCAAATTTAATTTAAATATCACTACATAGTATAAAACAAAGTCGCTTTTTCTGTCCCTATATCCCTATGTACGCTTAAATCTTTAAAACTACGCAACGGATTTCGATGCGGTTTTTTTAATAGATAGAGTGATTCAAGAGGAAGGTTTATATGTATAATAACATCCATTAAATAGTGGAGAATAACTGTTATTTGTGAGGTTTTTAATGTGATGTCGTAAATAATTTAATTTTTTCCGCTTATACATTGCAAACGCAGGCTGAACCCTACAAGATTTACCACTACATAGTATAAAACAAAGTCGCTTTTTCTGTCCCTATATCCCTATGTACGCTTAAATCTTTAAAACTACCCAACGGATTTTGATGCGGTTTTTTTTTTTTTATAGATAGAGTGATTCAAGAGGAATGCTTATATGTATAATAACATCCATTAAAGAGTGGAGAAATACTGTTATTTTTGAGGTTTTTAATGTGATGTCGTAAATAATTTCATTTTTTCCGCTTATACATTGCAAACGCAGGCTGAACCCTACAAGATTTATTGTGTATAAAGACATCCTGTTATTGTTGTAAAAATAAAATAAATAGGTAAAAATGTAAAAAGTAAATAAGTAAAAATGTAGGGTATGAATTACAAATAAATAAAAAATAATACTAATATCCGAATTTTCTTTTATAAGTTTACACTTTTTTAATAACTCCACCCACAAAGAAGAGAGTATGAGCATGTGTGTAAAAATTTATAACTTGAATTTTTTTTTAATACCCGTACAAAGCCTGGGAGGGCTGCTATAATCTATATTCATAAAACAAAGTCGTGTTAGTTACACCATCTATAACGTAAGAACGGATGGATCGATTTTTATGAAACGTTGTATGGAGTTATCTGGCACCTTAGATTAACATACAGGCTACTTTTTACCCGAATACTTAAAAGGAGAGTAATGGTTTTAGTAGTTGAATTTAATGGGATGAAGTGGTAGTAACAATTTGCGGTGTCAGTATTGACACGGGACTACCCGAAGCAAAGCGAGGGCGGGCCGCTAGTATATATATATATATATATATATATATATATATATATTAGGCATTGAATTCAAAAATGATTTTCTCATGTGGCTATGATGCCAGGATTTTTCGTATATCGCACATTTCAGAAATGAAAAAAGCGATAATTTCATACTATAAAATAAAAGGGATGATTTTTTTTGATAAATTATTGTTCTATATTTTGTACTGCTTAATCCAAAAATGACCTTCATTTTTAACTATGTCGTCAGAATGTTTCGCAAGCCTAAAATTTCAGAGTAGCGAAAATCTGTCAAAGCAATGGGCTTTTTTGCGAATCTGGGTTTGATATTGCATATATTCACATGTTTTTTACCATCGGAATTTCCAATTGAATGCATGAACATGATTTTTATTTTTTATGAGTATAAATATATATATAAAGTTGCTGAAATTTTGTGCAGCGCACGGATGCTCAAACACGTCAAGTGATAAATTCTGCAAAGGAAATACTTCTTTTCATCGCTTTCCATTTAAAAATAAAGACATTTTAGCACAGATGTCATATACGCACCACTTTAACGCTAATTCATCAAAATGGCGATTTTATATGCCTCTCATAGTAACCCAGCTATTTTTGTTTATTTATTAATAATCTGTTTATTTACATTTATTTTCTTTTTTAAAACGATATAAATTGCTTTGTTCGATAGCTATTAATTATTTTTTTATTTATTGTTATTTCCATTTTAGAATAAAGAAAAATAATTTAAAATATATATGTAGCTGGTATTTGAAAACAAGGTTTTTGCCAAATTGGCTTCAGGCAAAAATAGCGCAAATGATAGAATTAGTATGTATATGAGTATAAATTATGCCGATATTTTAAAATGGTGGTTAACGAAGATAAAGCATGAAAAATGTGCTCCAAGTAAACATTCTGTAATTTGTTCTCAATATTTTGAAGAACAATGTTTCCTCTATTAGAATTTCACAAATAAAAGATTACTATAAAAGGAGGCAGTGCCAACGATTTTAAATATTCGACTCAGATCAAGAAGGAAAAGGACATCCTACCTATTTATTCGGAAATAAGTTTATTTCTATTATGACTCATAATTTTTTATGAATTTTTGGCTTAGCATGCAGTATTCTTAAAAAAAACCAAGGTGATAATTATGATTAAGAATTACTTACAACGGAATAACACAGCGGCATTTTTGTATCTAGGGCCATTCTACGGTACTTCATGATACATGTATTACGAAATACAAAATTTAATCATGCTCTATTAATAAGTATTGGACTTTTTTATCTTTAGTTTTTTCTTTAAGAGAAGCTCAACATTTCATATATTTTTTAACTGGAAGTAAACAGCATATATGTAAATAAATAGAAAGAATCAGACGATATGCAAAAAACGAAGAACATGCAAAACAAATATAACTTTTACGCAGGGGCTTGCTCAGTGTCTACCTGAGAATGCATGTAAGTCCGTATACAGTCTGTCACAGCCCCACAAACAAAGAAGGAAGGTCAGATGATGGTGGTCTATGACGTCACGCCAATGAAGCCCATTTGTCAAAGCCTTAACAAAAGAATACAAATGTTTTACTCACACTGTGGTAAATTTTCAGCCTTATCAACCTCAAAAATAAATAAACAAATAAAATAAAATAAATATATAAATAAATAATAAAGAGGATACCGAGATGAACCTCATAAAGAATATAAAGGGAAAAGTACGAGGCAGAGCATGAGTTCTTCAAAGAAGCTTCCTTACATGGATAAAAATTGTAAGGATTTTAAATAACACAATATTTTACATCTTTAGAATAATGCATTATATTAGCCAAAAAATGAATAAGTTGTTAAGAAAAGATAAATCTATTACATTCTCTAAACACAATAACTTAAATAAAATGTATAAATATGACTTCCTTTAATTTCGAAATAATAAAATAGTCAGGGGTGCCAAAACTTGAATGTATTATTTTTTTGGAGGGGGAGGGGAGTGTCCATACCTCGCATTTGCAGCTGTTCTTGGCTTTAGTGAGCAATATAATGCTGATAATGTCGTGCCGGAATACTAAATGATCATTTAGCATAGCAGGGAGTTTGCGTTGAATAACTTCACGTAAGCTTGTTAAAAAATAACATGAGCGATACAAATTTTCTAACCGTCTTGCTTTTTTCAAACCTTCCGACGAGCTTCAAAACTTACACTGCACATTTATAGAACAGTTGTAACAGCATTATCTATGTCCACTATATGAAAAGAGTTTCATTCCACAATAATAAATTTTCAAATGCTGCAACTTAAAACCTTTTTTTTTTTTTTTTAATCTAGCTTCACATATAAAATGAGCATTATTTTTCTTTTGCTACTGATATAAGAAAACTGCTTTCTATGGCTTTTGAAGATGTACATGTGCACCATAGAGGTAACGGTCCAGAACAATAAAGATAGGACTGATAAATTGTTTTATTTATTTATATAATATAAAAGCGGAAATTAAAAGATAATCTTATACAAAAACTTTAAAATTTTACCTCACATACTGAAACAAAGTGTAGTTTCAAAGTATCTGTTAAGTAAAATCTTTCCATAAGTATTAAAAATAAAAAATTTAAATATTTAAAAAAAAGGTTTTAATCTATGCTAAAAGAAGAAACACAAGACTAAAACAAACAAGAAAACACAACAAAAACTTTTAACAATAGAAATAAGCTCCTAAAACACTAGATAAAAAATAGCGAAAGCTGTTTACTTCCTTTAAAATATTTTATATTAAAACTGGAACGCAAGTATACTCTATTAATCTTAAACAAAACATTAATTAGATACTTTGTTCAATATAAGTTTTCATTTTACGTAATTTAGTAATTTAAAAAAAGTCGAGCTAATAATTAATATTAACGCAGAGAAAAAAAAAACCTTTTGTATTAAAAGGTTCAAAAGTGATAAAAATTATAATTATTCTTTTTTGTTAAAATAAAATGCACTTAAAGAATTAAAATTAAAAAACCAATCCACCATATAAAAATTGCCCAAAATGTTATTCCCCATTGTATAAAATAATAGTACTCATAAACAAATAATAAAAAGAATAATAAAAGAAGCTTAACATTTTTTTTTATATTTTGCATTAACGACACGTGGCAAGTTGAATGAAAAATTTTACACCTCTCCACAACTACATCGTGCAAAAAATTAATATATAGTGCGTGATGTTGTCATATGATGTTTTAAAAATAAAAATCTTCAGACAGAAATATAAAACATGAATAAGGTTTTTAAAAAAATGTTAAGCCCTTAACAATAAAAATAATTAGTTTACAGTCTTTTTATTTTAAACTAAATACATTTTTAGAAGAGTAAAATGCGATTTTAAAAGTAGTGTACTATACCTGAAAAATAAGAAAAAGTAATTAATATATATTCTTTTAAAGTATATTTTTCTAAATTCGTGTGGAAAATAGATGAAAAATTACGTTTTTTATTTATGAAACACATCTTTTGCTCAAGAAAAATTCTAAAACTATAATTCAATAAAGTGCCATGCATATTGGTAATTCTACACTGTTAAAACTAATGGTGACACATTGCACTTTTTAGGGGTGAAAGGCTTGTCTCTCTGGTGACACCCCTAAATGAGCCAGAATGGCACCGTTAATTAGGGTGAAAAGATGGCACCCTTAATCCAGAGTGTCCAATAATAAAAAATAAAAAAATACACAAACCGACTTTACACTGACACTTACACTAGCCGTTGAAGGATTCGAAGTCACAGCGTCTGATTACACTGATAAACAAATTTTAACGAATTTTCTGTTTCTCTATATACGTTGCGTGTTTCTTATAGATTTCAAGCTGCTGAAAAAGAATATGTTTGTAAAAATATTCTATCACCCTCCAATTTTGAGAAATTTCATTTATACGTTTTGAAGTATGCAGACATCGAATAGGCATTATAATTATATTACATTATTCTCTTTCATGTATTTGATTCATACAAACATTCCTTTTTCTTATTACAATGATAGACGATATAGCAAGAGAGTAAAAACAGATGTCCCCCTAATAAATTTTATGCTAGCGACCTTGAACAGACAGCTCTAGCCGCCACCACAGTATTTGACTTTAACGCAAATGCATGAGAGTTGAAACTTTCGGAGCGAGTGTACTACTATTTCTTTGTTCTGTAAGACTTTTTAATTAAATTTCGATTATAATTATTCTATTTTCTTCTACAATATGTAAAACATGTCTAGAGGATGCGTAATGAACCCGATTTTTTTTCCTATGTGTGCGGGGCCCTAACTTTGAAAAAGCATCGATGCTCTTACACAACGTTAATAAAGACTGCCTATCATATGTACTTTGGATATAAAGTAGGTGAACAAGATAAGAAATGGGCACCTCATTCTTGTTGTACACGATGTGCTAGAAACTTTCGAGCGTGGATTAAAAGTACAAAAAAGTGTATGTCCTTTGCTATACTCATGCTATGGCGCATACCGAAGGATCATATAACAGACTGTTACTAATGTATAACAAAAATTAAAGGATTATTCGCAAAAAGTAAACATAAAATTAAGTACCCGAACTTAGGTTCAGCAATGTGACCAGCATTACATAATGATGATTTACAAATAACGAAACCTCCAGAAAATTTTACATATGACGATGCAGCAGTAGAAATGGAAACTGATGAAACTGAATCTTCCTTTACATCTGATATGAACTATTCTCTTGGCATAAATGAAGAACCACACCTAATTACTCAAAAATTATTAAATAATTTTGTGAAAGACTTAAATTTATGAAAAAAACTCAGAATTACTTGGATCAAGATTGCAAGGTTGGAATCTCCTGAAAAACAATACAAAGATATCTATTTATCGAGATTCACATAAGAAATATTCGACATTTTTTTTTTCAAGAAAAGGTGATTTATGTTATTGTAATGATATAAGTGGCTTAATGTCTTCTTTAAATTGTCAATATAACTCGGAACAATGGCCTATAAGAGAGCAGCCACAGATAAGACATTTACTGGTAAATAAAGTATGAAAATTCTTATTAATATCATTTCTCTTTTTAAAAAAATTCTGTATTTTTCTGAAACTTTATAAACAATGCATATTTTCAGTGTTTTAAATATTAATTTTAAGCTTTATAAGTGTTTATTTAGAAGTTTGTCATTACTAAAATACCAAATGATGAATTTCATAAGGTATATGTGTTGAATAAATACTACAAAATTCAGATTTCAAAGATTTTGAATTTTTTGAAAAATCTGTGGGTGATGGAAACTTTTTAATGGCTTATTCTTTCACAGCACCACCTAAAATATAAAAGTCACCACATACTTAGTTAGAAAAAGAAACCTTGCTTATCAGTGTTACAAGCTCAGCGTTCTAACCGCTCGGCCATCGATCTCACCTTCATTCGCTCATAGCCATAGATTTTACTTGCCGTCACAGAAAACAGAAAGACACACGTCACAGCGCATGTGCATGGCTCCAGCCACCCGATGAGATGCCACATTGCTGCCAATACGAAGTGCATGGCCCCTTATTTAGCTCCAATCACCCAGTAAGAGACCTGTCGGCACTGCAACCACATACCCAAGCCCCTGTGGCACCCTAGGGTTCCAAATGCCCCGGGTTCCAATGGACCCTAGGGCCTTTTCCCCTCCCAAATGGCACCGGTTCGCCACCTTCACTTTTAACAATGTACTCGGACATACAAATTTCGAGATAAAAAAAAATTTCGGCAACTTTTGTGGATTACTTTACGATGTCACATTTGTAGAGTGTTTTGAATTATTTTCTTAAATTATAAGCGATATAGCACATGTTATCATATCTAATTTGATTGTGAAAACTATATGATAGCACAGTAATGCATAGAAAAGCAAAAGTAAATAATGTTTTGCTCACATTGAATATAAAATCTATTTTAAGCAGAATTAGTATTTAACCCTTTTCGCTCTGGTGTACCATTAGTTGTACCTGTCTTTGAATGGAGTATGATATTGTTTTAAGAAATACTTTTGCTACTATTTAAATATAGTAATGTTAGTATATGCCAATGTATTTAATATATAACTTCATTTATATTTAGGCATTTAGTAATAATAATAATTTGCTTAATTTTCTTTTCGCTGTTATATTTTCTTTTCGCCGATTTTAAACATATATTTCACTCTTTGAAATAAAAGTCACTATACTGAAAGAATCATGTGTAGTAAAGCGCAAAAAGCATTAGAAATTTGTTAAGTTAAATGCTGTTGTAATACAATATTTTATATACATCTACAAAAAATCTTCTTTAGTTTATTGTCATATTTATATTAATTCAATAGTGCATAAAGGAATAGCATTCGTTATGAAGAGTTCGTTAACCATTAAATAATCTATTTGGATAACTAGTGTTGATGCTTTAACGCAGACGTAATTTTTTTCTAAAAACTGAAAAACACTACGAACCCGAAAGAGTTAAATATAATGCCAATCTCCCGAAAAAAATATTAAGAAGAGCAATACAAAAAAAATAATAATAAAAATAAAGTTTATGTTAAAACTAGTCAGATGTAGCAATCCCAAAATTTTCTTCGATCTTATACATGTTAATATTTTCTGAAAATGGAGCAAAAAAGCGTAATATGTTGGGTGATTTTCTAAGTCTAGTCATCAACATTTTAAGTCAATTTCAAACTGAATCTGAAGTTGAATGAAAATCAGTGAATTTGTTTCTGAGATACGAAATCTAGAAAAAAATATGCATAACAGCCCAACCTGATGTAACCACCATTTTGTAATCTAAATATATATATTACACTATTGTATGTGGCACAAAAAATCACGATTATTTGGTAATTGTTTAATTGCAACGTTCAAATGAAACGCATCTTATTGGTTACTGTCAAAAGTCCTTAGGTAAGATTTAGGCTGTGGTAAATTGGATTTATTTATGTTTTGTTCCTTCGTTGCAATTATGGAGCTTCAAAATATCATTATTCTTTTTTTTCTGTTATTTTTATTAAAATATAAGTCATGAATTTAAAATTTTTCAATTTCAAATTAAAGCTATGTATTATAAATGAAATGAATGAAAAGATTATATTATTATATTTTAAATAATTAATGAAATACGAAAAAATGCCACTGATACAATGTTTGGCGATTTACTATCTGCGCCAGACTAGCATAAAATTATTGAGTTCTTCATTTATCAGCACCAATGTCATATATGCACCATACTGACGCGTTATTTTTCTGACGCCAATACGACAAAAACTTCGTTTTCAAATACCAGTTACATACATATTTTTTAAGTAATTTCAATTATTTTAAAAAGGAAATAATAATAAAAAAAGGTTTAGTTATTAATTATACAATAAAACAATTTATATCATTTCAAAACAGAAAATAAAGTAAACAAACGGTTTATTAATAAATAAATAACAATATACGGGATACCATGTGAGGCACATATAAGTGCCGTTTTGTTGAAATCACGCCAATGTGGTGCGTATATGGCATTTGTGTCTATTTCTTTTGCGGAATCTTCTAATTTAGCAAAAAATTAGCAATTAAAATAAATTATTAATAAAAGCAATGTGATTTATTTATTTAAAAAATCAAATAAAACACTTTGTAAAATCATCATAAAATGAAAATAGAGTAGGACGCGTTTCGAGCTACAACAATATCAGGTCGTCACCAGCTAAACCGACACGTGTTCCGTAAAGGCATCGAGTCGAGATAAAGTGAAGGAAAGAAGGAGGAGATTACAAAGAGTGCGACAGGTGGCGCTAGCTGAAAAAACCCAGGTGGAAGAGAAAAGTAGAGATAAAGAGTAGGAAGAGTCCACTTTGGAAAAAGAAAAAGAGGAGTCCACTTTTCTTTTCCACCTGGGTTTTTTCAGCTAGCGCCACCTGTCGCACTCTTTGTAATATCCTCCCTCTTTCTTTCACTTTATCTCGACTCTGTGCCCTTACGAAACACGTGTTGGCTTAGCTGATGACGAGCTGTTATTGTTGTACCTCGAAACGCGTCCTACTCTATTTTCGTTTCATGGTGATTTTACAAGGTGTTTTATTTGATTTATTAATTGTCATCAGTATTCACGGTGTTTATTCACGATTTATTTGCTTAGTATACATTCAAGGGATACCTAACTGGTCGCGAAGGGCGGATAGTTAGGATTAGATTTCCATTCAAATGCACTGACGATGCATCGTAAACCCATTAATATATTAATTCCTTTGTCTCGTGCGTTCTCTTACACAAATTTTATTCGGTTGACACCACTTTATAAAAGAAAAATCTTTCAAGTACACAACTGCAAAAAAAATGGTCAAACAAAATAAATTAAATTTTATTTTCCTTTATTACTGACGCCACAAACAAATTTTCAAAAGAAAGATAATGTTTAGTCAGACTAGCAATACGAGTGAAATTAAATACGCTAGCCACGAATATTTTTTTCTTTATTTATTATTTTAAATATAGTATGATAAGAATTATTGAATGTAATAATGAGTTTTCTTGTAAATAGCTTGTTTTTACAAAATAAGCGATATTTTAAAATAGAAATAAGCTTTATTATTTTTTGGACATATTTTAAGCTGAAATTCCATGCACGCAAGAATTTTTATGAATTTTATTAATGATTAGATTTGTAGCGCTAGTAATTGGAGTAATTACATCTAAATGAAATTCGCTTTAATGTTTAATCATTTCCCTGATTTTTCCGTACAACATGCGGGCAACGAATTTTTGCAAATCATGATTTGCCCGTATAACATACGGGCATCCATATTCTAATCGTGATTTATTTTTCTCACCAGTAAATTTCTATTGTAAATATTGCATTATTTAATAATTGCATTATTATAAATGCTTTATTTAATTTATTGCATTTTTCTGATTTAATTAGGCAAATATTTCCGTTTAAAAAAAACGATGATAAAAGATTAAAAGTTCTGTAAAACACATGAAAAACTAGGCATTATTTGAAGTAGTTTTTTCCTCCCAAAAATGTTGATTAGTTAAGTTTTTAAATATACTATAATAAATCAATGAAGCTATTACACTAAAGTTTACTTATACTAAGCTTTTTTTTTGTTTCGCGTAAATACACAATTGCGTATATTGCGTAATACTTGAGGGTAAACTTTTAAATCATAAACGTACTCGGAATATAGCATTTGATAATAAAATCAATAAAATAAAATAAAATAAAATATTCGTTGATTGTGCAGTGATTTTCTGTTTCAAAATTTTACAAATGGACTTTAAAAGTTTGCATCATTTCCTTATCTAATATTATTTATTAGAAATGTTCTCAAAACATTAATAATAATGCAAAATAACATAAAATATCTATCTCAAAATTAAAGGAAAGCTGCAATAAACAATATTTTATTCTTTTATTTCTAAATATTAGCGCAGAACAACCTATTCCGTGTTTCTGGAACCAAACTCCGTACTTGCGTAAGTTATAAATGTCTGCCAAATATGAGACTAAAGTGATCTTACCGATGCATTAAGTGCTAGAAAACCACCGGAATGGGTTTGGTAGCAGTGTCTCACACGCATGAAATTTGTTTTAAGAAAATTATATCTCTGTTGTGAATAAAATATCATCTTGAGTGCATTTTTTCCTTTCCAATTTGAAGATTCCGTTCGTAGTGAAAGTATTATTTGTGTGAGGTTTCACTATAAAAAGGAGGTGGGCTAATAAGGGCTATTTTTCGCCCATCAGCACCTAGACGTGACATACATTTTTTTCATTAGTATACCTCATAACAAGAAATAAAATGATAAAATGAAAGTTTAATAATTGATGGAAAAATAAAATATAGATTTATGTAAATATGATGTGTATTAATGAGCATAAACAGAATTGTCATTAGTTTTAATCCATATAATCAATAGTAAATACAACAATAAGTGTAAAGTTAAGATAAATGAAGCTTACTAAGATTATTATTTCAATACAAGAAATATTGGAAATAATAAATAACAAATAATAATAATAATAATAATAATCATACAGTTTCAGAATTTTTGGACAATGTTAGATTATTTTCGTCATTGATTGCTTCAGCAGAATCACTAATGGACCATCCAGCGGCCGCGTCTTGCACAGTATATGGACATATTCAAAATTTGGTTTTTTATATTTGATTGAGCGATGCTACATTACAGTAGTATTGTAAGCCAGAAACCATAATATGAAAACAACATGCATCCAGACCTCTACGTCACTTTCGCGTACTTTAAGCTAACAGTACCATTATGTTAAAAGTTTCGCTGTGTTTTTATCCAAATATTATAGGTTTTAGAAATTGTGCACTGAAAAATCAAATTTTGGTTACGAGAGGTGTCCCTTAGTAACATCTGTTGAAAACTGTTGCTGCTTAATTGAGAATCTTGGCATTTCATGTTCAATATCAATTTCGTGCAGAAGTTCCAAACAATCCCAATAAAATCTATCAATACTCTCAACATTATTTGGCTTCAGCCTCTCTCTGATATTATATGAATATTTTTGTAATGTATTTGTAAGTATGTTAGCGTAATTGTTCTTTGTTTCCGCGAAGTAAGGAACGAAGACATCCAAAATGTAATTTGAAGTATTGACGAATACCATATGCTTAACAAAAGGTCTTCCATTGCATAGTCAGATGGAATGTCTTTAAAAGGAATAGTTTACACTCTTCTGGATATAAACGTACGTGCTATCGAAAGTAATCATCACAGTAACATTGTTGTCATCCGGAATAAACAATCTTCATGCTGAAGGCCTCGTATATTTTTAAAAAACTTGTGTTCTGGTGATGTGTTCCATTCTACGGTGTTTTAGAACAACGTTCTCAATCAAAGCCTGGTTTTCATATTTTACAGAAGATATTTTCTTTTAATAAATAATGCAGACAGAACACCATGATAGAGACCAGTTCTAAGTTTTACAAGTAACATTGCAAAGTAAGTACGAGATGACCTCTTTATTGAGGAACGTATTTCGAACCTTGCAGTATAAAGGTATAGTTAAAATCAGACATAAATATACCCATAAGAATATAATAATAGATTTCAGAAAAGCGTCCCGTATATCAAAATAGAGGTCTTCTTTTGCTAAATTTCTGATATTGGTTTAAATATTTTCATGCATCACATTTCACACATCGATGTATTCTCACTTACAGGACTTCAATCTTGCAGAGTCAATTTACCGATCAGGTGATATGAGTTTTACAGCATCGTTTTCGCAACAAAATATAGATTTTAGTTTCTATAAAGGCTTGAGTTTTAATAGTTTTTGCTACAATAACGAGGCAGTTCTTACCTTTACATATAATACAACAAGTGTTAGAGTTGTGAAAATGAGATATTGATAAATGTATATTAGGTTTCTTATTTGTGGTCTCATCGACAGTAATCGTTGACGCATAATCTCTTATTGTTACATCAGAAGAAGAAATAGAAGTATTTAAAGCCTAGAGAACACGAAATACATAATATTTCCATTTAGAGCACTAGTTAGAACCACTCTGTAAATCTCAGTTTTTCGAACAACTAAGTATCAATATAACTTTTTTGTAAGAACAGATACGAAAAGTTTTCTGCGAGAGTTTACAACAATGAGATTGGTATCCAAGCATTATTTATTAGTAATTTCTTTGATAAATATTTACAAAAACAATTTTAGAAAACAACATTGACGTCTGAACAATGTTAATACCTTTTAAGTACGGCAAAAAAAGTCTGAACACGCTTCGATAGTAGTGCATTTGATTCTCTCACATGATACATTTTTTTCTTTTACAGGTAAAAGCGCACACTGAACCCAAATAAAATAAGGTTCATATAAAAGCTTATAAAGAGTAAAATCATTGCATGTCAAAATTAATTGGGTTCATCGAGCGCTTCTTAATAAAAAAATAATTTAAAAACACAAAAAACGTTAAAAATGCAGAAAAATTCCAAAAAGCTCTACTTTTGGGCTATAATTTCCATGACTTACTATATTATTTATCACGTAAAACTTATATTAAACAAAAATACATATCTTTAACTATACAAAGCCACAGAACAATCATCTAAATTCGAAACTTTTTTTCCGGTTGTATGATGAGCAAAAAATAGTCCTTATTGACCCACCTCCTTTGAAAAAAAGTAATGTTCAGAGTATAATGCATGCAATGCTTGAATTGTACCTCAATTAAATCATACACATATATATATATATATAATCTCACATGCAGCGTTATCCAAATTGATTCTTTTCGGTATTCAACAATGGTTATAGTGCTATCATATATTTATTTTCGGCACAGATGTCATATACGCACCACATTAGCGCGAGAACAACAAAATGGCGATTTTATGCCTCATATGTTAATGCGGTCATTGTTGATATTTATTAATAAACTATTTATTTACTTCATATTTTCTTTTACAAATTGATATAAATTGTTTTGTTTTATAGTTATTAATTAAACTTTTATATTTATTATTATTTCCTTATTAAAATAATAGAATATAATTAAAATATATATGTGTAACTGATATTTAATAACGAAGTTTTTGCCAAACTGGCGTCAGAAAAAATATCGCGCCAATGTGGTGCGTGTATGACACCTGTGCCTTATTTTATTCTCAAACGATATTTTTTGCATGATGCAGTTCATGATAAAAAGCATTGTAAAATACGCAGCTGTATTTAATATATGTATTTCTCTAGATTTTTTTATTACTTATTTGGAGTAACAAATAAAGAATAAGATATATTTTACTGAAAGTAAAGAATTATGGTATAAGATTTATAAATGTTTTGTTAAAAAAATAATAATAATAAAAATCAAATCAAATCAAATTAGGTTCTCTGAAAGTATATGAATTTTTTATGTATTTTGTGTTTAAATTCAAAATCCGTTTTTTGGAATTATCTTAAAAAACGCATCAGACGTGCTTCCAACAACTAATGTTTGGCAAATTGGCGGCTGTAAAAAAAAAACAACTTTTTTTTTCTTTTTTTTTTTTTTGTAACTTTAATTTTTGAATAGACGAAACCCGACGACAATGGACAAACAAATCTCCTTCAAGTAGTTTGCAACGATTTGCAATTCGATTCAGTCGTTGATTGATAGCTGGCCAGTTTATATTTCTGGATAACTTCATTGAGCGTAAACCAAGCTATTGTTGAATGGGAGGTATGAATCGATGCTTTGTACTGTTGGGATTTCCAGTTTCCCCCCCTATAAAATGATTCCAATTGTTGGCTTTTCATGACATAAAAAAAATCTTAGAACGTAAAATTAAGAGCGGTTTGCTATACATATTTTTTTATTCCTAAATATTAACATAAAACAACATATTTCATGCTTCTGGAATAAAACTCGTACGTGTTAAAGTTATAAATTTCTACCAAATATGAGACTGAAGTGTTTTCGCCAATGCGTCGGGCATTTTTGCCGATCCCACCAAAGTTAGCTTACGGTAGAAAATACGGGCTTCTGATTGGTTCAATAATTTAAAGAGCATTTAGATTTAGATCATTTGAGTTTACGTTTATTTAATCGCAATTTCTGTTTGAAAATCTTTTGCGAGAAGATATTGACAAATATCCTTCTCATTTTACACATTTATTGATAAAGATATATTTTCTGGAATTTACAATTAAATGAGTTAATCTTGATGTTTCTCAATTGTTCTCTATACTTTTAGAAAATAATAAAAATAGTTAAAATAATAATAATTTGGGTAATAATAATAATGTTAAAATAATAATAACTTCTTTTTTATTATTTTAACATGATATGCACATATATGTCCCTAAAACGTACATCCACATCCTTAACAATTTATTTACAAACAATAATCACAATTCCTTTTTACGGTGTCAATTACGCGATATTTACAAGTAATATTGTTCTATACTACTTCTTTTTTAAATTGCCTTTCCTTTTTATTATTAATATTATTTTAACATGATATATCCATATATACTCCTAATACGTACATACGCATTCA
Source organism: Maratus speculifer (assembly GCA_964019185.1). Classification (NCBI taxonomy): domain Eukaryota; kingdom Metazoa; phylum Arthropoda; class Arachnida; order Araneae; family Salticidae; genus Maratus; species Maratus speculifer. The sequence continues at coordinate 169,333,030 of OZ025292.1, forward strand.
GAACAATTTATTTGCAAACAACGATTGCTCTTTAATTTATTCAACCATATCAATTATCCATATCATTTATTCAATCAGAAGCCCGTATATTCTTCCCTATGCTAGCTTCGGTGGGGTCGGCAAAAATGCATGCGTCGAGTACTGTAAAAACACCGGAATGAGTTTTATAAGCGTGTATCTTACGTATGAAATTCGTTAAAATTATATCGGTATTGTGAATAATATCATTCTAAATGTATTTTTATTTTTTTTCAATTTGAAGTTTTCGTGCGTAATGAAAGTATAATTTGTGTGACGTTTCACTTAAAAAAAAAAAAAAAAAAAAAAAAAAAAAAAAAAAAAAAAATCGAAAAAAGTATTATGTGAAGAGTGTGCAGAGTATTTTGCATGCAATACTTGAATTTCTCTTCAATTAAACCTTATATACATATATATATATACATAAATCTAATATGTAGCATTATCAAACTGATTATTTTTAGTATTCAACAAATGATTATAGTACAAACATATATTTGTTTTCTTCTCAAAAGATATCGTATAAATGATGCAGTTTATGATAGAAAGTACTGTAAAATAATGTAATTATATTAGATCCTCTCATTGTCCAGCTCGTGATAATACGTTCACTAAGTTCCAGCTTTTCCTGACATATGATCCATATTTAAAGTAACATAAATCTAATGGTTTAGTTGATTTTTAATGCATTGTACACTTTTTAATTTTCTTAAAATTCGCATTCATATATGTAATCAAGTATTTTTATATTATACTGAAAAAATCATGTTTTATTAGCATTAACAATAAAATGCAGAGAAAACAACAGTACAAATTTTCCCTTTTCAAGAATGTGTTTGGGTTAACCTATTTCTTCAGAAATTTCTTGTATAACTTGTTTGGAGTGACGAATATCGTATAAGTTACGGTATAGTATAAGTATTTATAAGTAACGGAATATGGTAATTGTTTTAAAGTTTTATATTAAAAAAAATCTAAATTAAAATAAAAATTACATTAAGGCTTGTCTAAAGTATAAGGACTTTTGGAGTATTTTGTATTTAAATTAAAATCCGTGCTTTTGGATTATCTTGCATATCATATCAGACGTGCTTTGAACTAATGTTTGGAGAATCAGTGGATGTAAAGAAAGCTAACTCTGCGTTATTTGTAGCTTTAATTTCTAAATAGTCGATACCCAATGACCATGGACATGCACGTCTCATTCAAGTATTTCGTAACGGTTTGCAAATAGATTCAGTCTTTGATTGATGATTGTCCAATCTATATCTCACAGACACTTGATTCAGCGTAAACCAAGTTGTTGTTCAGTGGGGAATATGAATCGATGTTTTGTCCTATTGTAATTTCGAGATTTCTCCCTTCAAAGATTTTTGCAGTTGGAAGTAGATTGCTTTTGAGGACATTCTGATAATTTGCATAGCTCTATCGGCTGTTAACCTTTATCTACCGACGGTACATATTAGTACCATAAAAATTACTTATTAAAAAATTCTTCTAATACGCCAATTAGTTGTAATATTGTTTATAATGAATTACAGATACATTACTTTATTTTGTTCCAAAAGCATTATTGGTTACACAAAAAAATAATATTTTTAAAAGGATGATTTCTTTTGCTTTGTATCTTTTCAGCTTTCTTGGCACTGAGGAATGGGGATTTTTCAAATCGGATATATTTCTATATTTATATAGTAAGGACATCATATTTGTACATTTTATAATTCTACTAAATACGAAGAAAAACATTGAAAATAAAAGATTTGAGTTGAAGTGTTGTGGTTACTCTTAACCACTGCCATATTTTTTTATTTAATTTAATTTATCGTCTATTTTTGGTTTTATCTTTATTCATTTATTATATATTTCGCATTCTAAAAATTACTTTAAATTCTCGCCTTTTTTAATTTCCCCTGTTAAGTTATTTTTATTACCTAACTTTTTGTTGATTTCAAATGTTGAAATCAGTTAAAATTTTGTTCCTTCCGGTTTTAGAGGTTTCCCGTCTTTTCGAGAATGTTCAATGGGTTGTCGACTTCCGTTTTATGTCTCCTCCCATTGTCCAATCAGGTACTATTCTTCTGTTACGTAATTTAAAAGTTCGTGCGTCCTGTTATTCAGTTTTGGCTCCGCATCTCCTTGATGATATAAAGGTTTATTCTTAAAATACTGTTTCCCTATTCCGCGATCCGCTTGGGCTCTCTATTTTTTTCGCCACTTCCTGTTGCCCTGCCAGTTGGCGTATTTTTTAATTTTTGGCAACCCCCCCCCCCCCCCCGCCTTCTTTCCGGAGCGGCCACGGTCGTTTAGGCAATTGAGATGAGAGCAGGTGAGAAGGAAAGCGGTGTCGAGTGAGTGCCGAGCAGTCGTCGGCAGTTCTACGATGATAAATACCTGCAAAAATAATGTGTGCGATTTTAATACAAATGATTTGTTCGGCTTTTTACGACTAACGTTCAGCATTGTTAAATACGAAAGAATGGAATTATTTAAAAACGCAAGGAGAGACTTATCTCTCCGTGGAAATATACAAGGATTTGTTCTTCCAGAAAAAATACAACTTTTGTTTTTCCAAAAGAAATTTCATATGAAGAAAGTGTGTTTCGACTTTGAGAAGGCTGAATTTTCTTGAGGGAAATATTATTTTTTTAAAATTGTTGAAGCAATTCTTCACTTGGAATATTCCGTTGACCTTATATTGTATGCTATATATACAGGATGGACCAATTCTTCGTTTTTATGTTAATTTGTTGCCCCTTAATCTCCAAGAGAATTTCAAGAAAAAGGCATAATTATTTTGGAATGAGAGCTTCTCTTTATCTATAAAATGTCGTACAAGTAAAAAATTGTGTCTTCCATGCCTCGCTCTAAAAAAATAAGAGAGCTTTTTTTTTTCCTTACTAAAAGAATTATTATTTCTCAAGGAATTATATTCTTCCATCTTTATAAAAGAATAAATTAAGAAATTTTTCTTTATGAGTAAGTCTTCTGAGATTTATTCGTTTGCGTATTTTTGCTCAACTCTTAATTTCAAGCTTATGCAGGTAAGCTCTATTTTGATTTTTTTTCAATTATTTTTTCTGTGATTATGGCACATATTATTTCCATAAAGTTGTTGATTTTAGATTACTTCATTTCACGTGGTCCTTTGCGGCCAAATTCAACGCAGTGTACTAATAAAATACGATTACACACTTTAATTTCTTGTTTCGGAACGTCGTTAGAAACGTTCCCCCACTAAACACAACATACTATTTCCTGGTAACGTGATCTTGTCGAACCCATTCGACATGACATTTTTTTTCAACATATGTTTTCTTTATTATTTTGAAGTGATAAAAAAAAAAAATAATAATATATAAGTAAAAATGTTCTCAACTTTTTTAATTCAGAAGTGAATATGTTCTCATCATGCAATGCTTACATTTTTAATTTATTTATCATGTTTTGTGTTGAAACTTGCTTATATAAGTAATCAATTTCATATAATTTGCTATTTTTGTTTTCATAAATTTGAGAACAGATGTTATATAATTGGTATAGAACTGATTACTTTAAAGTGAATTGTTTATCTTGTTTTAACAAGTTTGAGAACATGTATTGTCCTGTTTACATAAACATTCTGAAATCTAATTTTTTCTTCCAAACTTGGGAGATTAGCAACTAAAAAAAGTTTTATTAAAGTCTGTTTTTCTTGATCGGATGCTCAGAAAAATATATTGTCAACTTCTTCTTTATTTTTGTTAACATATAAAAATGATGTATAACATAAATGAAGTTCGTCATTATTTTAAAATATATATCAAATTAAGTTCATATATTTTTCATGTAACTAATTTGTAACATATTATTGTCACATTTAGTGAGAGTTTATTTCAATTTTTCTCATCATGCCTCCCAAATCCAAATTAAATATTGCGATTCAACCTTTTGATGGAAATCCACAAACTGTAGAATTTTTTTTCGATAAATTACCGGACTTACAAGAATTAAATAATTTTTCAGATAAAGAACTTTTTGTTCTCTTTAAATCAAAGCTTGAGGGCAGCGCTTTAAACTTCTTTCTTGAAACTCAGTCTCAATTCAGGATTTCCAACTTTCAAGCCATTCGTAAAGTGTTTATAGACTATTTTATGCCCAAAAGAAAAGTTAATTCACTCCAGTCTCTGCAAAATTTAAAATTAGAATCCAATGAATCTGTAAAAAAATTTTCTTTCCGCCTGGATAAACAACTTCGGCTTGCCTATCCCAAATTGGATCCAGCTGCTCTAAATTCTCTAAAATTTACTCATTTTCTTCAGGCTTTGCCTAAGCAAATCTGAAGAAAAATTCTCGAGGAAAATATTTCCACATTTGATTTAGCTCTTAAAAGAGCACACTTTCTACAAGAAATTTATGACTCTCCACCTTCTCAAAATTCTCATAAAGATTTTGATCAAATTTATTGTATGGATAGTGACTATACTAATGAAAACTCTACTTTTCCTGTGAATTTGGTCCAACAAACTCCTGTAAGACGTACAAGGGATAGAATTTTTGAAAATTCACGTAATACATTCTCACCACCTGAAACAAATAATGAAAAATCGTACTCTTTTAATAATGTTAAGAGAAAACGTAGAGTTAATTCACCTTCACATGTCAAACAAAATATTACGGATGAATATAAAACAAACTCTCGTCAACTAAAATCTCGTCAAACTAGATATTATTTTCAACCTAAATTTGACAAGTTTTCTCACAAGAAAAATTATGCGGATTCCTACCTCAAACAAAATATCATTCAATGTGCATTTTGTGGACGATTCAATCACCGTATGGACACATGTTATAAATTTAAAAGGATTCTCAACGCTCCTAAACAAAATTATACATCGAACTGTTCATTTGATTCTCACAGAAAGAAAAACTACTTCTTTTTCAAAAAATAAAAATGATAAGATCTATCATTTAAACAAATAGGGGAGATTGGTTTTACTGACCGCCCTCTCTCCCATTCCTGTTCTTCAGGGTCAGTACATTGTTGTGACGAGAAAAACTAGCGTCACATTGCCAAAGGTTCTTCAACCAATTTAGTATCAACCATTGCTGTACAAACATCCCCAGTACATCCTAAATTTAATAAGTCTTGCTGTTCTCATAATTCTTTGGCATCGAGTCATCCTTCTGAAATTGATGAATGTGTACAAGAACGACACATCATTTATAGTTCCTTTGATAACTCTTACTCTTTGCCATGCATAGTTATGAATGTACAATATAATGAAATATCTACTCTTATCGGCACAGGCTCAACTTTATCTCTTTTGGATCAAGGATACTTTAATAGCATTATATCTAAAATTCATTACAAAGTTTTGTCTAGAAATGTTTCAGTATCTACTATAAATTCTAAGGTTTTCTTTAAAGGATGTATTGAACTTTCTTTTAAAATTGACAAGTATTTTTTCCATCATGTCTTTTATCTTACAGATATAAAGAATGTCAATTTTCAAGCAATACTTGGGTTTGAATTTATTAATAAACATTCCATAACCATTTCTCCAACTTTTAAGTCTATATTAATTAAAGATAAACACATCCCTTTTCACAGTCATAATGAATCTCCTACTTGCTATTATACGAATTCTGAGTGTACTTATGATAATATAAATGTGCCATATTCTTTTGATGCACACAAAATGCCTTGTTATGAAAGTTCTATATCAAATAATCTAAGTAATGGTACTTATATTGATATTGTATATGGAAATTCTGGTGACAACAATTTACAATTAGTCAATAATTATGCAACCTACCCTTACAATTATAATATTCAAAATAGTGATTTATTTATAAATAATGTTGCTAATACTGCTATGAATTATCATAATCCCTATATTGATGGTAATTTTACTTATTTTTCCTAACTATTTTTCAACTGATTATGGTAATGTTGTAAACTATTTATCTACTAATAATAATATGCCTGACAAAAATTTCACATCTGAAAGTGCTAATGATATTAGTTATATTGGTGAAAAGCATACTAATTTGAATGATGGTAATAAAATTTTGGTGAATTCCAACATGGTACATACAGTTAACAGAGAATTAATCCCTCCCAATTCTTTTATTTATTTACATGTCAAATACTTGAACTCTCCATCTGAATATTTTATTTTTAAGCCTGCTTTGAAAAATAAAGGTCTGGTTTTGCATGAATCACTGCATTCTAACTCTTCAATTCAAAATAATTTATTTTTGGTTGTATGTCAGAATATATCAAAACTGGACATTAATTTAAATAAAAATACAATTATTGGTGTTGCATTAATGTAGATGAGAAGGATATTGAGGAATACTCTTTTGATTTAGATTTTGAAAATGAATATTGTAATTTAATTTTACCTTCTGAAGAAATTAAGAGAAAACGTGTTCAAGAACTTTCACCAAATGATTTTGACCTAAAACACTTACCCCCTCATGAAAGTGACACTTTAACAAAATTACTGTACAGTAAAGCTCTTGCTTTTTCTAAATCTTTGGATACTTTAGGTCATACAGACTTAGTGAATCCTCAATTTTCAAAGTAGAACTCTCATCCTGTAAAAACCCTACCTTTTCCTGTGCCACAGGCACTCGAACAAGAAGCTCTTGATCAAATTAATCAAATGCTAAATGCAGGTATTATTGAAAGATCAAATTCATCCTGGGCTTGTCCTATGCTTCTTGTTAAAAAGAAAAGAAATGACATGTCAAAACCTCAGAAATATCGTTTGGCCCTAAATTTAAGATTGCTAAACTCCATCATCATACCATCATCATATCCTCTTCCGAGAATTCAAAATTTATTAGTACAGTTATCAAAATTTAAATATTATACTACTCTTGACTTGCCGTCTGCATACTGGCAGATTGCAGTACCTAAAGAAATGCAAGACAAACTCAGTTTTACTACTCCATGGGGAATTTTTACCTATCTTCGTCTCGTTTTTGGCTTGAAGACAGCTGCGAGCACTTTTCAACAATTAATTGATTCAGTTATTCAATTATCTGAAATTGACTCGTGTTATGCATACCAAGATGACATTGTGGTTGGCACTAATTCCTTTGAAGAGATGGTCACGAAACTCACAAAGCTCTTAGACACTCTCATTGCCAATAACATCACTCTTTCTCCTGAAAAATGTTCATTCATGAAAACTAGTATTAACTTTTTAGGCTTCCAACTCACAGATCATAAAATCCTTCCTATTACAAGTAATATTGTAAAAATCACTTCCTTCCCAAGACCTAAAACCAAGAGGCAGACAAAAGATTTCATTGGACTATGTTCATTTTATAGATCAATTATACCTAATTTTTCTAAATTGATTACTCCTCTTATTGAAGTTACCAAACCTAAAAATAAGTTTTGTTGGAAATCTGAACAAGAAAATGCATTTAATAAATTGCAAGAAATTTTCTTTCAAAAACCTATGCTAAATCTCCCAAATTGGAGTGAGACTTTCTATGTTAATACTGATGCATCAAAGACAGCAATCTCAGCTGTTCTTATGCAAAAATTTGACGGTGAACTTCGACCGATTTCATATTATTACAAAACTTTGTCTCAGTCTGAAAAACAGTATCCAGCTATTAAATTGGAACTTTATGCCATTTATAAAGGAGTAACAGCTTTCAAATATTACATTTTTGGTCGACCCTTCATTCTCTTATCAGATGCTAAACCCCTTAATAATTACAAAAAAGCAACATCACCTGCTGACATCATTACTCGTTGGATGTTAGAACTATCTGAATATTCATACACATTCCAGCATATACCAGGCAAAGAGAATGTGTTAGCAGATTTTCTAAGCAGAACCCCTCACATTCCTACTGAAGATCTCCATACTAATCCAGATCTTATTTCTAGGCAAGAACCCCTACCAATTGTTGATGATCAAAATGATTTACATAATGAAATTGCTCACTTTCCATGTGGTTTAATTGGCAAAACACACCACACCTGTCATCTTCAAACTGACTCTCCGCCTCCAAATAATGATAATAATGAAGACCCATTATTAGAAATTTTTGATCAAACCATCTTTTCTGAACAACAAAAAGACCCTAAAATTAAGAAAATTTATGAAGATCTTAAAGCTAACAAAAAATCTAAAAGTTTAAATGGCTATTATATTAATCCAAATAATGATTTACTTTGTTACAATGGACATTTTTCTTCAGAAGATATTGAGCTACATAAAGCTGTTTTACCTTCGTCACTTAGAGCAAAAGCTTTAAGAATTTCTCATATTACTCATACTGGAATTCATAAAACTATTGTTAAATTAAAGAAAAGATTTACCTGGAAAACCCTTGTTTCTGATGCAATTAATTATGTCAACTCTTGTGAAATTTGTTTAGTAAACAAAAATCATAAAAAAACACCGCTCCATATTTATCAGCACCACTACCTACAGCTCCGAATCAAAAAGTTTCGATGGATTTACTTGGCCCATTGAGAAATCGCCAATATGTGATGACAGTTATTGATCATTTTTCTCGTCATTTAGAATTATGTGCCTTGAATAACATTAGCGCTGAATCTGTTACTAAAGCTCTATTACATTACATTTCTACTCATAGAAAGTCCGAATTAACACTTACTGATCATGGCTCTCAGTTCACTAGTGATATGTTTTCTTATTTCAATAAAAAGCTTGGCATAAAGTTAGAACACAGTTCTGTAGCCCATCCCCAGGCTAACGGATTAAGTGAGCGATGTAATACTCAAATAAAATCATCTGTGAATACAATGGCTTCCCAAGGATTTGATGTACCAACTGCTTTAAAAATCCACCAGTCCATATACATTGCTACGCCTCATCCAGCTACAAAATTCACTCCAAATCTTCTTCATTTTGGAAGAGAAGTAAATGATATTTATGCCAATTATAAAACCCAATCTTCCTGGAAAATTATTAACACAGCTTATGAAATTCACAAATTAATGGATGTTATTGAAAAGATATACTATCAATCTTACAAAAATAACGAGTCTTCTAGACAAAAGGTATACCAAAAATCAAGGGAAAAGTTAAAATTGCTAATATCAAAGTTAATGATGTTGTTTATGTAAAATTTCCCAGTGTGTTTAACAAAAAAGTACAAGGCGCTTACATGGTAAAGAAAATAATTTCACCTGTACTTATTCAAATTCAAGATTGCAATAAAAGTCAAGCATCACTAATGTTGATACATACTAACAGAATTTTGAAACTTCAAAAAAGAGATGAAGCATTGCAGTATCCTTCGGATTCTTCTCAAGGTACAACACATGATCAACCAGCTGTTAATAGTGCATCTTCTTCTCCTGTACAACAACATGTTCCTGTTCAAATTTCTAATTGTGATTCTGCCTGTAATACATCTCCTCAAATTCCTACTTCTTCTAAATGCCAACAAACATCTTCACATTCATATAAGTCAGTCTGTTCACAGGCATCTGGTGATAAAACTTCCACCACTCTTCAAAATAAATCCACCCAATATAAAGATCATTATGATCTTCGGCCGCGCACCCATAAACATTACAAAACATAAACTAATCTTCATTTCTTTTTTAGGATGACTTTAACATTGTTGCAGAATCTGAGTTGTGCTAGCTATCTTGGATTGTAAGAGATGATGTCTTAATATTTTATTTTTTTTGCTTTCTTCTACCAAAGCTGCAGGCAGCATTTGTGTAATTTTTTTCTAAAGTCATCTTCTCCTTGATGCAATAAAATTGTCATCCAGTAAAAGTATATGTACCTTTTTTAAATTTGTTTCTTTTCACTCTGTTTTGCATTGAAATATTTTCTTCACAACCATTCTTAAATTATTTGTTTATGCTTCATCTCATATATAAAATGTATTGGTACTTTTAAGTTTTCAAAGGTTATACATTCAATAGTTGGTAAATAATGAGTAATATTTTGTTTTTGAAACAATCATTGAAAATATGTCACTCATTGATTTATTGTGATAATTGTTTATTCTAAAAATAAATAAACAAATAAATTGTTATTGATACAAGGTAAAACATGAGTACTCATGTCAAAAAAAAAATTTTCCCTATTATGTCTATTATAATAATTGAAATGTTACCTTTTATTTATTGACAATTTATGCATGCTCTAACATCTAACCTTTTTTTAACATTTCAAAAAATAATGATAACATTGTGCATGCTAATTTCTTCTACTTGAATTTTTGATTTATTGTAAAAAAAAAAAAAAAAAAAAAAAAAAAAAAAAAAAAAAAATGAAATGATGATTGAGTATAGGTATCTCTGTGTATCTAAGTGTTAAAATATTCAAAGAAAAAGGTTTATATATATAAGTATATACTTTGGATCCAAAGATATTTTTTTTAATTATTTAAGTCATTACTGGTATATAGAAAAGAAAATATTTGTTATTTTGCAAATAACACATGATCACATGTTATTTACAAGAATTTGAATATTTGAATTAAACATGTTCAACATATATTCAACATATTATAAATATTTTATGTGATAATTTTTGTAAAGTGACATTTTTCAAGTTATGTACTGGATTAATATATTTATTTAAATACTTTTATGAGAGTGTAAATATCCTCTCTTTGCTCTTTTTGGTAATTTTGAAAGTTGTATTATTCCAGAATAACATTTTTATTCTGAGAGTTCAAATATTCTCTCTTTGGTATTTACCTTTATTTACTTTGAAAATGTTCTTGTTGTTTTGCAACTTATATTTACTTTGAAGATGTTGTTGAATTATATGACATTAGGTCTATTCAGTTAAAATATGTTGACATGTTGGAAAGTATTATATGTAAATGTATATATATATATATATATATTTTTAGAATCTAAATATTATCTCGACAATTTGTATACATTTTCCAATTTCTGACGTAAGAAAATTTAAAAAAAAATTGAATTCTGAAAAATTGAATTTATTGAATGTAACATGATTATTGACTTGTGAATTTTAATATCATTTACTTATATGCATATTATTACAAATTCTTTTTCTTTTTAATATGCTGACTATATATGTATGTTCTTATTATACGCAACAATTTTTATATATGCTGGTAAATTTATATTATTGTATTTGTATTTATACAATTCAGTCAAGAAATTCTCATTTAAAGACTGTGAACATTTTATACAAATACATATACTGTACTAAACTTTTTTTGAAACAAGATATGTTCCTTTTTTGTGAAAAAACAGTTATTTTAAATGTTTGCCAGTGTATTGTGCATTATTATTTGAACTATAACTATGATAGTAATTTTGTTCTATTATTATTGAATGTCATGCAAGACAATTATTGATATTCAGATAATTTTTATTAGTTTATTTATATTTATGACTGTTTTACATGTTCATTGTACATAATTTAAAAAATATTGTCTCGATGTAAAATTATTCAATTTGTACATCTCACCAATATTTTCTCTTGGAGAAGCCGGGGTAATATGTTGTGGTTATTCTTAACCACTGCCATATTTTTTTATTTAATTTAATTTATCGTCTAGTTTTGATTTTATCTTTATTCATTTATTATATATTTCGCATTCTAAAAATTACTTTAAATTCTCGCCTTTTTTAATTTCCCCTGTAAAGTTATTTTTATTACCTAACTTTTTGTTGATTTCAAATGTTGAAATCAGTTAAAATTTTGTTCCTTCCGGTTTTGGAGGTTTCCCGTCTTTTCGAGAATGTTCAATGGGGTGTCGACTTCCGTTTTATGTCTCCTCCCATTGTCCAATCAGGTACTATTCTTCTGTTACGTAATTTAAAAGTTCGTGCGTCCTGTTATTCAGTTTTGGCTCCGCATCTTCTTGATGATATAAAGGTTTATTCTTAAAATACTGTTTCCCTATTCCGCGATCCGCTTGGCCTCGCTATTTTTTTCGCCACTTCCTGTTGCCCTGCCAGTTGGCGTATTTTTTAATTTTTGGCAAACCCCCCCCCCCCCCCCGCCTTCTTTCCGGAGCGGCCACGGTCGTTTAGGCAATTGAGATGAGAGCAGGTGAGAAGGGAAGCGGTGTCGAGTGAGTGCCGAGCAGTCGTCGGCAGTTCTACGATGATAAATACCTGCAAAAATAATGTGTGCGATTTTAATACAAATGATTTGTTCGGCTTTTTACGACTAACGTTCAGCATTGTTAAATACGAAAGAATGGAATTATTTAAAAACGCAAGGAGAGACTGTTATCTCTCCGTGGAAATATACAAGGATTTGTTCGTTCAGAAAAAATACAACTTTTGTTTTTCCAAAAGAAATTTCATATGAAGAAAGTGTGTTTCGACTTTGAGAAGGCTGAATTTTCTTGAGGGAAATATTATTTTTTTAAAATTGTTGAAGCAATTCTTCACTTGGAATATTCCGTTGACCTTATATTGTATGCTATATATACAGGATGGACCAATTCTTCGTTTTTATGTTAATTTGTTGCCCCTTAATCTCCAAGAGAATTTCAAGAAAAAGGCATAATTATTTTGGAATGAGAGCTTCTCTTTATCTATAAAATGTTGTACAAGTAAAAAATTGTGTCTTCCATGCCTCGCTCTAAAAAAATAAGAGAGCTTTTTTTTTCCTTACTAAAATAAATATTATTTCTCAAGGAATTATATTCTTCCATCTTTATAAAAGAATAAATAAAGAAATTTTTCTTTATGAGTAAGTCTTCTGAAATTTATTCGTTTGCGTATTTTTGCTCAACTCTTAATTTCAAGCTTATGCAGGTAAGCTCTATTTTGATTTTTTTCAATTATTTTTTTCTTTGATTATGACACATATTATTTCCATAAAGTTGTTGATTTTAGATTACTTCATTTCACGTGGTCGTTTGCGGCGAAATTCAACGCAGTGTATTAATAAAATACGATTACACACTTTAATTTCTTGTTTCGGAACGTCGTTGGAAACGTTCCCCCACTAAACAGAACAGGGAGTAATAAATATTTCACAAAATCCCTGTAAATTCAAATTATTTAATCCTTCTAAATCCTTCAATCCTTCTAAAATCCCTCAAAAGTTTGTTAAATGGTTATGTAAATCTTTTAATTTAGTTTAATCCTGCTGTTCTGTTCGGGTCTATTTGACCCGAAAATTTTATTGTTCACTTATAAAAAAAATAGCGCAGAGATATTTCCATGAAAATTTTTGACTTTGTTCATTAGTAATATAACTATATATTCCTAGGAGTATTTACGTTTATTTATATTTCCAAGGGATATTTTTTAACTTAGTCCTAATGTACTGTTCGGGTCATATTGACCTGAGTTAAAAAACAATTTTATCATGCACTTTTAATTTTGTTTGGAATCATTCAATAAAAATAATTACTGCAACGTATCTATTTCGAAATCTGTTTCGTTGGCACAGGTGTTAGACCACGTGACAGGAGAGTAAAGTCAAATGTTGATATCATTGGCAGAAGGGACAAAATGCACCTGTTAGTAGTGTTTCTTTTTTCTTGCTGTATTTCAATTTCTAATAATCTGAAGAACAGTTGTATCTCTGAGTATTAGTGAAAAAATGGCGAATCGTAGGAATTTGAGCGACGCTGATATTGCTAAATTAATGGAAGTCTCTGACAGCGTAGAGGGAAATGCGACTGAGTATGAAAATCATACAAGTGAGGAGATTGAAAGTGAAAATTCTGACAACGATTTTGATATTAATATTCAAAAGACGCACAATATACAGAGTATTCCGTCTAAGAGTCGTGAAATAGTATGGAAATTGAATCCCCTTCTTCATTCTGGTCGATTATCGTCTGCTAATATTATAAATAAAAAGAATATTGCCCAGTTAAACTGATGGCATTGAGCTCACAGGCTACGCATACTAATTGTACATTACAGCCTTGTATTTTCGTTAATTCCGTTCGAAAAAAAAATTAAGAAGGGGAAACAGCTCTCCCCTTTCTCTTTTTTATACTTAATCATTGAACTTCCTAAACTATCAAATACATGCTTTATCATATTAAAAAATCTATATCCAAAATTCAGAGCAAATCGGATAATTCTTAATAAAAACCCATTTAGCATTTATATAATTTAAGAGGAGTTATTCCCCTCTTTTATACTTAACCATTAAACTTCCAAAACTATTCAGAGATTTGAACGAAATCTCACAAATCTGATTGAAAAATCCATTTATGCAAGTTAAGGGGAGGGGCATTAGAACCCCCGTTCCCCCTGTTTTTACTTATTCAATGAACACCTAATAACAGCCACGGACTCGCCTCATCAGAATGATCCTATATCTAAATTTTGAACGAAAACTGTTAATTCTGCATGAAAATCCCGTTTATATCAATAAAGGGGAGGGGCATGAGCCCCCCGTTCCCCCTGTTTATACTTATTCAATGAAAACCTAATTACAGCCACGGTATCGCCTCATCCGAATGATCCTATATCTAAATTTTGAACGAAAACTGTTAATTCTGCATGAAAATCCCGTTTATATCAATTAAGGGGAGGGGCATGAGCCCCCCGATCCCCCCTGTTTATACTTATTCAATGAACACCTAACAACAGCTACGGTATCGCCTCATCCGAATGATCCTATATCTAAATTTTGAACGAAAACTGTTAATTCTGCATGAAAATCCCGTTTATATCAATTAAGGGGAGGGGGCATGAGCCCCCGTTCCCCCTGTTTATACTTATTCAATGAACACATAATAACAGTCACGGAATCGCCTCATCAGAATGATCCTATATCTAAATTTTGGACAAAAACTGTTAATTCTGCATGAAAAACCCGTTTATATCAATTATGGGGAGGGGCATGAGCACCCCGTTCCCCCCTGTTTATACTTATTCAATGAACACCTAATAACAGCCACCGTATCGCCTCATCCGAATGATCCTATATCTAAATTTTGAACGAAAACTGTTAATTCTGCATGAAAATCCCGTTTATATCAATTAAGGGAGGGGGGGGGGACATGAGCCCCCCGTTCTCCCTGTTTATACTTATTCAATGAACACATAATAACAGTTACGGAATCGCCTCATCAGAATGATCCTATATCTAAATTTTGGACAAAAACTGCTAATTCTGCATGAAAAACCCATTTATATCCATTAAGGGGAGGGGCATGAGCCCCCCGTTCCCCCTCTTATACATATCGAATGAACTCCAAAAACTAATCAGGGAAGCGCCTTATCAGGATATACCTATATACAAAATTTCAAGTGGATCCGAAATTTTTATCATGAGTTATCGCGTTACGCACGAACGCACATACATACAGAACGGACGGGCACATAAGCTCTCAGGCTATCATAGCCTGTGAGCTAAAAACTACTCCAGGTGTCACAAGATATGCAACGACAATGATAACTGACATAAAAAGCGCATTTGCGACTGTATTCAATTCTACAATTGAGAACGAAATCATTATTGATACATAATCATACATCGGAATCATACATCTATCACATATTAATCATATATCGTATTATTGTTATTAGCTGGTGTCTACAAATCATACGGAGAATCAACAAAAAGTTTGTGGAATCAAGAAACAGGCAGAAATATATTTCGTGCTACAATGTCCCTCGAAACCTTTCATATGATATCGAGAGTTATTCGTTTTGACAATAAATCTACCAGGCAAGAAAGAAGGTCTGTAGATAAATTAGCTGCTGTTCGAGATATTTGGGAAAAGTGAATAGAAATTCTACCTAAATTGTATAATCCAAATAAAAATGTCACTGTAGATGAACAATTAGTAGGATTTCGTGGACGATGCCCTTTCAAACAATATATACCTAGTAAACCCTCCAAGTATGTGATAAAAATATGGACTTTATGTGATAGCAAAACTTCTTATGTACTGAATGTACAAATTTATACTGGAAAAAATCAAGGATCAAAGCCAGAGAAAAGTCAGGGTATGCGGGTAGTGAGTGACCTTACTTATGGGTATTCAGGGAACAATGTTACATGCGATAACTTTTTCACATCCTATAACTTGGGAAAACTTCTTCTAAAACGGAAAATGACTATGCTTGGCACCATTAGAAAAAATAAGCCCGAACTTCCTGAGAAAATGCTAAACAAAGAAGTGCACAGCTCATCATTTTATTTTACAGAAGATACAACAGTTGTAAACTACATCCCTAAAAAGAACAAAAATGTTATTCTTATGAGCACTTTCCATCATGCAAATGAAGTTAGCGACAGACCTGACAAAAAACCACAAATGATATTAGATTGTAATGCACTAAAGAGGCGGTGGATAGTCTTGATCAACTTTTGAGTACATACACTTGTAAGAGAAAAACAAATCGCTGGCCTATGATAGTATTCTATAATATGCTTGATACATCTGCCTACAATGCATTTATTCTGTGGATTTCAATAAACAGCAAATGGAATGAAAATAAATTAACCAAACGAAGACTCTTTTTAGAAGAATTGGGGAAATCTCTAATTTTTCCACACATTGAAGTAAGACAGCATCTTCCCAAAAGCGAAGATTCAGTCAAAATTGTGAAGAGAATGCGTAGTAAAAGTGCAAACGTACCCTCGGAATCAGATGAGAACACTTCATTGTGTACTAAACGTGCAAGATGCAAGTTCTGCCCATTAACCAACGACAGCAAAACTAATATATTATGTTACAATTGCAAAAAACACACTTGCAAATTTCACGTAAGCTATTTTTGTCCAAATTGCAAATAAAAGTAAGTATTTAAATATTTTTAAGTTATTTTACCGGTGTTTTGTATTATTTGATATATATTTAAGCTTATTTTACTATTTTTTTAATTATTTCTAAAATAGTTATTTTAATTTACTGCTAGAAAAGGTAATATTCTAAATCGGGTCACATTGACCCGAACACTACATACGTATAGTAAATGCGAACAGAACAGCAGGGTTAAACAATTTACATAAAATGCTTCAAGAAACTAAAAATTTCACGAATTCATAATGCGGTTGATAGAGGGTTAAAAAAAAGCAATATCCTTTGTTTTATTGAAAGAGAGTGTGCTATGACCATGAGAGAATACCTTTCTTGTTCTTGACTATAGAATCGCGAGGTTCTTGTCGTAGATGATCCCTGTAGTATGGCGCCAAGCACATGTTGTGGCATTGGTAATCTTGAAAGTCGATATCACAACTAACAAATTTCGACTACGTCGCTATTATTTCATAAAATATTGCCAAATTTGGCAAAATGTTTTTAAAATTTCTTTCATTACAATGACAATGAACTCGTGAAAACGCCTCTTGGTTATCGGAGCAAACGGTAAGTTTCTATGAAATGAGAAATATACGTAGAATCTGAAAATAAATTTCATTTTCTAGTTTTTTTTTTTTTTTTACGTTTTTTTTTTTTTTTTTTTTTTTTTTTTTTTTTTTTTTTTTTTTTTTTTTAATGGCTATTATTTAAAAAAAAACTTTCGTATTTCAAATTCGAGAATTTAAACTGTCAAAGAAAGATGAACCCCCAAGATTAGATGCATTTGAAATGTTGCTTTAAATATAAAACCATTCAACATTGATTTTAAGGTTATCTAAGATTATCATCTCAGGTCTCAGGTGTTGCCACATGGGTTAGCTTTTAAAAAAGGGAATAAAAAATGATGTTTTTAGAATTAAAAAAAAATGTTGTTCGTATGCAGAAAATGTTTTTCTTATTTTTATTCCACAAGTAGTGATTTACTTTATTAAAATTACTTTAATTATTTTCGATATGAGGTAAAATAGAAATATCGTAATACCCTATTTGTCGAAAAGTGATATTCAAAATTAAACAGAATTAAGCAAAGGGATCTTTGTAATTTCACGATAATGCAAGGCCTCGCATTCAGCTTAGATCCGATCTTTATTTAACTGTTTTAGCTGGGAAATTTTGGACACCTCCTCCCTACAGTCCCGACCTTGTACAGTAAAATTCCCATGTTTTCTGCTAGCTTAAATGTTATCTCAGCAGCAACCATTACAATAACGATAAAGACGTCCGTGACCTCTTGTTTACTGGAGCAGGTGGCAAGTTTCTATAAAGAGGGCATACATAATCTAAATGTTTGTTCAAGCTAATTCCAATGTTTGTCATGCAATGAATACTCATTTGTAATGATGAGGCCTTGCGTGTAGCTTGGCTAGACGTTTATTCTTGTATTTTTAAATGTTTTTTAGTGTTTTATTTTTTGTTTATAAATTTTATTTATTTTTAAAAAATGTATTCAAATCTGTCTGAGTTTATATTATTCATTCTTTTAACATACAAAATCTATTTGTAAGGTATGACAAGCGTTTAAATAAACATGGCCACTAAATCGAAAAATAGAGAAATGTTTGTAGAATCGGAATATAAATTTCGTTTTCGAATTATTTTTTTTCATTTTTTTATTTTCAGATGGCTCTTACTTAAAAAACATCCTTCATTATTCAAATTCGAGAATTTAAGCTGCCAAAGGAAGGGGCGCCCCTAAGCTTAAGTGCATTTGAAAAGTTTTTGTTTTAAATATGAAACCATTCTACATACATTTTAAGTATAACTAAGATTATCATCTCAGGTCCCAGGAGCCATGGCGGGGGTTAGTTTTTACAGCGCCAGAAAAAATCTTAATATTTAAGTCACAATTTTAGTGTTCAAAATTTCTATTTTATTTTCCAGTTTTGAAATGAAAAGGCAGGTAAGAGTTTCTATCACGCCTTGGTTACGTAGAGAGTTTGCCATTGCAGCTTAGCATGACTTGGAGTTCTAAGTTTATTTCTTTAGTTCTAGCAGTAGTTTGAAAAGAGTATTTTTTTAATTACTTTATTACAAAAAAAAAAACTTTTCTATTGTATAAAATCAACGTAAAAAGTTTACAGTTGTTGAACAACCTCGTGCTTAGGACTTTACTAGAACAAAATATTCACGTAAATAAAGTAGAACCACGGTTATCCGAAAATCGGCTTAATCGAAAGACCTTATAATTTCTTAAGGTCCATTTTAAATGTGAAAAATTTTATTGTCAACACTATTTTTACCGATGTCAAATGTCACCTTTCAACATTTTAGGTAGATTTCGTATGAAATACTACCTATTGCATTGTCTCCCATGTTGGAATTTCTGAAAAATTTTTGCGGATCTACACGAATCATGACTCCTAGACCCCAAAACTACCATCAGTAAAAAAGTTTATATATATATCTATCTATCTATCTATCTATCTATCTATCTATCTATCTATCTATCTATCTATCTATCTATCGGTGTATATCACTTTCTTCTAGACACGATAACTTCCATAATTATGCTCAGATCTTCATCAAACTTTTACATAAAATCAAGGGGCATAAAATCTCGGTTAAGTTCGTTAATGGGCAAAATCGGACCAAGGGGGTGGAAGTTAGGAGGGTTTTTGTGAAAACAGAAAAAACGCGATAACTTTTTAATTAAAATAGATATCGAATCGGTTTAAAGTTTATATTACTTCTAAAAAATGAGGAAAAAGTTTATGCGTGGCAGATTTTTGATAAAGTTAAAAATGGGCTCAAGGGGCGAAAAAAACATGGTTTTTGGGAGAAAAAAATTCATAACTTCGTCAATTCTCAAGATATCAAATCCAACTAAATTTTATATAAATGTACTCAATATTATCTAAAACTTTTGTATTTACAAGTTTTTGATAGGACCAATTTTTACCGATGAAAAAAATTAAAAACGAAAAGAAAAAGGGGGGAGGAAAAAGAAAAAATCCCATAACTTACTCAATTCTTAAGCAATTAAATCTAATTAAATTTATTTTACATCTTCACAATAATATCTACAACTTTTATATTGACAAGTTTTTCATAGAACCAATTCTTATAGCAAAAATAAATTAAACAAAAATAGGAGTTGGAGAAAAAACCTCAAATCCAAACTGCTTATATTCTGACTCATTTTAAAATTCATTTTTGATTTTAAACGCATCCAAATGACAGATCCTCTTATTTAGTAACTATATAATGCGACTTATTGGCCAATTTTTTGATAAAGGCAGAATATATTTTTAAAAAGGCTGCCAAAAAAGGTATTTTGAACAGATTTCCCGAAGTTTTCATCATTAAAAAATTCATTAAGTATAACAAATTGCGTTTTTCATGAGTCATTTTTAAATTCATTTTTGTTCTCAAACCCATCCAATTTACAGGTCCTATTATTTAGGAACTATATAACTTGACGTATTGGCCAGTTTTTTGATAAAGGCAGAATATATTTTTTAAAAGGCTGCCAAAAAGGGTATTTTGAACAGAATTTCACGAAGTTGTGATTAAAATTTGAGGAAATTTAAGAAATTGCGTTTTTACCGAGTCATTTTTAAATCTTTTTTTGTTCTCAAACGCATCCAATTTACAGGTTCTCTTATTTAGGAACTATATAATGTGACGGAGTGGCCAGTTTTTTGATAAAGGCAGAATATATTTCAAAAAAGGCTGCCAAAATGGGCACTTCGCACAAAATTTCCCAAAGCGAGATGATTAATGAACTGTGGGTATTCAAATAACAAATTGGTTATTTTATGACTCATTTTTAAATCCAATTTTGCTCTGACACACATTCAATTGACAGTTTTTTGTTACTTAGGAACTATATAATGTGCGTATTCGTCGATTTTTTGATAAAGGGTGAATATATATATTTTAAAATCTGTCAAAGTGGGCACGTCGCACAAAATTTCTCAAAGCGATCTTGATTAAAGAATTGTGGATGTATTAAAATAATAAATTGGTTATTTTATGACTCATTTTTAAATTCAATTTTGCTGTCAAACGAATTTAATTAACAGTTTTTTGTTATTTAGGAACTATATAATGAGCATATTGGTCAATTTTTTAAATAAAGTAAGAATATAATTCAAAATATATTGCCAAAATGGGCATTTAAGTAAAGATAGGCATTTTTTTTTTTTTTTTTTTTTTTTTTTTTTTTTTTTTTTTGAGATGAAAACTTTTCGAAATCTACCTCCGCCTATAGGCCATGCCGAAAGGGATTTTTTTGATTCACGATTACTATTTTATTTGTAAATTTAGATAAAAAACATTCAGAATCATTTTTTATACATTAAATAATTCTTTTAATACATATAGCTTTAAAAATTGGAAGCAAAATAAGTAAAAAAGAAAACTTTGAAACATATTATTGCACACTGTAGAAATAAAAAAATATATTCTTTATTATGTAAACAAAGTCAACTTACTTATTTGGTCCATTGCCTAATTTCAGGCAATTTGTTAGATTTACGCATACAACACTTATTTTTTGTTATAAAATACGTTGTGATTTTTCATTCAACTTTAGGGTGCATTGAATACGGTACCACAACATTTTTTTTATTACAACTCGTTCTAAATCGCGATCACAGCTTTCCATCAAACAAGTTTTCACTATAAGTCTTTCAGTTGTTAAAAAATTCCTATGGAAACCGGTTATCCGAAAA
Organism: Maratus speculifer; assembly: GCA_964019185.1. Taxonomy (NCBI): domain Eukaryota; kingdom Metazoa; phylum Arthropoda; class Arachnida; order Araneae; family Salticidae; genus Maratus; species Maratus speculifer. Next base: position 169,354,509 of record OZ025292.1, read on the forward strand.
CTCCTATGGAATCCAGGTTAACCGAAAATGCTTTGGTCCCATACTTTTCGGATAACTGGAGTTTTACTGTAGTAAAACCTTAGATTTTCAAGAATCATGGGAAACGATCTATTTCCTTAAAATGACAAGGCTGATTTACCACAAGTCGATACCAAAACAAAAAACAGGTTCAAAAAGACCGAGAAAGACTTCAGCTGGATCTGATATATTTTTTTAAAACTTGACGTACTGTTAATATCAACTATAAAAATCGAAGAAATAAAAAATAAACATCCCTAATGAATATATTAGTATTGAGGATTTGTCCCAAACTTCGCATTTTTTAATGAGTGTCAAGATTTTTTTGGCTTGCACTGTATATATTATAACATATATAGTATATGTAACAATAGATTTTCATCGTGAATTCTCTTATTGCCGTAGCATATCCCTAAACTACAATTCAGTGATAAATTAAAATACATCTTTCATTTAATGAATTTTTCGTGTTTTCTACATGAAATAAAAGAACATTTTCTAGATCTAGTTACCATTTATTTTTTCGTAAAATTAAGATTATATCATTAAATCACATGTACTTAAAAAGCAGAAATTTCTAATCTATCAAAGTTATCAACTAATTTTACCTATTTTTTAATGATATTCATTAAATATTTCTAGCAGTGCATGTTTTATCCAGAAAATTTTATAACTTAGAATATTAGAATATTAGTTTAAAATATCGCATACATCGTACGGACATTTTTAATCATATAGCTTTTGTGAATAAAGTATTTTAAATAAAAATGCAAATGAGTTTTTATTTGAAATTAAAGTTTAAGCAAAAATTAAGAAAATAAATCACCTATTAAAATAAATCAAAATTCTTACGTCATTTTATTGGATAGAAACAATCGGGGATCTTTAGATGTAATAATAGATGAAGAAAAATTATGGTGATTCGTCATTTAAAAAATAATACTAATAAATTTAATTATCTCAACATAGCTTTTAAGCTGGAGAAAAAGTTTATTCAATATTTGTAACAGATTGAAAATTTTTAAAATGAATTTTTGTGATGCACATTTACATAAAAGTATTGATGTTTCTTATTGTGCAATAAATGTGCTTTCTGCAAAAAACTAAACATTAATAGGAAAAAAATATATATAGGATGTTGCGGAATACGACTGACGTTTTCAGAGGGGTGATAGTGATCATCAAAAACTACCATATTCTCCCTCACTCTATTTGGGTATACAGTAATAACTTAAAAAAAAACTAAAGTATGCTATAATAAAATCGAGTAAATAAATTTTTAGTTGACGCATTTTTTTAAATATTAATTCTCATTTTTGCTGTAAATCGATCATATTTTTACACTTAAATTGTTAACCCGTCAGTAGTCGCGTGTCGGTCTTTTCGCCGCCCGTATAACTTATCTTCTCCTAACTTATATCACTTTACAAATACAGCGGAGATCTACCATATAGCTGACTTTGAAGCTCTCTCGAGCATCTTAGTGAAATAGCAGGTCACCTCTGTTTTTCTTTCAGGTAGATTTTTAGAAACAAAGTTGAAATTGGCAAAAAAGTCTACGTAAAAGTCACTAATGCGAATTCGTTTTTACTTTTTGCAACTACTCCAGATCTCATGAATAAAATGCATAATTTAAGAAAACTGCAAATTTATATCTTCGTTGTAATGTTATTTTCGTATATTATGTGAAAAATATTTCTTATTTTACATATTTGGTATGCGGGGGGCCAGCGGCGAAAAGACCGAGCGCGACTAATGACGTTGTGAAAAAAGTTGCGACTACTCGCGGGTTAAAAGTTTCCAGTATGCACTTCAGTGCAAACAATATTGCTGATTTTACAGTATAAATCTGGGTGCTGGGTTGCCAGTTTAAAAATTGTCAAATTAACAGTAAAAAACAGTAATATTATGAATTAATATATCATTAAAAAGTAATATAGAATTGAATTCATTTACACGGTGTTATACTACTGCTTATTTTACAGATCTAAACAAGAGCCTCGGCTGTTAGTATTATACTGTAAATTCAACATTTATCTTTTGCAATGTTGACACTACATAATTTGGATTGCAATTAACAGTTCATAGGGTTTCATCGTTTGCTTGAACGCCCTGTTTTTCAATAATCTTTTGTTATATTGTAAGATGCTTCATAAAACAAGGTACATAGTTTTGCATTTTCATTGCATTTTTCCCCCAAAGTTATTATCATGAACCCAAATTTAGTTGGGTTAAAAATCGTTGTATTTATATCTACGTGATTTACTGGCCCATGTTCTACGACAATTTTTCATCTTTCTGATAAAAAATGCTACTAGATTTTTATTTTCGCTTAATCTTGCTGCGTGAAATCCAAGTACTCTGATTAGTACTGTAATTTTACCATGGAAGCATCATTATAGTTCCATATTGTTTATTTACAATTATATACAGCAGCCGGTCGAATACAGCTAATCTTTTTTTTTAATCTATCCCTGTTTATAAAATTCTTCAATATCATTTAATACTGTTATTTAAATTATCAGTATTCATTTTCAAAATTAAAATATCTTAACTACAGCATAAATGTATTATCTTACCTATTATCATATATAAAGGTAGATCAAGCGAATTTTATATCTTAAGTAAATAAATTTTGATGTCTTCGGAGTAAATTCAAGCACAAAATGTATAAAAAACATATATATTAACTTTCACATTACAAACAATAACATTATTGTGCACATTTTATATCTTTTCATCAATATAATATCTTAGTAAAATTCATACTGCATTTTTCCAGTTCGAAGAAAAAGTTCCTTTCAAAAAAGGTCTAGTAAAATCAAAAAATGTAAATATATATATATATATCGTTTGCGCGAGGCGCAAAGTAAAAACGATTAAATTAAACCATGGAAGCAGTGATAATACGCAACACACTCCCACCTTGGAGTTTAGAATTCAATGAAACTCAAACTTATCTTTGGGTTTATATAAACGACCATATCTAGATCGTTTTTTAGGAACCGTCACTACAGAAGAGTCACTAACACAGTCTTTATCAGAATGCTGGGTCATCGGCTTACTCGTAGAAGAATCTAAATAACAGTTTTTTCCATTCAGTTTTACAGCCGGTTTAGAAGGAACATGATTTAAAGGACTTTCTTTATTATGTGGTTGAACAGTCTGTTCGGAAGACGTTGAGTTTTGAGCTACAGAGTGCAGTTCTGTACCTTTTTCTTGAGTTATTTCTAGAGGAATCAATCTCAGAACAGGACGTAGAAATTCACCACCTTTCATTTTAACCTTCACCAATCGCACATTTCCATCTTTGGAAGGATACAGTTCAATAACTTTGGCAAGCAACCATTCAAGTTTTCTAACATTCCCACTGGACACTAGAACATCACCAATTTGGATAGGTCTCGAATTTTTATCAAATTTCGAAGATTGTCTCAAAAATCCCAAGTATTCAGTACGGAATCTTTTTCGCAAATATTGTTTTAGTCGTTGTCTATAAACATGTCTCTTATTAATAGACGATGAATCCAAAATGTCAAGATCTGGAATACCTGATTTTCTGATGTCTTGTAAAAACATAGAAGGAGTAAGTGGTGTTAAATCATCAATTTCCTCTGAAACATAGGTCAAAGATCGCTGATTAACAATACTTTCACTATCGCAAATAACAGTTTGCATTTCTTGTAAATTTAACGAGCTTCGTCCTAAGACTTTTCGAAGGATCCCTTTTATTATGCCTATCAAACGCTCCCACCATCCACCGCACCATGGAGCAGATGGAGAATTAAATTTCCAAATGATCTTCTGAGCTGCGCTGTACTGAGAAATGACATGCCAATCGATTTGTTTCAGCAAATTTTCAGCACCCGTAAAATTTTTTCCGATGTCAGAATATACTATCGCAGGTCTACCTCTTCGTGCTATAAATTTTCTAAAAGCTTGCAAAAAGTTGTCAGTAGATAAGGATGTGGCTATGTCTAAATGCATGGCTGTGTAGACAGAGCATGCGAAAATAACAATCCAAGCTTTTTGACCGCCTCGAAAAAGTAAAGGCCAGAAATCAATTGTTTTATTTTTCCGTGTACAATTTGCCTGCTATATCAGCTCCTATTAGTCCATGAATTTCGTTAGGTGAAAATTCATACAGTAATTCAACCTGGTTATTCAAGTCAGAGAGAAAGGTTTTATGCTTCTTTATTTCACTCATAAATGAGCCACGGGGAATTTTTGGAATGTCCTAACAAATTTTTTCCTCATCTAGCACTTCGAAACAACAGCGATAATTATCAAAAAGTCACTCAGATTAATCAAATATTTCTTATGTGCTGATATGGTTTCTGTGCCTCCAAATAAACTATGTATCAAATTTTCTTCCCCTATGCATTCATATCCCATTTCGGTCAGTGCAAAAGATGATAAATAAGATTTACTGTTTCCTGAATAATTAATATTCTTATATATTTCATCTTACTATTACATCTAAGTCTGACAATAAGCGTTTGTAAAAGTACAATACGAGTACTTATTTTATTGGATAAAGCAGTGTCGTTTTTAATTTCGATATCTGACTTTTCTGTAATCGGGTTTTCCTTATCATTTTTCGTGGTACACATTATTTTAAAATGTAATTTACCGCAATCACAGTGCGGTATTTTCGTTTTGCAAAAACGTGATATGTGTTTTCTTGTTTCTAAACATTTAAAACAAGCCTCCCTTTTCATCAATATTTGTTTTCTATCTTCATGAGATAAACTATTAGCATATCTACATTCGGTACTTAAATGTGACTTGTTACAAAAAATACACGTTTCCCTTTTCATTTTCGATGAATTGTGTAATTCCGTAGCCGTTGGAAGATCCCTTTCTCGCCTACTTGGCGCAGTATGAATATTTGTGTTTGCATTTTCTAGATTAAAAGCACTTCTAGCCAAACGGACTTTTTCTTCGCTTTCGATTTCGTGCTGCAAAAATTTCATCAAAGAATCTAACTTATTTTTACTTTCATATTTTGAATTTAAGATAATGGAATTTAAATTTCTTTCCCAAATTCTCAATATTTCAACAGGCAAACATGGCTCAATTAATGGATAAAGAATTGCAGAATAATGTTCGCTTGAAACACCTAACATTTTTATTGACCTTAAATACGTTTCAATTTTGTCGTATAATTTAACAAGTTGGAAATTGCACATGAAGCGTAGCAAATTAGGTGCGTTCGTACGATAACGAAGTTTTAAAAATATTACTTTCATATATCAATCTCATAAAATTGTAAATAGTGAATTACAATTAAAACGCTCATCAAACAATCTTCTCCCTATACCATTATGTAATGGAATACTTTTGTGTGGCCTTGTAAATCAATAACAAATGTTCTTTGCACCACAAATTATGCAAGATGTATATTATAATATGTACTTTATAGTTGCATATAAATTTTATTAAGTTCGCATGACTGTAACACGATTAAAATGCATTTGAAACATTTTTTTCCTATTGACCGTAATGTAACGGAATACTTTTGATTGTCCCTATAATTGATCTATGCATCCGATTTTCATAAAATTTGAAATAACTCGACAAAATTATGTAATAGTTATGTATTTTAAATTTCAAACGTATAGAATATATTTGAAACTTTTTCCCCATTGACCATAATGTAATTGAATACTTTTGATTGCCCCTGTAATTGATCTATGCACACGATTATCAAAAAATTTGAAATAACTCGACAGAATTATGTAATAATTGCGTATTTTAAATTTCAAACGATTAAAATGCATTTGAAACTTTTTTCCCCATTGACCGTAATGTAATACAATACTTTTGATTGCCCCTGTAATTGATCTATGCATCCGAGTTTCATTAAATTTTTAAATGACTCAACAAAATTATGTAATAATTATGTATTTTAAATTTCAAACGATTCGGTTGGGTAGTTTTTGCGTTGTTATATGCGAACGGACAGACGGACGGACAGACGGACGTGAACGACCAGTATAGGTGCTACGTATTATATAATTACGAACGCACCTAAAAAGAGGAATTCTTGGACCTTTTCCTGTTGTATTATTGATCATTAAAGCAAGTACTTCTCGTATATATACTTCAATTAACATATCAGTGCGACCAAAACGAGCGTATAATGGTCCGGGGCCAGTGAAACGGCAGTCCCGCCCCAATAACGGAATCACATATTTATTACAGCATTCGTTTGTGCTACGATTGTGCTGGTTTGTGCCGCAAAAATTTTCGTTTGTGCCACTTCTGTTCTACCGATATAAAGATCACAATGGGGTGGGGCCAGTGAAACGGCGGCCCCGCCCCATCAACGGAATCAAATATTTATTACTGCATTCATTTGTGCTACGTATGTGCTGGTTTGTGCCGCAAAAAGTTTCGTTTGTGCCACTGCTGTTCACTCGTTATAACGAATTTTTGTAGTTCAAGGTTACGTAAAAAAATCAATTATAAAAACCATAAATAGAAACGTGTCAAGAAATGAAATATGTATTTCTTTAGTTTCATGTAAATGTCGGTTTGTGCCGCAAAAAATTTTGTTTGTGCCACTTTCGTTTCCTCGATATAACGAATTTTGCACATTTTCAACAGAGGGCGATCATTTCAGTGGCCCCGCCCCATCAACGAAATCAAAATTTTATAACTGCCTTCGTTTGTGCCGCAAAAAGTTTCGTTTCTGCCACTTCCGTTTACTCGTTATAACGAATTTTTTTGTAGTTCACGGTTACGTAAAAAAATCAATTATAAAAACCATAAATAGAAACGTGTCAAGAAATGAAATATGTATTTCTTTAGTTTCATGTAAATGTCGGTTTATGCCGCAAAAAATTTTGTTTGTGCCACTTTCGTTTCCTCGATATAACGAATTTTGCACATTTTCAACAGAGGGCGATCATTTCAGTGGCCCCGCCCCATCAACGAAATCAAAATTTTATAACTGCCTTCGTTTGTGCTACGTTTGTGCTGGTTTGTGCCGCAAAAAGTTTCATTTCTGCCACTTCCGTTCACTCGTTATAACGAATTTTTTTGTAGTTCACGGTTACGTAAAAAAATCAATTATAAAAACCATAAATAGAAACGTGTCAAGAAATGAAATATGTATTTCTTTAATTTCAGTTAAATGTCAGTTTGTGCTTCAAAAAATTTTGTTTGTGCCACTTTCATTCTCTCGATATAACGAATTTTGCACATTTTCAACAGAATGCGACCATTATTTATAAATAGAAGTTTTCTTATACGTCCATTAAAACATTTCAAAAATATTCATTAAAATATTTAATTCCTATATAGGACGTCAAATACTAATAAAACATTAAAAGATCTTAATAATTTTTACATGTTCCGATAGAATTTACTCAATCATCATCAGAAAAACAAAATAGAAATAAACACAAACATGGAAAATGACAATAAACTAATACAAATGAAACAAAACGAAATTTATAATTTGTTCCACAGAAATTTAAATGATGAATTAGATAAAATTAAAACAATAGCTATTAACAACGTCAAGTTAAAATAGTTAATAAATTAATTAAAAAGTTTATTAGCAAAATGAACAATGCAGTTTTTGAAAATAAATCCGACAATGAAAATAACATGAAAAGAGTTGTTATAAATTATTATCCAAATTTCTTCGAGTCTGCTAAAACTCAATTAAAAAAGTTTGATTTAAATTTAATTGCTAGGCCCCCTCCAAAATTAAAATCAATTTTAACAACTAGAATTGACCCCATTGATAAATTTGACCGATCAGGTGTTTATATCGTTCCATTTCTTAAAGAAGGTGGTTATAAAAATTATTACATTGGCATGACTCAAAGAAAATTCAAAGTAAGATGTAAAGAACACGTTGCAGACATAAAATTTAATAGAGGTAAAACCGCATTATCAAGGCTAAATCAAATAGAAAACATAGATATTTTGTTTAATGAAAGTAGATTAATTTATAGGTCAGATTTTTATTTGCAACTTTTTATTAGAGAGAGTATTGAAATTTACGTCAGAAGCTCAATGGTCTGCAATCATTCCTTGTCATTTCCAATCCCAAATATTTGGATTGAATTGTTAAATAATTTAAAAATTAAGCAACGTGATACATAATTAAAATATAACGAGCGTGATTTTTATTTTTAAATTTTTCAATTTCATTTGTAATAGTTTATTGTCATTTTCAAACTTTGTGTTTATTTGTATTTTGTTTTTCTGATGATGATTGAGTAAATTCAATCGAAACATGTAAAAATTATTAAGATCTTTTGATGTTTTATTAGTATTTGACGTCCTTTATAGCAATTAAATATTTTAATGCATAGAATGCGACCATTTCAATTGCCCGCCCCATCAACGAAATCCAAATTTTGTAACTGCATTCGTTTGTGCTGGTTAGTGCCGCAAAAACTTTTGTTTGTGCCACTTCCGTTCACTCGTTATAATGAATTTTTTGTAGTTCACAGTTACGTAAAGAAAATTATTTATAAAAACCATAAATAAAAACGTGTCAATAAATGAAATTCATATTTCTTTAGCTTCATGTAAATGTCGGTTTGTGCTTCAAAAAATTTTGTTTATGCCACTTTCATTCTCTCGATATAACGAATTTTGCACATTTTATACAAAATGCGACCATTTCAATGGCCCGCACCATCAACGAAATCCAAATTTTGGAACTGCATTCGTTTGTGCTGGTTTGTGCCGCAAAAAGTTTCGTTTGTACCGCTTTCGTTCGTTCGTTATAAGGAATTTTTTGTAGTTCAAGGTTACGTAAGGAAAATCAATTATAAAAACCGTAAATAAAAACGTGTCAATAAATGAAATACATATTTCTTTAATTTCAGTTAAATGTCGGTTTGTGCTTCAAAAAATTTTGTTTGTGCCACTTTCATTCTCTCGATATAACGAATTATGCACATTTTCAACAGAGGGCGACAATTTCAGTGGCCCCGTCCCATCAACGAAATCAAAATTTTATAACTGCATTTGTTTGTGCTACGTTTGTGCTGGTTTGTGCAGCAAAAAGTTTCGTTTGTGCCACTTCCGTTCTCACGTTATAACGAATTTTTGTAGTTCAAGGTTACGTAAAGAAAATCAATTATAAAAACCATAAATAAAAACGTGTCAGTAAATGAGATATGTATTTCTTTAGTTTCATGTAAATATCGGTTTGTGCCGCAAAAAATTTGTTTGTGGCACTTTCGTTCCCTCGATATAACGAATTTTGCACATTTCCAACGGCGGGCGACCATTTTAGTGGCCCCGCCCCATCAACGAAATCAAAATTTTATAACTGTCAGTTTGTGGCACATAATGTTTCGCTTTTGTTACTTTTATGTGCCTTGTGTACTGTCTTTATTTACGGCACTAAAACTTGAAGGAACCCTTTGGCAGATTCCAGGATGCCAAAGTTTTAACTGGAATGGAGAAGTGATCGAATAATTTTATAGAGAAATGTCCCCAGAGCGAAGATTGTCGGACCATAGGTTGCAAGTTATTATCAATTTAGGTCAAAAATTTTAAACAACCCAACTCTTAAAAAATTAAATCTCTGAGCCTCCGGTGTTCTAGAAGACATGTTTGACTAGTCTGATCACATATTCCACTTTGTCTGTGCAGTAGATTTCGCTTGCTGTCGTAAACAGATAAGATATACAGACAGATTGAAAGTTCTTTTTATTAGTATTGATTTACTATGCATTAAGAAGAAATGCACCATAAATGCGACAAAAATACGCAAATCGCGAATCATTTAGGCACAGTATATTTTTATTTATTTTTAGACGTATTATTTATTAAAATTATTAGTTTACGAAATTGATACAACGATTGATGAAAATTTAAAACCGGATTTATTATTTTGAATATGTTTCCATTTTTATAAGGGCAAATTTAGAAGTTCGCGACAGATAAATGTTAATGCATATGATTATTTGAGAACATCACAACTTTTTCCGCATAAAAACCGCTCACGGGAATTATTATATTCGCAATCAAATTATATTGTATTGAAAAAATTAAAATGTAATGATATCAAAATATTTCTACTTTTCTTCAATTTCTTTTAAAAATTCGACTTCAGTTAAATACCGCAAAGTAAAATAAGCGCCCCTTTAGTAGACAGGAAAAAGGATGCTTATTTTTAATTGTAACTTCTGTGAAATAGATAGGTAAAGTTATGTGGGTGAGGTGGGGAGGGGTATATTTGGAATTTGCAAATTTCTTAGGATTTATAGAGCTCGCAAAATACATGAGGAAGCTTATATTTAAACGGAGCTCACTTTCAGTACTTTACGGTACGTAAAAAAATATATTTTGTACACATATTTATCTACACATAAATGTTTCAACTAATTTGAACAATATAATTAGATAAAATTATATGCATTGTAGTATAAAAGTATATGCATTCCATATATATATGAAGAAGGAGAAAAATGTCAAATATCGGACTATTCCATATTTTAGAATTAAACATTTTTATAATTGGAGATTTTAATAAAAACTTAGTATTTTCTTAAAAATAGATAACCAACTGAAAAACAATAACAAACTATTTTTGAACCAAAAACCATGTTAAAAATAAAAAAGGAAAATTTTGATTGGTTCAAAAAATGATATCGATATCAAAAGACTAATGCTCCTCCCCCCTAGCGGTATCTTACTATATACTGTACCAGACCCCTCCCCTTTTCCCCCTAAAATTATAACGTTATATAGGCACAGACACTATTCTCGTTTTAGATACATAAAGGCATAAATGAATGTAATTTTATGAAATTAAAACATAATTCACAGTTCAATAATATATACAAGCTCACTCACATTATCTATACATGAAAATAGAAAAATATATTTGCAAATTTCGTATGATAAAGCATAGAATAATATAATTGTACAAAAATACAATAATTCAACAGATAATTATTTTTCCTGTTTAATATATACATATATATATATATATATATATATATATATATATATAGAGAGAGAGAGAGAGAGAGAGAGAGAGAGAGATTATGGATGAGTATAATTTTGTGAAAGAAATGTATGGTCAAGTTGGAGCATACAGACGGCTCTGCACAATAAATATATTAATTCGTAAACATACGAAAAATCTTTGCTAAAAGTATAAAAAGACTTTGTAAAAAATAATACAACGTACGGTTGGGTATAGTTGCATATACTAGAAAAGTATAAATAGATATATCATGAAAGTTTAGAGAGTATGAAGCCTAAGTAGTATGAGATATTACTAATCGTGTCACTCTTTTTAACGCTTTCCTAGAAAGTTGAAAAGTGTTTATGAATTTGGTTTGCCTGTCCGCGCTCTTAATATATTCGGATTGCACTGAAATTTTTGGGAGTTATTGATGTTTACTCTATTACGAAACTTGTGGAAAAGAAGTTACTAGCATGATAAGTTTATTTACATGGACAATCAAAAATTTCCCGTTACATTACAGCCTATGGGAAAAAATCTTTCAGATGAATTTTAAAAGTGTTACAACCTGTCAAACACACTTAAATTTTTATGAATTTATGAAATGCACTAAAATATGCATTTTGTAAAATATGCAGTGAAAAGAATACTTATTATTCATTTACAGAGCCACGCAAATTATTCCATTACATAATAATAAAGGAAGAATATTTTGCGTCATATTTTGATTATTTTTAACTATTTCATGCATAATAAAATTGATATACGTTGCTGAGATTTAATATTTCATGCATAATATAAAGTAAATAATATTTTCAGGGACACACAAAAGATTTCTATCCGAAAGTACTATATATTATCGATGATGTCTGTTGGATGGATGAAATAGATTTTTAATTATGATTTGCGCTTTTAGGTTTCACTAAATGTATGCATATTATACTATGTGTATGAATGCTACAGTTATGCAGTTTTGATGTACAGGGTTACACAAAAGGGCTCGTAAAGGTTAATGAATGGTAAACTAAAAAAAAAGTGACCGGAAAAAAGGTGAAATACTACAAAAGCGGGTAAAAATGACACGGAAAAAAAGTTACCGGAAAAAAGTGACAAGGAAAATATATATACCTGAAAAAATTAACAAGGAATTGATTTTTGCCATACCTCTCTTCCATACTTATGAAAGGGAGATCGGGGGGAGGCTCTTAATTTAGGTAAATGAGTTTTTCATGCAGAATTAACTGTTCTGGTTCAATTTTCGGATATACATTCATACTGAAAAGACGCTTTCCTGATTAGTCTTGGGAACGGACGAGTACTCCCTCTCCCCCCATCCTCCCTAAATCAGATAAATTGGTTTTTATGCAGAATTATCTAACGTGTATCAAATTTCGGATATAGGTTTTATTCTGATTAGGATTATATGTAGTATATATGCCTGAAGAGTTTTGGGAGTTTAATGGTTAAGGATAAGGGGGAAGAGGGGGTAACATCTCTTAAATTAAATTAATAGCTTTTTACCCAGATTCATCCAATTTTCTTGGAATTTCGGACATAGACTCATTATGATAAATCGTATTTTTGATTAGTTATGGGGTTCTTTTGCTTATTATAAAGAGGGGGAGCGGGCAATTATCTCCACCTCAAATTAGATGAATCGGTTTTTATGTATAATTATCCGATGTATTTCAAATTTTAAATATAGGTTCCTTCTTATAAGGTGAAACCCTGAATAGTTTTAACGGTTTAATGGCTAAGTATAGAGGGCGAACAGAGGATAACTCCCTTTAAATTAAATAAATGGCTTTTTACGAAGAATTATCCAGTTCGCTTCAAATTTTGGACTTAGAATCATTATGATAAGGCATATAAGTTAATGAATATAGTTAAAATAGGGAGGGATGCAGTAGTCCATTCAGGGAAACCTTTCGGGGGAGAAGCTTGCTTTCCCCATTTGACGGAAGTGAGTGTCTGGGAGATTTCACTGATCAGAACATAAATAAAAAGTTTATTGCCCATTTAAATCGATAACACTGAACTCACAGGCTATTTACACTAACTGTATATTACATCCTTATTTTTTCAAGGAATAATGTACCTCGAAAAACATTAGCTCCCCATTTCCCCCGATTATACTCAATCATTCAATCCACATACTAATCAGCGGTACGCCTTATCATAATAAACCTATAACCAAAATTTGCGGTAAATCGGATAATACTGCATAAAAAGCCATTTATTTAATTTAAGAAAGGTTATACCCCGTTAACCCCTCTATATTTAGTCATTAAACCCCTAAAACTATTCAGGGATTCACTTTATCAGAAAGAGCCTATATCCAAAATAAGAAGCAAATCGGATAATTTTACGTAAGAAGCCATTTATTTAATTTAAGGGGGTTTATCTTCTGTTTCCCCACTTTTTACTTAGCCATTAAATCTTTGAAACTATTCAGGGATCCATCTTTTATATTATCAGAAAGAACTTATATTTAAAATTTGAAATAGAACGGATAATTCTGCATAAAAATTGATTTATCTAATTTAAGGGGGGAATAATCGCCCACTCCTATTTTTAATAACCAAAATAGCCATATATCTAATCAGCGATACGCCTTATAATGAACCTACATCCAAAATTTGAAGCAATTCTGATAATTCTACATAAAATACTTTTTTCTAATTTAAGGGTGATTATCCTCTGTTCTCCCTCTATACTTAGCCATTAAACACGTTAATATATTCGGGGATTCACCTTATCAGAAAGAACCTGTTACTTAAAATTTGAAATGCATCGGATAATTCTGCATAAAAACCGATTTATCTAGTTTGAGGGAGAGATAATTGCTCGTCCTCACCCTTTATAATAAGCAAAAGAACTCCATAACTAATCAGAGATACATAAAAACCTACTGAAAATATGTCCAAAATTCGAATCAAATCGGACAATTCTGGGTAAAAAACCACTTATTTAATTTAAGAGGAACTATCCCCCCTTTATACTTAGCCATTAAACATTTAAAACTATTCAAGGATTCACCTTATCAGAAAGAACCTATATTAAAATTTGAAATACATCGGATAATTCTGCATAAAAACCGTTTTATCTAATTAGAGGGGAAATGTTGGCCATCCCCCTCTTTATAATAGCAAAAGATCCTCATAACTAATCAGAAATACGTCTTATCATAATGAAACTATGCCCTAAATTTCAAGCAAATAGGATAATTTTGCGTAAAAAGCAGTTAATTTAATGTAAGAGAGGTTACCCCCCGTTCCCTCTCTATACTTCACCATTAAACTTCTTCAGGCATTATATACTTTATATACGCCTCATCAGAAAGAACCTATATCCAAAATTTGACTCACGTTGGATAATTCTGCATAAAAACCCATTTATCTAATTTAGGGCGGATGGGGTGTGGGTAACCGTCGTTCCCAAAACTAATCAGGCAAGCGTATTTTAAATATGAACGTAGATCCAAAAATTGAACCAAAACATATAATTCAGCATAAAAAACTCATTTACCTAAATTAAGAGCCTCCCCCCTATCATCTTTCATAATTAACCAATGAATCCCCCAAATTAATAATGAATCCCCAAAATCAATTCCTTGTCACTTTTTTCTGGTAACTTTTTTCCTGTTACTTCTTTTCCGTATCACTTTTTTCCGCTTTTGAAGTTTATGTCACTTTTTTTCCGATAAATTTTTCACCGGTCATTTTATTCCCTAGATTCTAATGAATATGAGCGAATTTCCATAAAGGTATTTTTTAAATATGTTATGCATTTTTATGTTGAACTACATTCAGTTTACTAAAAAGTGTTTGTAGAATATAGTCATATACAAAATAGTCATATACAAAGCCACGCAAAGAATCAGATGCATGGTCGCCCATGGATGATAATTTCTGGAAATGTGACTTCAATAGTTATAAGAATATTTTAAACTGAACTAAATTTTTAGCTAAATACTGGCATGTAATAAAGGTATTAGGTAAACTACAGGGATGAACAAAAGTATTCAAGTATGTTTCCGTGCTGAAAATAAAGTTTCAAGGTTTTTTTCTTTTTCTTTTTTCTTTTTTTTTTTTTTTTTTTTTTTTTTTGCTAAACTGAATATCTCCAAGGTATAATACATCAATCGATAGATCAAGTACAGGGCTATTCAAATATATTGGAATAGACATTTTGCTATGGACAGTAAGACCTTATAACCTTAATTTTTTTTTTCTTTTTGTTAAAGATTTCAGGAAGTGTTCGAAAGTGTTTCATAATCTATGCTTAACGCATGATTTTTCTTCATGATTTATCTATGCTTAATATCCTCTCCGAAGGAAATAGGGGTGAAATTTCAAACTTTTAGCCGGCATTAGTAAAATTTTGCCATCTACAAATTTTAAATTTCAGTGACTTTTAATTCAATTTTTAGTGAGATTTTCGATGAGATTTGTTTTTGCAATTTTTCGATTTTTGTTCTACTTTTTGCGTCAATTCCTGAAAGCTTTTTTATTACAAAGTTTTACATTAGTAAGAGTAAATTTGACTCCTATGATGTTTTAATATTTAGCGGTTGTGCAATTTTTAACGCGACTTTTATCGATTTATGGAGTCCCGTGGTGATTTTTTCCCGTGGTGACATTCAGAAAAGGAGTTTGATTTCATACTTTTAACCTATTCTAATCTTTCCATCTAGCTATTTTCAATGCTATTTTCTGTGATTTTTTTACCGTTTTTTCGAGAATTTTTACGCTTTGTGTTGATTTTTTTTACCATTCATAAAAGATTTCGGATTAAAGTCTTTTACCCTATTATAGTAAATTTTGAAACCTGCGATTTTTGAATGTTTAGCAATTTTTAGAGCAATTTCCAATGAAATAAAAGAAATTAGGTTTCACCACTTTACTTTAAAGTAGTAGATTTTTTCTTTTACTATTTTAATTCTTTTATTGATTTTGATATAATTTTAAGATTTTTAGATTTATTTATTTATTTATTTATTTATTTATTATCGGATTAATCTAATTTTTTCTGTTTGTCTTTTTTATTTCAAGCGATTTTTAATGTATTTTTTTATGCAAGTTATAGCGTTTCTTTTAGTATCACGGTGTTTTTTTCACACCCCAAAAGGGAATTTTGTTTTAAACTTTTAGTTTAATGTAGCAAATTCATATAAAAATTTATCTAATTTCACATTCATATAAAAATATAGAAGCATGAGCCATTTTTTAATTTTAGCAAATTTAAATGCGATTTCTCACGATTTTTTACAATTTTTTGTCATTTTTGAAAGATTTCCGATTGCAGTGTTTTGAATTAAATTTTATTACTAATGAAAGAATTCTGATTATTTATTTTCCCCCATTTTAGTAAATTTTGTCCGCGGCTATTTTTAAATATTGTGCCAATTTTAATGAGTTTTTCAATGAAATATCGAGTCCCACATTAATAAATGGAATTCGGAAAAAGGAGTTATTTTTATCAACGGTAGCTTTTTATACAGGGTTTTATATTTATATTCTATTTGCATCATTAAATTAAATAAGTTGGAAATTGCACGTGAACGTAGCAAATGAGGTGCGTTCGTATGATAACGAAGTTTTAAAAATATTCAGATCGTGCTGATATAGTAGAGCGTACTTCAGATACAGTATCGTAGTCGAAATCTTTGTGTTTCTGTAAATATGCAGGAAGTAATTTTTATTACACCTCAGTGACGTATATCTTATTCATAAAATGTGAAATAGTTGAATATAATTAAAACACGCCCCAAACAATGTTTCCCCATATAGCACTATGTAGTGGAATACTTCTGTGTGGCCCTGTAATTTAAAAATAAAAATTCTTTGCATAACAAATTGTACAGAATGCATATTTCAGTATATATTTCATAGATTCATGCCAATTCTACTATGTTCGAATGAGTGTAACATCATTAAAATGCATTTGAAACTTTTTTCCCATTGACTGTAATGTAATGGAATACTTTTGATTGTTCCTGTAAATGATCTATGCATCTGACTTTCATAACATTTGAAATGACGCGACAAAATTACGCAATAAGTATATGTTTTAAATTTCAAACGATTAAAATGCATTTGAAACTTTTTTCCCCATTGACCGTAATGTAACGGAATCCTTTTGATTGTCCCTGTAATTGATCTATGCATTCGATTTTTATAACATTTGAAATGACTCAACAAAATTACGCAATAATTATATGTTTTAAATTTCAAACAATTAAAATGCATTTGAAACTTTTTTCCCCATTGACCGTAATGTAACGGAATCCTTTTGATTGTCCCTGTAATTGATCTATCCATCCAATTTTCATAAAATTTGAAATGACTCGACAAAATTATGTTATAATTATGTATTTTAAATTTCAAACGATTCAGTTGGGTAGTTTTTGTGTTCTTACATGCGGACGGACAGACAGACAGACAGGCGGACAGACAGACGGACAGACAGACGTACAGAATGATCGACAAAATTAAGTGCTACGTATTTACATGATTACGAAGGCACCTAAAAATAAGTTTTGTAGACTATTCTTCTTACATTGTTGTCAAAGTATAACTAAAAATGCTTCATAAAGAAAATGGTGTCAATCATTTTTTCAATTTTACCAGTTTTTAATGCGATATTCAATGGGATTTTTAGCGAATTTTTAAAAATTTTAGGCGTTCCGTGTCGGTTTCTTTTGTTATTTATAGAGGATTTCTGATTACAATCTTTTCTTCCTTAATATTAAATTTTAAAAGCACTGAGTTTGAAATATTTCGCGGTTTTTAATACAATTTCAATGTGGTTTTCAACCATTCTTTGAGTATAATGGCGATTTTTTGACATTCGGAAACTGATTTCGATTGTTTCGATTTGAAATGGAATCGTTTTGTAAAGTGTTCGATTCTCTTAATACTAATTTTTACCCTCGCTATTTTTTAATATTTTTTACGGTTTTTATAATTGATTTTCTTGACGTAACCTTGAACTACAAAAAATTCGTTATAACGAGTGAACGGAAACGGCACAAACGAAGCTTTTTGTGGCACAAACCAGCAAAAACGTAGCACAACGAATGCAGTTACAAAATTTGGATTTCGTTGATGGGGCGGGCCATTGAAATGGTCGCATTCTGTTGAAAATGTGCAAAATTCGTTATATCGAGAGAATGAAAGTAGCACAAACAAAATTTTTTGAAGCACAAACTGACTTTTACATGAAGCTAAAGAAATATGTATTTCATATCTTGACATGTTTCTATTTATGGTTTTTATAATTGATTTTCTTTACGTAACCTTGAACTACAAAAATTCGTTATAACAAGTGAACAGAAGTGGCACAAACGAAACTTTTTGCGGCACAAACTAGCACAAACGTAGCACAAACGAATGCAGTTACAAAATTTGGATTTCGTTGATGGGGCGGGGCCACTGAAATTGTCGCCCTCTGTTGAAAATGTGCAAAATTAATTATATCGAGAGAATGAAAGTGGCACAAACAAAATTTTTTAAAGCACAAACCGACATTTACATGAAACTAAAGAAATATGTATTTCATTTATTGACACGTTTTTATTTACGGTTTTTATAATTGATTTTCTTTACGTAACCTTGAACTACAAAAAATTCGTTATAACAAGTGGACGGAAGTGGCACAAACGAAACTTTTTGCGGCACAAACCAGCACAAACGTAGCACAAACGAATGCAGTTACAAAATTTGGATTTCGTTGATAGGGCGAACCATTGAAATGGTCGCATTCTGTTGAAAATGTGCAAAATTCGTTATATCGAGAGAATGAAAGTGACACAAACAAAATTTTTTAAGCACAAACCGACATTTACATGAAGCTAAAGAAATAAGTATTTCATTTATTGACAAGTTTTTATTTATGGCTTTTATAATTGATTTTCTTTACGTAACCGTGAACTACAAAAAATTCGTTATAACGAGTGAACGGAAGTGGCACAAACGAAAATTTTGCGGCACAAACAAACACAAACGAAGGCAGGTATAAAATTTTGATCTCGTTGACGGGGCAGGGCCACTGAAATGGTCGCCCTCTGATGAAAATGCGCAAAATTCGTTATATCGAGGGAACGAAAGTGGCACAAACAAAATTTTTTGCGGCACAAACCGACATTTACATGAAACTAAAGAAATACATATTTCATTTCTTGACACGTTTCGGTTTATGGTTTTTATAATTGATTTTCTTTACGTAACTTGAACTACAAAAATTCGTTATTACGAGTGAACGGAAGTGACACAAACGAAACTTTTTGAGGCGCAAGCCAGCACAAACGTAGCACAAACGAATGCTGTAATAAATATGTGATTCCGTTGATATGGCGGGGCTGCCGTTTCACTGGCCCCGCACCATTATACTCGAGATAGCGAGAGAACGGAAATGGCACAAACGAAACTTTTTGCGGCACAAACCAGCACAAACGTAAGCACAAACGAATGGTGCAGTTGAATTTTTAAAATCATTATGGGGCGGGGCCAGTGAAATGTACGTATGTTCCGGCACACATTTAGAAGGTTGTTGGCGGGCTGCAACCTGTCGGCCAAGCATATCTCATACACGCTCTATCGGATTCAAGTCAGGCAAAAATGCTGGCCAATCCATACGGGTGATATCCTCATCTTTAAGGCATTCATTTACGATGTTTGCTCGGTGAGGACGGCCATTATCACCCGTAAACACAAATTCTGAGCTCATAGCACATCTGAACAGAAGTACATGTTGTTCCAGAATTATACGATACATTTGACCTGATATGTTTCCGGTTTGAGCATGCACATCTGTTCTGGAGCCCAGTATAATTCCACCTCAAATGAGCAATCCTGCACCACCGTAGCAAAGTCGTTTAATGATGTTGTCTTGGTGGTAATCGGTGCCTGGCGTTCTCCATATGAAAGTCAGACGTGAATCAGACTGCAAGCTAAACTTGGACTCTTCGGAAAACATAACACAAGCCTTCTGTGACGATGTCCGCATTGTATGTTCTCTACTCCAGAATAACCGCAGGCGACAGCAAGTTGCCGTGAGCGGAACACATCTTAGAGGTCTGCGAGCATATAGACCAATACTTTTCAAACATTTGTACACGGTATTCCTTGAAACAGTCGTACCCGTGGCAAAATTATAGCTGACAAAACACATCTGATTCTGTGTTCCGTATTTTTCTTTTGGCAGTTACTGCCAAATAACGGTCTTCATTCGTGGTTGTAACTCGGGGACGACCTGTATAGTAACATCTACTGACATTTCCATCATCTCGGAATCGTTTCCAAAGTCTAGATATCACACTTTTCGAAGTTCCTCGGAGACTTCCATCTGAGTACGCTCACATTTCAGACGGTCGATAATTCTACCACGTAAAATATCATCCACAATAGAGTTTGATGTGTCCTCTGTGTGAAAACTGTTCGGTTTTGGATTTGGGAGGCTTAGAAAATGATTGTTAACTATTTTACTTCTTTGCCACTGTTCCTAATATACTACTCTCTCATACTTTCATCATTGTGACGGGCTATCGGCGCCATCTGGTGGCATTCTGAAATTTGCATATTGGTCTTGAAGATGTGTGTGATAATTCTGCAAGTGAAATTTTTACTTTAGAGTTTGATTTCTATGTGATTCTGAATTATCCTTAATTTATGGACATGAGTGTAATTGAGCATACAAAATCTTAATTTCTTCAATAATTTTATTTTCATCATTTAATTTATTCTCAAGTAAATTAGCGATTCGCGTAAAAGCACTTCTTAATGGCGTGCGTAATCGTTTAATTTGTTCCATTATCTCATATGACTTTTTATATAATAAATTATCCCAGCAGTTGGATGCCAAAATGATATTGAATCTATCCCTGTTTATAAAATTCTTCAATATTATTTAATACTGATATTTAAATTATCAGTATTTATTTTCAAAATTAAAATATCTTAACTACAGCATGAATGTATTAATCTTACCTATTATCATATATAAAGGGAGATCAAGCGAATTCTATATCTTAAGTAAATAAATTTTGATGTCTTCGGTGTAAATTCAAGCACAGAATGTATAAAAAATATATATATTAATTTTCACATTACAAACAATAACATTATTGTGCACATTTTATATCTTTTCATCAATATAATATCTTATTAAAATTCATACTGCATTTTTCCAGTTCGAAGAAAAAGTTCCATTCAAAAAAGTTCTAGCAAAATCAAAAAATGTAAACAAAAAATATATAGTGTTTGCGCGAGGCGCAAAGTAAAAACGATTAAATTAAACCATAGAAGCAGCGATAATACGCAACGCATGTCAAGTTCTTCGTACATTCATCAGATTTCTCATCGGCCTGCATGCTACAGCCTTTCAAATTAAATCACGTTATCGTTGGGACATCTCTTAACACCTATTATTTCTATTATCGGGCTTCGGGGGATACGTTACCCCTTCCTCATAATTCAAACGAAGCAATCTTGCGCTGTTGCTTCTTGGAACTAAAACACTTTTCTTTCAGTCCTCATTATTATTTTTAGTCAAAGTGTCCTTCACAGATATATCTGTCGTAACAACATTTTTATTATTTATAATCGTACCTGTTACAATATTATGTGAAGGCTGAGATTTGTTTGGTTCTATAATATTTTCATTATAAAGTTGTTCTTTTATTTTTTCTTTAATCCCAGAAAAGTTGTTTTTATTAACCCTTTCATACCATTCATAATAATTGTAATTTTGAACACTATGTCCGATATTTTCAACTTTTTTTGGCATTCGTTTGTCATTGTGGTCTCTTTCTTGAATTATTTCAAATTTTCCGTAATTTAGCTCTCTGTCTAGCTCCCTGTAAAGGGATTATCAGCATGAGAAATAAATCACGATTAAAGGGATGTATAAAAAATAAAATTTCCTTTGTATAAAGTTTAACTGAGACCCAATTCAGATATTACTTACATTTATATTCAGATGTTTTTATTTAAATATTTCTTTTTGTAATCGTAATTTCTGTCCAGTTTTCTAGAAAAGAGAAAAAGGAAATACGCCTGCCTATGTCACAATAAAGTACATTGCTAAAGAAATTAATCATAATAATAATAAAGTTTTACTATAATGTATTCATATTTCTTCGATTTTATTTCATTCGATTTTCGAATAAAATGGATTTATAAAAAATAAAAATTACTTTGTATAAATTTTAACTGAGAAGTAAATTCGTATGTCACTTACAATTATATTCAGATATTTATATTTAATTATTTCTTTTTGTGTTCATAATTTTTTGTCCAGTTTTGTAGAAAAGATAAAAAAATGTATATACGCATGCCTATGCCACATTAAAATATATTGCTAAACAAATTAATCATGATGGTAATAAATTTGTATAAGTATTATTATATAAGCAAATTTCTTCGATTTTCCTATCTGTACAACAATTCAGATGAAAAATGGTTGTTCAAGAAGAGATTTATTTTATCGATATAATTCTTTGAGATAAAGTAACGTGAAAAATTTGTTATTGTCAGTATTTATTGCAAATAGCAGCGAAACATATTAATCAGATTTTTTTTCTAATCAATAATCGATATAAATTCTGATGCTAGTAATGCTTTTCGAATGTATTATTTCAAGCTCGTATGATGTATTACTCTAAGGCCGTTTCATAATCAATCACTTGTTTATGATATTTAATATAGAGAGATATAAAGATGGTGTATCAATAATTTTTATAGAGCAAAAATTAGAAATATTCTACAAGTAATATTCTGAAATATTGAGTAAAAGACATTTCTTATATAAAATGTTCTTTAGTGACGAAATGCCTTATAACTTGTTATAGTTATGGTTTTAATTGGTCAAACGATTATTGCAGAAAACAATTTATTCGAGTAACCTGTGAATATTCATGTTGTAATCAGTGAGTAGGGGAAGGTTTTGTACCTCTGATTATGCTGTACCTTTAATCACTTAGGCTGTAGCGTGATTTATAAGCATTTTTTAAATTTCATTGTATTTAGTGCACAGTTGCGTCACTAGAGAGCATATGGAACCTTGTGTTAATTATTTAAGTCAGAAAGGATTTCTTTGAATACTAATAATTCATTTCCATTATAAAAATGTAAATATTTATTTGTTAATGTTTTGCCTAATAATAATTTTTTTACATTTTTTAAAATAGAAATATTTTAATATGGTAGTATATAGACCTTTATATAGATATAATGAAGACGTTAAAAAGGATTATTATTAACTCTAAAACTGTAGCGTGCTTTGTAATGTGCAATAATAAGGTGCTGTACCTATGACATTTATCAGTTGTTCATTTGACCAAATCAAAGGTGTAGCACTCTTAAAAGATTTTTTAAACATTTCAAATTTTATGACTTACTTACTACAACTGTCTTCAAATTAGTTAACAATATTCTTTTACTACAATTGTCCATATATAAAAAAAATAGTCACAGTCACAGTAGGTTTCTTCAAATCAGCACAGTTTGGAATCAGAAGTTGTGCGGATTTCTGATCATTACTTTGTTGACATTCTTTAAACAGTCATTTGAATGAAATATTGCAATTAAATTTATAACCAATGCGTGCCATATAGAAAATAATAATGTAAAATAATAAACTAAAATAATAAAAAGTAAGATATACTTTTAAAAATGATTAAATTATTAAAAGTAAAGGGCAGTAAAATTATTTATGCATAATTTTAATATGCTTAATGATGAAGAATAACATATTCCTTAAATTATTCAACGAAACTTTCCTCATAAAGATACCCTCCAAAATGTACATTCACAACAAAATCATAAAGTAATGAAGTTTTTTTTCACGTTTACATAGTCTTAATAACGATAAAAGCTTGCATAATAACTAAATATATTTGGTAAAAAGATTGTGTTTACCAGTGATATCAGCAATATTTGGGTTATTTCCATAAAAAAAGGTCATAGCTGGATAAACATTGGAATCATGCCTTTCAAATTTAACTTGTACTGAAACTTAACATGGAACTTAAAGTTTAATTAATTTTTAATGTAGCTTTTCGATAGATTTATTGCCTAGTCAGGGGTATCCTGGGTGTTTACCCAAGGTCTAAGATACAACATGGTGCTGTACATTTGACTACAATGTTATTACTTTTAAAAAATAACAAATTGTTTATTAATTAAGTTCTTACATAACTTTAAACATAAATTGAACATAAATTAAGCACAATTAAAATTAAACATAATTTTAAATTAAAAAAATAAATAAATAAACATAGTAAATTGAAAAAAAGTTAAGAATGATAAACCAGATGATACTGATTACGATAAAACTATTAAATTGAATTTAATCTTAATAAATGAGCTAAGAAAAATTATATTTAAAAATGGTCATAGGTACAACACCTTCCCCAATAATCAGATTTGTCTTAAAATCTGTCTCAATTTAATCTTTGGAGTTAAATTCAAGAAACCCTCCTTCTTATACTACTTACAATATGTAGAGAACGATTTAAAATGTAAACACTACCTTTTCAGGCATAATAAAATCGATACTCTGTAATAGACGGATTTCTCTTGAGTTTCATTATTATAGATAAAGAAGTTTAGATGTAGAAACAAACGAAGTGATATCAAAAATAAATTATGTGTGTTAACTTTTCTCTAATAATTGAATTTTATATAAAGGTGTTTTTCCATTCCACATACTTTAAAACTTAAAAAATAAGTTTTAATTATTACTATAATAAGATATTAACAAATTGAGTGCCACTTCATTCAGCGGTGACTGACACTGAACATTCCATTTAAACTGCGTCTTTCATATATGCCTGAAAATCTAAAATATGATGTAAAACTAAAAATATACACATTGTTGTATGTGTACAGCTCTTTTCGAAAATTTATTTTAAATTGAGTATTTTGAGATGTATAAGGCTGCAAATAAAATGCAGTCTAGGAACGTGAAAATCATAAACAATTTATATAATTTACAACATATTTTGCAAATGATCCCATATTTAATTTCGAATAGTGAAATGAAACTATAATAATAATCGTTTTTGAATTAACGCCGTTATTAATACTGAAGACCTTTGTTATCCGGGAACTAGTGATAACATAAATTAATGAAGTTGATAGACTATGAAGGCGAAAGTTTTTGTTCATTTGCGAGATATTTTAAACATCGTGGCCTTTCAGAGCGAAGGCTTTGTAATTTGCAATAGTAAGGTGTTGCACATATGACCATTACCAGTTGTTGTTCATTTGATCCGGTGAAATTTGCAAGGCTCTTAAAAGATTTTCTAAACATTTCAACTTTTATGACTTACTCACTACAACTATCTTGAAATTAGTTAATGATATTTTTTTACTCCAATTGTTCTTATAATAAAAAATAGACACAGTAGGTTTTTTCAAATCAGCATAGTTTGGAATCAGAAGTTGTGAAGATTTCTGATCGTTACTTTGTTGACATTTTTTAAACAGTAATTCCAATGAATTAGTGCAATCAAATTTATAACCAATGTGTGCCAAATAGAAAATAATAACGTAAAATAACAAACTAAAATGATAAAAAGTAAAATATTTTTAATCCTTAAATAAAAAAATAAATGATTTAAAACAAATATGATTAAATTATTGAAAGCAAAGGACAAGAAAATTATTAATGCATAATTTAAATTTTCATAATGGTAGAAAGTTACTTTTTCCTTGAATTATTCAATGAAACTTTCCTCATTAAGATCTTCTGGAAGAGCAAAGATCCCCGACCTGTGATCCATATACAACCAATGGCTAATAATCTTATATTTATGAAATATTCCATGTTTAATTTTGAAATTGTAAATTATAGCTAGTTATAATAATGCCAAGAATTATGATTATATTATGATTATACTTGCTATTAATTTGTAAACCAATATTTTTTAGTTTTTTTTTTTCATTATTATTATTCAGAAGACAAAAGGTTTTAATTTTTTAATTTTTCTGCTACAGGAGCCTGGACATAAATATGTCTCCATACTTAAAATAAAAAACACAACGCTACCACAGGCTACTATTTTATTTAATTCCATTTCACACCACATTTTCAAAACAACAATAATTATCAACGTATACTAGAGAATTTCACTGCGAAATTTATATTTTAAAAATAGTGGTGAGAATTTAATGTAAAACTCGTCTATATTATTCTTTAGGGAAAAAAGATTATTCCGAACATGATTAATCTATTTAAAAATATGAAACTAAAGTAGTGTTTTTTGAACAAGTAATTTAAAGTATATTAATTAAATTTGAATATGTGAATAAATTTTTCATATTTGTACGCAACTTTTTGTAACTCAAGTCTGAGCAGATCTTACTAAGTACGTTTCATTCTAATGAATTGCAACTTACCCGGTAATCTTTATAAAAGTATTTTATCGGTTTTCAAAACGAACGTATAAAAATATCAAAGTAAATCAGCTTACTCTGGATATTTTAGCAAAATTTTAAGAGCTTTTACATTTTATGTTAGTCCATACGTTCTACTTTTTTAAGTAGCACAATATTATACACAAAGTGTTTATGGGTGATTCGATGTTAACTTACGTCACTTAGAACGATTTACTTCGATTTTCAGTAATTTCAATAATATAACAGAAAAATAAGTCGCACACGCACAAAAAGGTAGAGTGATTTGTTAAACCTATTAAAACTTCAGTTTAGATAAAAAATTACGTAATTTTTGTTTTAAACCACGATTTCTGTCATTTATATTGAGTATAATAACTGTCATTGAGGACAAAAAAAGAAATGTAAGTTACCATAAAAAATGGAATTTTTACTCTCATTTTTAAAGTAATTTTACTTCAAATCGATCGTTTGATAGGTTTAAATAACAAATCATGTCAACATTACATTTAACCTTTTTTCTTTGGTATTATATTACTAAAATTGTTACTGTAAATTGTTCAGAAACGTAAGTTACCATAGAATGAATGTTATACTTTCTACATTATCTGAAGTAACTTTTGCATATCGAAAATTTCGTAGCGTTTATCAAACAATATTAAAATTCGAGGTGACGAAAAACTGAGAGATAATATAGAATTTAATCATAGAATATTTCAGAATTGTATAATTAAATTTTACAAACTACTAAATATTTTACATAAAATTTCTAAAATTAAAAAAAGTTAAAATACGCTGGTAGCTTATTTTTTAGTTGAATTTATTATTATAGGAAATTAAAGAAAATATTTGTTTTACATTTATTTTCACGGAACTAGTTTTTTTTAATCTCTTTTAATGTGCACTTTGAAAAGTGTAAAAAAATCTATATTCTCTTTTAAAAAATAAACAAAGATACTTTTTATATTGCTAATGTATTTTTTTTTCAAAAACATAATCCATAAAACTGGCCGTTATATTTGTTTACATTAAAGCCAAGATATATTTTTTTAATATTCAAATCTTTTTAAATTACTTTAATATTCAAATATCCAAAAACACTGAATAAATGAATATTAACAGCCTTATTGTTAAAATACAAAGACCGAAAGTAATGTTTTTTGAAGTGCATTCTGAAATATTTTTACTCAGGAAATTCATTGTTGGTTTCTATTATAGTATTTTTTTTCATGTATTCACTGGAAAATATTTTATAGGTTGTATGATAATAAATTTCCTTAATAAGGAATTTTAATTAATAACTAATATATTTTATTTCTGCGTTAATAACTAATATCTCCCTTTGTGCATTTTATACAGTTACAAGTGCTAGGAATATCGTTCCGCAGATATCGGCCTAGTCTGCGGTATAATAATAATAATAACAATACAACTAAAGGTAAAGAGGGAAGTTTTCAAGAGTTTTTATTATGTAACAAAACTTATGAAGAAAAGATAATTATGAAAAACTAGCTTTAGATAAATATGCATCAAAGAAGACAAATTGAACAGTGACAAAAATAGGTTCTCAAAATTAATTTTTCTCAATTTTGAGTGCCCAATTTTAAATACTTTACAAACTCAAAATAGTTCCGATCCAAATATATACTCAAAATTGAGAAACACATGTACTGATTTTTGATTCCATGGTTTTGTTTGAATGCGAACCGTTTTGTACTGACTTCCTGAACATACAAACTAAAATAAAAATGTACATGTTTAACCCCTTACCCCCAATCCAGAAAAAAGGGAACGATTGTCATTTTCCCCTTGGCATTTTTTTTTCTTTTCTCAAGCTTTGTATGCACAATTTCCGGAGGGATCGTCAATTCCATTTTTTTTTTGGGAGGGGGGGAGCAGTTTTACGAGCTATGCGTGACACTGCGTTTTATTATACATAGATACTGTGCATAATTTATTATTTACATTAATAAACATCTTTTACCCCGCTATCTATGAAATAAAACTTTAAAAATACAAAATTATCGTTTTGTTATTATTTGATAATATTTGGTAAAATCTGAAGTTTCAAAATTGAGAAAATACAGGTTCATTTTAAACCTAAACATACTCAATTCGATATGAATATATCAAGCATGCAATCAAACAGCTTTAATCAGAGAATGCAGGGTCTTAATTAAACGCAATGTGACTAAGAGGTACCAACGACAGACAGTTTTCTTTTGCAGTTCCGTAGATAAAATGAATATAACCCATTTTAGGTGCCTTCTTAATTATATAAATGCGTAGCACTTACAGTCTTCGTCGTCCGTCATTCCGTTCGTCCGCCCGAATATAACAGGACAAAAACTCCTCAATCGAATCGTTAGAAATTTAAAAAATATGTATATAATTGTTGCATAATTTTGTCAAGTCATTTTAGATTTTTTGAGAATGGGGTGTAAAGTATAATTACAGGGACAATCAAAAGTATCCCGTTACAGTTAATGGTGATAAAAAGTTTCAAATGCAATTTAATAATGTTACACTCTTTCGAACGTACTAAAATATATATTTTGTACAATCTGTGACGCAAAGAATATTTTTTAATTTACAGGTTCATAAAAAAGAATTTCATTACATAATAATCCAGGGGAAACATTGTTTGAGGTTCGTTTTAATTATATTAAATTAATTCACATTTTATGAAATTGATATAAGTTGCTGAGGTTTACTTATAGTAACTTCTTGTATAATAGAAATCCCATAGTATTTTAGGGACGCACAAAATATTTCAGATACTATAATGTATCCGAAGTAGTGTATACTATTACAACAAGACCTAAATATTTTTAAAACTTCGTTAGTTAATGTTCTCTCGTCGCGAAAGAGTTAACGGTATTATTGAAAAAAATCGTTTCCTATAAAAATAATAAGGCTTTGTAAAAAACTATATAACGTATTGTTGGTTATAGCTCTGTATAATAGGGAAATATAAAACGCATGCCATAAAAGTTCAAAGAGATATGAAGCCGAAATAATGTCAAATATAAAAATAAAGCTTTAAAAAACAGCTTTAACGTTATTTATTTATGATGAACTTAATTCGATCCTTGGAATTAATGTAGCGTATACTTAAGCTTCATTTGTCGTTTCATAAAACTAAATTCAGAGTAGTAATAATATCTTTTTTTTTCTTTAATAGCGTAGATAAGAGAAAATCCTTGCTTAAAGTTTAAATTTGACATTATGTTAAGCATGCTTCGAAAAAAGGTGGTGAATTTTAAACGTCGCCTCAGCTCGTACTATGTTTCTCCAGGTTCTTAATTAAACTTTAAAAACGTGAGAGGAGGACCCACTCAATCCAAATTAGTCGCATAACCCGTAGTATTTATTTATGTGATAAATTGTAAATAAATTAATTTTATCTTAACAGTTTGACAAATATTGCTCCTTTACTGCTGCTGGCCATTAAATTGCACAAATATGTCATTAAGATTTAGTTTCGAGGCTTTAAAAGCCGATTATACACAGAGTACGCCGCCTCTATAGTTTTGTATGTCCAAATCGTCAATATCTTTAATTGAATAATTATCGACAATATTTTTAAAAAACATTATCGTCGGTGCTTTTATACTTTTTCTAGTATAGTTACTTCCAGATTTCCTGAATCACTTTGTTGAATGACTGCAAATTTTTACTTGTGGTGTTACAATAATAATAATAATAATAATAATAATAATAATAATAATAATAATAATAATAATAATAATAATAATAATAATAATAATAATTTTTTCTCACAAACTATGCGATTTAGCGTTATCCCTTTATAGTTTTCCTGCAAGGTTTAAATTAAAATCTACTACCTCTGATTTTTTCAAAATTTTAGCTTCAGTAGATTCGAAATTAGATGGGAGAGGCGCATGTTTTTTGCTGCATATTTTTGATGATATTGCTGAGTATATATACCTAAAATTTTCACTTTTTCTATCTTCAATAGAAGAAAGTATTTGTAATCGAAATTTTTTCAACTTCCGGTTTTCGACAGATTTACAAGTTTTAGAGCTCAGAGATTCCAAAAAACATGCTTTTACAAAATGTATGTCTGTCTGTGTATATCGCCATTCTACCATCAAAAATTGTATGAAGTTATGCATAGGATTGAACCAAATTTTTTGTGGATGTTTTTGGCTGTGGCAGCTAGGTCCTCCTTCAGTTTGAAATATTACGCCGAAACGGGGCGCTGCAATCGCGATTTTTGTGCCATTTTCAATATTGTACCGAGTAAAAGTATATGAAGTTATGCATCGAATGAACCAAATTTTTTGTGTAAGTGTATGGCTATGGCTAGTTGTTCCCCCCCCCCTGAATTTGGAAAAAATCCGCCGGAAAAGAGCGCTGCAATAGCGAATTTTATGCCATTTTCAATATTGCACCACTTAAAAGTGTATGAAGTTAGTTCTAGAACTGAACTAAATTTTTTTTATATGATTATTTTTTGGTAAGGCAAGTAGGTCCTTTCTGAATTTGAAAAAAAAACTGCCCATCATTCTATTGTCCATCGGCTCGTGCTGAGACGGAAATTCGTTTTTACTCCGATTAATTGACTGAAACAAAAATTTAAGATGAAAATCAAAGTTGGTATCGTATTGAATTAAAATTATTAAAGCATCAAAATCAGTATTTTTTTTTTAAATATTAAAATTTACGTATGAGGTAAAAGAAAGTTTTGGGATTGGCACATCCAACTAGTTACAAATGTATGTTTGCGTTCAGCATTTCGAAAGCTTTCATACAATATACAAAGAAATTATGTTTTTTTGAAGTCACTTAATAAGCTCTTCTACATTTTATCTAAATATGACTCTTAGTGTTTAATAAACTGTAAATATATGGGCCTATAGTCTTTTACTTTTCCCAATATGAACATTCCACTTTTAATAATTTACGAGTAAAATGGCTGTGACAGACAAACAACCACAGAAGTAATTTTATAATGGTTTAGTTTTTACTTTTCAAGTACGGAACCTTAAAAACTTTTAAAGTTTGTCGTTTCATGACACTTGCCTATTTTTGCGCAATTTTTAACATGACAATTAATCTATATATTTAAAACACCTGGCTATTTTTTTGGTCATCAGCCCTGAGTTTTCTACTGGCCCGATTTTGATAATTATTTTTTTAAATGAAAGCTGTTTACGTGTAGATGTGCCCATTCTGGCTAATTTTTAATTTATTTCAATTTTTATATTTTATTTTTAATTTTAAAAGCTTTTTCATGACATTTCTTCAAAACAGTGGCAACAGGTTAAGCTTTTCTCAAAATTTATTTTGTTTCATTATTTTCCAACAATCAGGAGCTTGATCTCATCGTTGAATGTATAATCGCATTTCAAAAAAATAAATAAATAAATAAAACTAGGACTTCCCTCAGAGGGATTAGTCTGAGCGATATTGCTTAGAACAGAGTTTTTAAAATAATATGCTAAAAGTAAAAAAAGATTCTATCTTTAATTGATTATGTGTCGTCACAAATTGAAATGATAAAAAAGAGCAAGGTGCATGGTACATTTGCAAAATATTACATACAAATTCCTATACACGGTTAAAAAATGGGAAATCAAACTAAACAAAACAGTCACGCATAAGTATAAAATTTGAAGAATACAGCTAACAAAGCGCTAAAATATCTTGTATCGGAATTTAAACTCTTTGAAATGACGTAAAGAATACACACGTCAATTTTAGTATCTAAAATTTGCGCAAATCATGATGGTTGAGTAGAATGAGGGATTTTTTTATATGGTGTGTAGTGCCCTTAAATAGATAGAACAAAATAATTAATATATATAATAATATAATATCTACATCTGTTTTCAATGTATGCGATGGGGTTTTCGATAAAAAATTGAGGTATTCTCACTTAAAAAAAGATGCATAAAAATCCCGAAAATGCCAACAAAGGAATACAATCTGTCGTTTCAAGTGTGTTCCAGATATGCTCAATCTGATTTAAATGGGTCGTGCATGCTGGCCACTACATACGCTGATTTGTTTTCGTTTTAAATCCATTCCCATGAAATTGAGCTGTATTTCGCTTTAGCATACATAAAATAAAACTAATCGGCAATCATGAATGTAGTAGAGAGTTTACAGAGGTATACGCCGCATACTTCCTGGATTTTTTAAAAATCATCTTATCTCCCTCGCCCTCTTTTTCAAAAAGCTGCAGTACATACATTCTAGGATATATTCTATAACTTGAGCATATACTCTCTGCTTAGAGCGTATATTCTCTATTTTTCACGATTATTCCACTGTTGGCAATGCCAATAGCATAAGATATGAACGAGATCTGAATATCTCGTCTGCATAAGCTTTGAGCCGTCAAAGTGTCATCACAAGTGATTTACAAATCTGAACATATTTTTTTCAGCATAACATGCTGGCTCAAATACGCCAATGTGAACTCGATTACGCCGTTTTATTGGAAAAAGGTTATTATTTAAAAGGCCTGCTAGTGGCAATTGAGAAAATGATTCTATGATAAAATTCCTAGATTAGTAAATCTGAAAAGTTAATGTCCCACCCCTCATACTATTTTATAATGGGATTCTTTTGTGGTGACGTGTAAATGAATAATAAATATTTTTTGCGTAGCATGTTCTACAAAATATGTATTCTAGTGCTCTTCATAAATGCATATCAATTTCATTATGTTTCGATGGGTTTAACATCATTAAAAAGAGCTTGGAACTATTTCATCCCATCGGCCGAAATGTAACGGAATACTTTTGATTGTGCCTGTATTCGAATTTATCCGATTTTATTAAAATTTGCAACGACTCAACAAAATTCGGCAACAAATAGATATTTAAAATTTCAAACGATTCCGTAGGATAGTTTTTGTGCTGTTATATGTGGAGATACAGACGAACGGATTAGACAGCAACTATAGTTACTAAATATTTTATATTAATTAGGGACCCACCTAAAAAAACAGTTAAATTTAAAAGCGCACGCCGAAATTGACAACGTATTTCCAGAAATTATTGCTCAAAAACAGTATTGTAACCGATTTCTTTTGTGTTCCTTGTAATTGGATTAAAAATGCTATAAATATCCTGTTATAACTTAATTGTAAGGAAATTCAGAGGTTTATATAAGTTTCGTAAATTTGCAATAGCGTAATTTCATTAAAATACTCTGCAAAGGATTTCCCCTAATAGACCATACTGTAATGAAAATCTTTTGGGTGCCCCTGTAAATAAACTATTAATCCCACATACTTCATCTACAATATCAAACATGCCTAGGAGACCCTAAATAAGGTTTCCAATTGCATATAAATCGATGTATATTTACGGATGTTTGAATGTGAACAGACAGATAGACAAACCGAATGCATAAATATTTTTCAGCTTTGATGGAAAGTGCAGAAAAAAGCAACCTCACAGGCTGAAGATCACAACCACATCGATTTATTTAATGGCAAAAAAGGCACTTCTTGGTTATCCTGTCGATCAAAAAAATATCGCCAAACTATAAGTTTACATGCCAATACTGGATGATTGTAAATGTTACTTTCACTTGTCATTAATTACGATACTTGTGCTTGTTACGTCATAAAGTTATTTTTTATTCAATGTATTTCTTATTGCATTTTAAAAATGTATTTATTCTTCTGTTATTTAAAATACAAATTAGGTCAATTTATGTAATTTGACAAACAGTTTGGCGATTTGCGTAGTTTGGTGCAATTGGTCTACAAAATAACCAAGCATTACAAAAAAAAAAAGCTCGCCAAAAAATTTAGAATAGGATATGGAACTTTTCCATATAATTAGCGCCAAAATATCATTATTTACATTGCATGGTGATCTGGCTATTCTTGTTTGTTTATTAATAAATTGCTTTTTTTTTCTATATTTATATAACCTAAATTTAATCGTGCTTTTTTTAATTGTTACTTACTTTTTAAAATAATCGAAATTCATTCAAAAATGATTTTCGCGAAATTTGCGCCAAAACCGATGCGTATATGATATCTCTGCTCTAATTTCATGATACTTTTCAAATAATATCATTACCTTGGCGCTTTTATAAATCATGGTCCAGTTTGGGCTTCAGAAATTGAGATTTCAAACCTGATGATGCTTATTTCTACTCGTAAATATGGCACAGATGTCATATTTATGAGTAAAAATATAAGCTACATGTTAGCGCGATTTTTGTCCCGCCAAATTGATGAAAACGTTGTTTTTGATTATTGCTATAAGTGTTTTACGATTTACGATTTATTGTGATATTCATATTTTTATTATATTTTTTATTATGTTTATTACTTATAACTGTTTATTCTTCGCCTCAACTATAGTTCCTTTTTTGATATTTCTTGATTATCCTGTAGACCAAAAAATTATCGCCAAACAATATGATAAAATGCCAATCATGAATGATCGTGAATGTCTCATTAAACAATATAAACATGTGTTTAAAACGTCATCAAGTGATTTTTTATACCACTTTTTATTTGTATTTTTATCAATGTTTCACAGGGATGAGATTTCCGCTTTTTTGCACACCAGTAAAATCTTAGAGAAAATGCTATATTATTTAATCGGAACATTTATGTGATTTAAGAGACAAACATTTTCTCCATTATTATACTGGTGTCCAAAAAAGCGGAAATCTCATCCCTAGTTTCACTAATTTATTTCTTCTTTCGTTATTTAAAATAAAAAATATGTGAATATGTAAAATTTGGCGAAATTGATCAGGAGATAACGAAGAAGTACCAATATTTTATTTCAGCACATATTTTATTTAAACACAACATAATTGTTTCCAATTTGCATGTGCGAAATATAAAAGATGCTAATGGCGGTTATTAAGTGCTATTATAAAAATTATCGCAAAATCTCAAATACTAAGTTACTAAGAATTAAGACTTTTTTCTTTTAAATTAACAACAAGAACAAAATTATTTTTCAGTTTGTTTCTTAAGTTTAAATATAATTAATTGTACTTAAAAAGTGTTTGCGTATTTTCCTTGCTCCATGTGCTTAAATTTGGGAATCTAACGACAATATACAACCGGTAAAAAGTGACGCACACAATATTTCTGTGACGTATGCAAATGAATTGTGCTTTTTATCAGTTTTTTTAAAAATAGTTTTAAAACTATTTGGAACTAATTTTTGAAAGTAGGTGCATTCAGTAGGTTACTCTCATAGGTACCGTTTGGTACAATCAGAATCGCAATCCGATATGTATTTTTCCACATTTGCTTAACGAAAGAGTTATGCTTGACTTTTAATATCGTTACGTACTATGTGTATTAGTCTTCGTTTCGTCAAGACAACTATTTACTCCATTCACTCTGATTTGGTTGTCTACGAAAATATCTGGCTGGTGAAAAATGACGCACACCAAGTTTCAGTGATGTATGCAAATAAATTGTGCTTTTTTATCAGTTTTTTTAATATAACTTTTAAACTATTTGGAATTAATTTTTCGTATGTAGTGCATTCACCAGATTACCTTCCTAGGTACCTATTGGTACAAACAGAATCAAAATCCGACAAGTACTTATTGAGATTTGCTTGACAAAAAATTTTTTTTGAATTTTAATATCGTTACGTATCTCTGAGTATAAAGACTTCGCTTCGCTCAGACAATAAAATAAAGTTTTTCGTTAAATTTAATCATAATAAAATGATTGCGATTGCACATACCTGAAATACACAGATTATTTACTGAGTAATATTATTAAGTATTATGTAAGTAAAATAAGAGAAGATAAACTTTAATAAAATATAACATCTAAAGTGAAATTTTGTCGATGGAGAAAATGTCGTAATAAAGAAACCAGATAAATTTATTCCATGAATATAATATACATTGTTACTGCTGTGTCAGTAATGATGTCATATTCACTGACTTTAATTCCTGCATCTAAATAAAATGAACTTCTATTAATTTAAAAGTCCGTGGTGTGCACAAATGAAAATATTTCTATAAATTGCGCCATTTTTTTTAAAATTATAATGAATATTTTATGAAACTAAAGAATTCTTGAATAACTGCATAAATCACGCTTTTATGTAAGAAAAAATGAGTATTTCTGAAGGTGTAAATGATGTCATGTTAGAAAAAAAAGAATAAAATCTGTGATATGCCGGTATTACTATATTTCTATCTTACATAATATCAAAAAATAATTAAAATCATTTCATTGTATTAAGTTGTTGTTTAAAATAAAAAAAAAATCCGCATTTCAGCAACAAATACAAAAATTTTATTCTTTTTAATAACAGAGATATCTTTTTTTTTTTTTCGTTGCCATAGCAATAAAATTAATTTTTACAAGTTCATGGAGGATACAAACCAATAAATAAATTAAATTTATTGCAAGTGCTATAAATGTGTAATGGGTTGGTTAGGCATTTTAGTAAGTCCCTGTTTCTATTATAATTAAAATGTTTCATTGATATTATAATTGTTGTATAGTTATCAAGCAATATTTAAACGGAGAAAAAATAAACTATGCAGATATTTTTGAATTCGTCTTCCGGGGTATAATATTATCTTCCTAAGTAATTTGGCATTTAAATAATATTTAAGGTTTAGAAACCGCATTAAAAAAAGATTTGTAGCTGATGTTAAGTCCAACATAATAATTTATGAGTTGTTTTCCTTATTTTTGTTATTTTCTGAAGTTTGTGTATCTTCATCATGAAAAGTGTTAGAATTCGAAAATAGGGTTAGTTTAAAAATTACTTACTAACCATGCAAGTCTTCATTTGCGGGTTGCATCTATGCGATGCGCGGAGCTTTGAATTAAAATCGAAAATCATCTGTTGAGATAAACTTATTCTAAGTTCAAATTCATCTAAAAGTCCATATATTATAAAAAATGTAGTTTAATTCCATCTAAAAGGCACATTCCTTCATTACATTCAGAGAACTCAATCGTTCTCTTACACTTGTCAAAGTTCTTCGAAAGATAATAAATAAAATCAGACGATATTTTCATTTTCTTAATTTACGCGTTCAATTAGTTTCACTTCATTTCATTTTACAACATCCTCCCCCCTTTGAAACTTGGGGAGAGTTTCAAATACATAACAATTATTATTAAAAAGATCCAACCTCTTTGGAGCTTTTACACATCTTCCAGAAGAGGTATATTTCTTAAGTATGACACTATCAGGAGAAGACACATTTTCATGATCATCATGCTCACTGGAACTAGTTTTCTCTTCACCCGACGGTTTGGATGCAATTTCAATTATTTCATTCGAATATATTTCCAAAGGAAAGATGCGCTGCACCGGACGTAAAACCGTGCCGTGCTGAGTTTTCAACTTAACACCACGAACTTTACCATCCCGTCCTGGAATTAAATGAATCACCTTTGCTAAAGGCCAAAATAAACGTTTTTTGTTATCATCCCCAACTAAGACTATTTCTCCCACTCGCGGTTCACGTGTATATTTTTCAGTATGTTTTTGAACTAATTCGCTGAGGTATTCTTTTCTAAAACGTTGCCTAAAATCGGTAAGAAGTTTAGCTCTGTAATTCAACCTTCTCCTTAAACTTTGAGAATCTAATTCGATAATATCCGAATTGCTGAAACTTCGGTTTTCAGTAAGAAACATAGCGGGTGTGAGAGGTACTAGCTCCAGTGGGTCCTCTGAGATATAGGTTAGAGGTCTGCAGTTAATCACAGATTCACAATCACATATAAGTGTATTCAATTCTTCATAAGTCAATACAGATCTACCTAAAGTACGTACTAACAATTCTTTTACAATGCGAACTAACCTTTCCCACCAGCCTCCCCACCAAGCTGCGGTGGGAGGTATAAATTTCCAAACAATTTTATGCGTCATGGTTTCTTTTAAAATTTTATCCCAATTTAATTTTGAAAGTTCATTGGAAGCCCCCCTAAAGTTTGTTCCATTATCACAATAAATAGTGCTGGGCCTACCGCGTCTAGCTATAAAACGTCTAAGTGCTAGCAGGAAAGCATCAGAAGATAGCGAATTGACTAGTTCAAGGTGAATCGCGCGATAAACGGCACAAGTAAACAATGCTATCCAAACTTTCTCGCCATTTTTTAGAAATAACGGCCCGGCTAAGTCTACTCCAATAATTTCAAAGACAGCACAATCTGTAACGCGATCTGGTGGCAAAGGTGTTGGTTCGCTTGACAAAGACTTTACCTTAAAACGTTTACATGCAATACAGTCGTACAATACATTTTTAATAGTTCTTCTAGCTCTAATTATCCAAAATCTTTCTCTTATTAAAGATTGCATTGTTCTTATACCTGCATGACAATTCTTTTGGTGTACTGATCTAATCAATAATTTAGTAAATTCACATTTGCCTGGTAACAATATTGGATACAAAAATGATTCTCGGTCATTTCTTTCAGTTATTTTAGTTTTAACTCTTAAAATTCCATTATCATCTGTGAATGTTACAATATCATTTAATGACCTTTTATTATAGAAATAACAGCTCTGAACTAAACGGATTAGATATTTTTCAGAATTTTCAATTTCATTTTGAGTAAGATTAGAATATTTACACTTATTAGAAACATTTCGGCAATTATTTACAAATCTCAGAATCCAAGCAAATATTCTTATCATCTTATCATAATTAGATATATTATCTAAGAGCCAAAGGGGTGTGTCTTTAGCTAGATCAATATTCGTAATTTCGATCTTTTTTCTTTCTAAATCAACATCTTTTGGCTGACAGTCAATCGCGCCAATTGGCCAACATTCAGGATTTTCTTTTAACCACTTAGGACCTTCCCACCATCGCGAATCAAGCATTTTCTGCGGAGAACATCCACGTGAAAGTATATCAGCTATATTCAAATTTCCTGGAACGTGCTTCCATGACTCTATATTGGACATCTGTCGAATTTCTTTGACTCTGTTGCTCACGAAAACCGACCAATTCCCATGTTCCTTTATCCACCAAATTGCGGTAGTAGAATCTGACCAGAATGTGATTTTCAGACCTGGCATATTTATTGCCTTGATGATAGAACTCGCAAGTCGAGTACCTATACAACAAGCCATTAACTCTAAACGCGGCATGCTCAAAGTTTTGAGAGGAGCAACCCTAGACTTCGCTCTAACAAGCGTAACCTTGACATCGGAATCAATTATTGATCTAGCGAAGACACATGCTGCATATGCCCCTTTACTCGCATCAACAAAAACATGAAGTTCAGATGAAGCATTAATTTCTAAGTATCGAGGTATAGCTACTTCTTTTAAAACATCAATATTCTTCAACCATTTCAAAAAAGCACTCACAATGTTACAAGGTAATTCTCGATCCCATGGAATTTTCTGTTTCCATGAGTCTTGTAGCAATAATTTTGGAAGCAATGTAGCAGGAGAGAATAAACCGATAGGATCAAAAATCTTTTGCACAATGCTCAAAATTAATCTTTTAGTAATTTTCCTTTCACACGTTAATGTTTCTAAATCTAAACAACATTTCAAAGAATCATTATCTAAATTCCAAATAATCTCCAAAACTGAAGTATCCCCAGAATATTTATCAACATTCTTGCAAGCTACATTGCTTTCAAAACAACGCAAATTGAAACACCCTTTAGACATTAATAACTTTGCATTTTCAATAAACATTTCAGCTTCATTAATGTTAGAAACACCTGATACACAATTATCTACATAAAATGAACACTTTAATTTTTCAGCAGTTTCCTTATATTCAGGAGGACTATTTTCTAAAAGATGCATTATAGATGCACTTAGTAAATAAGAGCTAGAAGAGACACCAAATACAACTCTACAATGTCTATAAATCAATTGTCCTTCATTACATGGAAAATAGAATCTAAGAAAATCTCTATCTTTAGGCATAACAGATAACATTAAATAAGCCTTTTCTATATCTGCAGTTATACCGATAGGATACATTCTAAAACGATCAAGAATATCAGGTATTAATTCTATAAGATTGATGCCTTTATACAAACATTCATTTAACGAGGGTTTCCCTTTCTCAGAAGCAGATGCATCAAATACAGGGCGTATTTTTGTGGTTTCCTTATCTAACCTGATAACGGGCCTATGCGGTAAATAATGACATTTATTACTTAATTCATTTTCTGGAACACGTTCAATAATATTCATTTTTTCCCAATTCTTAAATACTTCCTGATATTCATCGAAAAATCCCCCACATTTCAATTTATTGATCATTTTTTCATATCTCTTCCGAGCTAAAACTTTATTGTCGGGCAAATTCTTAAAATTACACTTCCATGGAAGCCCTACTTCATATCTGCCATCGGGAAGAATTTTCATTTTTTCTTTAAAATCGTTTAAATCAAAGTTTTCCCGCTTTTCAAAACTCTGAATGGGGTCAGAAATTCCTATGGTTTCAAGTTCCCATAATTCATTCAAAGGAATATTTCTAACGTGCATAGACAATGTTGTCAAAACGTTATGTTTCTTGCCACACGTTTGTTTCCCCATCACTGTCCAACCGAGCTTGGTTTCTATGGCAGTCAAATCGCAATTTAATTGAATTAAATTTCCTGTCAATAATTTTCCTATCATATCAGCCCCCACCAAAAGATCAATTTCAGATTCCTTACAAAAATCATCAGATAGATTTATTTTATTTCTTTTTAATTCATTTAATATTCTATAATCTTTAATTTTAGGTACAAATCCGCAAATCCTTTTTTCGGAAAATGCTTCAAAACAAAACGCATTATTTCCATCTAATTCACTGATTTCTACCGAAAACACATCATGTTTTTTAGGTTCCGTTTCATCCCCCCCGAACAGCGCGTGAATAATTATTTCTTTTCTTATAGGATGCATTTTCAGTGATTTCGTTATTCTCTCGCTTACGTAACTACTTTGGCTCGCTGAATCCAGCAGTGCGCGTACGACTTTTTGGCGACCTTGCGATCGAATGCGCACGCCAAGCGTTTGCATGTACACAACTTTATTTCTACTACAATTAGAAAGAGAATTTTCAGATTTTAAAGAATCATCTTGATTATTATTTATATTTTGTTCTGGACACATTATTTCAAAATGTGGTTTATGGCAATAATTACATTTTAATTTATTTTTAATATTACAATTCTTACTCAGATGACCAGCCCTTTGCAAACAAGTGAAACAAATCCCCTTTTTTAACAAAATCTTTTGTTTATCAGTTAAAGACATTTTTTGAGCCCCAAAACATTTATTAGAGGGGTGAAACCTATCACAGAATATGCAATTGTTTTTCTTACCTTTATTTTCTATACTCACCAATGCAGAGGCGGTGGCTGGATCAGGTTTGCTAATAATTTCAGATAAAATGTTCTTTTTTCTAACAATAGAATCAAAACCTTTTCTTGCTAAAAACACCATTTCATCTCCTTGAACTTCTTGGCGTAGAAAGTCCATCAGATTTTTTAAAGTCCTGGAATTTTCACTGGAATATGTATCGTGATTTCGACTTCTTTCCCAGGTCAAAAGAACTTCTTCAGGCAGGCAGCTCTCAACCAAGGGCATGAGAAAGTCTCCATACTTCTCTTGAGTTCTTCCCAAACTTTCTAAGGCACGAAGTTTGCTTTCTAATTCATCGTATAAAGAGGCTAAGTCAACTTTCATTTTAGGCGCAGTGGCATTTTTCATTACGAGGGTTAATAATTCCCTAACGTAAATTTGCACAAGAAGATCATCTCGTCCAAACCTCTGTTTTAATTGATCGATAGCCTTCGGATAATTTTCCGCGGTAGCTGGATAACTTGATATTAAACGCTCCGCTTTTGATTTCGGTTCCATACATTGGAATAGGTACTGCATCTTGTCTTCAGCGGCAATAGAATCGTCTTCGTGTATTTTCTTGAACTGGCTCCAAAACGATAAAAATTCCTTTGATTCGCCGTTAAACTTTTTCAGCTCGATCTCCGGTAATTTAAATTTGCGTTTT
The DNA here is from genome assembly GCA_964019185.1 of Maratus speculifer. NCBI lineage: Eukaryota > Metazoa > Arthropoda > Arachnida > Araneae > Salticidae > Maratus > Maratus speculifer. The sequence continues at coordinate 169,396,869 of OZ025292.1, forward strand.
ACTTCTTCGCCAGGAGATGAAGAAACCTGTATCTTTTCATCAATACGTGCACATATTTCTATATATTTTTCTCGATATTCTTCTGCACTTTCAAAATCTTCGGTAAACAATTTTTCGTCCTTATCTTGTAACAATATTTCCGAAATTTTACTTTGACAAGTGTCCATCCGTTGAAATTTATCAAACAGTTGAGTTTTCAGAATAGAAAGTTCTTTAATTTCACATATTTCTTTAGTTAATTCAGTTTCAATTTTCTTAAACGTGAGAGTAAAAGCAGCTCTCAGTCCTTTTCTCTGAGTTTTCAAACTACTCAGATCCATTTTTTCATTTAAAATTAATTGAAATTCAAAACTCCTGTCCCGCCGAGGGTACCAGTATGTTAGAATTCGAAAATAGGGTTAGTTTAAAAATTACTTACTAACCATGCAAGTCTTCATTTGCGGGTTGCATCTATGCGATGCGCGGAGCTTTGAATTAAAATCGAAAATCATCTGTAGAGATAAACTTATTCTAAGTTCAAATTCATCTAAAAGTCCATATATTATAAAAAATGTAGTTTAATTCCATCTAAAAGGCACATTCCTTCATTACATTCAGAGAACTCAATCGTTCTCTTACACTTGTCAAAGTTCTTCGAAAGATAATAAATAAAATCAGACGATATTTTCATTTTCTTAATTTACGCGTTCAATTAGTTTCACTTCATTTCATTTTACAACAAAAAGTATGTTATCCCTATTTTAACCCTTTCAGGAGCAAAAGAATTCTGTTCGTAAAATGATGAAATAAAAGACTGACACCAGAATATTCAAACGAATTTTTTAGAAAATAAAATTCCGATATTTTGAACTTTCATCAGAAAAGTAATATTTTATTATAATATTACTGGTGCCATTTGTAAATTTTGGAATTAAAATTAGGTGGCTAGACCCTCTAGCCACCGCTCTTAAAAGGGTTAAGAAGTGGCAATTGTTTATTTCACTCAATATTTACTGTCTATATAAGATTGATACATATCACATCTAATATATATTCTTTTCCGTCGAGTTTCGACGGGTGCAGCTAGTTAATAATTAAAATAATTAATTAATTAATGACTATTGAATTAAAAAATTGTCATAAAAATTAATAAATTAAGGTGTTCTGGTGTAATAACGCCAGGGGGGGTAATAACGCCAAGTGCTAATATTATGCATAATTATGAAATAATCTGGTAAAGGACAGCCATGTTCTCTGCGCAGAAGGGTTTTGAGTCATGTAAATCGCAAAAAACAGCTTCAATATAATTTGTATCATTTTTAGGCCTTATTATTTTTACAAGCAATTAAAATTAACACTCGATCTAAAATTTGCGAGATAATTTTTGTGATGTAAAGACTATTTTTTTTATCCGGAAATACTTTGTTAGTTACATAAATTTGTAGTACATTTCATGGACTTTAATGTAGTTGAATATTTTGTATATCTTCTCGAGATAATTTGTAACTTAAAATGTACAGTGCAATAACTATAACGGGGTAATAACGCCAAACCTTGGCATTAATACCCCGGTTGATTCCCTACAGTGGCCAAGCTACATCCTAAATACTGATTCAAATAAACACAGTTAAAACTGTGCAATGTTTCTAATAATTCTATTTAAGCTTTTTAAGCAAAAAGAAGCTCACGGTATGATATTCTTTTGCCTCATCCTCCCATCCCCACACACACACCACACCTTTATTTGTCTTACACTTTCACAAAAAATTGAACATTTTCAATAGCTTAGAATGCAATTTGTCAATTTCTAAGTTTGTAGAGTTTGTATTTTTAAAATTGGGCAATCTACATGCAATTATTCCATCTTTTTTCATGGCTTTGTTTGCATGGCGTTATTACCCATATAGGAGGGTAATATCGCCAAATAGCATTGGTCGAGAAATCACGCCATTACATTTTATGAATACATATCTGTTAAATTATTTTTATATAGATAGTCAATGAGTTGCTGTATCAAATCATATATTTGTTTGAAAAATACAATCTAAAACTGACCCGTGAAAACTGGTAGAACCTTAACGTTGCGTTATTACCCCAGGGTACCTTATTAAAATTTTTAAAGCATTAAATGATTTATATTTTTTTAATTTTTTTTCTTCATTGTGAAAATTTTTCTATATTTGTATAAATATATACATTTAATAATACAATGGACAAATTAAATGTGTTCTGAATTACTTGGTTGCTGTGCAAATGTACATTCAATGTAAACATAATTTGTCCAATTAATGCAGTACGAAGCAATGAAAAAAAATTGTTTAATTGTGGTTAAGCCACGAACAATAATGCAATAAAAAGAGTAAAAAATTAGTAATAAGTTAAATATTTTAAAGTTTATAAAATATATGTGAGAGAGAAAAATACATATATAGCAAAAATATTCCATTAAAACCAAAAAGAAATTGAGAAGCGATTGAGAAAATGCGGCAATCACACTGTAAAAAAGTGTCCTGAATTTTACAGGTGTTATTCTTTGAATTTTAACTTTTTTAATTGAGAAATTCCGTTTTAGAAAAAAATCTTAGTTTTCCAGGAATTCCAGGAAGCTTTTCATTTTTTGTTGACTTGATAATTGAGCGTTTCCGTTTGTGACAACAGACGCACTAAAAACAGAACCTCTCCGGCGACAGCCATGTTGATTTTATGTTATCGTTGGTTATGAATGTTTAAGTTATGTTTAGAAAAGATTTCTGCGATCATTTTAGCTGATGCTGACATTTAGATGCAGCATATATCTTAAAACTACACGAATAATAAAACGTTGTTTCGATTTCGTCATCTTTTTTACCTGGATTCTTTTGTTACGTTTGTAACAAAAGGTAAGTTATTCAGATTCATTTTGTAATTATATTTTTTAATGAAAATTGTACTTATTTTAAATGAGTGTTACATATTCTGATCTTGTTATGTTTATTTCTAATATTGCACGTTTGGCTTACATGCAGGGTTTGGTTCAAGCCGTCATTTTTTTTTTTTTTTTTTTTTTTTTTTTTTTTTTTTTTTTTACGTGAGCCCCACTAGTGGCCGAGAGGTTTGGACCTCTCAACTGGTAGACGGAAAGTGCTGGGTTCGAACCCAATCGCGGCCGTCGGCCTAACCGTTCGGAGTTTTCGTGGTTTTCTTCGAGCCTTGCGTAAATACGGGTTAGGTTCCCTTAGAAAGACCCCCACGAAGGGCACTCCCCCCTGGGCCTATATCCCTAGCGTAGATAATCGGCCGACAAAAATACACCAAACACCTTTTTTGACGTGATATAAGTTTAAATTACGTTTAAAGTGATTTTAACCATCAAAAACATCAATATGTATTTTTTTAAGTATGCTCAGAAAAACAACAACTAAAGAAAAAATGTTGTTAGTATAGCAAGATGCAACATTGCTTCTATTTCATGATAATGCATTTTACTTTTGGAATTTACTTTACTGGAAACAATTATTAAATTATATATTTTTCTTTTTTTATGTCTTTCTTTTTTTTTCTTATATATATATATATGAGAGGGGGGAGGAGCGAGACTGACTTTTTGTAATGAACCATTTTAAGAAATGAAATTAATCACGATATCACAAAAATAAGTTATATGCGTATACAGTCTTTAACAGAAATATTCTCTGGAGCACAAATAATCTCTGTTTGAGAAGCGGAGGACAGATCCAAATAAATAAGTAAAAATACAATTTATTTGTTATTGAGAAAAGAATTTAGTGATGGGTTACCACAAAATCAAATTAAGATGCTAGGAGCTTTTGAAAAAATAAATTTAAAGTACCATATGTAGATTACACAATATGTAGATAAGATTTTCTAAGTTATATGGTTCTCTAATGTAACTTGTTTTGCATGTACTTGGTTTATATATAACACTTAAACATTATTTTCTTTGCAGCATATCCCCCCCTTTAATTCAATAGAAACACAGAACAATAAAAATGACATTTATTTTACAACTGGGAAAGGAATGAATAAATGTTAGTATTTCAAAAGAAAGTTAGGATAAAATTATAAAATATGAAATTGTAATTCTTTTATCCCAAGATTAATTTTGTTAGTGACTAACAATCATTTCTTACTGATGATGTTATTTAATATATAAAATACAGCTTTACCTAGACCCCCTGTTACGAATAAATGACTAATTTATCATATCAGTAAGGGAAAAAATTGTTTAACTTGGTTTGAAAGATGATCCATAAATGAGAGTATCCTAGTGTATTCGTTCTTTGACAAAAAAAAGTTCTTTTTTTATGAGCTTGGAGCACATGTGAACAGTTCACATAAATATAGCTTACACTAAATTACAAAATGAAAATAAGTAGATTGGGGGGAGGGAGAGGGGAATTAGATGATTGATTTATTGTTAAAATAAAAAAAATAATACAGCTTTTAAATTTTGCTTAGTGGTTTGTGTTTCGGGGAAATTTTAGACAGGGGCATTTAGATAGTACTTATAAAAAATCTGACGAAATACGAAAGGTTCTCACTCATGTATTTGTCTTATTTACTTCTAAATTAATGATAAAGAAGGGTTTTAAATGATTGTTGAAAAAATCTCAATTATCGCTCTTTATGTACCTGTTGACAGATGTTTTTGTGGAAGTTTCAATTCAAAATCAAATATTCTACTACAGTCTTCTATTGCAGGAAAATTATAGAAGCTGACATTATTTCTCATGAAGTTAACTAAAGGAACAGAATCACAGAATTGTTATTAGGGCACTTATGAACTTTTCATATCTGCCAGAAGTAATCTGTTCACAAGTGTCCCCCACATGGTCACTTCAGTTAAAGTGACAAATCATTAACAGTTCTTCATTTTTGAAGATTTTTTTTACAAAAAATATTTATTAGTATTCATAGTATATGTTAAAACACTAACATTCAAATGAAAGGATAAATAGTGATTTGCTTAGCAAGTTGGAACTAAGATTTTAATTTTGAGATCTATAAACAAGGTTTTGGCTGCCAAGGACAAATAAAATGTCAAAGAGCCTCAAAAAAATTTTACCATATGTCTACAAGTACTGTCATCGTTGATATTTTATTTCAACTAAAAAATCATATATTAACTAGTGAAAAAATGCGATGTTCACATCTGCCCCATGTTCACATGTGCCCCATTCTTCCTTGCATGTTTAAAGTTTAACACAAGTATGAAATAGTCTCTCATGTATATTTTCTAAATTGGATTATCATTAACAATTTTTACCAGCCATGAAGCATGAAATGTTAGTGATAATTTTATTGATAATTTGTTTTACTTAACTCTTTTATATCTTTATTTACTTGTAATATTTTTGTTTTTATAATAGTAGACTATAAATTTAATATGCAGATAGCAAGTTTAATCTTTAACTGACGTATCAGAAATTGCAACGCAATTAGGGTGAAGCAGTTTGTGTGATTGCAAGTTCGAAAATGAATAAAAACAATAATAAACTCATACGATGGTGTTTTTGTACTAAACATTTTGTACAAGACATTATATTGTAATTACCATTCACCTATTTAAAAGTCTCTGGTGATAGTATTAAAGTTCCAAATGAAATGAAATTTAATCAGTATTTGTAGTTAAATTGAAAAATTGAAAGTTAAACTATAACAATTAAAAAAAGCAGTGGTCTGTGAAATCAGTAATATTAGTTAAATGTTAATGAAAAGTGGGACACTTGTTTTATGCTTTATATGAAAAACATTTTTTTCTCCCTAACCGAAAAATCATTTTTCCTAATTTTTGCAGAAGCACTAAAATTTTTTTCTTAAACACTTTACGTATATTGAATTTTTAAAAACTATCTTTTAAATAATGTTATAATCAACATATTCCAGTTTTTTTCTATATTAATCTACAAACTTAGCCAATCCAGAGCTAATCAACTTAGCTAATCACACATATCCAGAAATACATCAAAATTATAGTAATGGAACAAAACACCCCATGAAAAGTACTACCGAATTATGTTTTTATTGTATTTATTACCAGAATTTTAAAAGTATACTACTAAAGTTATTTTCAAATAAATTTAACAGGACTCGTTAATTTTAATCAGTTTGATTTAAATCACGATTTAAATAAATTAAAAAAATCATTTATTTAAATCAGTTTTCCCCAGACATTAGTTTTAAATAAATGTGCGATGAAAATAAACATATTACATTAATACATACTATGATACTGCATTAATATTGTTTAATTTTACGCTACAGATAATAAAAAAACTTTTAAGAAGATAAAACTTAACATTTGTCGAAAAGTTAAATATTATGTAAGTAAAGAAAACTGTTTTAGAGTTCGATTTGAATCACAATTATAAAAGTTTGCCACAGTAAGGAAATCTAAGCAGAAATATATTAAATATTGTAATTACTCATTAATATTTAGATAAACTTCTGCAAGTTGAAGTAAAATAGAACTATGTGAACATCGCATTTTTTCACTAGTTATTATATGATTTTTTAGTTGAAAAAAATATTAATGATAACAACACCTGTAGACATATGGTAAAAAGAAGAAATAATTGAAGCTCTTTGACATCTTGTTTAGCCTCGGTAGACAAAACACCGTTTATAGATCTCAAAAGTGAAATTTTAGTTCCCACTTGGTAAGCTAATAATTTTATTTATTCTATCATTTGAATTTTAGTGTTTTAACATATACTATGAATACTAATAAATATTTTTTAATACAAAAAGTCTTCAAAAATTGAAAAATGTTAATGATTTGTCATTTTAACTATATTGGACAAGTGGAGCCTTTATGAAATAATTTGTTGGGGGCAAATATGACTTTAATTCATATGAGCCCCAATAATCATTCTTAGATTCTGATCGCTTCAGTTAACTTCATGAGAAATGATTTCAGCTTCTATAAGTTTCCTGCAATAGAAGACTGTTTGTCATAGAACATTTGATTTTGTATTCAAACTTCCACAAAAACATCTGTCAATAGATACATAAAGAGCAACAATCTCGTTTAATTTTAAGTAATTAATAAACTTAAATAATGTTATACTACATTTTAATAAAAGGTGTTTTATGCGTTGTTAATACAAAAAGCTTCGCGTTAAACAGTTTAGCAAATATTTCTATTTATTTTTCTCCAAACTTGAAATGATTGCTTACTTTTCTCTAAAATAGTTATATATATGATGCTTTAAACGGTGATAGATATCAGTAATATCTTAAGAAAGTAAAATTTTTTAACTAATAACTATCATAAAATTACGATTTTATGCAGCTCCTCCCTTCTCTCTTTCAAAAGTGAAAGAAGTTAAATTTAGGGAGATATTATAATCGAGTTTTTTTTTAACAATCATTAAAAATCCTTCTTTATCATTAATTTAGAAGTAAATAAGACAAATACATGGATGGGAATCTTTCATATTTTGTTACATTTCTGATGAGAATTATCTAAATACCCCCCTCCCCTTCCCAAAAAAAAATTCTAGAAACACAAACCCCAAAGCAAAATTTAAAAGTTTTATATTTTCTTTTTCAAATTTACTTCTTTAATTTTTCTTTTTATTTTAACAATTAAACCAATCATCTAATTCTCCCTCTCTTTCATAAATCGACTTATTTCAATTTTATAATGCAGTGCTTAAACATATTACCCAGAAACTAGCGAAATTTATAGATATTTTTTCGTTATAAATTTTCTTTTTTCGTCACCCCAATAGTAGGACAGTTGTGAAACAATTATTTTTAATTTATAAAACTATCAAAAGAAAGAAACTATAAAAGCGATTTTTAAAAAATTACCATATACAAAATTGCTCTGTTTAATATATTGAGTAGTTTTTGTTTATAGAAATTAATCCATTTATGAGAAAAAGCTATATTTATGTGTACTGTTCACATGTACCCCAGTCTCCCCTTATAGCTTTGTGTGTTCTACTTTAGTGATGCCTAATATATTTGAGGTTGAAAAAAATCTGAACCATTCAGTATTTTTTTTTAAATCCCATTTTGTGGATTACAACCCTTTATAATCGTGGAAGTTAAGGTATTTGTTATAGTTCTTTGGATCGATGCTAAAGGGAGGGGACAGAGGGAACACGTTCCCCGGACACGATAACGAAAGGGCAGCAGTAGAAAAAGACGCCCATCCTGGAGACCAACTTTCGGCTTATGGCCAGGGTGAATTGCTGAGCCGAAGGGGAGGGGGGAGAACGAAAAGGTATCAAATATGTTTTTCTTTGGTATCGATCGTTCTCATGTCTGTTTAAAAACCATGATATTGTTAAAATTATCCTATGCAAGGCCATAAATTGCTGTAAGTTATCTTAGAACTTTTTTTTCTAGTATTTCCTGCAACTTTTTTATGTAAAAAAAAGTATTGTAAAATAAAAGGAAAGTGTGGTATTTTTTTATAATATACCATGTTACATCTTTTAACTTTATAAGTGTCTTTTATTACTAAACTTTCTATTTTCATTTTCCAGAATCTTTGCCACTATTAAGCCAAATAAAGGTATCAAAGCACCTAGGATGAAAGGAAGAAGAATTAATAAGATTACCAAGCCAATTATATAGTTAGTAAATGGACTTAGAGATTTTGAAAGTCATTTTAATTTGGGATGCAACAATAATTTTAATATTTTATTTAGTGTTCTGATTTTTTGCATATTTATTCCTCTTAATTTTTTAACCCAATTTTTCTCAGTCTTATTTATTGTCACTGTGTTTATTAGAACTATTTGATGCGATAGAAGTTATCAGCAATCATATATGATTGCTTTTTAAAACTTCATGATTGTTTCTCTGAATACATTTTCAATTTTCACTCTCAAATGCAAAATATTATACAAAGAATTCTATTTGTTAGAATGAATGAATTATAGCATTACACTGAAAACTGTAGATTTCTTTTTAAGTGTGATCATCATGTATTATTTTATTTTGTATATTAATAAAGAATTATTAATGTATACTTTTGAAGTTTCTGACTTTTCTTTTTTACTTCCTGATTTTTATGGTTTAAAATTTGACAACACAGCAAAGAAAATTCTTGTATCCAGTTCAATACATTATATATAAACACAAAAAAGACAATTAACATATTTAAAAATTTTGGTAGCAAGTAATTGTAATTCAGAAGAGTTGATTTTACACCAGAAATCACCAGGGATGTCAGAATGTGTGAAAATTTTAAACAGTTGATATATATGCACATTTTTTTCTCCAGGTTAAATATTGCCAAAAAAGTAAAATAGTTAGTTTTTGAGTGAATATGTACATAAATAAATCTGTAATGTCTATTTTATCTTTAAGATTAAACCAAAGAATGTCTATAGTAAAATTGATATTGCATTACTTTTTCTCTGCATTTTAATTTTAACACATCCAATTTATCAAAATATTTTGAAAACTAAAACAAAAGGTTTTCCTTAAGAAAAGCATACAGGAAGAGTTAGTTACAAATAATTACTAACATAAATTATCTGTAATCTATTATAGGCCAATAAGTTTCAATCAATAAGGAGAAATGTAAAAATGCCAGTTTGTAATATGAAAAATTCTTTGGAAAAATTCTTAAGTTTATTCAGAGTATATTTCGAAGCTTTTAGATAATGCGATGCAGTTTTCAAGTTAATTTAAAATATTTGGTACCACTTGGTAATCCTGTCGGCAAAAAATTTAATGCCAAGATTAAATGCCAATAATGGATTACCGTAAATTTCGCATTCACTTGCATTAAACACAATGCACGTATTTGTTCCGTCGTCAAGGGATTTTTGATTCGACATTTTTTTTATTTATGTTTTACTAATTTATTTGTACTCTTGTTATATAAAAAAAATTGCATCAATTTGAGTAATTTGGATAATAGTTGGACGATTCGTATAATTTGGCGAAATTGGTCGACGCTATAACCAAGGAGTACAAAATTTTTAAGCAAATTGCAGAAAGAAGCATGTTTAAGAATTCTTTTCTAAATTATTTTGGTTCTCAATCAGCAATGGGCCTAAGGCTGACCTTTTCAGAAATCAGGCCCTGTACAATGTAAATATACAAGGCCTGATTATTATAATTGATGTTGTTTGATGTATTTCCTTAGTACTTTAACACATGCAGTCATTATTTTCGAAATACTTCAACAACAACAACAACAAAAATTAAGAAAAATACACCGAAAAAATTAGTCACAAAAAATATTTACCGACATAAATACGAAACTAATTATATGCCAATAAGTTTTGATAAGTAAGGTAAAATTTGAAAATATAAATTAGTACAACGGAAACTAATCATGCGTTAATTTGAAATTTCTTTCTGAAATGGAAAATTTTAGTCAATATTCTGTTTCTAAACCATAGAGTTTCAGTTTCCCAGTTGGAGTATTTCAGTTTCCCAATTGGAGTACTTCAGTTTCGAAAACGGAACCGCTCCAGTTTCGAAAGCGGAAACGCTCCAGTTTCGAAAACGGAAACTCTCCAGTTTCGAAAACGAAGACGCTCCCGTTTCGAAAACGGAGACGCTCCAGTTTCGAAAACGGAAACTCTCCAATTTCAAAAAGGGAGACGCTCCAGTTTCAAAACCGGAAATGCTCCCGTTTCGAAAACGGAAACACTCCAGTTTCGAAAACGGAAACGCTCCAGTTTCGAAAACGGAAACGCTCCAGTTTCGAAAACGGAAATGCTCCGGTTTCGAAAACGGACAATCTTTAGTCTCAAACGGAACATTTCACTCTTGGAAACGGAAAAGTAATGAAAAAGAATTTCTATGATTTAACGGATCAGATACGGCAACTCTGCTGCCAGCACCTTTTCCGTTTTTTTACTGGAGTTTAAGTTTACAGTGCACGTCATAAAAAAAAAGCCTCCTTACAGAGATCGTACATTTTGAAGTTTAAATGCTATGTGCAGCGTAACAATTTTTTTAAAATCTAAATAACATAGACTTATTTAACGACATTTGATGTTCTATGTTGTAAATGTATGTATTACGTCATAAAATTTCCGGAAAATGCATTTATAAAAATACCTTTTTTTTTAAATTTTAATATTAAATTCGCTTTTAAAATTGAAAGATATATATAAGATAATTAAATTGTTTTTCTGATATTTCATTTATAAAGAACAGAATAATTATTTGTAAAATAATTTTCACTTAGTATTATTTTTCATAAAAAGAAAATAATGATAATAGTAATACAAAAATCAGAATAAAATTCTTTTTAACATAAATATACTTTAAAATCAGTTTCGTTTATCTTTTATCAATTATATCAATAAAACTCAAACTAAATAAATAGTTTTTATTAAATTACATTTTGAATTACAGAACTTTAATAAAAGTACAAAAAATATTGCGATAGTTTTATTCATTTTAATTAAGGCTTTAAATTGTAAAATAATACCGCTATAACGCCTTTTTAAAAAAAATTAATTACAAAATAAACTTTATAATTCTATCTAACATTTAAAAACAGCAATAAAAATAACTATCATTGAGCAAAATTTAGTATTATAAGATTAATATATAAAATAGATTATTGCAGCTTTGCTTTAAACTGTAAGGAAATTGATTTGAATAATTTTATACATAATTTAAATATTCGCATCTTATGTAAGATGCGCTATTTGAAGTTTTTTTTTAATTATTATTATTACTTTCCAATTTCATGTGCCGTCATTAAGTCTTCATTATTTAAATTTCATTTAACTGATATACCTTCTTCGTGTTTGCTTTTTAGCTTCAAATATTTCAGAAAAAAATATGCATCCATTTAATAAAAAAAAAAAAAAAAAAAAAAAAAAAAAAAAAAAAAAGATTTTTGTTGATTCATAGTTGTCATTTCCAAAATTTTGAGTAAAACTGTGATGGAATTAAAATTTTATAATTAATTATACGGAGAAATTGTTTTTAAGTCTGAAACAATTTTAAATATGTACAACGTTTGTTAATTGTTACAACATATATGCATAAGTAATATTGATAATTATTAAAATATTATTAAAAAATTAATTTATTTTCTATATCTTTGGACAAGATTATTTTTGTTGCACTGAAAAAAATTGTAATTTAACAAATTACAACAAATATTTGGAAAATAATATTTTCAAAGACAAAAATTTTAGACTCCGAAATAAATTATCTATTTAAAAAATATATCTATTTAAAAATAAACATCATTTTTATGATGATCAAAACTCGGTTTACGTAATAACAGAGTCCTATATTACGTGCGCCATGGATTAAAAATTAATATTCCTGTACTCATCATACACAAATTTTAAATAAAATTTCAGTTTTACAATTTTCGAATTTTTAAACTTCTAACATCACACGTTTTCAATTTTTACTCCCATGTATAGAAAAAAAATAAGATTTTTAAATGCAATTTATTTGAAAGCTGTATCTCACGTTGTTTTTAAATTATTAAATTTTTTGTAGTTTTCTTTAATACATATTGTTATTGTGGCAACAGAATTATTTCATTTCTGGACATTAAACATGAACAAATCAGAAAACCAGTAAGTTTCGGAATTCAACCAAAAAAAGTATTCACATATGCTTCAGATTTCCCAATTTTCTACCGAAGACAACTATTTTACAAATAGTTAAAAAAGTGTTGTTTCTATAGAAAAAATAAATAAATGCCAAGACACTAATAACACACTCATTAATTTACGGAAAAAACAGCATTTACTACGAGCTTTGTCTTGTTAGCGTGAAGTTACCAGTGTTGAATATGAAGAAACTTGTGCTGTCATTTCAAATTAAAGATTATTTTTATTATACTTATTTAGTATACTTATTTTTTTTATGCAGCGAATAAAAAGTATTATTTGTTTATACGTTTACAATTGTTCGGTCGTATTTATTCTGTATTTTTGGCAACGATTTTTATCGTCTGCATTTGTTTTTTATGAGTTTAGAGTTTTTAAGAGAACGCAGCCATGAGCGGCTGAGTTGTGAGCTAGTTAAATAAATATACATTTCATAGAGTTTTTCTTAAATATGAGTTTTATTGAGTATTTTAATTTTTGAAATGAGTTATCGACATAATTTGTGGTCCGCCGACCGCGAAGGATCAGTGATAATAAAGTGCAACGCGTAAATTTCTGAATTATTCGAGTTCAAGAAGAAACGATATAGTTTCGTGCAGTGGAATTTTTAAAGTAAGTGAATGTGATTTTTCTAATCTGTACTGTTATATATAAATTTAAAACAATGTTTAAAGGAGCAAAAAAGGAAGATTTAAGGCAAATAGCCACTGAAATAAATTTAAAAAATGATAATATTAAGATAATAATGATATATTAATGATAAAATGACTATAGCTGATTTAAACAATATTATTGAAAATAGCGAAATATATAAAAATAAACCAGATTTTGTAACAGAAATAGCTAACACCATAATTGAGAGTCGTAAACATGAAGAACAAAGGCAATTTGATCTTGAAAAATTTAAACTTGAACGATCAAAAAACGAATTTGAACGATCAAAAAATGAATTGGAATTAGCTAAAATTAAATCTGAAACTAAATCTTTTATTACTGAAAGTGAAGTAAAAATGGAATCGTTAGATCAAATAATAAAAAGTATTAAAACTTTGACTGTAAAAGTTCCAACTAAGCCTGAAGGATGGGGTTTTTTCTTTTCTTCTTTAGAACGGGCTTTCAAAACTAAAAATGTTTCGGAAGAAAATAAAGCAGAAATTCTGCTGAATTTATTAGGTGACAAAGCGTCTAACATTTTAACTTATTTACACGATACAGATATCGAGAATTATGAAAAATTAAAAGAAATAGTCTTAAAAGAATTTCAACCAACACCTTATTTTTGCCTAGAACAATTTAGAAAAGCTTTTAAACTACCAAATGAGACTCATGTACAATTCGCTTCACGACTGATGACCAATTGGAATTATTATCTAAATTTAAGAAATGTGTCCGATTTCGAGAGTCTAAAACAATTGATTGTGTCAGATAAATTTTATGAAACATTAGATAAGGAGACTGCTTCTCACATTAGTGTGAGACAAGGAGATAAATGGTTTTTACCAGAAGAATTAGGACGTGAGATTGATTTATATTTTACATCACGCGGAAAATCTCTTACTGAGAATTTTAGTGTTAATCGAAAGTATAATCCCAAAAGTGTAAATAAAGTATTTTTAACTGATGTTAAAACATTAAACTGTATTTTGTGCCACAAACAGCACCATCTTTCAAAGTGTCCAGATTATTTAAAGTTATCTGTTAATGAGAGAGTAAATGTAATAAAATGTAACAAGTTATGTTTCAATTGTTTAAATTTACACCCAGTAGCCAATTGTACATCAAAGAACATTTGTTTCTGCAAGAAACGACATCACAAAACTATTCATTTTCCCAAAACAAATAATACATATATGAAAGAATATGTTTCTTCAGAACATAATATACAAGGTAAAATAAATGTAGGAGAATGTTCAGATTCAAGACTAGCAAATTATGGCACGTCAATGTTAAACGCTAATGCAGAAGAGTTCGTTCAGAAAACTTTTATTAGTAACTATTCGAATAAAAAGAATAAAGTTTTACTTTCAACGGTTATGTGTTTTCTAATTGATGAATCAGGATCTAAATATAGAGTAAAGTGTTTGTTAGATGTAGGCAGCGAGTCTAATTTTCTATCCCACCATTTAATAGACATGATGAATTTGAAAAAAGAGAGAACAAACATTTTGGTGTCAGGTCTAAATGATGCCACCTTAGTAATAAATCATAAAGTTAATGCATCAATAAGCAATAGAGATGGAAGTTTTGTAAAAAATTTAGATTTCTTGATAGTTCCAAAAATAACTGCAGATTTAACTCCTTCGCGTCCAATTGAAATTTCAGCACAGGATTTCCCTAACGTAATATTAGCAGATGAGAGATTTAATATCCCAGAACATGTAGATATGCTTCTCGGAGCAGGAATTTTCTATGAACTTTTAAAACCGGGCCAGATTCGTATTAATAATTCTGATCTTATTCTGCAAGACACAGTTTTCGGTTTTGTAGTATCTGGAAGTTTTCCAATAGAAAATGAAAATAAAGTTCATTGTGGTTTAATAAAGAAAGAAACTAACTTAGATAAAACACTTCGAAAATTCTGGGAAATAGAAAATATCGAGATAGAAAAACCAAAAAGCAAAGAGACTTTAATTTGTGAAAAACATTTCATAGAAAATTATACCCGAGAAAAAAGCGGCAGATATGTTGTTAAAATGCCCCTAAAACAAGATCCAACTACATTAGGAAGTTCTAAACAGATAGCAATTAAAAAATTGAATTCTTTATGGAATCGCTTAGCAAGAGATCCCGAGTATTTAAGATTATATTCCGATTTTTTGAAAGAATACCAACAGTTAGGCCACATGGTCGAAGTTAACGAAAGCGAGGAAGAAAATGGATCCTATTACATTCCCCACCTTGGAGTGTATAGAGGAATAGAAAAAAGTATGTCAACACCTTTGAGAGTAGTTTTTAACGCCTCTTCTTTAACGACAAAAGGAAACTCACTTAATTCTATTCAGTATAATGGGGGTGTAATACAAGATGATTTATTCTCAATTATGCTGAGATTTAGAAAATATATTATCGCTTTCACTGCAGATATTCAAAAAATGTATAGAGCAATTTCTATTCATCCAGATCAAAGGAAACTACAAAAAATTTTATGGAAAGAAGGTATAAACGAACCAATAAAGAATTTTGAACTAACTACTGTTACTTATGGTACTGTTAGTGCACCCTTTTTGGCCATGAGAACACTACTTCAATTGTCTAGGGATGAAGAAAGCAAGTTTCCTTTAGCAGCACCCGTGCTGAGAGAAGACATGTATATGGATGACATCTTATCTGGATCTGATTCTTTAAGTTCTGCATTAGAGCTCCAAAATCAATTAATAGAAATTTTAAAAAGCGGAGGAATGTTATTACATAAATGGTGCAGTAATGCTCCACAACTTTACCAAACAAATGACAAGATATATCCTTTTGGTGATTCAGAAGAATCCAAAACATTAGGTGTCTTGTGGAAATCGAGAAAAGATTGTTTAAGTTTCGATGTAAAAATTCATGATGAGGTAAATGTCACTAAAAGACAAGTGTTATCAATTATATCGAGTTTGTTTGATCCTCTTGGTTTAGTATCGCCTATTATAATTAAAGCGAAAATATTTATGCAGAAATTGTGGTTATTGCAATTAAATTGGGATGACTTGTTACCGGAAAAAGAAGCTAAGGAATGGGGAGAGTTTTCAGATAATCTACAGTTAATTAACAAAATTGAAATTAGTAGGTGTATTTTATTGAAAAATGCTATTATAATCGAGTTACATGGTTTCAGCGATGCTTCCGAAGCAGCTTATGGAGCAGTAATTTACTGCAAATCAGTATCAGAATCTGGAGAATTGTCAGTGAAATTAGTGACAAGTAAATCAAGAGTTTCCCCCTTAAAGCAATTAACTGTTCCCAAACTTGAGCTGTGTGCAGCTGTTTTATTATCAAAACTAATTAAACGTGTGATTTCTGCTCTCAAGATCAATATAAACAAAATCTTCTTATGGTCAGATTCTATGATAGTATTGTCATGGATTAAAAAAGAACCGTACATACTAAAAACATTTGTTGCGAACAGAATTTCAACGATACAAGAGCTAACTGGAGGGATGCAGTGGCGACATGTTTCTTCTCAATATAACCCAGCAGACCTTCTAACAAGAGGAATTAATCCTGATAAGCTAATCTCAAATGAGTTGTGGTGGAGTGGCCCAATGTTCCTAAAAGGAAAAGACTATCCAAATACAACCATACCTGAAGCAGTTGATTCCAATGACTTTTCAAAAGAACTGAAAAACTTTAAAACTAATGACTTTAAAAACATGTCTTTTTTTTCAGTTTCTAATACCTTTGTGCATGATATAATTGATTTAAGTAATAATTATTGTAAGATAATTCGTATTTTAGGATTTATTTTCAGGTTTCTTAGCATTTGTAAAAATGAAAGAAAAGAGGGTCCTTTAGACATCGAGGAGCTCAAAAAGGCAGAAACCTTTTTGTTAAAAAGTGTTCAACGAGAATTTTTTGACAAGGAAATAAAATCCTTGCGAAAATCAGGTGAGGTAAATAATAATAGTCAGATAAGAAATCTTCACCCATTTCTTGATAAAGCAGGTCTTCTTAGAGTAGGAGGTAGGTTAGCAAACAGTAACTTAAATGATAACCAAAAATTTCCAATTTTGCTACATAATAAAAGTAAACTTACTCAGATGATAGTTGAATACTTTCATAAACGATAGTTATTTTTAGGTATACAAGTTTTACTTTTGAATTTAGGCAGCAGTTTTGGCCTTTAAATGGTCGTGAAATATTAGAGAAACAATTTATAATTGTTGCAGTTTATGTTATAAATATTGTAAAAAGTTTATGTATTTTTTTAATGCAATGTGTTTTATATGTTATTTTGAGTTATATATAGTTGGTTTATAGTTATTGTGCGTGTACATATGTAAATTTGAGCTAATTTCTATTTGATTGAATATATTAAGTATTATCAAAGAAAATATTTATACAAAATGTGTATTGAGAGTGCATATATGCTATTTGAGTTATTTAATGACATCCATTTTGTTCTGGAGGTTAGAGTTTTATTTTGATAAAAATTGAGTTTCTTAATATTTAAATACTTTAAATAAAGTATTTTTGAGTTATTTTTTGAGATAAATTCTTGCATCATTTAGAGTAAATTTAATTTGAGTTAGATGTCATGAGTGTACATCTCTACAAATGATTGCAGAATTTTAGATGTTTGAAAAACAAAATGTAAAAATAAATGATTTAGTAATTATAAAGGAGGACAATGTTGCTATTTGCAATTGGCCTCTAGGTAGAATTGTAGAGTTGTTTCCAGGTAATGATGGAATTATTAGAGTAGTAAAAGTGAAAACACAAAGAGGGTTTTTTAAGAGACCAGTGTCAAAAATATGTTTATTACCCTTGGAAAAGTAATTGTTATTCATTTAATTTGCTATTTATTGTTTATTAGTATGTGTTGTATTATTTATTTAAAAATTTCATGTGTAATAATGTATTATAATTGTGGTTGAATGAAAATCATTCAACGGGGGCCGGTATGTTCGGTCGTATTTATTCTGTATTTTTGGCAACGATTTTTATCGTCTGCATTTGTTTTTTATGAGTTTAGAGTTTTTAAGAGAACGCAGCCATGAGCGGCTGAGTTGTGAGCTAGTTAAATAAATATACATTTCATAGAGTTTTTCTTAAATATGAGTTTTATTGAGTATTTTAATTTTTCAAATGAGTTATCGACAACAATAACGTATTTATCGAAAATCTTTCCACTAAACATTACATAAATTAGTAAAATATCATTATTATGGATTATTATTTGTTAACAAAAAAAATCGACTCTACATCATATTATACTACGTATAATCTACGTATTCCAATAAGGCCTTTTATTGGAATAATAAAAACTTTTTAGATATCTCTAACAAAATATTTCTATTGAAATTAACAATGGCTCTTAAAATACTAATAAGGCTTTATCCAGGAAAATCATTCAAATTTTATTGTCTTTTGTCTCAGAATATGTGTTATCGCCATATTTTCCAATTGCAAATCTATACTTAAAAAAATTTTATTCTTTTTAAAATGCATTCGTAATTATGTAAATACGTGGCACATCGACGTTCAGTCCGTCCATCCGTCTATGTCGTCCGCATATAAAAAAACAAAACTGCCCAACAGAATCGTTTGAAATTTAAAATATTAGTTGCTGCATAATTTTTGCAGTTTTAAATCTGAAAGTCATTTCAAATTTAATGAAAATCGCAAGTATAGTTCAATTAGAGAGACAATGAAAAGTATTCCGTTTTATTACGGCGAATGGGAAAAATACCATCAAGTGCATTTTAATGATGTTACAGCCTTTCGAACATAAAAAATTTATATGCATCTATGAAACAAGTATTACAATATAAATTCTGTACAATCTGTGATGCATAGAATATTGTTTAATCATTTACAGACCACACAAAAATATTTCATAACAGAATGTTGCATGGAGAAGCATTGATTGGGGCGCGTTTTAATTGTATTAAACTAATTCGCATTATATGAAATTGATATACGTTACTGAGGTTTACTACAAGTTACTTCCTGTATGATAAAAAACAGATAGTACTTACAAGGATACACAAAAGATATACGCTACTGTACTGCATCCAAAGTACTGTATACTGTTACAGCAAGATCTGAATATCTTTAAAACTTTGTTGTAGTACAAGCGCACCACATTTGCTACACTTGACATGCAATGGTTATTTATTTTTATTTTTTTATTTACAAACGTATAAAGTCTTAATCTTTGAGACCATGTGAAAAACAAACATTCCGGTATGAAAAAACATATTGTTTGCGAAAATATATCTATTGCTAGTGTTTCTAAAGATAAGGCAGAGTAACTTGAAATAGGTTTTTATTCGTTCTTAATTATGTTGTATTTTCGTAAATAAAGGAACATTAGATTTTTTTCCACAGTGCAGGGACAAATTGCTGTAAGTAAAAAGAAGTATGTCATTGATAAGTGTTTATTCGTTTTTTTTTTTTTCTGAGAACGGTTGATGTTATTAATTTCTTTTACGAATGTTATATAATATTTATTATACATTGAACTTAATGTCGAGCATACCGTGACGGCATGGGCAGCAGGTTACGATATATACCCAGATTCGATTCCTGTCCCCGGCTAATTTTTAACACTTTTTAACAAAGTTGAAAAGTGTTTATGCATTTGCTTTGTCTGGCCATATGGCCGTCTGTCAGCGCTCCCGTAAATATACTCGGATTGCTATGAAAATTTTATATTTTATTGATGTTTACCCTGCTGCGTACCCTATTAAAGTCTGTACAATAATTAATTTTTTTTTTTTTTTTTTTTTTTTTTTTTTTTTACAGGGATAGCCAAAATTTTTCTCATACATTACCACCTATGAGAAAAAATCGTTTCAAATAAATTTTAAAGGTGTTACACTCGGTCAAACATATTAAAATTTACATGGATTCCCAAAGTGCACTAAAATATGCATTCTGTAAAATATGCAGTGAAGATAATAATTATTATTATTCATTTTCAGGGTCACTCAAAATAATTCCATCACACAATAATATAGAATCGAATGGTTTGTGACATATTTTAACTATGTTAAACGATTTCAAGTATCATAAAATTTATATACGCCACTGAGACTCAATATTTAAGGCATAATATGAAGTGCATTGCATTTACAGGGACACACAAAATATTTCAAATCGTATATTATATCAGAAGTACTGTTTATTATCGGGGATAGCTGATGGATGAATGAAATGTATTTTCAATTGTGTTATTCATTTTTAAGTTTTACTAAATGTCTGCATATTATATGGTGTGTATAAATGCTATAGTTGATATATAGTGTTACACAAAAGACTTCGCAAACGTGACTGAATATGCGGGTAACTTATTTAGGTGGTTTTCAAATAAGTGATGCATTTTTGAACTGTTTTCAGTTTATTAAGAAATGTTTGTAGAATATAAACAAAAGATATACAGGGTCACCCAAAGAATTATCTACATGGTCACCTATGGATGATAACTTCTGGAAATGTGACTTAAGTAGTTTTAAAAGTGGGTTTATTTAACTAAATTTTAACAAAATACTGGCGTGCAATAAAGGTATTAGGTAACCTAAAGTGCTGAACAAATGTACTGAAGTATTTTTCCATATATTAGTATAAATTCTAGAAAGAGAAATTTCAACCTGTTAGGCGTTTTCTTGCTATTAAACTTCCGCATTATATTATATATATCAACTGGCAGATCAAATATAGTTCAGTTCAAAAGTATCGAAATACATATTTGGCTATGGACAGTAATGCCTTATTTATCTAAATAACGAAGTTTTGATCAAGATTTCAGGAAGTGTTGGAAAGTGTTTCAAAATCTATGCTTAACGCATGATTTTTCTTACTTGTTAATTCTATGTTTGGTTATTGTGTTGTTTGTGTTTATATCTGTTTTAATATATATATGTATCTATAAAAAATATTAAACTGTATTCAGACATTAATGTCTATGGTCTTTAATTTAAGAAAATGAGATGAGAAATCTCTTTCCTGTCATTTCAAATATATCTTTCAAATAATCTTATGCAAATAAATGATTAATACAATACTTACTAAATAAATATCGTTTATGCATTTAATAAGTGGGTTGTTTTTAAATGATTATCAGAGTTTTAACGTTTGTTTGTATTTATTACACAAAACTTAAAATTATAATGAATGCATAAAATGAAAGAGTAACTCAAAGGATTTTACCTACACGCTTACAAATTTTCAATGCAAATAACTTTCGTCACACGACACACTTTAAGTCGACAGCTCAGTTCTTCCAAAACGTTGATTAGCAAAGACGTTCCGTTCAGGCGCTCACCCGATGAATGGGATTTCTACCTGTGGTTCAAAGAAGGAATCGAGTTCTTGAAGGATCGTATGTATGTGCCTCCACAACCAGTTGACCAGTGCAGTTATTACAACAATGACCTCACAAATACTAATCAACTTTTGGGAAGAACTGAGCTATTGACTTGATGTGTGCCGTGTGACATACGCTGCTCACTTTGAACACTACTAAGTTTGTAGGAAAAACTGTTTGAGTTGTTCTTTTATTTTATGTATTATAATTTTAAGTTCTTGTCATAAATACTACCAAATCTTAAAACCCCAATATGCATTTAGAAACACCCCGTAGAATAATTGTACAATTAATCTATTAATCATAATTTGCCGATCTTCTAAATACTCAAACTATTTGTAAACTGATTTTAACTTCTGTTTAGCACGTAATTGAAGATATTAGAATGAAAATTTATGTTTAACCTCTTCAGACTTGACATCTTTTAAGCCATCATAAAAATTATTTCACAGTTTGTTCCCTCTATTTATACGTATAGAAACATAATTTTGTAATAAAAAGTAAAATAATTATTATTAGTTTATATTTACTAGCAGGTACACATATGTGCGCCTCGGGTCCATACTGCAAAAAAAAAACACTTCATTTTTCAAAAAAATATTTAAATGAGGAATTTGGTCGACAATTGATACATATAAGCTTATTTTACGTGCTACGTTTTCGAAAAAAAAAATTATTTTTACGTATAGAATATATATTGCATCTTGTACAAATAACTCTTGTTCTTGATTTGCAGCTTTCATATTTGCATTTTGAAGCAAAGTTATCATTTGTTGAACGAGAAACCTGTCCAATTTTGTCGTATCTCATATAGTAAATTGGCTTCTAAATACCCTTAGGTTGTTTTCGCTGTGGTGTATTTGCTGAATCGTCTTCAGAATCATTTTCAGATGAATAAATTTTTCGTGGTCTCCATGGACGTCGTCTTCACTTACTTTGCTCTTATATTTCACCAGTACTTGGATAATAATATAAGCAATCTCTAAAAATATCGCAAAAGAGACAATCTGTATTTTCGAAGAACTTTACCTATTTTTGCAATTTCTGATAAACGCCATCCAACAAATGGAAATAGCAAAATCTATAAAGTGCTCAAAAACTCCTGTTGAATATTTTTTGTGTGAATAGAACAACGGTAGTAAGCTAAACACCTATCATTTAATCCCCCAGGGGAATACCTTCTTTAGGTATTCACGAGCTTCACAACCCCGGGCACCTGAGTGATCTTTCTCTTTTCCTTTTCCTCTTACTCTTCTCGTCTTCCTTTCGTCTTTGTTTCACTCTCATTGTGGTTTCCTATTCGGAGGTGAGAGCAATTTTGTATGAGCCGATATCATCCTGTATATCGACTCATGGAGAATTGTAAACCACCCACGTGTTGGCCGTGCGTGGCGACCCGTGTCCCTGATAGGGGGATCCTGGCAGTTGAGGGAAACCAACACACTGCTTTGACCTCTGCTTCAGGTACACGGGAGGTGCATATTGGTCCCGTATGCACCAATCGGCTGGTCAGCTGGCTTTTGTCACTGGCTAAGGGACGAGCGAGCGTCAAGTGAGCGAACATTTACTAGCCATCTCGTTAAGGGTAGAGGCTGGCATAGGAATGTCTTGTGACCGTATGGGCCCTGGTTAGCACTGGTGCACGAATGTGCATCTCCTCGTTGGGCTCGGTAGTGGGTGGTACGGCCGGGGTAGGAATTGCTTTTAAAAAATATATGGATGGAAATACCTCAAATCCTTCTGTATCTCTCCCTTGTGGAGAGCAACAAATTGTACTGAATTCGCCATTTATACGTTTTTTGTTATTAAACGCACAGATAGTCACTCAGATAGTTCTTTCAAAAGGACTCCACCTTTTGTTATTGCTAAAACTTTCCAGTCGTTTTTGGGAGATGGTCATTCGCTAAAGAAATTGTAATCTGGAGACTTGCTTGTCAAGGTTTCTTCAGCCGAACAATCAGGACATCTCACTAACTGCTCTACAATAGCTCTTTTTCCGTTTCTGTACAAGCACACAAAACTTTGAATACAAGCCGTGGTGTAATATCTGAACCTGACCTTTTATTCTGTACCAAAGAAGAACTTCAAACAAATTTGAAAGACCAGAATGTCACAGCACAGATATCCGCCGTATTACTATCCGTCAGAATGGGCAAGTGCTTCCTACGAAGCACATCATTCTGACATTCAATAGCCCTACATTAGCAACAAGAATTAAAGCAGCCTACTTGAACTGTCATGTCAGACCATACATTTCTAACCCTCTCCGTTGTTTTAAATGCCAGCGATACGGCCACACTAAAACTAACTGTCGCGGTTCCCTTACCTGTGCACGCTGTGCAGAAGTTGACCATGATAGCAATTCATGTGAAAAATCAGAACGCTGCATTAACTGCAAGGGTGATCATTCTGCATACTCCCGTTCCTGTCCTAAATGGATTCGGGAAAAAGAAATCCTTGCTGTTAAAATATCTCAGAATCTGTCCTATCCTGAAGCTCGTAAAATTGTAGAATCCAGAACTCCATCCGTTGGAATTTCCTACTCCAGTATACTCAAGCAGCAATCAACATCCGTAAGACACATAAGTACCCAAACTGATTTCAGATTTCCACCCAGTAAATCAACCATAACACAATCAACCAGCACTCCAATTAAAGAATCCCGTGATGTATGTCTTCCTACTAAAATGACTGGAAACCCACAATTAGAATGTTGGCAACCATCTTCAGAACTTGTTAAAATAAGTAACCTTGAAAATCAGCGACAGAAATCTCAAGTTCAATCTAAAGCACCATCTAAACCTAAAAGTGAGACTAATAGTATATCCTCTTCAAAAAATGCCCCTACCTCATCTGCCTTTAATTTGAAAAAACCCAACGGTAGTCAAATAATGAAAACAAACCAAAAAACTTCCATTCAGAACAAGACGTTGACGGGTTCAAAAACATTGCTGAAATCAGGTATACTTAAAAAACAAGCAGAAACTAAGAAAATCCATACTCCAGCATCTCCAGAGTGGAAAACTGTGGGGAAAAGGAAAAAAGACTCATCACATAGTCCACATATTAGAAATATAAAAGATCCCAAACAATTACAGAACGATGTTGAAGAGGCTATGGAATCTGAGACTTACGAGAGTGGCTCGGATTCCGAGGAAAACACTATGCTAGAGGAATATGTGTCTGAATGATTTTAATTTGTTTTATATTAACTTGCGTTTTAATTACATTTTGTGTAGTATTTGGCTATTTCTTATTTCGTGTTCTCTCATTGCTTTAGAATTTTAACTATTTACATTTTAAATTTCATTGACTGGTTTTAATTGTATTTTAATTTCATATACCACTGCTTTGCCTATTTCCATCTATTTTATAACCATGACTTTCTTTTAATGTATTTTATTTCGTGAATTAATTTCTTTTAATTCACGTCTTACAATTTTTATATTTATGTATTTTAGTTTCTTTTATTCCTTACATTGTAGTTGGTGCAGCATGTCCTTGCACCTTGGGGACCTTGCGCCATGAAACCCTATCCAACCAACCAAACAACCAACCTATCATTTATATCTGTATTACTCATATACGTTTTGCATTCACAATTGCAGGTTGTGTTATATTAATTTTACAATTTTGATCCTTAGACCACCTAACACAACTGCTCCTGGGATCGCTATCGATGCAAATCGAAAGCAAAGTTGCACATTTATTATCTTTCCAGTTTAGTATACACCTATCCTTCCCTTAGTCATTCATCCCACTCTCCGTGTTACAAATCTCGATCATTCTTGATTTTTTTTTTATCTGCTCCTCCTAGTCTTTTGTTCATAATCATTCCAGTTTGGTAGATCAAATAGTAGGTTCCTCAATCAAAAATCGACATATTTTGCACTAGTAAAAACCTGTCCTAGTAAATCACCCGTGTGTTGTCTTTTGGTATAAATTTAAAAAAGTTTCACAATCCCTCCACCTAGACTTAATCATAATTATTTTGAATCATCAACTGGTACAATTCACTTTCCATCATATATTTGGCAGTCAAGGGTATGGCCATTCCCGGCGATAAAATAAAGTTTTTTAATGCCAACGGATTAGGTTTTAACGATACTAACTGTCTAGATCACAACGTCCAGCAAATGGGATGTAGTGATCTCTATTGATCTAGTGAAAAAGGTTTTGGCCGGGGCAGGGACAAACATTTAATTCTTACTGCATTCAAGGTAAAATTTACTTTCCATAATTAGTCATCTGCTTAAACCTTTCCGGCGCAGTGTTGCCGGGTCGGCAACACCTAAAGTTCCCCCTGTTACAGACACAAAAACTCCGTGAATGTTTCAAAAACTACTCTAATGGCTACTTTAAATCTTTCTTATGAGTTCTAGATGGCAGCACCACAGAGATCAAATTCTACTGTTTTTAAATAATAGGTAAAATATGTTACTCTAATACGCGCTTCACAGCAATTCTCTTCTGGCTGCGCTTATCAATGCTGTACGTGCACGGTGTTACCACTACGGCAACAGCTGTATAATTAAGGCTTGTGCAATCTTTACAAAATTATACCTGTGTACTCCTCTAGGCCTCAACAGATTGCCTAATTTTTTTTTCTTTAAATTCCATCTTTAAAGAGTAGTGCGCCGGAAAGAGTTAAAGATCATTTGATTTATCTGCGAAATGAAGAAATTTTCTAATCTCAAAAAATCCATCACGTGACATTGTAGCTGCAATCCTAAGTACTGACAAGTCTTTTTGCCAGTAGAATCTTGCTTGGATATATTTTAAAATTCCCATGAGTATCTGTACCCCTGCAACTTTTATAATTTCATATTTAGATGCATTTATTGAGCGACGGTTTCGTGTTTGTACGGAATATAACGGAATTGGAATTGTTTGAACAGAATTGGTTTCATATGAAACTTTTTCCCCAAAAATCTTCATTTAACTAATCTAGAAATGATTCAAAAAGATTTACGATGCTGGAAAATCTGATTTTAGATAATCCTCATAAATCAATGATCCCCGAAATACTATTAGAAGAAAAAAGATTACATAAATATTTGCGAAAAGATAAGGTTTTATTCTCTTATTATTCTAGTGTGCTGTAACATAAGTTTAAAAAATGTATTTATTTTCAGCTTTCCATAACAAAGGCCTTTTAGGTTAAACTTTATTAATACATGGATTCGGAATAGGTACTGGAGATACATCCTCAATAGTTATATCATTGTCATCTGAATTTTCATTGCCAGAAGACTCACCATCACCATTGACCTCATCAGTTTATTTACTCTTACAAAGATATAATAATTATGATTTTTAAAAATTAATGTTTAATTTAAAACATCAACAAAATTAATTCTTATTTATAATTGTCTGAGCGAAGCGAAGTCTTTATACTCAGAGATACGTAACGATATTAAAATTCAAAAAAATTCTTTCGTCAAGCAAATCTCCAAAAGTACTTGTCGGATTTTGATTCTGTTTGTACCAATAAGTACCTAGGACGGTAATCTGGTGAATGCACTACATACGAAAAATTAATTCCAAATAGTTTAAAAGTTATATTTAAAAAACTGATAAAAAAGCACAATTTATTTGCATACGTCACAGAAACTTGGTGTGCGTCATTTTTCACCAGCTAGATATTTTCGTAGACAACCAAATCAGAGTGCATGGAGTAAATAGTTGTCTTGACGAAACGAAGACTAATACACATAGTACGTAACGATATTAAAAGTCAAGCATAACTCTTTCGTTAAGCAAATGTGGAAAAATACATATCGGATTGCGATTCTGATTGTACCAAACGGTACCTATGAGAGTAACCTACCGAATGCACCTACTTTCAAAAATTAGTTCCAAATAGTTTTAAAACTATTTTTTAAAAAACTGATAAAAAGCCCAATTCATTTGCATACGTCACAGAAATATTGTGTGCGTCACTTTTTACCGGTTGTATATTGTCGTTAGATTCCCAAATTTAAGCACATGGAGCAAGGAAAATACGCAAACACTTTTTAAGTACAATTAATTATATTTAAACTTAAGAAACAAACTGAAAAATAATTTTGTTCTTGTTGTTAATTTAAAAGAAAAAAGTCTTAATTCTTAGTAACTTAGTATTTGAGATTTTGCGATAATTTTTATAATAGCACTTAATAACCGCCATTAGCATCTTTTATATTTCGCACATGCAAATTGGAAGCAATTATGTTGTGTTTAAATAAAATATGTGCTGAAATAAAATATTGGTACTTCTTCGTTATCTCCTGATCAATTTCGACAAATTTTACATATTCACATATTTTTTATTTTAAATAACGAAAGAAGAAATAAATTAGTGAAACTAGGGATAAGATTTCCGCTTTTTTGGACACCAGTATAATAATGGAGAAAATGTTTGTCTCTTAAATCACATAAATGTTCCGATTAAATAATATAGCATTTTCTCTAAGATTTTACTGGTGTGCAAAAAAGCGGAAATCTCATCCCTGTGAAACATTGATAAAAATACAAATAAAAAGTGGTATAAAAAATCACTTGATGACGTTTTAAACACATGTTTATATTGTTTAATGAGACATTCACGATCATTCATGATTGGCATTTTATCATATTGTTTGGCGATAATTTTTTGGTCTACAGGGTAATCAAGTAATATCAAAAAAGGAACTATAGTTGAAGCGAAGAATAAACAGTTATAAGTAATAAACATAATAAAAAATATAATAAAAATATGAATATCACAATAAATCGTAAATCTTAAAACACTTATAGCAATATTCAAAAACAACGTTTTCATCAATTTGGCGGGAAAAAAATCGCGCTAACATGTAGCTTATATTTTTACTCATAAATATGACATCTGTGCCATATTTACGAGTAGAAATAAGCATAAACGATCATCAGGTTTGAAATCTCAATTTCTGAAGCCCAAACTGGACCATGATTTATAAAAGCGCCAAGGTAATGATATTATTTGAAAAGTATCATGAAATTAGAGCAGAGATATCATATACGCATCGGATTTGGCGCAAATTTCGCGAAAATCATTTTTGAATGAATTTCGATTATTTTAAAAAGTAAGTAACAATTAAAAAAAGCACGATTAAATTTAGGTTATATAAATATAGAAAAAAAAAGCAATTTATTAATAAACAAACAACAATAGCCAGATCACCATGCAATGTAAATAATGATATTTTGGCGCTAATTATATGGAAAAGTTCCATATCCTATTCTAAATTTTTTGGCGAGCTTTTTTTTTTTGTAATGCTTGGTTATTTTGTAGACCAATTGCACCAAACTACGCAAATCGCCAAACTGTTTGTCAAATTACATAAATTGACCTAATTTGTATTTTAAATAACAGAAGAATAAATACATTTTCAAAATGCAATAAGAAATACATTGAATAAAAAATCACTTTATGACGTAACAAGCACAAGTATCGTAATTAATGACAAGTGAAAGTAACATTTACAATCATCCAGTATTGGCATGTAAACTTATAGTTTGGCGATAGTTTTTTGATCGACAGGATAACCAAGAAGTGCCTTTTTTGCCATTAAATAAATCGATGTGGTTGTGATCTTCAGCCTGTGAGGTTGCTTTTTTCTGCACTTTCCATCAAAGCTGAAAAATATTTATGCATTCGGTTTGTCTATCTGTCTGTTCACATTCAAACATCCGTAAATATACATCGAATTATATGCAATTGGAAACCTTATTTAGGGTCTCCTAGGCATGTTTGATATTGTAGATGAAGTATGTGGGATTAATAGTTTATTTACAGGGGCACCCAAAAGATTTTCATTACAGTATGGTCTATTAGGGGAAATCCTTTGCAGAGTATTTTAATGAAATTACGCTATTGCAAATTTACGAAACTTATATAAACCTCTGAATTTCCTTACAATTAAGTTATAACAGGATATTTATAGCATTTTTAATCCAATTACAAGGAACACAAAAGAAATCGGTTACAATACTGTTTTTGAGCAATAATTTCTGGAAATACGTTTTCAATTTCGGCGTGCGCTTTTAAATTTAACTGTTTTTTTAGGTGGGTCCCTAATTAATATAAAATATTTAGTAACTATAGTTGCTGTCTAATCCGTTCGTCTGTATCTCCACATATAACAGCACAAAAACTATCCTACGGAATCGTTTGAAATTTTAAATATCTATTTGTTGCCGAATTTTGTTGAGTCGTTGCAAATTTTAATAAAATCGGATAAATTCGAATACAGGCACAATCAAAAGTATTCCGTTACATTACGGCCGATGGGATGAAATAGTTCCAAGCTCTTTTTAATGATGTTAAACCCATCGAAACATAATGAAATTGATATGCATTTATGAAGAGCACTAGAATACATGTTTTGTAGAACATGCTACGCAAAAAATATTTATTATTCATTTACACGTCACCACAAAAGAATCCCATTATAAAATAGTATGAGGGGTGGGACATTAACTTTTCAGATTTACTAATCTAGGAATTTTATCATAGAATCATTTTCTCAATTGCCACTAGCAGGCCTTTTAAATAATAACCTTTTTCCAATAAAACGGCGTAATCGAGTTCACATTGGCGTATTTGAGCCAGCATGTTATGCTGAAAAAAATATGTTCAGATTTGTAAATCACTTGTGATGACACTTTGACGGCTCAAAGCTTATGCAGACGAGATATTCAGATCTCGTTAATATCTTATGCTATTGGCATTGCCAACAGTGGAATAATCGTGAAAAATAGAGAATATACGCTCTAAGCAGAGAGTATATGCTCAAGTTATAGAATATATCCTAGAATGTATGTACTGCGGCTTTTTGAAAAAGAGGGCGAGGGAGATAAGATGATTTTTAAAAAATCCAGGAAGTATGCGGCGTATACCTCTGTAAACTCTCTACTACATTCATGATTGCCGATTAGTTTTATTTTATGTATGCTAAAGCGAAATACAGCTCAATTTCATGGGAATGGATTTAAAACGAAAACAAATCAGCGTATGTAGTGGCCAGCATGCACGACCCATTTAAATCAGATTGAGCATATCTGGAACACACTTGAAACGACAGATTGTATTCCTTTGTTGGCATTTTCGGGATTTTTATGCATCTTTTTTTAAGTGAGAATACCTCAATTTTTTATCGAAAACCCCATCGCATACATTGAAAACAGATGTAGATATTATATTATTATATATATTAATTATTTTGTTCTATCTATTTAAGGGCACTACACACCATATAAAAAAATCCCTCATTCTACTCAACCATCATGATTTGCGCAAATTTTAGATACTAAAATTGATGTGTGTATTCTTTACGTCATTTCAAAGAGTTTAAATTCCGATACAAGATATTTTAGCGCTTTGTTAGCTGTATTCTTCAAATTTTATACTTATGCGTGACTGTTTTGTTTAGTTTGATTTCCCATTTTTTAACCGTGTATAGGAATTTGTATGTAATATTTTGCAAATGTACCATGCACCTTGCTCTTTTTTATCATTTCAATTTGTGACAACACATAATCAATTAAAGATAGAATCTCTTTTTACTTTTAGAATATTATTTTAAAAACTCTGTTCTAAGCAATATCGCTCAGACTAATCCCTCTGAGGGAAGTCCTAGTTAAGTATATATTCTGATAATTCCACAACTTTAGCACTGCACCAATTAGATACCATTCAGTACAAATTTTTTGTATGAGATGACTTCTTTCCAAAAACACCGAATTGAAACCGGAGGTGCACACATGTGTACCTTACAAATTACATCTAATTTAAATACATATTTTGATCTAGCTAAAAAATTAATATATTTATGCAATACTGAAGAGTTTATAAGCATTCTTAAAAAATATTATGAATAAATATTAATTTTTTAATTATAAAAATGTACTGACTTTTTATATTTTTCGCCATTGCTCGTTTATTTTCACCAAAATCATACGAATTAAGACTGCTAGCGTCATTTCTTGGTGAAACTAGAAAAGGCTAATGCACACAAATAGCATCCTCTCGTCTCAATAAAAAAAATTCAAACATAAAGTGAGATACGCAGCTGAAATCAGAGGTACACAAATGTGCACCTCGGGTCTGAAGAGGTTAAAGGAAAGAAGGCATAAAAAATGGAATAAAAGAAAAATGAGTATCAGAGTTCAAATTGAGATACTTGATTTAAATTAATAGTTTTGTTCAAGAATTAAATACTTCATGGGTTTTCCAAGCCGTTGTTACTTTAACAACAAAATACAAGTACATAAACAAGGCAATTTTACACAATCAATTTTATTCTGAGACTTTTTGATTAGGATTTATAGCATGACTGGTTGTAGTTTTTGCTCTCTCTCTCTCTCTTTTTTCTAAACAAGACATTATAATGACATTTGAGACAAATTTTCTACTTTTCAGGAAATAGATATGAGCATATGTATTATGATGAATTCAAAAAAAAGAAATCACCTGTCTAAAAATAAATTTTATAATACATTCTGTTATATAAATTCATTTCTCTCGGTAGGATTTTCTTCAAACAAAAAAAAAAAAAAAAAAAAGATAAATAAAAATAAAATAAAATAATTTATTAAACAAATATTTCCAAAATAATCAGAAAACATCAAATCAATTGATTAATATAAATGCAATGATTCTACTTATTTTTAAATTACAATTTAAAAAATTTAAGTTATTAAATTATAACTTAAAATTGAATTTATGATAAATTATTTTTTATCTTTTTCATGCTTAAATTATTGTTGTGCTAAAATATTTTTATGATTCCTGTTCATTAATTATTTTATGCATATTAAATATTTTTGCATTTTTAAGGATTTTTTTTCTCACATGTATTTTAATAATTAATTTATTTTAAGAAGAACTAAAACTTATTAAATTAGATTTATCTCGCTTACAACATGATGAATAAATTAGTTGACTGAAGTATTCGGTCAGTGGAATTAATTAAAAATCGAAATGAAATGAAAGAGCACCATTTTAAAGAATTTGTAGTATTTAATATAGCTGCATTAATTGAAGCATAAAATTAGTCCGAAATAACGATTTTTTCTCTTTAAAATTTCAAAAGACTCTTTTTATGTTCAAGTAATGCTGACAAAAAAATTTATAATCAATAATAATTCTATATTTCTATTGCTGTGGCCATTAATTTTATTTGAGTAATTGACAAGATAGTGGTTTAAAAAACTTATGATAAAATGTATGTTTTATACAGGATGTAAGAGGATTATTCTTACAAAACTTAACGGAAGATAGTGACATCACAAGGATTCATATTTGCACAAGAACCCTTGGTCGGAAACACTTTCCTGGGTCTAGTGACGACACAAAATACAAAAAATAAAGGATAAGAACAGGAAAAGAAGACATACTTATTACTTTTAGTGCAGCAAAAACGCTGAGAAAATGCTATAAAGTGAGGAAGAACTTGTTACATGCACCGTGGCAGCTTCTGAAGAAGTTCAGGAGTCTCCTGATATTTTCGAGAACATTAGATCTTCCATACGCTGGAGATGCGCTTCATTACAACGCGGTCCTGGATTGTAATTTCGAATATCTACTTTCAAAGCTATTGTTGTCTCTTTTATTTTTTTCTTAGTTTTTTCCTTTATTAAGAAAAAAATCATGTTTTCTCCGTTTATTCGTGTCTTGTCTTTCTTACGATTTTTTTGTCGTTACTACCAGAAAAACGTTTCCGACCATGGGTTGCTATGCAAATTTATATGTGTGATGTCCCCCTACCTCCCCTTAGTATATCCAAATAATCCTTGGATTGTCTGTATATTAATACAGGAATATTAGCATTTGCTGATACTGAAGGAATGTATACGGTCGAAATATTTAACTACTATCGAAGCAAACCATTTGTGAAAAGCTAATATTTACGACTATAAAATATTATTCGGTTTACCTGAAAAGTCACCATTTAAGTTCTGATATTGAGAATTGTAAATCCAAAATACTTACACACTTAAAGATATTTTAAGACAAGATATGCTCAGAAACATAAGGGAGTTATGGACATAAAACGTCTTAATATAGTCTCAGCAAAAAAAAATCTGGACACTTGCGATTTTAGACGTTTTGTTAAATATCTAAAAATACACATAAGGATTTTTTCTGAAACTCCAAATGTGTAAACAAAATAATACACGTCATATATTTTTGCGAAAAGTTTTCCCCGAAATCCGAAAGGGAACCATCAACAAATTGAAAAAGAACGAAGATCTTTTGGATAACCCCTTCAAAACTAATGAAGCAAAAGAGTTCGAACTGCAGATTATGATTAAGTGGCTTATTGTAACAAACTGTGTTCATTTTTATGAATATAACATGTAAACTCGTAGAGAAATTAAGATTTTATAAAATCGGTCCCAAATTTTTCTAAGATTTTTGCTTATAATCAGAAAATATGACAATCAACATTGTACATGACACCCTGTAATCAGAATTAAAAATAATAAAAATTGTATGAAAAATGAGCAAGTTTGCTAAATAAATTTTTATTGAGCATGCTCCAACGGTATTAAATTTTCATTTGCATATTATGTTAGTTAAATGTATAGAGCAACTTTTCTGAAAATTTCAAAAACATAGCTTGAAAATTCTGAAAATTATCGTAGATAGAATAAAATATAAATCCATTATTCCCAAAATAATGCAAAAATATAAAGAGCTGTATCCAAACATAGTAGTACGAGCAATATTGTGTGGCATTAAATCAAGGGAATATGGATACAGCTCCTCATCTTTTTGTGTCATTTTGAGAATAACGCATTTTGATCTGATTCTATGGACGATAATTTTCAGAATTTTCAAGCTATATTTTTGAGACTTTCACAAAAGTTGCTCTATACATTTAAGTAACATAACCTGTAAATAAAATTTTAATAGCATTCACGCATGCGCAGTAAAACATTATTTAGTAATCCTGTTCATTTGTCGTACATTTTTTATTATTTTTTAATTTTGATTACAAGGCGTTATGTACAATATGGATTGTCATATTTTCTGAAAATAAAATTGTGTTTTATGAAAAATTCTGGAAATTATAAGCAAAAAACTTGGAATAATCTGTTACCGTTTTTATAAAAACCGTAATTTTTCTACGAGTTTACCTGCTATATTCATAAAAATGAACACATTTTATTTCAATTACTTACATTTCATTTTGAAATCTTTTGCTTCATTTGTTTTGACAGGGTTATCCAAAAGATCTTCGTTCTTTTCAATTTGTTGACTGCCCGCTGTTGGATTTCGGGAAAAACTCTTTGCGAAATTATATGAGGTATACTATTTTGTTTTCACATCTAGAGTTTCAGAATATTTCGTTATGTATATTTCTAAATATTTAACAAAACGTCTAAAATCGCAAATGTCAAGATTTTTTTGCTGAGACTGTAGTTTTTTTATTGTTATTATAGAGATGTAATTTTATAATATTTCAAAATAAATTTTATTATCGTGTTACCTTTACTTGTTTCATTTATTTAGTTTAAAAAAGTCTTTTACTATAAAGACTTTTTTCCTAATCGCGTTCTATTCGAAATTTTCTGCTTTTTAGGGTTCAACCCGATTCGTCACTGTCTTCTTTCTGTCTACTCGTCATGTAGTCCGTACATCAAAACTGTATAAGTCAGGGACTTCAAATTTTGTGCACCTACATTTGAACATCTCGTGTCACAGAACAAATCATAAAATTTTGAAAAAATGTATAATTACAGTATACTTTTTATATATTTAGTACACCACTATATATATATATATATATATATATATATATATATATATATATATATATATATATATATATATATACAGTGGCGGTCAAAATTTTTCGACAAGCAAAAATTATTTAGTTAATTTCTAAGTAAACCCATATGAAAAGAAATTTCAAAGTGATACATACTTATACATTTTATTGAAATAATAATCAGGGACTTATTTATGGAATAACATATAAATATCAATAAATTTAATTGATAAAATTAAATACAAAGGAAAACGCATGTACTCAAAAGTTTCCACTGTCACAAGTTTGGAAAAAAATGGTATTGTAATAGAAAATAACAGTGATCACCAACATTTACCATTAGTATTTTATCGCCATACCTTTAGTAATATGTACTGCTGCGCAACAACATGACATTGATACAATCAACGGATAAAGATCGTCTATGTTACGTTTTTTCACACTTCTTGCAATTTTTTTGAAAAATTCGAATGAATTGGAATATTTATGTTTCCGCACACGTGTGCCAACTTCTTTCCAAAGATTTTCTATAAGATTCATGTCAGACGTTTGAGCTGGTTATTCCAAAAGCGGAATTTTTTTGTGCGAAAGCCATTGCTTGTTGAGCTTGCATACATTTTTTAAATCGTTATCATGTTAAAACAAATAGTTGCGACCACGATTTTTCTTGTAATAAGGCAGCAAATAACCTTGTAAGATATTCTTATACATTACATCATTCATCTGTCCACTGATTTTAAATAATAGACCCACATTTTTTTAAGCAAATACTCCCCACAGCATAATGTGTCCTCCGTCATGCTTCATTGTAAGAATAACATCTGTCAAATCATATCTTTTTTTGTTAGGTCATCGGACTTAGTGTCTTCCATCACTTCCAAAAAAGTTTGAAACTCGATTGATGGAAAAATAGTATTTTGTCCAGTTTTCACTTGACCTGACTTTGTGTTGAAAACGCCAGTCGGGAACGTCGGTATTTTTTTACCCACGAATTTTTTTTTAACACCGACCCTTCCACAGAGTGCTGCATCACGTCAGCATCTTGACACGATACACCAAGTTATTTCAGCAATATTTTCATTCCGTAAATCGCGAAATATTGCAACATCATTTTTATGCGGGTCATCAACTGTTTTCCTAAAGGATAATTCCCTCCACAAAAAAGTCATTTCCGGGGCCTCTCGGACATCAGAATGTCCTGGAGGAACAAACTAATCACTCATTTACGAACAATAATTGTGGAACTTTTCATTTTTGTATTTAAACTATATGCTATTCACTTTGATTTATTCACAAACACGACCGTAAATCACTTTGCCGATAGAAAAATATTATGGAATAGTAAGTGGCCGGAAACTTTTGCACGCACGAATTTCGAATTCCATTCCTTTCCATAAAGTGTCTTCAGTATCCAATCAAAATGATGACGTGGTCAGAGGACATCCACATATTCCTAATGTTTGAAGCAATTGTGCTTCTTCTTCGCTGAAACCTTCTGTTAAATAAATCAAAGAAACTAACTGGCCGGAAACTTTTTACCGGCACTGTATATATTATACAGCTTATATTATATGTCATATTTATATAGTATTCAAAATCTCAAGCAGTCTTATTACAAGAACATTTTTGTAAAATTATTTTTTTATATTTTAACTACACGGAAAATGAATTTATTTTAATCACCAATCAATGTTTAATATCTTTTGAGAAACTAATTTATTACAATCACAATAGAGATCAGAAAAAGTTTTAAATCAATTGATTTATTAAAATGATAGATACTTTTCTTAATTTTTTACTGTTATTTTAATATAATTGTTATCTATATAAAATGAACAACATAAGTAGTAGCATACATATTTACTTGAAATATCTCACAAAGATCGCATACTCATCTTAACCTGAAAAACAGCTCACAATTTTAATAAATATTAAAATTTGATTACTCCATTTTCTAAGCTTCTTCTGACATTACAAAAATAATTACAATAGGCGTTATAAGCGAGACATTTTGGGATAAAATATACTTCGTCTCGGTAAAATTTTAATAAAATAACTTGCTTTTAGATCAAAAATAAATAACTGAAAAACAGATACGAAAATGTACAAAATTGAACGATGGGAATATCTATAACAAATATTTTGATAAAATAATACGAATTCCAAAGTAAACTATTAGTAGCAATCCCAAAACTTTTTTCAATCTCATCTGTGTTAACACTTCAAAATTCGCTGCCACAGTACTAAAATAAAAGACAACCTAAGCCCGTCGTGGAGATTCTAAAGCCATTAAAATTCCGTGCATCAGTTCTTGAAATAGGACAACTGAGGGTATCGAGGAAAACGCAACCTCTAGATATTAAATTAAGCTTTCAAATTAACCTTCAAATACAAAGTTAGATGCACATAAAAAATATTTAAAATATTTTTTTTCTGTGAAAGAAATAGAATATAATATTCAAGTGATAACTCAAAATACATTTAATAGAAATAACAGCAAAGTAATGCAAACTGCTTAAAATAAGTACTGTATTAAACGCTAAAATAATTATT
Source organism: Maratus speculifer (assembly GCA_964019185.1). Taxonomy (NCBI): domain Eukaryota; kingdom Metazoa; phylum Arthropoda; class Arachnida; order Araneae; family Salticidae; genus Maratus; species Maratus speculifer. Next base: position 169,434,761 of record OZ025292.1, read on the forward strand.
GAAACATATCCTAAATGCACTGTAACAGACATTAATTTCAATTGCTAACTAACACTTTAAACCTCTCGGGTCCATTTTTTTCCGTTTATAGAAAAAATTATTATTACGTTAATGGCATTAACGCTAGTTATCCATATACATAAATTAACGTTTAACAAATATTTCATTGTCTGAAACATAACGGATATTGTTTTTTTCGCACTATTCAATTCATATTTATATAACAATAGGATAAAGAATAATTTCCGGAGATGTTTAGAAAATATTATATTACAATAAGATTTAACTTCTGTTATAACTTTCTAATACTTTTTGCGCTTTGTTACACTTGATTCTTCCAGGAAAGAAACTATTATTTTTAATTTATAGAGTAAAATATATGTTTAAAATAAAAGCATTGCAAACGACGCAATGAGAATTAAGAAAATAATAGTAATTATTATTATTATTACTAATTGCTTAAACATAAGTGAAGTCATGTAGAAATTGCATAGACATATACTAACATTACTACGCGTAAGTAGTAGCGAAAGTATTTCTTGAAACAAAATAATACTCCATCCAAAGACATGTACTATTAATAGTACACAAGACCCTAAATGGTTAAAACAGTAAAAATAGGTTTATTTAGGTTATAATTATAGATTTATAGGTTAAAAGTTCAATAATGGCATTTCGCAGACCGGCAAGTTTAAGAATAGTAATTTTATTTGTTTTGAAAATGGCTCAGATGAGTTGTAGCATGTAAACAGTCAAAATAAACCTATTTTTTACTGATTTAAAGTGTTAATTTACATCTTTTAGCAACTGAAGTTATTATAATATTAAAACATGATTATTTAATACAGTGATACACAATAAATATTCTAAACATCATGCTTTTTTCCAGCTAACAAACTTAATACATGTTTCGTAATACATATCTAATATATTTTGGACATATATGTTACTTTATAACATTGAATTTAAATAATATTTTAAGCTTTATAGTACATCATGAAAAAAATTTCATTTTTCTGCCAGTACAAACTCATACAATTTTATTCCACTATTCCATACTTGAATGTCTGGAAATAACGTATCGCTTTGAAGCCCCCGGGCTATGAAAATGATAAAATATGTAGATTGCGACAGGTTATTTCTTTTAGAATTGTCCAATGCGTTGAAAATATATGCTGCATAAAATATAACTTTTAAAAATTGTGAATTTTATATATTACTTTAAATAAGTCTGCAAGCAGAAAAAAAAAATTTAAATGTACAGCATATATATTTCTTTATTATGCAATAATGTTTAGATTTGTGCACTGTAAAAGTACGTTACGGTAACGGAACACACGACTGTAAGGTACGTCCGCTCACAATAATTTTATTTTAACTACAGAGCAAAGACGGTAGTTTTTTCTGATGATAAAAAAGAAGAAAAAAAGATATAAAAAGACCAAAATCTTTACAATAAATATTTAATTTCTTTCATGAAACAGAAAAAAACCGAACAGTTATTTGATCCAGAGCTAAACGGATCCATGTAGTTCTTCCAAAGAGATTGTGTAGCAGTCCTGCGTCTCATAAGTGACTAAGCGTCAACAAACCACTACAACGACAATCCGTCACACGAAAAAGCTAAGGCGGCGGAGATACAAGGCCAATCAAAACAAAGAACTTCATAAAATTTCGACTAACGCATGGTAATTTATCAACCACGGACCATTATGACAATTCCGCAATTAAGAAAAAAACACCTGCACGAGGGTGGCTATGTCGAAACAAATACGACGCGACGCTGAAATGCTAGGCATCATACCATTGCAACAGACATAATCAAATCGACAAGTCCTTTGTACTCAGAAACGTCTCATAACGAGTTGATGCATTACACTTTGATGGGACGCGATCAAGCCTTCAGGTATCAAAAGTGGAATGCACATGTCGTGCATCAGTTAAGCTGTTATCAGATTCACAAATTTTACGCGCGACAAAGTTTTCAGCTGATTTTAACCCCAAATTTTTCATGTTCAAAGAGAGAAAAAGGTTACAATTGTCTTTTAAAAAGTTGGAGGAAAAGGAGGAAAGCCTGTAGTACTAATACCAGACGTTAATATTTATCGCCTATTCGTATGAATCGCTTACCTCTGGTTCGTTGAAATGTTCGATGTTGGATGAAATGTCCCGTCTAGTGGATATTTTTTTGGAACTGCAGAGAAAAGTTGGAGGACATTGCTGTTTACTGTCACACTGGATATTGTGAGGATATTTCGCGAAAATTTTGAGGAAATCAAGAGTTGGCTCAAATGTCTCTTGAAATGTAGGTGAATGATAGCAGCTTTAGAAGACTGCACAGCAAATATTGCGGCACCACGCTCTTCCAAGCCGAAGACTGCATATATACTAGATCATCATAAGACATTACGTATCGATAGGACATGATAAATCTCCTTAGATATCGAACAAAAGCTCGAGATAATCTGCCTAAAGACATACAAGAGCCAAATTGGCGGTTCAATCGCGCCTCAAAACCACAAGCTCAAATCGAATCCATGAAAGACCACAGCTCTAGAGCTCAGCGAGATACAGAGATAGTAGCATAACACGTGAAGGTCGCACACAGGAGGAAAAGAGAAAGTAACTGCAAGTCCAATTGGTGTCGCATTAAGACCCTACACTAGTTACTAAAAAGACCCGGATGATAATATTAAGTCTATGGGGACGCTCTTTTCAAATATCTCGCTCAAATTTCAATATTTTTGCATGATTTTTTTAATAGGATATCTGAGGATGATTTAAAACAGCGCTAGATTTCACTTTTTCAATTTTGGATATATATGACTTATTTTATGATAATTTCAATTTCAGAACCGGTTCTAACCAATTTTGAAAGCTAAAGTAATTTTTAAAAAATCTGAAACCAAAACTAAAAAAAACTCAGTGACTAGTGTGGGGCCTTGAGGCGCCACCTGTCACTGAAAAAATCCGGATGTTAATGTTAAGTCTATGGGGGCGTTACCTTAAATATCTTACTGAAATTTTAATATTTTTGAATGATTTTTTTTTCCAGAAGATAGCTGAGGACGATCTACAAACGGGCTAGTTTTTACCTTTTTCGATTTTGGTTTCAGATTAAAAAAAAAAAAAACTTTAACTTTCAGAACCGGTTTCAACCGGTTGTGAAATTGAAACTATCCAAATATTAAAAACATATATATATGTAACCAAAATCGAAAATTGATTTAAATTTATTCAAATCACTTTTCGAAAATTTGAGTAAAATATTTGAAAATCACTCCCTCATAGAATTAACAATATCATCCTGGTTTTTTTCAGTAACTAGTTTGGCGCCTTAAACTCTGTCTACGCCAAAAGTCATGCCGAATTGGACAGCTCTCAAGAGACATGTTCCGGAAACCCTACTTAAAGAGTACAGACATAAATCAGGGAAAAATCGAAAAGAAAGGATCGGTACTAGGCGAAATAAACCTCGTGCCAGCTCGTGATGCTTCACGTTAAAACTACTTTCAGTATCCACAGTCGACAGCAATTACCCGCAGCTCAAAACAAAATAAGTAAATGTAATTTAAAAAAACATATATAACGTTTAAGGGAAAATAGTTAAAAAATGATCGGAATAAAACCAATTAAGAATTTATAAATAATTAAGCATTTGTAAAAGGTCTTCTGATCTAGCTTCAGTATACGTGTAACAAATAATAATGTTTCTTTAGAAAGATTCAGTGTTTATCAGATGTATAATAAGCCCCACCAATAGCCAAGAGGTTCTCCTCTCAAAGCTGATAAAAGATTGGTACTGGATTCGAACCCTTCGATCTAATCTTGGAGAATTTTCCGTAGTTTTCTTCGAAGCTTGGATTTCCTTGAATAAATGCGGATTTAATTCCCTTAGAAATACCCCTATAGAGGACACTCATCCTCCTGAGGTCCATATACACTGTTAAAAATTTGAAACTTTTGCTGCATCGTCACTCCACTGCTTTTATAGAAAATCTTTGTTTTGTGCAATTAGATAATGCTCCATAATTCAGTGAAGTCATCGTTTTCTATAAAAGCGGTGTTGCGACAATGCAGCAAAAGTTTCGAATTTTTAACAATGTACCTTGTGTTAATAATTGGCCACCATAAACAAAATAAGAAAAAAAATGTGTATAATATAAACGCATTTCATTAACTACTTTTGGTGTTGCTCACATCTAGTATCGAGACCTGGTGCATTTTGTAGACCTATACATAAAAGTTAGTGAACCAATAAAATTTTTTTGTTAAAATCATATATATATATACATATTTTTTATTTTTTTATAATTGGATTTTTATTTATTTGTTTTCCGCCAAAAGTGAGCAAAGTCGCCAAATATGGCACTACGAAAGTTTCCTTTATTTTACTTTAGAGCTATAATAATCAGCTTGGGCTGCCGGAATGTCGTTGCTAGGTTGATCTACTTTTGAAAATACGCCAACTTTTTCCCCCGCCAAATTAGTGAATATAAGGACATAATTTTTAAAAAACAAATTCGTATGTTTTTGAAGGATTTTTTAAATTTTTTTCAATATTTTACATTTATTATGAACTAATTTATATTTTTAAATGCTTTTGTTAAAAAAAAAAATCGATGTTAATAGTCCAATAAATGGCCTCAAAAAAAGCCTTTTCAAAAAGTCATGCGGTTAGAAAATCAAAAAATCTAACAGATTTTTTTTTCGATTATCATGTTTCCTATTATAGGGCTTTAAAATGCACGTAAAGTTTCAATGCTTGGTGAGAGTAACAGTAAAATAGGTTCCCTTGTAAATTACACTACATTTTAATTTATACTTCGAAAATATATTCTAAAGTAGCCGTGATATATTTGTAAAATAATGATTTATTTTAAAAATTCACGCATAGTTACAATATTAAATTATTTATTAATATATATATATTATACCTTTTCAACTTTAGAACTTTTAAGAAAATAAAATACGCTTTTAAAAAAAAAAATATCAACCGACTTCAAAAAAGCACTAAAAAGAATTAAATAATTCTTTAAAATTCTCTAATGACAAAACGTTATCCAATAAGCACACATCGGATATCAGGTACCGGCATAAAAAGGGTTAAATTTAATTAGGATGAGCGAAGCGAATCCTCTACTAGGCCACTCAAGTTACAATTTGTCGTACACTTTATAAAAAATCTATTCAGTATTTTGACTTGAAATTAAACATAAGAATAAATTATGATCTCTAGATTTGCAGAATGTTATTTTTTTACAGAATAACCTTTAAAAAATATTATTTTAATGATTAATTTTTAGGATGAGCGAAGCGAATCCTCTACTAGGCCACTCAAGTTACAATTTGTCATACACTTTATAAAAAATCTATTCAGTATTTTGACTTGAAATTAAACATAAGAATAAATTATGATCTCTAGATTTGCAGAATGTTATTTTTTTACAGAATAACCTTTAAAAAATATTATTTTAATAATTAGTTTATTCTACAGGTTTTTCTATGATGGACGCATTTTTGCAAATAAAAAATTGAACTCGTATTTTTTTATTTTCAGAATGAAAATAAACCATGGGGTTAGTAATTATAGATAGAATCATGATTAATTAAATAAATAAAATATATTTTCATTATTCCGCCAAAATCGTTTGCAAATAAAAAATTGTACCCGTATCTTTTTATTTTAAAAAGGAAAATAAACTATGGGGTTAGTAATTATAGATAGAATCATGAATAATATATTAAATAAAATATATTTTCATTATTCTGCGAAAATTATTTACGCAATTTATACTTACGGATTTTAAAACAATTACATTATGATTTATTTATTTAGGTATTTACTTTGGTAAAGTGGCAACAAAAAGAATCGTAAACAAGTAAAATTAATTCTTATATTTGATATTTAAAGTGAATATTTTGTTAAATTTGGTAAGTTTCTTAAGTCTGGTATTCGAAATGAAAGAATAAAGAATAATTTAAGAATATTTTAACTGATTGAAGAATAATTTAATTCAACCAAATTAAATATATAAACTACGTTTATAAATAATTTCTGGAATGTATTAGTAATTTAAAAATGTCGAGAAAAAGAACACTTATTGGCCAGAACGAACGCCGTTACTGGCCATTGGAAAATGTAAAAACATCTTTAAAACTTTTAGTTAAAAAATTAAAAAAAATATTTTGTAAAATTCTGCTTCGAAAATATTTTTATTTATACCAGCCTTATATCATAAATAAAAAATTCCGAGGAAATTCTTAGTTATTTGGCTGAATTTACATTTCTAAAATTTAAATGCGCCAAAACATGAGATAACGTTTTTGCTTAATAAAGATGCAAAAATACTATAAAAAAGTAATGTTTCTTTCAAATATTTATCTTATGAAATAATGCTTCGCGAATCCAAACAAAGCACGGCTTTTGCTAGTATATATATAATTTAATATCCACCAAACTTATATTTTATAGAGAATATATTTTTTAGAAGAGATGAATTTACATATTTATGATTTAATTTATGAATATATACATATAAAAAGTAATGAATTACTTTTTGAAGTCGGTGCCACACACTTACAATTGATAACCATTTTCTTTAAGGTACTAGGCACAATATATTCACAATTCTTATTATATTTAAGACAGTTTAGCACCAACTTCAAAGTAATTCATTACTTTTTATATGCATATATTCATAAACTAAATCATAAATATGTAAATTCATCTCTTCTAAAAAAATATTCTCTATAAAATATAAGTTTGGTGGATATTAAATTATATATATTAAATTTAACCGTTTTTATGCCGGTACCTGATATCCGATGTGTGCTTATTGGATAACGTTTTGTCATTAGAGAATTTTAAAGAATTATTTAATTCTTCTTAGCGCTTTTTTGAAGTCGGTTGATATTTTTTTTAAAGCGTATTTTATTTCCTACTTTTTAGTTACTCATACTGTAATACTCAATTATGTGTACTGACATGTGATGCGTCTTAGAAATGCGATGACTAATTAATGAACTTTCCTGGGCTTTGGATGTATTCAATTTTCTGGTGTGTTTCCTATTTCATTTTCAGCTATTCGAGAGCAACTTACAATGTCGATTGGTATCTTTGTGGATCTTTATATTTTTAGGATGTTGTAACTTGTAACATCTCGCTCTTAGAAAATTTACTGCATTCATCGAACTTTAAAGTCCACGTCGATTCATACGGACCTCGGAAATGGGTATGGAAAAGCTGACAATCCATCAAGTAAAGTGACCTTACACATCACAGAGAGGCAAAGTGCTTTCTTACATATATAAGCACAGCGAAAGGACTCCATATATCAATATATAGTAAAGTGTTTTTCTAGTATAGTCAAAATTACTCACCATTCAGTCAGAAAAGGTAAAAAAAATATTTTATGATAAATCGCGCTATTCTTCATCAGACAAACAGTACAATCTAATTCCCATAAAGGCATGGGAAAGGAACAGTGATGATGTATGAGGAATCTGAAACTGATAACCTAAACTTAGCTGCCTCTATCTGAGAGTGAAAACATTCGATGCCCAGACACTTCTTCGAAAAACGTTTTTGTCCAAAGTATAGCAATGCTAGGCATTTTCTATTACAGATCTTAATGATAATTGCCTGAAAGTATTGGATTGTAACTTGCTTTAAAATTTATCAAGATTGACGATTATGGTCGCTCAACAAGGTGCTTCGTGACTCGCTTTTGTCCAGAATCATTTCACTTAAATAATATATGCCGAGTATCGTCATTTGCATATCGAGGAATCCTACCTGAACAAAATTTAACATCATTCTGATATCTAATCCAGTAACCATATCTGAATCTGAAGACAATGTCGCAACACATAGCATTGCCCATTATTGTGAGTTGACTGATGGAGATACTTTTTCATCCGAAACAACACGTGTAGTAGTGGATTTTTCTATTTTAGGCACGTACTTCCAATGTCGGTTGATATCGATGTGGGTTTCTGGTTTATTGGATGTGAAAACTTGTCCAGTTAAGATTTAATACTTTGGAATGATCTCGCTCTTCGAAAATTTACTTCATCCAACAAATCTTAAGGTCCACATCGCAATCTATGAACATCGAAGGACAGCGTCGAAAAGCTGAAAATCCAACAGTAAAGTGTCCTTACACAATCAAAGCGTAAAAGTGCTTCCATGAGTTAATGCAGAGCAAAGTATTTCCATACATTAGTATATATTAAAATACTCTTCTTTCAGTCATAAAAAACTAAAAATTAAGATGTTACCAAACGCACTATTAAGATGTTACGAAACGCACTATGATTTAATAAATAATCTGCAGTCATCTAATTCATCAATAGCGGTATCGTAAATGTGCACTGGTGCTTGTATTTTGAGTTCGAATCTGATAACAGGAACTTGACTACCTCCATATGAGAGTGGAAACGTTCTACACTGTTAAAAATTTGAAACTTTTGCTTGATCGTCACTCAACAGTTTTTATAAAATATATCTATTTTGGCTAATAGGAATATTACATAATACAGTGAAATAATCGTTTTTTATAAAAGTGGTGGAGTGGCGATGCAGTAAAAAGTTTCAAAATTTTAACAGTGTATTTTCAGACTGTGATTTGACAGACACGGTTTTCCAAACTACACAAAATGTGGAAATTTTCTATTCCAAAACTTGACGACAGTTGCTTGAACGAGTACTATTATAAGAGTTCAAGAAGTTAACTAACTTCACTATGATAGCAAGCTCATCAAAATATTTCGCCATTTTCTTTTCTCTAGGCTCGACTTAACCTATCAAATATCCCCGTATCCACCACATTGATATCGAGGAATTCAGTCAGAAGAAAATCTGGAAGCATTCCGATATTTAACTCGATAACTGAGTCTGAATCTCAAGACAGTGTCATGCACATAACAATGCACTTTAATTTCTTTGTGCATCCGGCATAGAAAAGACTCTTATACACAGGCACTTGTGCTCTGGCGTATATAGGTACTTTAAATGTGGATTTTCAGCTTTTTGGCACCTATTTCCCATGTCGATAAGCATCGATGTAGATTTTCCATTTTGGTGTATACGCGAATTGATCCAGTTAAGATTTCGCAATTTGGAAAGAACTGGCATCTCTACTACAGTGGCTATGATCCATATTTTTTTTACTGTTTAGCGAAACGAGATTGACCAATTAGAAGCCTACAGTTTTGCAAACTTTTCACTTTTTGAAGTAAACAACGAAAAGTTTGCAAAAATGCAGGCTTTTAATTGGCCAATATCATTTCGCTAACAGCAAAGGAGAACTTGGGCGGGATCCAGTAGATTTTGTGCTATTAACGAAAACAGATTGACCAATTAGAAGCCTGCATTTTTTTCGAAATTGCCCTTTTTAAAGTACGTAAAATTTTTTATAGGTCAATCTCATTTCGCAGTAGAGTAAAATCTATATAATTAAAGTCCAGTCAAAATTTCGCAAGATCATGTATCTGTGTAAGAGTAAAAGCATGAAAAATGAGCGCTTCTAATCGGACGACTGCTTGGAAAAAAAATCTGTTTTTTAAAGTTTTTATTTTTAAAAAGTTCAAATTAACAGATGAATGTTGATTAACCGATGAACATTGTCATTGGTCAAAATAGAGATCTATACAAAAGGTGAAGTGATTACGTACACTGTTAAAAATTTGAAACTTTTGCTGCATCGTCACTCCATCGCTTTTACAGAATATCTCTATTTTGACCAATGAGAATGCTGTATAATACAGTGAAGTAATCTTTTTCTATAAAAGCAGTGGAGTGACGATGAAGCAAAGTTTCAAATTTTTAACAGTGTACTTCAGCTGCAAATTTCTAACAGTGTAAATTTTCACATTGATCAATCGCCTTTCTCTAGGAGTACAAAATCTATCTGAATCCTGATCGTTGCCTAGTCAAAATTTCGCACTTTGAAATAAAAAGATAGCGTATCGGTATAAGAGTAATAGCCTGAAAAATGAACGCTTCTAATTGGACGACTGCTTCAAAAAGAATTTGAAATTTAAATGTTTTTGTTTTTTAAAAAGTTCTAATAGTCAGAATTTGATGAAATTGAAAGGGGACCACACGCGCATTTTACACTTTCAAACAAAAAAGAATTATCAAATTCCGTTCATATTTAGGGAAGTTATGCGTAAACAACAAATACATACAGACCGAAGTCATAACCTCCTCCTTGAAGTCGATTAAAAATATGGAAGTAAGTTTTAAAAATATTCATCATATATTCATAGTATCAAAGAATTTATTTTCGAAATTGATTCTCTTGTGTGATGAACTATTAATGTAAATAAAATGATTTAATCTCCAAAAGTCTTGTAGTACAAGTCTAGACGCATACTATTAATATTTAATTAAAGTTTTGTTTAATGTGTATATTGCAGTTTTAAATTAAATATTGATTGATAATGTATTTTTACCTTGTACTACAAAATTAAAAGTTCTGGTATTATATATATTTACAGCGAAATTTTACATTCATATTTTATTATACAGTGCTCAAAACAATTAAAGGATATTTGAAGTTTTATATAAAATAAAGATATAAACAAAATTTTTTTTTGCCGAAAATAGAAGGAGAGAATCACAAATGCAAATTTTTCTGGTTTTCAAACTGTGGAGTATGCAAATTTTGAGTTCGAAGTCAAAAACGTCGCTTCAGCGGTAGCGAATGAAATTTGACTTTTAACTGGATAAAAGAGAATGAAGACAGGGATGATCGGCATTCAGTGATTGCTTTGTTTCGATGAGTACGATGTTTCAGCGAAGTCATTTGACAGATTCAGAAGTTTGGAGAATTGTTGGTAGGTTAGAAGGGGGCCAAACTCAATCCGAAGTAGCGCAAGCCATTGGAGTGTCACAAAGTGTCATTTCCAGGATCTGGAACCGTTTTTTGGAGAGTGGATGTGCAGGCCGAAGACCAGGGCAAGGTCGTAGATGGGCAACAACGCCCAATAAAGATCGGTATTTAAAGTTAACAGCTCGGAGACACCGAAACATGAACGCTACTCTTCTCCAACAACACCTTCGCTCGGCTAAAGGCACCACGATTTCAACTCAGACTGTCCGAAACCGGCTCCATGCTGTAGGTCTGTATGCTCGCTGACCGATGGTATGTGTTAGATTAACATCAAGGCATCGTCGCGACCGCAAGGAGTGGGTAACCGAGCATGTCAACTGGAGGAGAAATGAATGGAGCAATATTCTGTTTTCTGACGAGTCCCGTTTTTCTGTGCATCCGGATAATAGGCGTATTTTCATCTGGAGGGACCGTGGCAGTAGGAATAATCCTGCGTTCGTGCACGAAGGTGTCAAATTTGGCGGTGGAGGAGTGTTGGTGTATGGTGGCATCTCCATTGACGGCCGCACTGACCTCTACATCATTCGAGATGGAGCTGGGTCGCCGATATAGGGATGAGATCCTCAGACATATTGTAGTCCCTTGCGCTGCAGCAATCGGAGATAACTTCATTTTAATGGACGATAACTGCAGGCCACATCGTGCGAACCTGGTGGAAAATTTCCTTTTCGAGGAAGGAATCGTTCGAATGGAATGGCCAACGTGTTCTCCAAACATGAATCCAATCGAGCACGTTTGGGACGCTCTAGGAAAACGAGTTTCTGGCCGCCAACAACCCCCACAAACTCTCCAAGAACTGGAAAGAGCTCTTCTGGAAGAGTGGGACAGAATACCCCAACTCGTCATTAATAGCCTTATTAAGTCCATGCCTCAAAGGTGTTCAACGTTGCTGGCCGCCCGTGGAAACCATACCCCCTACTGAAAATGATTTTCTTTGAAGAAAACACCTTTTCTTATTTTTTTTTCTCATATGCACAAATTATGTTTTTTTCCTTTTGTACACAAATGCGCAGTAAAATGCATTTTTCTGCCAAACATGTGTAATTTATTCTCATATAACCTACTATGTCTGTCGACCATGTATCAATCAGCTAAAAAGTTTCCCAGATACAAAATCCACTTAAAACTACATTATCCTTTAATTGTTTTGAGCAGTGTAGTACTAATGCGTACAAAAATAATTAAAATATGTTAGCAAATTTTTTAAGAGAAATTCAGCTTTTAATTTAAAAAAGCAATGTGTTTCGGCAGTCATTATTGTCCTCTCGTAATTTCTCCATAATTATTATCTAAAAATTAAAGCTATGTAAAAATTAAGAAATTTTCAATACGTAATAAGCGGAAGTGCAATATCCTATATGAATGTTTATATTTTTATAAATAGGTTAAATTTATTCATTACGAAGTTATATATATATATATATATATATATATATATATATATATATATATATATATATATATATATATATATATATATATATATATATACCGTGTGTTCCAAAAACAACCGGTGAATTTTAAAATTCAATAACTTGAAAACGGTGACAGCTATTAAAAAATTTTTTGCAGGAGGGTTATGTATGATGTCAGGAGTTTTTTCGCCATGATTTTTTATTTTAGTTCGGATTTCAAACAATAGATGGCGCTCACGGCGATTGGCGCTCAGTCGAAGCCGAAACTGACTTCGCTCAGCATTGATATAAAGGAAGGAGACTAAGGATATCGAGTGCTTCTCATTCGATTTCATTTCAATGGAATGAATTTTTGCCATGGAAGTAAGAAATTCTTCGATAGTGGAATACAGCGTTCAGAAATGGGTATAAATTTCGCAAACAGTATTTGAGTTTGCAAGAGATTTTACATTTATGAATTTTTATCTGCCCGGATAAATTTACTTTCTTATGGCATGTTTTAAAAATATTTTGTGCATCGTAATTTAAAACTGCACTGTTAAAAATCGGAAACCTTTGCTGCATCATCACACTTCTGCTTTTATAGAAAATGATTACTTCATTGTATTATGGATCATTCTCATTGGTCAAAATAGAAATGTTCTATAACAGCAATGGAGTGACAAGCAGCAAAAGTTTCAAATTTTAACAGTGTTGGTGAAGATATTTTGCTATAATCTTGCTCTTAGGACCCGATTCTGAACTTATTCCATTTCATTTCAATAGAATGTGTTGTTGTCATGGAACTAACATATTCTTCCACAGAAAAATACAGTGTTCGAAATTGGGCATGAATATAACAAGCTGAATTCGAGTTTGAAGGCTATTTTATATTTATGAGTATTTATGGGAATTTTATCAAACCCTTTTAGAAACTTAGTTAAAATTTCCAAAATTTTAGTTTGGAATGAAATTTCAAACTAAGTTATAAAATTCCTAACTTTCCTATTGGAATTTTTAAAAAATTAGTTAAAAGATCTAAACTTTTCTAGAATATCACAAAAGTTATAAAATTTTTAACAAAAAAACCCCTCTTTACTTAAATTTAAAATACGATGCATAAAATAGTCTTTAAATAATGCCATAAAAAGTAATTTAATCCAGGATAAAAAAAAACTTCATAAATGCAAAATCTCCTGCAAACTCGAATACTGCTTGCGAAATTTGTGCCCACTTCTGAACGTGGTATTCTACTATCGAAGAATCTGTCATTTCCATGGCAACAACGCTTTCCATTGAAATATTAACGAAAGAGTTCAGAATCAGGTCCTAGGAGCAAGATTGTAGCAAAATATCTTTACCAACACTGTTAAAATTTGAAACTTTTGCTGCATCGTCACTCCATTGCTATTACAGACTATCTCTATTTTGACCAGAGAGAATGCTCCATAATACAATGAAGTGATCATTTTCTATAAAAGCGGAGGTGTGATGATGCAGCAAAGGTTTCAAATTTTTAACAGTATAGTTTTAAGATACTATGCATAAAATATTCTTTAAATCATGCCATAAGAAAGTAATTTTATCCGGGCAAATAAAACTTCATAAATGTAAAATCTCCTGCAAACTCAAATACTGTTTGCGAAATTTATACCCATTTCTGAACGCTGTATTCCACTATCGAAGAAATTCTTACTTTAATGGCAAAAATTCAATCCATTGAAATGAAATCGAATGAGAAGCACTCCATATCTTTAGTCTCCTTCCTTTATATCAATGCTGAGTGAAATGGGAAGACTGTAATAAAAAGACTGTATTAAAAATTATTTACACTTAAGAATGAACTATAAGTAACAGATTAGCGTAATTTAGTAATTGTGTTTTTATTCCGTAATTTAAAAATAAATAAATAATAAAAAATGTGGAAAAAATGAAATATTTTAGTTATTTCTTTTAAAAGAAGGACACTTATTACGCCTTCAAAATTTTTTGACGTTATAGCTAAAGGAATATATTTAATACATCTAAAGTTTGATCCTTGCCTTTTTTATTCCTTAATGAGAAAAAAATAAACTGTGAAAACTGTTGATTAAAAATTCAAAGTTTTATCATTTGTTTGGCTTTCAATAAAAGTTTTCAAAAGCTTTAAACTCTTCGATATTTTAGATAAAAGTGTATATTTTAAATATACAAAGTTTTATTCTTGTTTTCAATTTATTTTTGCCTCAAAATTATTTTAAATTTGAGTAGAAAAAAAAAAGACACTCTACAATAAATAATTGTATTTAAAACTTAAATTCAAATAATAAATGTAGATGGCAGCACATATTCTTTTTTTCAGCAAGAATCTTGAAAAAAGCGCGTGGTTTCTAAGAGATTTCTGAAGATATCTATCTTCAGAATGTCTCGAATATTAGCTTTTTGAACCCATTTTTATTATATTAGGAATGCAAAAGGCACTAGTGAAATTTTTTGAGTGTATCTTGGACTTTTTAGCTCACAGGCTATCATAGCCTGAGAGATTATGTGCCCGTCCGTTCTGTATGTACGTTCGTATGTGCGTTCGTGCGTAACGCGATAACTCGTGATAAAAAAATATCCGATCCACTTGAAACTGTGTATGTAGGCATATCCTGACAAGGCGCTTCCCTGATTAGTTTTTGGAGTTCATTCGATATGTATAAGAGGGGGAAAGGGGGGGGCTCATGCCCCTCCCCTTAGTTGATATAAATGGGATTTTCATGCAGAATTAAGTTTTCGTTCAAATTTTATATTACGATCATTCTGTTGAGGCGATTCCGTGACTGTTTTTAGGTGTTCATTGAATAAGTATTAATAGGGGGAACAGGGGTTCTAATGCCCCCTCCCCTTAATTTATATAAATGGGTTTTTCAAGCAGAATTTTCAGATTTCGTTCAAATCTCTGAATAGTTTTGGAAGTTTAATGGTTAAGTATAAAAGAGGGGGATAACTCCTTTTAAATTATATAAATGCTAAATGAGTTTTTATTAAGAATTATCTCATTTGCTCTGAATTTTGGATATAGATTTTTTATATGATAAAGCATGTCTTTGATAGTATAGGAGGTTCAATGATAAAGTATAAAAAAAGAGGAAAGGGGAGAGCTGTTTCCCCTTCTTAATTTTTTTTTCGAACGGAATTAACCCTTGAAAATATAAGGCTTTAATGTACAATTAGTATTTGTAGCCTGTGAGCTCAATGCCATCAGTTTAACTGGGCAGTATTCTTTATTTATCCTTATGGCTGTGCAATATTAATATTGTCGAACCTTTCCTTTATTTGTTTTGTGCGAATAAATAAGAGGAAAAATTATAATTTTATAGGTTTTTTTTTTTTTTTTTTTAAAGTTTCTACGTTTTTTTTGAAGATGAAGGAAATAAATAACAACTTCCAAACTTGAACAGCTCAATCTTCATATGTTAAAATACACCAGGAATCAATTTTACATTTAAAAAAAAATCCTTTAAATTTTATAACGTTTGAATATGAATTGAACAGGTGCATAAAATTTTATTAATGTCGGCTCCCAAACAGCCACGGTTTTTTGTAGATTTTTGCTCATTTGACATGGAATGGCCCAAACGCGTATTCTTTTATGCCCTCAAAGAGATAAATTAAATTTATAAATCATTAGGAAATATATGAGAATTTCTCTAAGAAGCTTTTCTTAATAATCTAATCAAAATAATATTTTCTTCATTAAAATCTTTCTAATTTACGCACAACGTTAGAAGCAATTTGCAAAGTTAATAAGAATGTACGCATATCCCCAGAAATTCTTTGATGAATAAGGACAGTAATTACATTTATTCAAAATCACTGCGAAGGATATCAAATCAAAGAAAAATACATTTTCTCTAAATTGTAATAATATTTCAGCAAACAGAAGTTATTTCATTACATGCTTGGCTGAATGTGATTTGAATGTATAATTGCGATTTCAGCCTAAAAGAATTTCAGTCGCAGTATGGAATTTTAAATTTAGATTAAGGTGTAATTCGCCTATTAATTAACTTAAAAATAAAGTTAATTAAACATTGACAATTCAAGTTTAATTAGTTGCTCTTAATCAAAGTGTTACGTTTGATGGGAATAATCCAAATAAGTTTTCATATGCTTAATTCTGTAAAAATATGTAGGTATTTTTATTTTATTTGTTTCTTATTCATGATTGCTTCTTAATAAAAACCATATATAAAAAGAGCAAATGACAGATTGTGTGTGAAATATTTAAAAGTGGATTAAATAAGAATGGATCAGTTTAAATTCAAATTATATTTATTTCTAGAAATTGAAATGTCCTTTTTATATGCCACTTTTAAATATGTACCCAGTGTTCCAGTAAATTACTTTTTTTAAGTATTTGTTAGGCAACCTGCCACAAACTTTATAAATTTATTTATTGTAAATTGAAGACAAAATTTGTTTATTCATGTTTCTAGTTTTTCCAAGTAAGACACGAGTTTTAAAATAACAGGGATAAACCTGGGTTTTTATGGTTACAAGATATAAATGAAAAACATCATACATATTATTTCTAACAATAACATTCTTTTTAGGGTTCCATTCTTAGAAAGACAAAACGGAAATAATATAAGATCACTGTTGTGTCTGTCTCTCAGTCATTTAACTCGTAAACTGTGGACCGTTGAAAGTTTTGATTAGAGAAACTAATAAAGACTATTAACCCACATATTTACTGATTATTAAACATTCACAAATAAAATTAGGGAAAATAAAAAGAGGATAATTAATTTAATTAAAAAAACTTTTCTTATTGTGGGAGATATTTTTTGAAAACTTTCGTAACACAGAACTCAAAGATACTTTTTTTTTAATTTTAGGTATTATGTTTTCAGAGATATCATCGAAAATTTAGTGCAAATATATATTTCTTATCACCCAATCTATTTCCAAAACTACAAAAATTAAAATTCTAATTTTATAAAATTAGAGACATAAGACGTTAATTTAAGTATTGTAGGAAAACTATAGCGATTACTCTAGGTCATATAATTTTTTAGAAAAGTGCATTTTATCTTTACACACAAACTTCGATTTGCGGCCATTCTGCAAAATTTCTGGAAAATGCTGGAGGTACCTGTCATGGAAGAAGTATATAAGCGTTATAACTAATGATTTTCGAAAAAAAATCTCCGGTCATTAGACGAGATATTGACTCTTAAAGACGTGCATAGTTTGGACTTACATAATAACAGAGACGGCAGAGACCGCTTTTAAAGCCTCAATAAAAACTTTTAATGATATATTTGAGTAACTCAATGTCCAGTAGCACGGTTAGTGCATTAAACGCGAAATTGTAAAAAGAGACTAACTTAATTATAATTAATCACATAAATACTACGGGATTTTTCATTAGTTCATATTAAGTGAGTCTCTGAATACGCCTCCTGTGTCTTTAAATGTTATTTAATAACGTGTCTAGAAAAACGCGGCGCGGAAAAAGGCGCCGTTGTAATTTTGCGATCTCATTTCGAAGCGCAATTAGCATAACTCCAAGTTTTAACTTTAAGCAAAATCTTTGTTTTAGCTACACTTTCAAAAGGAAAGATTATTACTCTGCCGAGTTTAGCTTTGTGAAGTGTCAAGTAAAGTTTAAATATGCATTACTTTTACTGACTAAACCAAATTAATTTCACCAAAAATTAATTAGGATAAGATTAAAAAATAGTTTTATAGAATAGCAATATTTGATACCTCTTTGATCTTTTAAGGTAGTAGGGGCTCTGCCGCCCAATAGTTACGCTCTCCAACCTCCGTTCAGTTACTAAATGTCTATTTATTTCATCGGATTTAAAAATATTACAGCTGAATTATAACAAAAAAGCAAGTGGTAATCTCCCTGTATTTTTTTCTTTTTTTTTTTACAGAAGAATTTTAAGGATCAGCTGCTTTAATTTGTTAATTTTTTATTTTTGTGCATGATTAGACAAGTTGAGTTAAACATCTGAAAATTAGCCAACATAAAATGAGGTGTGTCAAAAAAGCCTTTGTTTCCTAGTAAAATTTAATAACGCTATAAGTAAAGGATTTTAAATACGTTTTAAATCTGAAGTAATTTTCACCATACTTTTATTTCTCTTTTTATAATTCACCTGAAATAAAAACTATTTTTACAACGTTTATATTATTTGTGATATCTTGGAAATAGCAAAAATTGTTAAATCGATCAGCTCAAAATATTAAATAGAGCAATCATGTATGTGAAAATATATTTTGTTAATTTAAACTATTTGTCAGTGTTATTATTATTGACCATTTGAAGTAGAGCACAATTTCACCCACATTCACTGTTTTTAAAGCACATTAAATATTTCAATATTTCATTATTTTACGATTTTCTCTTTTTTTTAAATATTCACGTATGAAAACAAAATTTAGTAATGTAATTTCTAATGCATTCCTGCTTTTAGCACCTAAACGTTTATTTCTAAATTTTCGGAGTTTTTATATTTATAATAGTCACGTGTAAATAATTTTTTTGTTGAAAAGAATATTATTCTGGCGAAGGTTTTACAGTTAGCACCAGTTTTAAATAACAATCTTTTCTAAAACACGTAAAAAATATCGCTGGAAATGTTGAAAATTTTAATTTAAGATAAATAAACTCTTAAAAAATGAGTCAATAAAAAATAAATAAATGCAGTCCTGCTACCGGAATCTTCCAATGTAGAGGGAGAGTCGGTAAATAAGTTTTATTGGCGACCGCAGGCATGTGTACACTGTAAAAAATATTAATATCATTTTACAACAAAAATGGTGGCACTTAAATTGCATCAGAAGTAGTGAAAGGATACACTACCAGTAAGTAAACCACCAAGTATCAAATGGCGTAAACAAACGCTACTTTTAGTGGCAACTTAGTTGCCACCATTTTCGGTGTGAAGTCACACTACCGCTTGTTTGGTGTATTTTAACAGAAAATAAATTAAAAATAAATTAAACTCACAATTTCACCCTTAATTTAGTGTATAGTTTCAACAACTTCTTTAGAAATATAGAATCGTACATTTTTTTATTTATTTATTAAACCACTTAAAATTGTGCTAAATGAAGAAACCACCCGAAGGAGTGCATATTTAAATTTCATGAGTAGTTTTACAAACCCATATTCAATGTAATAATACTCTTTTTTTCTTACAGTTTATGAAAGACAAAAATTATTATGAAGCATTAAAGGTAATACGTAACTTTATTTTTCTACATGAGTTTCAAGGGAGTTGAGACTTTTGTCATAGCCATTTATAAGCTTCAAAAAGAACTCAAGGCTACTCATCATTTTGGCCCAGGTAGATATAGATAGAAAATGAATTCTAAATTCGTGGTCAAAGAGGAAGAGGGAGCGGTTGTCCATTATAAATGGATTTGTAGAGTATCGGGAGCAGAAATCCATAACCACCATGTGGAATCTTAAGGGCCGATGCGATGTGATATCAAAAGAAATGGTGCGGAGATGGTGCCGCCAATTCAGTGACGGGTTGTCAAAAAATGTTGGCCATACCGAGACCTGGACGACGACTACGGCCACTAAAATGAAAACATTGCTTGACTACAGCTTTGGAAGCAATAATGTTTCCACACAAGCCATTCATCGCTTCTTTCGTATACAGAGCCCGTTTTTTCTCCTGGAGTGCTTTTTGAAGCTTATAAAGGGGTGTGAAAAATATCTCAAATCACTTGGAACTTATGTAGAAAAATAAAGTTACATCTTATATCTAATGTTTCATTACATCTTTTTGTCTTTGATACATATGTCTGTCTGCAGTCGCCAGAGGAAACTTACATCCGACTCCCCCTCGTATATCCTTAGAAAAGATTATTAAGTTTCTGCGTATAATTGTTGCTCCTATAAAACTTTTTTAATGCAAAGATTTTGTCAAACTTTAACATTAGATAAGAATTAAAAAAATCTTCAATTTAAAAACTGATTACTGAAGCATGTTTATAAAATTATACGACCATTTTCTTTTTAGCAAATACTGTATTTTTTATGTTATCGACGAAAGAGCCCGTCAGAAAAAATTCTTTCTCGGTGGCGATGATAGCATTAGTTATTATTTGTTTTTTTTTTTTTTTTTTTTTTTTTTTTTTAGAATAGAGAAATACCCATTCATACTTATGTATGAATGTATACAACTATACCCATACCTACGTTGTAAAGTTTTATTTAAAGTTTTCTTATTCTTTCAGCAACGATTTTTTTAAAATAACAAGAGTTTCTTATTCGTATATTAACTATGCGGTACTATCTATGTGCGATAAATACTCGTACTTGATCATTTATTTTCTGTGCACACACTATACGAAGCAATCAATGAGGCACTTTTCGAAAGGTTCAATAAATGATATGTGATCTAATATACTTATATACCACTATAACACGTTGTTTTATTTTTATTTTTAATCAAAAACCAACGAAGAAATGTACCAGAAAATAATATCAATAATTAAACAAAAGCACTGCAGAAAAGTAGATTTCTTTTCTTTCTTTCTTTTCCTAATTGATAATTCTAATAGATATTTTACATTTAATGTATCTTTATAATAAAAACTAAATCATGTGACTATCATCAAGAGTTCTGGGCGGACTGCTTCATTTTTTTATATTCTAGGCGACTTTTTTAAATTTCAGTGCCATACAGGTGCAGGTGATAAGTCGCCAAATATTGTTCTATCGCCATCATTTCATCTATATCATAATAGTTAAGGTCATGTGATTATCATAAACAACTACACGCTGATTTTTTCTCTTTTCAGATTTAAGGTTCTATTTGATTAAAGTAACCAAAATTATGTTTCGAATAAAACCACATTAAATTTCTCATAATTGCAACGAATTCTTGATACTTTTATGTTATCCGACTGCAAATCTCTCCAATATAATTTTTTAACTTGCCAGTTAGATTAAATGCTATGGGTATTTTTATTTTTCTTTCTTTTATTATTATTTTTCTTTTCTTAAGAAATAAACAGTTCTAAATGTTTGATTTTAAACCTATGTGTTTAAAATAAAAAGAATGAAACTATTACATTTCATATGGATTTAATGAAATAAGAGGAAAAGCGTCGAAAATAATCTTTAGAGATTTATTGTCTGCACCTTCAAACAGTTTTTGATTTCTCTATCCGAATCTAGACCTCACCAGTGGCCGATGGGTTCTGCTCTCTAAACTGGTAGACGGCAGGTGCTGTCTTTAAACCCATCGCGGCCTTCGGCCTAATCGTTCGGAGTTCTCGGTGTTTTTCATCGAACCTTGGATTTCCTTATGTAAATACGGGCTAGCTTCAATTAGAAAGACAACCACGGAGGGCACCTCATCTGTCGGGCATATATCTCACGTGTTAACCGTTCCACCGGCCGTTATATAATAAACCAAATCAAATCTATCAGAATCTTCCGATTTGATGAACAACTGAGCATGTAAATAAATTAAAAATAAAAGTAACATGATAGAATTCTTAACATGCAATTAAGGGAGACACAACTAATCGCTAAAAGTCGTTAGTTTTTTATAAAGACCACTAACCATATTAAAAATCATATTTATATGAAAAATAAAAGGAATGCGTCAAATAAAGTTTTAAAATATATTAAGAGCAATTATTTTTTAGTGAACTCGCGTTCGGAGTTAACAGCTATTTACAATTACTTTTACAACGGCTCTTTGATTCAGTTCATTTCAGTTGCTTAAGCGTGAAAATCATTACACATCTCGAATTTTTGATTTATTCGTGCTTTTTATTTTATTGATTGGTTCATAATATTTTATTTTCGTTATGGAATGTAAGATGAAAATAAATTAGAAGCTGTTTATATTAATTTAAGTGCAAGCATATTTATTTTTCTAAATCACCTATACCCAATAGAGAAAGATTTGAAAAAAAAATCATGCATGAAAATTAATTTAAAAATAATAAAAATTAGGCAGCTTGGAAACAATTTTCGAATATATTTTTTGACAGTAGATTGCTTTGGGACCTATAGTAACTGTGGCTTTAGCCTTGAATGATCCGTAATATACACAGAAACAACGACAAGTCAGTAGAATTTTTATTTCTTTTATCCATTATATATGAGGAGCCCAGAAGGCAAGGGGTATAAGTGACAAAATTGAAAAAATTGAGTTAAGTGCACAGGATATCTGGAAATATGCTTTTTTCATTTCAGGTAAAGAAATATAGGTCATTTTCTTATTATTTGCTGAGTTATAGAGATAATCCACTTTTTTCGAAAAACAAACAATATTGATTAATTATACATTTAAGGAAAATTGTACTCTATTTTTTTAACAGTTGTTGAAATGAGAGTTCAAAGATTAGAATGCAACAAGCAGATGTTTCCTATTTCAATTTAGTCAATTGTTATTGATGTTCCAATTTAACATCAATTATCTTTAAACTCAATTTACTCCAAATCAACATTTTGTCACTTGTAACCCTTGGCTTCTGGGGTCCTCATATATATCACTACAAAGAGACAGAACAAGAACATCCATGTCTAACCAGGATTCGAGCCCGACCTCTCGGCATGGCAGCGGCTGCCGCTATTGATCACGCCACTGGGACGACTTTATCTATTTTATTGAACATCATATATCTGATTTGTGTGTTTGATATAAAAACCTGCTTGTAAGTCACCGTTTATATAGAGGGACTAGATGGTAGAAGGAAATTTCACAGCACAAGAGATGTACAATCGGAATCTCCACACAACGATTGTGAGAAATGAAACCAGGTGGAATCGAACCCACAAACTCCTGTAGTCGCAAGTAATTAGCAGCGTGGTTCTTTAACCACTCGGCTACGGAGGTCCATGCTTTCAAATAAATTACGAGTTTTCATATAATATTCATTTAAAAGAAATTGTTTTTATTTATTCGACGGTGTAAAATTGTAAATGAGTGTTTTTACAAATTTTAAAAAAGCAGTAAAATTAATAAAAGCTAAATTTAACAGTCTACTGTTGCCGCAAACATGAAATGACGATGTAAATATAACAATGATGTAAACTTTACACACATATGTGTATGTTCTTATTTAATATAAATAGAGATAGACAGAGAAAATCAGCTGATTCAAGAAATATTTCTGTAAACAAGTCATTTTTTTTTTCTTTTTTTTTCTCGAATGCAATTTTTATTTCTTAGTTCAAGATAGTTGAACTAAGTATTTATTTATTAAAAAATTCATGAAGATAATAGTAAAACGATACTGTAAAAGACGCAAATATATTTATTTTTGTATTTTTTATTAAATAAAATAAATGCAGAGATTTTTTATGGTACTACATTAATTTCCTTTACTGTAAATGCGGTCTAAATCGATTTAATACAATATAAGTGCATGAAACATTCTTATAACAAAAATTAGAAAAAATCCATAAACAAAAAATATTATTTATCTAGTCAAAAATGTTTTTTTTTTTTTTAACATCATATTTCTGTTACTCAAAAAAATGTAAAGGAAACAAATTGGTTACGCAACGCATAATATTTTAGATTTATTAGAATCTTTAATTATTTAAAAATATGCTTACATGCACATGTAACTTGTGTACCAAAGTTGTAAATGTTTTCTAAAATATCCCCTTTTTTTTATTTCAAACGATTTTCTACACTGGTGGTAGAAAAAAAAGAAAAAGAAAAAAAATTAAATGCTCGTTTTACGCTATTAATCACTTACGGGGTTTCCTTTTACAACAACAACAAAAAAGCAATCATTTTTTTATTATTATTATTCAAACAAAATTAATAAGGAAATTTTATATCATGGTACATTAGTTTCACATACTGAAAATCTCTTTAAATTATTTCTTGAAATATAAATGCAGAAAACATGTTTTGTTAAAGAATAAAGAAAAAACATCCGAATGAAAAAAAAACACTTTACAACAAATCAAATTTTTTTTTCTAATCGATTTATTTGTTATTTGCAATCTGTTCATTTAATGATTCAAGGCTTAGTAGTTTCATAAAATAGTAAATGAAATTTTATTCCTTATAAATAAAATCTAATATCAAATAATTATTTCAATCAGTTAAAAAATATGCGCAAATGCTTTTTAATAAAAATAATGCAGCATCAAAATTGTTAATTATGAATTTTCATATTTCAAAATAATTATTCAATAAATTTCATACGTAAATTTAAAGCAAAAGCATAATATTTTTTTTATATCCAGTGTTTTTTTATTCAGTGAGTACGCATTGTGATAAAGAAAAGAATAATTAATTATTTAAAAATATATACAGGGTGATTAAAAAAAGATGAAAAATATTTTAAAAGGTGATAGTACACACTCAAACAAACATTTTGTATTAGAGAATGCATGGTTGAAAACTACACATAAAAGAGTTAGAGGGCGCCAAACGTTATATTCTTATACGAGGCAAAAACACACAATGAACGATTAAGTTAAGTTACGAAAACAAATTTCGTGGCATTTGATTACAATAAGTGCTCAAAACACTGACCGACAGCTGTTATGCACGCAGTACAACAGCGAAGAACAGATTGGCGAATTTTCTAAAACACACCAGGCATATCGCGAACTTCCCCTACAGCAGCCGAAAGCTTGACGACAAGTTCTTCTGCTGATTCAATGAGAGTCTCATACACAAGAGCCTTTAGCTGTCCCCACAAAAAAAATCAAGACATGAAAGATCTGGCGAGTGCGGTGGCCAAGCTACAGGACCACCTCGCCCAATCCATTTGTTTGGAAAGGTTACGTCCAGATAGTTTCCCACTGCTCGTACGTTATGAGCTGGTGCTCCATCTTGTTGAAACCACATTACCTGCCGGATGTGTAGACGAACTTCATTCAACATGTCTGATAGCACCTGTTACAGAAACATGATGTAGTCATTCCCATCAAGGTGTTTTGGCAGAAGATAAGGACCGAGTAAGTTGTCGTCGATTATTCCTGGCCAAACATTGATAGAAAAACGTTGCTGACGCGAATGTGGATAAGTGGCATGCGGATTTACTTCTGCCCATACATGCTGATTGTAGATGTTGAATGTACCATCACGCGTGAAGGTACATTCACCCGTGAAAAGAACTGTTAAAATAAAATTTGGATTTACAGCATTCTGCTGCAGAAAACAGCGGGCAAACTCCACACGACGAGGATAATCGCTTTGCCTCAGTTCATGGACTCGTTGAACATGATAAAGGTGCAAACGCTCATCATGGAGTACTCGCCATTTTCTGGATTGCGATATCTGTAATCCTCTGCTCACTGCTCGTGTACTTGTACTTGGCTGATCAACCACTATATCCAAAATGGCTTCTTCCACAATAACATTTCTCTTTGGACGACCTGCATCCAACCGGGATGCAAGAAAGGAACCCGTCTCGCACAACTGTCGATGCAAGCGTTCAAATGTTTTCCGATTGGGCAACCGCCTGTTGGGAAATAGCTCTCCGTACAACCGTTGAGCTTCTACGCTACTTCCATTTGCAGCTCCGTAAACAAAATGCATATCGGCTTTTTCTTTATTAGAGAAGGACAACATCTTCAGATGCGTTACTACAGAGATTGACAGTTGCACTCTCGTATCAGGAGATTTTATCTATAAAAGCTAACGAAAATTTGCATACCAGCTCTTCTTCTTCCCATAGCATGCAATTATTACTCTCAGCGCGGTAACTCGCAACAGAAATTCAGCTTTCTGTTTTGAGCACTTATTGTAGTCAAATGTCATTAAATTTGTTTTCGTAACCTAACTTAATCGTTCATTGTGTGTTTTTGCCTCGTATAAGAACATAACTTTTGGCGCCCTCTAACATTTTTACGTTTAGTTTTCGAGTATGCATTCTTTGATACAAAAAGTTTGTTTGGGTGTGTACTATCACCTCTTAAAATTTCCCCCATCTTTTTTTAATCACCCTGTATAGTTCATTGTATTCAAAGGCAAGAAATAAAATAATTGCAGAAAATTCCTTGTGTTCTACTTAATTTAGAATATTTTTTATTGTAATTTATTGGAGGTGCAGTAATTAAATTCGAATATTATTCTTAACATTTTCAAGACATTTATAATTATAATACTTTTCCTCAATTAAAATCAAAGTACATAAGCATAGATGAGCTTATAATTTCAGTTTCTATCAATTTTTATAAAACATTTATTGATTTCCAAGTTGACAGTTGTCCTTAATTATTTATTTTTATTATTTATTTATTTATTTATTTATTTATTTTTGCCTCTGTCGACTATTTTTTAGTTAGATTTTTAATTATTCGAATTTTTTAAATTACCAAATTTATATTTTTCTACTTTTAATGCATTACATTTTATTAAGCATGCCAACAAATTATTCCCTTTTTATGGAAAAAAAGGGGACTAGTAGAGATCTCTTCAGTTAACTTCTGTTATTTATACAGTTTAGTGTTTGTTTTCAAACCATACTAAAATAAATTTCAGTAAATCCTACATCATTTATTGTGTAGTTATTAATTTTTTTGTTAACCTTTTAATTACGGTGTTAGAATATATGTCGTCCCAACGACTATTTATTTATTTAATTCACACCACTTTTTGAAAAATATTATCTGCTTTACGCTTATTCTAGAATACTTTCAAGAAATTTCTAACATGAAAAAAATTCTTTTGTAAGTTCTGATGCGAACGCATACATAAATAGTCCCCGTACTAGCCCGTAATCTAAAAGTTAATGTCAGTGAAATGATATACAGGGTGATTCATAAAAGATGGGCAGAACTTTAAGGGGTTATAGTACACTTAAAGACAAATAATATTAAATAGGAGACTAAGGGTCCCAGACGTATTCCCAAGGAGATAGGGGGCATTAAAGTTTAGGGTCCGATATTTCAAATGATTATAAAAAATGGAAACATTGGTCGATTCGTTTGCGGTTTTTGCAAAAAATTTTCTTTATGCCAGTATTTTCTTGAAATAAAATTTTAAAGTTCAATTTCAAAAAATGCCAATAGGGGGCGCTTTAGACTTTGGAGTAACAAACAACTATTTTTTAACGTTATTTTTTGTATTTCTTTAAATGATTTCGAAAGCTTAGACTTAAACTTAAATTTTGATCTAAAAATCTGAGTCCTAACGAGTAGTTAAGTAGCGTAAACTGAAATTTGAAATTTGAAACCCTTCTCCCCCCAGAACAAAAATCAGTTATTCCCGATCTTTGTGTCGTAGATTAGGCTTTAACTACTGCCGCGTTTTGCTAAAATTATTCTTTATGTCAGCATTTTCTTGAAAATAAATTTTAAAGAAAAATTTCAAAAAATTCCGACAGAGGGCGCTTTAGACTTTGGAGTAACGAACAACTATTTTATACCGTTATTTTTTGTGTCTCATTAAATGCTTTCTAAAGCTTAGACTTAAACTTAAATTTTCAGCTCAAAATCTGAATCGCTGAGCGTGGTTCAGTAGCGAGGGGAGGGGGTTCAAATTTCAACTTCTGAACATAGTTCAGTTTGCACTACTTAACCATGCCCAACGATTCTGTGCTGTGATACGAGGCAAAAATACAACTTTCGTCAAGGACTGCATAGTCGGAATTCACTCATAAAGGCACTGGCACAGTTGGAAACGTCGCTCATGCAAACGTTAAAGCTCCATTCCTGACGCTAGTCACCGGGTGAAGAAGGAGACAGAAAGTATTCAAATGTCAAATGGGGAAGAAGAAGAACACGTATGCAAAATTTCGACACGATTCAGGCATAAAAACCACTGAACGGTGAGTCAAGTGTAAGTCGCTGTAGTAATGAATCGGAAGATGGTGCCCTTCACGAATAAGGAAAAGGCTGAGATGCATTTAATTTACGGAGCGGCAGATGGAAATGGTGCAGAGGCACAACGAATGTACGGAGAGCGATTTCCCAACAGGCGGTTGCCTAACCGCAAAACTTTCGAGCGCTTGCACAGACAGTTATGTGAGACGGGATCATTTCTCGCTTCCCGGTCGAATGCAGGTCGTGCAAAAAAGGACGAATCAGTAGTTGTTGCAGAAGCCATTCTGGATGTAGTAGCGGCGCAGCCAAGTACAAGTACACGAACAGTGGCTAGGCAGGTGGATACCTCACAGTCCATGACTTGGATGGTACTGAAGGATGAACATTTGCTCCCGTTTCATGTGCAACGAGTCCAGAAACTGTCTCCAGGGGATTATCCAAATCGTATTGAATTCGCCCGCTGGTTTCTGCAGCAGAACGTGCTAAATCCACATTTTGGACGAACTGTGCTTTTCACCGATGATTGTACCTTCACACGTGAAGGTACATTTAACACACACAATGCACATGTATGGGCGGATGTCAATCCACATGCTACGTATCCACTTGCTCATCAGAGACGCTTTTCCATCAATGTTTGGGCAGGAATCCTCGGAGACCACCTAATCGGACCGTACCTTCTTCCTGAACGCCTCAACGGTAAAACATACCTCACATTTCTGCAACATGTGCTGCCAGACCTGTTAAACGTTGTTCCTCCACGCATCCGGCGGGTCATGTGGTTCCAGCACGATGGAGCGCCAGCCCATTACGTACGAGACGTCCGCAACTATCTGGACATCACATTTCCGAACAGATGGATTGGTCGAGGTGGTCCTGTTGCTTGGCCTGCTCGCTCGCCAGATCTTTCACCCCTCGATTTCTTTTTTTGGGGACAATTGAAGGCTCTTATGTATGAGACACCCATTGAATCCCCCGAGGAACTGGTCGCCAGACTTTCCGCCGCTGTAGGGGAAGTGCTCGAAAAGCCTGATGTTTTCGCGAATGTTCGCCGTTCCATTCTTCGCCGTTGTTCTGCGTGCATAACCTCTGGTGGTCACAATTTTGAACATTTATTGTAATTACATGTTAATAAATATGTTTTGGTAACATAATCCAAATTTGTGTCTTTTTACCTCGTATCACAGCACACAATGTGTGGACATGGTAAACTGAACTGTGCTCAGGAGTAGAAATTTCAAACCCCTCTCCCCAGAAACTTAACCACGTCTAACGATTCAGATTTTGGGCTGAAAATTTAAGTCTAAGCTTTAGAAAGCATTTAATGAGACACAAAAAATAACGGTATAAAATAGTTGTTCGTCACTCCAAAGTCTAAAGCGTCCTCTATCGGAATTTTTTGAAACTTTTCTTTAAAATTTATTTTCAAGAAAATACTGACATAAAGAATAATTTTAGCAAAACGCGGCAGTAGTTAGAGCCTAATCTACGACACAAAGATCGGGAATAACTGATTTTTGTTCTGGGGGGAGAAGGGTTTCAAATTTAAAATTTCAGTTTACGCTACTTAACTACTCGTTAGGACTCAGATTTTTAGATCAAAATTTAAGTTTAAGTCTAAGCTTTCGAAATCATTTAAAGAAATACAAAAAATAACGTTAAAAAATAGTTGTTTGTTACTCCAAAGTCTAAAGCCTATTGGCATTTTTTGAAATTGAACTTTAAAATTTTATTTCAAGAAAATACTGGCATAAAGAAAATTTTTTGCAAAAACCGCAAACGAATCGACCAATTTTTCAATTTTTTATAATCATTTGAAATTTCGGACCCTAAACTTTAATGCCCCCTATCTCCTTGGGAATACGTCTGGGACCCTTAGTCTCCTATTTAATATTATTTGTCTTTAAATGTACTATAACCCCTTAAAGTTCTGCCCATCTTTTATGAATCACCCTGTATTTCTGTCGGCAGTTCTTGGTACAATTGAGACACAACAAAATTTTAATTAACACATTTATCTACGCTTATTTATGTCTGATATTTAGTGTTTCGAAACAGGTTCGGCATTCGCATCTCAACTAAATAAAAATTTAAAAATATCGATAAATTATATGCAAATTTTGAGTATTTGAAGATGACTATTAGTGTTAAATTATGAGTCAACAGAAAAGATTAAAGATTCAAAAAGTAGTTGCAAAAGTAATGTATTGACGATGTCTTAATCATTGTAGATTAAGCATGGCTGCTAATAAGTCAATAAAAATATAAATAGTATAAGCAATAAAAAGTATTTTAATAATGCATTTCAAACAATTAATAAAATGTAATACACCATTGAATTTCGTTTATTTTTTAAATATGGAAAGTTGCATTTATTGTATGCAATTGGGCCACTATATTTTATCGCATGAAGCATCTACTTGAGGAAAAAATAAAATGCGTGTGAAATGAAATTAATCCGAATCAGAAGGTTTGTTTTTCACATTAAGTTTATTTTAAATGTTGAAATATTTTTTTGTACAGTTATTTACACTACCAGACAATCTGGTAATTCCAAATTATTCAATAAATATGACATTCCAATGATGCGTAAAATTCAACAATTCTAATAAAACCTAAACATTCCAAAACATCGCGATCGTCTAGGCAACGCAGAATTGGTTGCCACTTACTTTCATAGAAATTTCTCGCGAGCAGGCGAGCCATGTCACGTGATCACTTACATCGGAGGAGATTCCGCAACAGCGTGTGACTAAAAAGTCGATTGTTAAAAGGAATAAATTTTATATCCAACTTCTTACAATCATAACAAGTCAGAAATTACACGTCAGATCTAACAAATGAGGTAAACTCGTACTTCGGATGCATAACACAGTATCTAAAATATTTTGTCTGCCTGTGCAAATACTAAATGCTTTCAATTATACAAGGATTAACTTGTAGTAAACCTCAGCAGCGTATATCAATTTCATAAAATGTGAAATAGTTTAATATAATTAAAATGCGCCTCAAAAAATGTTTCCCCTTATACCATTATATAATAGAGTACTTTTGTATGGCCTAGTATATTAATAAAAAATATTTTTTGCACCACAGATTGTACAAAATATATATTTTATTATATATTTAATAGATTCATATGAATTTTATTATGTTCTAAAGAGTGTCACATCATTAAAATGCACTTGCAACAATGTTATCCCATTGACCATACTGTAGCGGATTACTTTTGACTGTCCTTCTAATTGAACTATACACAGTAAAATATTTCTGTAAAGTTACTCCTTGAAATTGTGACAGCCTTGCTGCCTCCAATATTGTGGAGTACTTTAACTGATAAACAGTGGAATGTTATGGTACATGGTTGTAATGTAACATGGCAATGTTACACCGATATAACCGGTGTAACAATGCAAACTTACACCAGTATTGTATGCTTAAATTACACCATTATATAAGTGAAAAATTACTCCTTAAAGTGGAAATTGTAGCTGCCACCAATTTTATGGAGAAACGTAACACAAATGTTTTACAGTGTTCATCCGATTTTTATAAAATTTGATATGACTTTACAAAATTATGTAATAATAATATATTATAAATGTTAAACGATTCGTTTGGGTAGTATTTACGTTATGTGCGGATTTTCACTGGATTGAATGACGTCTATAGATGCCATATAATTCACATAAATACGAACTCACGTAAAAACGAAGACGCAGCAATGTAGCAGCGGTGTGATGTTTTTTTATCCTAGCCATAACGGTGCCTTAACATTTTTGCTTTTCGATGCTTATAATTTAATTAATTTTGAATTCAAATTTCTGATAATAAAGTAGATAGTACCATTTCTTCACTTGAGACATTTTTAAACGCTAATCCCTACACCAGAAATATTTAAAAATATAATTCATGAATAGCAATACTATTGTTGCAACTCAGAATCTAGATAAAATTGATTTAATTACCAGTTTCTTTTTCACAAGGGTTTTAAGACTTTTATGTGTATTGCAATCAATTTAAACTTGTGTATGCGTCTGTATTTGTGATAGGTTATGTTTTCTTTTTAATATCTTCATAATGAGAAAGGATTAGATTTGTGAAATTTTCCGACCTCCAGTTTTCGATAGATTTATACATTTTGAAATATCCCGAACGTAATTTGACTATTTTTAGGGAATGTTTGTTTTCACGTGACAAAATTAGAAATTTAAAAACAAAAATTCTGAAAAGTAGTATATGCATGAAATGCACGACTTGCATTATCGTTCAAAATTAAAAAGATTGATTTAATTAATCAGTTATTTATTTATAACGTCTTTAGACTTTCATATGTTGTTCAATTGCTTTATACCTGCATGCGCACATGGATTATTCATATTTTTGCCTTCTTTTACTTTTCCCAAGAACAAAGCCTTGGGCTCGCGAGATATTTAATTTCCGTTTTTAGGCGATTATGTATGTTTTAGATACACCTGGGTTTGATTGAGCTATTTTATAAAAGGTCTTTTTGTACGCATGCAACAAAAAAAAATTGACACTTCCTCAGTAACAAATACACGAAATTTAATAAAACATTAGATGCAGTTAGACTTTGATATACATTGGTGCTGATTAGTTTGTGATGTAAATTGCTAAACTGGTGACTTTGTGTCAATAAAATTTAATAATTGAGACGGATTATCACAATATTGAATAGAATAAGGGGGATATTATGATTAATATGAATGTGATGATAATTATTCTTTATTATTGTTCAAAGAATACAGCTTAATTTCTTGTAATACTCTTGGTACATTTGCAAAAAAAAAACAAAAAACTGAAGGTCTGAGTAGTAGAATGAGGTAGCACTACGTGCAATATTGTGTATCCTATATCGACACTAATTAAGGAATATATGGATATAGCCCTTTATTTATTTGCTTTATTTGGGAAATAACGATTTTTTAGCTCGTTCTATAGACGATAATTTTCAGAATTATTAAGCTATGTGTTTGAGACTTTTACAAAAGTTGCTGTATACATGGTTCGTACGTGTCCTGGAATTTTATGAGCAGGAAATTCTTTGGTACCAGTATTCTCTTAAAGAAAATTCCTAATTAAATAAAACGAATTTTCACTATTTTGAATTATATTTATTTTTCTATAAATAAATGCTGGTATTTTACCTGGAAAATAACGGTACCCGTACGAACCATGGTATACTATCTAACACATAACGCTAATTATATTTTGATTGCGGTTACGCATGCGCGGTGAAACATTATTTACTTAACCTGCTCATTTTTAATACATATTATATTATTTTGTAATTCTGATTACAAGGTTTTCTGTACAATACTGTTTGTCATGTTTGTGAAAAGAACATTTTTTTCATTTTAAAAGAACCTGCAAATTATTAGCAAAAAACTTGTCAACTGTTTCTATAAAAATCTTAATTTCTCTACGAGAATACTTGCTACCCTCACAAAAAATAAACACAATGTATTACAATAAACCCTTTAATCATATTCTACAGTTTCAACGCTCTTGCTATATTAGTTTTGACAGGGTTATCCAATCCTTTTTTTTTCATTTGTTGACGGTCTACTATGGGATTTCCGGAAAAAATCATCGCGAAAATATATGAGCTATACTATTTTGCTTACACACCTAAAATTTCAGAATAATTCTTTATGCATTTTTCTAAATATTTATATAAACATCCAAAATGTCCGGTCATTTATAGTCGATGCTTTATAGTGAATGCTATTCTAATACCTCCTCTTTTTCCACTCTCGTGGTTAGCTCTGTTTTTTACCTTTTGCCTTTTCCAGTCACACACATCTTTGATCACCCAAAAGAAAGCTTTTATTTTTGCGTTTTTAAATCATTATAACGTTATTTATCCGTAAGACAATTACAGATGCGATAGAAAACATGAAGTCTGTTGTCATTTTAATGTTTTTATGTGATGCCTTTCTGATGTATTTTTCTGTACTATGCAGAAAATCTTGCATGGTTAAAATACAAATTTTATTTCGGAATTTTTCAATTCGTATTATTTAATAAAATAGGTCATTGCACATTTTATCTGTATCTGTAATTACTCACGGTTATCACAACATCGGGAAAACTGTGAGCCATCATGTTTTAATAGTAATATTTAGTTATATATAATAGCATAGTTTTAAAGTATAAACAAAATTATGATTACCATTCTAAAATACTAGTTGTCACGATTTCAAAATGAAATTTCATCATTATGACCTGAGGTTATTGCTAAATTTGTATTGATTTTAAATTGTTAATAAATTGTAGTTATGCCGATCAAAATTCATATTTTTAATAAAAAAAAACTTATGCTTACCTATGTTTATTTATAAGAAAATTAATATTGTAATTTTTTTTATTTAATTTTTACTAGGAATAAAAAAACAGGAATATTGATTTTCTTTTGATAAATTCTAATATTTCCTCTGTGCAAAATTTGAAAAAGAAAAGGAAATCTTGTAAGGCACTTTATGAAATTACATTTTTTAAAAAGCTAATATGAATTTTACACAAGGAAAAAAACCCTCCTTTTTACATTTTTTTTCGATTGTATGCGTCGAAATTAAAATTACTTTCCTGTTAAAATCTTCAATTAAACATTTTTAAAAATATGTAAAAAAAAAAGAGGAAAATGCGACTAACCTGAATAAAACTTTTTATATTTCCTTTAAATATCCTCTGTAAAAAAAAGTGTTAAAGTAATATGCTTACGTCTTTTTTTATAATTTATTTAGTTAAAAATTTATTTTTACGATGAAATAGTTAAAAAAATCAATATAGTTAAAAATGTATTTTCAACGAATTATTTTATTTTTAGTTACCTGGGGTCACACACATAACATAATATTTCTGAATATTTTCCTAAAGTTATATTTATTTAACATTCATACTGAAAATTCGAATATTTGTTGCAATATATGTGTTACAAAAAATAAATACGGGCTTTTTTATCTACAATATCGTGCTTGGTATTATTTTTAAACTAGCATTTTTATTAAAAAGGGATAAAATTTATCGAAGTAATATATATTTTTCATACTTAAATTAAGGAATAGTCTACTTTTTAGGACATTCTTTTTTCAAGGATTTATTTCGGGAGAACAAGTGTTTTGCATTCCTTATAGTGTAAATTGTTACCGTATAGCATTTTCATGATATTTCAATCTTATCATTTTTACCCAGCACACAAGCTTTTATTCTTATTTTTTTGGACAAAATGAGGACAATAGAAGCCAAGGAATATAAGTCACAAAATTGAAAAAAAAACTAAGTACACAGACGACCTGGAAATGTGCTTTTTTTTCATTTTTTGTTAAAAAAATGTAATTGATTTTCTAATCATGTACTATGTTCAGGAGATGAACCACGTTTGACGAATAATAATAAATATTGAATAGTTATATATTTAAAGAAAATTTTACCCTACTTTTTTACAGTTATTGAGATAAGAATTCAATAACTACAATGAAACAAGCGGTATTTTACTATTTCAATTCAATCAATTATTACTGACGTTCAAATTTCAAGTCATTTATCTTTGAACTCCATTTACACCAAATCATATTTTTTTTCTACTTGTAGCTCTTGGCTTCTAATGTCCTCAAATATAAAAAGTATTTGTCAATAAATAATAAGGCAAAAGCTCGAAAATGTATCTCTTTTCGTTGTAACCGAAAAAAATCACGTAAATTTTAAACAAAAGAATTAGAATTTCCCATTAAAACACTTTTTGATTTCGATCAGTTAATATTTATGATTTGGTGTGTTTAGGCTGGGAATAAATAATAGCAATGTTATTGGTCTTGAAGGTAATTAAAGGTATCCTCTTTGCATTAGTTTCCTTTTTTCTTGAAAAGATTGAAATATGAATATAACTAAAAGAAAATACAATATCCCAATTAATGCAAACTATCCGTCAAAGAAAAAAAAAGACTATCAAATTTACAACTTTCCCGCGGTATCGAAACTTGAAAATTGTCATTTCCTTCACCGCGGTCTTCCACAATTTGGATCTTCTGTGATGAACATGGCCAGTTCGAAAATTCTTTTTCTATCTAGCAACAGTGTCATTTGATGGACTATCACTTCTATGATTGTGAAATTTCCAAGAACTGTAACCTTTCAAACGTAAAAATTGCTAGCCTCTATCTTCTCCATATTGCGGGTTGATTCAATCTCAAACTTCCTGAAAACAAAGGAATCAACATTAATTGATGTAGCTTATAACATTACATACACATGGATCAATTAATATACAGAAAATATTTTTATATCGATATCACAATTTCCTATTGATTTCCTAGCGAAAATTATAACTTTACGATAGCAAGCATGATCGGTCATTGCTGATGATTCGTAATTATTCAAGCGATCTCGATCACAACTAAAAGGTAACAGTAACATTTTTTCCTCTTCAGTTTATTTTAAATGTTAATAAAAGAGGGATTTTCTATCATGGTATAATTTTTTTTGTTACGTATATGCTTATAAGCCTTAAAAGTATCAATCATAAATTAATTTCTTAAAACTTGATTATATTTGTAGAGTTATATTAATTTCAATAGCGTCAACTGCAGTGAAAACTGCAGCCTAGTGAACGGATATATCCAGTCGCGGCAGTGGGAAGGTTAAGAAACCATTTTTAAACATTTCATATAATTGAAACCATAGAAACTATATTTGAAAGAAACTATATTTGTTTGAACTCTTTTCTAAGAGAATTAATTTCGAATTAAGTTTCGTTTGAATTTATCAACGTAATTTAAAACCGGCTTTTAGCAAAGTTGAGAAAGCTATTTGTTCTTCGATAGAGAATTCTTTTACGAAATAAGTCAAGAGTTGGGCTGATACTTTTCACTAAATTGTGTCTTGGACGAATATCAAGTTGTGTCTTTAAAATGTTTAGATTTCTATTTTGAATATTTTTTTGATATTATTATCCATAGAAAGATTATTTTCGGAAATAGGCACAAATGGTTTTCATTACATATGCTTATTGCATCACAGAATGTTGTATAAATTTAAATCTATTTAAAAAATATATTTTGAAAAATTCTACATAATTGAATAAGATTTTAAATCAGTTAATAACAGAAAATATTAAGAAATGTTTTCGTTCACTGTTTAGAGATTGGGGTTTTCCGTGTAAAAGAATAATATATTTGATGGAATAATGAATATTTCTTGAATTAGAATTCCACTTTCTATTTTATTAAAAATTATGAAAATAATTAATAGAATTTTCATACAAAAATATTTTCACATTTAGTTTTATATCGTTTTCCTGTTCATAAATTATGGAAGTTTGAAATTGCGTATGGAATAATATTTTCTGTTTTTCAAAATAATAATAATAATGATAACAATAAATATGTAATTAAATAAAAAATAAAATATACACTATCTACCAAAAAGTATTTCTACACTTTCAGTTTTTGACATTCTGTCAAATATTTAAAAATGTACTAGTCGGATTCTTCTGGAACTTCAGAAATATAAAGATTATGTTTTACTTTATATTTATTTACATTCATTTGTTAAGCGGGTAATTAGGGGGCCGGCAAAAAAACAAAGAATAATGGAAATATTTGGGATCGCCCTGTACATGAAAATGCATGAAACGACTTATCGCTTTAGAATACAAATACATGAATACAGTAGAATATGTACACTAATTTTTGTGAGAATAGCATGTATATTTATGGCGATAGAGCGATTTTTTTGAAAAATTCAAAAATTTCTGGTATGTTTTTTGTTTATATCATAGAGGGTTTTTGACCAAATTTAACGCAAATTTCAGAAAAATTGGCAAAATCTATTTAAAAAAATATAGCGCAATTGGAATATAAATATATTTAATATTTTATGAAATATGAGTAGTTTTATGAAATAATTTTTATCTGCGCATGCGCGAACGATAAAAACAATTCTTGTACATAATTTAATAGTCAATTCTATGGAGTAACTTATAAAAAAAATCCAATCAAATATCGTGAAAATTCAAAAAGATATCATTATTATAAGTAAGCTGTTTTTACATTGCTCTCTAAAAACAGCTGAATGATAAGGGATTGTCCACAAATTGACATTTTTTATTAACTGACTTTTAGGAAAAAATTAGTACTATTTAATGAATACAATATTGCTGCTAATAAGTATCTTGACACCTGTGATAGAAAAGGAAAAGGGCTTTTATTCTTTTCCATCACAGATGTCAAGATGCTTATTAACAGAAATATTGTATTAGATATTGTATACATTAAATACTAATTTTTTCTTTAAAATCAGTCAATAAAAAATGTCAATTTGTGGAGAATCCCTTATCATTCAGCCGTTTTTAGAGAGCAATGTAAAAACAGCTTACTTATAATAATGATATCTTTTTGAATTTTCACGATATTTGATTGGATTTTTTTTATAAGTTACTCCATAGAATTGACTATTAAATGATGTAAAATAATTGTTTTTATTGTTCGCGCATGCGCAGATAAAAATTATTTCATAAAACTACTCATATTTCATAAAGTGTTAAATATATTTATATTCCAATTGCGCTATATTTTTTTTAATAGATTTTGCCAATTTTTCTGAAATTTGCGTTAAATTTGGTCAAAAACCCTCTATGATATAAACAAAAAACATACCAGAATTTTTTGAATTTTTCAAAAAAATCGCTCTATCGCCATAAATATACATGCTATTCTCACAAAAATTAATGTACATATCCTACTGTATTCATATATTTGTATTCTAAAGCGATAAGTCGTTTCGTGCATTTTCATGTACAGGGCGATCCCAAATATTTCTATTATTCTTTGTTTTTTTGCCGGCCCCCTAATTAACCGCTTAACAAATGAATGTAAATAAATATAAAGTGAAACATAATCTTTATATTTCTGAAGTTCCAGAAGAATCCGACCAGTATATTTTTGAATATTTGACAAAATGTCAAAAACTGAAAGTGTACAAATACTTTTTGGTAGATAGTGTATATATATATAGATATACTGTAGTATTTTTTTAATTGCTAATATCAGTTTTAATTCCTTTTCTTTAAAATTTGCCAGTCATTACATGAAAACCTTATACGCGATCAAATCAATCAACGGAAAACTGGAAATACTTACAGTAATAAAATAAAATAATTATTTAGATACTGAAATATCGCACAATGCGATTATTATTACATTGTGTAATGAGGTTTAAAAAAAATAAAGCTTTAAAAGCAAAATTAAAACTATTTTAAATTCCTTATAACTTTGTATACACTTTATTCGACGACGCATATTAACTATTACAATGATATATTTTATTGCAAATGAACATAGAAAAGCGCTTAATCTAAATTTAAGGTGTAATTTTATAAATGAAACAGTTATAGTTGGAAGAAATATTTTCACATAAATTATTTTCATACAAATTAAAAAAATAATAATAAATAAATATTAAAGTTAGTACTTTGGTGTTGATTTTTAATAAAGTGCGTAAAAAACATAATGACAGAGTGTAGTAATTTTATTATCGTAAAGGTAGCATTATTGTATTATCACAACAGAGATCATATTTCAATCAAGTTCTCCAAATTGGGCAAGGTAAACTCAAATATTCATTCCCATCGTGGTTGAGCCCAGCTTGTTTGCATAATACACACAAAGGGCTCTTGCCTTAGGCTGATAACCTGACCAAAACTTGTGCTGTACAGGTATAATAAGCTATAGAGGTCTAGGAAAGAAGGCTAAATATTGTAGGTCATGATTCGAAATATGTTACAGAGCCGAATTCTATTTTTCAAGGATTATTATTATAAAGAAATAATATGAAAATAACAATTCCAAATAAGCTTAAAAAAAAAAAAAAAGATGCATTAATTTGATTTAAAAACAGGCAAAATGCAAATTTAGGAATAACAAAACTCTTAAGCCTTTAAAAAAACATTTAAAACATGTAAATGAGTAATTATAAGTTTGAATAATAATTAAGAAAATGTCTTTTTGAAAATCTGAAAAATGCCGTAAAATCGTTTTAATTACTTTCCATCATTATAATGGTATTTGTCATATGAATCAATTTGTGACATTTATTAAAAAGCGACGCCAAAAAGTTATTAAAAAGGTTCCAAATGCACACATTATACTTCACTATTTTCAGGTATTATTGATAGAATTTTTTTAGGGTTGTTATTAAAAAGATAATTTTACTAAAAATGTTATGAAAATCGCAATTTTGTGCAAACTCCAATTTTTAAGAAAATGTGTCGTTACATTGGCCTAAGAACAGACAAAAGGCTAATTTTAAAATAGAAAAACCCTTTGAAAATTTTATAAAACACTTGAAACGTATAATCGAGTTATAAGAGAAAAATGCCATTTTATGAAAAGCTAGATACCGCCGGAAAATTGTTTTGTATAATTATACTTCCGTCTATAATGATCTATGTCCTTTGAAAATATTTGTAAAATTTACTCAAAAACAATGCCTAAAGGTTACTAAAAAGGTTGCAAATGCAAGCATAATGCTTTACTATTTCTACGTATTTTTGATAGCGTTTTCGTGTTTAGGTTTAGGATTATAAAAAAGTACTTCACTAAAAA
Source organism: Maratus speculifer (assembly GCA_964019185.1). Taxonomy (NCBI): domain Eukaryota; kingdom Metazoa; phylum Arthropoda; class Arachnida; order Araneae; family Salticidae; genus Maratus; species Maratus speculifer. The sequence goes on from OZ025292.1 coordinate 169,475,433, forward strand.
TGTTACGAAAATAGCAATTTTAAGCAGACACTAATTTCTAAGAAAACTCGGCATTGCACTGGTCGAAGAGCGGACAAAAGCTAATCGGGGAACTGGAAAACTCTTTAAAAAATTGAAAACGTGCAATCAAGCTATGAAACAAATGCCATTAAAAAAATGCCATCTATATTAAAGGCTAAAAAACATAGCCGGAAAATAGTTTTATATGATCTTCCACCACTATAGTTATGTATGTCATATGAACTATTTGTAGCATGTATTCAAAAGTAATGCCAAAAAATCATTTAAAAATTTCAAAATACAAACATAGCGTTTTACTCTTCTCACGATTTTTTGATAGAATTTTGAAAAAAGCTGGTTATTTTCATATGTTTCCCTAAATTTATAATACTATTTTATAACTTCTTAAGAATTAGAGAATTCTCTAGTTTAATGATGTTTAAGTTTCACTGACTTCAGTCATATTACATTTAAACGCGGTATTAATAAAAAAATATTTTTAATAGATATTTAATCACTATTATGAAACAGAAACGTTTTCTTGTGAATTTGTGTAACAATATATATTTATTAAGGGTATGTATAACATGAAATAATTCCGTTTATTGACTTTTTAATTATCGGTCTAACAAAATACAGCTAAAAGATCATGCAGCTAAATTATTATGGACTTAAAAGATTATGATGTTGAAAAATAAAACAATATATAATAAATATTGCAGCTGTGTATGTGTAACTATTTTTTATGTGTGTTTGTAACTATGTAAATACGTAGCACGTATAATCGTCGTTTTGTTCTTCCAGCTGTCTGTCTGTGACGGCATAAAACAGAGCAAAATATACCTAACCTTATCATTTGGAATTTAAAATTTTTAACTGTTGAATAATTTAGTTGGTGTCATTTCAAATATTATGAAAATCGGATGTATAGTTCAATTGCAGGAATAATTAAAAGTATTCCGTTACATTACGGCCAATCGGAAAAAATAGTGTCAACTGTATTTTAATAATGTTACACTTATTTTTTAACATAATAAAACTGAAATGCATCTATAATGTACGTAGTAAAATATACATTCTGCACAATGTGTGTATTTTCACCACAATGTGTGGTGCAAATAATATTTGTTATTAATTTACAGGGATACACAAAACTATTCTATTACATAATGGTATAGTGGGAAACATTGTTTGGGGCGCGTTTTAATTATATTAAACAATTTCACATTTCATGAAAATGATGTAAGTTTCTGAGGTTTACTACAAGTTACTTTCTGTATAATAGGAAGCAAATAGTATTTAGAGGGTTACTCAAAAGATTTCGGATACTCTACGGTATATTTTTACACCAAGATCTGAATATTTGTAAAACTTCCTTATAGTACGAAAGCAACACATTTACTACACTTGACATTCAATTTCAAATTTATCTTTCTTTTTTCTGCTTTCTATTGTTAATTAATTGAATAATTAATTTATTCTTCGATCTAAAAATAAATTTTTATTTCCAATAAAACTTCAAACTAAGTCTTACCTTAAATTCAGAAAACCGGTTGATTTGTGAGTATTCCATTATATCCCTGCTGATTGCAAGCAACGTAGGAATTTCCTTATTCAGTCGGATTCTGAAATCTGTTTGCTGAGACGAAAGGACGAGTTTGTTATTCTTTTGTAATTTTCTGATGAAATAAAATTTTTGTAATCAAGACTTATTTCATTTCATGAATGAATAATTTTATTTCCTATAACAAAGTTATTTTGTAGCTATCTCTTTAAATTTAAATCACGCCTCGTCCTTAACTTAAAAATGCATTTCCTTCTAAAGACAATTATGCTTTATGAAATGCATAGCATGTCTTCAAATTTAAATCCCGTATCATATTTAAATAAAATATATTTCATTATAAAGTCGTTTTATCTTAAAAATGATAATTTTTAAAAACTTTTAACTTTAAAATAAATAAAATTTTTAATTGATACAGTGTAAGAAGAAGATAGTTAGACACTTTTGTTATTGTAAAATATTATTTTGTCTCTCTTACAATATTTAACGATAAATATCTGATTAGAGAAGATAGAATAAAACAAAATTTAGAAATACTAACACATGTTGGACAATTACAGCAGAAATATTATAATTAAAATTTATTGAACAAATTAATTTGAGCTGCAATCACAATAAATATTAACTTAAAATTGTTATGTTTGTTTATTAGGTTGCAAATTTTTTGCTCCTTTGTCGAATAGAATATTGAATTTATTCTGAGATATAAAAATAATTTTTTGTTTCCAATAAACTGTTAAAGATAGACATACCTCAAAATTGGAAAAATTAGTTGATTTGTGAATATTCCATTATATCTCTACTGATTGCATCCAACGTGTGATTTTGCTTTTCGGAAGGACTCGAAAATCTGTTTGCTGAAACGAAAAGCCGAAATAGTTATTCTTTTATAAGTTTCAGGCGAAATAAAAATTTTGTAATAAAGACTTATTTCATTTCAGGGATGAATAATTTTATCTTCCAATAACAATGTTGTTTTCTAGTAATCTCTTTAAATTTAAACCACGCCTCGTCATTAATTTAAAAATGTATTTCCTTCTAAAGCCATTTATGTGTCAGATAATGCATAGTATGTCTTAAAAATTAAATCACGGATCATATTTACTTATAAAATTATATTTTATTATAAAGTCATTTGTTCGTGAAAGGGATAATTTTAAAAAGAAATTTCAATTTCATAATAAATATCTTTCTAAAGGATACGGTGTAAGGAGAAGATTGTTAGATTCTTTTGTTATTGAAAAAATTTTATTTTGTCTTTCATATAATGTTTAACGGTAAAGATTTGGATAAAGGAGCTAAAATGGAAAAAAAAATACAAATAATAACACGTTAGGAAATTGCAGCATACAAATTATAAGTAGAATTTATTGAACAAAATAATGAAAGCTACAATTACAATATACATTATTCTAAAATAGTTATGCTTTTTTATTAGTTTGCCAATTTTTCTGCTCCTTATTCTAACAGAATATTGAATTTATTCTTTGGTCTAAAAATAAATTTTTATTTCCAATAACATTCAAACTAAGACATATCTCAAAAGCGGAAAACCAGTCGATTTGTAAATATTCCATTTTATCTCCACAGATTGCATCCAACGCGAGATTTTGCTTACTCAGTAGGATTATAAAATCTGTTTGCTGAAACGAAAAATTGAAATAATTATTCTTTTATAACTTTTCGATGAAATAAGATCTTTGTAATCAGAGACTTACTTCATTTCATGGACAAATAACTTTATATTTGAAAAACAATCTTGTTTTCCAGCATTCCTTTTAAATTTATATCACGGCTCGTTTTTAATTTCAAACTGCATTTCCTTCTAAAGATGTTTAGAGGAAAGTCGGATAAAACCGGGACCCTAATGCTTTTCTTTTTATTATTGTGCACTATATGAATAAAACAGTCAAAATTTGTATTATAACGATAAATTGATTCCTTGCGATGAAAAGAAGTATTCTTTTTTGTCGCGAACAATAGCAACTGAGATCATTACAACACTTTTTTTAGAAGTCTGCAATGTCCCTGTTTTGCCCGACCTCGTCGGACAAAATCGGGAACTAGATTAAATAATTAAAAGCACATTCTAAATTTCCAAAAATACCAATTATAAAAGGGAAATTGACATATTATATTTATAGAATGTGAATCTATATCAAATCTACATAAAATAACAATGAATTAAGTTATGCTTTAAAATTGTTAGGCACAAAAATCACAAATGAAACTTCGATCTTGTTCATTTGCATTGCTGCATGCTGCATGCTTCATGTGCTCACACCCTGCAGTAAAGCACTATATCCAACTTTCCTTAGGTTTAGATTGTTCATATAAGCCGTTGCAAAAGATTCATGCTTCGCTTTCATCTTCCTCCTCGTTTGATGTCAAGTGCTTTTTTTTCTTCGGACTCTTTTTTTTCATATCAGTTTTTTCTAGTTTTCTTTTCTGTCATCATGGAAAATTTTTGTTTAAGAGTTCAGTTCTTCTTGTCTTGTTTTTCCATCTTTTCTTTTTCTTTTTGTTCCAGATCTAATTTGTAAGGGGGTTGAAATAAGGATACTTATTTTCCCTCACCGCTTGTCAAATTTACTGATCGCCCTAGGATCCGTTTGTACTGGAATAGGCTTTATATTGTGTGGTGGTACTGCAAAAGGACTCTGATATCTCTGCCTAGACTTTGAATAGACGTAGAAGATTGCACAGGAATCTCCAAACCGACGTCGGCGTCTTGTACAGAAACTGCAGCATTCTAAGTTGGCGTTGACTGCTTCTCTATTTGCCCATTCTCTTTTTCAGGTTGAGACATGTAGGTTTCTACAGGCTGGTCTATATCATGATCTTGTTTTTGATTCGGCCAAAAGTTTATTTTCCACTTTCATGGGCCTCTGGGCACTCCCATCTTCCTCCTTGTCTTCTATATAACAACTTAATTTAAATAATATTTTTGTATAGTTCTTTAGACCGTCAAACAATGCATAAACAAGTTAATTCTAATTCATTCATGCAAATCAATGAGATGTCCAAAACCGGAATCTTCCCTGTTATGTCCGACTATTTGCATCTCAGTTTTGTCCGACCACGTCATTTTTATGAAATGTTACTCTAGCGTTGTCAGATAACTCGTAAACACGAATACAATACGTTAAAATAACAAGTAAATAATACATTATCATATGTCATACTTACCTAAACTAAATAGTTATTTAGGATTGGTAATGTAATATTGCAGACGTCGAATTTTTAACTTTTTTACGCGAAATCTTTAAAATATCATTTTGCGAAATGAGTTCATTTACACGGCTTCTGCTTACTGCGAGCTAGCATGCCACTCGCCTAGGAGTAATTCTAGATGTTTTTGTTAGATACCGCCACAAATAAAGTCATAAAGCCTGGTCCCCGGTTTTATCCAACTTTCCCATATGTGTTATAAAATGCATAGCACGTCTTTAAATTTAAATCTCGTATCATATTTAGGTACTTACGTATTAACGCCACCGCATCAGAAGTTGCACTAATGTACTTATAAAGAACAATTTTATTGTTCGCATACGCACTCAGTTATCTTTTAGATTCCTTGTTGCCTTGTTGTTTGCTGATTTTTGACGCCATTTTATAATGCTACAAAAATGCGTATTTGGGATTTGCCAAAAAAGAGACTATTCAGAATATACAGGGTGTCCCTTCTCAACGGTAGCCAATGTCTAATTTCTAAACCGTTGGTCACAGACATATAGTTCCGATTTCAAAAATGCTTTTAAAAAGGCAAATAATTGTTTTTTAAGCGATTTTGTTCAAAAAAATGTTTTACTAAAAAATTACGAAAATTAAATTTTTATACGGTCCCCCGGTCCTATAAGTGATACTTAGTAAAAATTTTTAACACTCTAGCAAGTAATACAGAAAAGATCCCATTCATGTAACATTAAAATTGACCGAGTTACTTTAAATTTCATGACTTAAATCATTTTTCTATAACTGAAAACGGATGAGTTCGACTGAGCTTTAAGGGAACGTACACTAAGTGCTTAAAGTATAATAAAGGGAGTCGATTTCCATCGCTGTTCAAAGGCTACTTCCTAAACTATTTGTCACAGACATATAGTTACAATTACAAAATGTTTTAAATGAGCGATTTAACTGAAGGCGCTGTCACCGTATAAGTTTTACGGTAATGTTAATTATAATTAATTAACTTCTAGATGGGTTATTAAAATAACTGAAGACGTGAATTTCAAAATTCTCTCTATCTAAAAAAACAAATTTTGGAAAATAGCGAAAAAACTTTAAATGCATCTATTGGTTTTCATTATAAATTTTGAGATTGCATTGTTACAATAGTGGAGATTTGTATAGACTGATAGAGAAATCAAAAAGCGATAAGTCGAGCTTTGAAATTCATATCCTCAATTGTATTTTTACGTATGTTTTATTTTGCAAGCAAATGAAGCTGATTCTTTTCGTGATGTTATTTTAAAAAGGTATGTTATTTTGATAAACTTTTATTTTATTCATAGTTTTCATATGTAAATTTTCTCAGTTCAAAACTTATATTCAAATTTTAACTCACTTCCAAATATCTGATTGAGGTTCAATTCCCATACTTATTTAAACCCGATGACAATGTAAAATTAATGCGATTTTAGATGCGTTCCATTTACTTATTTTATAGGACTACAACAAAATTCTATTAGGTTGAGTAATCTAATAGAGCTTTAAATATGTATCATTTTGTAACGATTTGTGACTGTTGCTTTTCATGTTCGAATGAGTGTAATATTATTAAAATGCATTTGAAACTTTTTTTTTCCATTGACTGTAATGTAACGGAATATTTTAATTATAAAATTGAATGGCTTGACAAAATTGTGTAACAACTATGTAATTTAAATTTCAAACGATTAAAATGCATTTTCAGCATTTTTCTCCATTGACTGTAATGTAACGGAATATTTTGATCTTCCCTGTAATTGATCTATCCATCCGATTCTCATAAAATTTGAAATGACTCGACAAAATTATATAATAATTATATTTTTTAAATTTCAAAAGATTCGGTTGGGTAGTTTTTGCGTTTTTATATGCGAACAGACAGACAGACGGACGGGCTGAACGACAACTACAGGTGCTACGTATTTACATAATTACGAACGCACCTAAAAAATTATGCAAAAAAAATAAAATCTAAGTTTTGAAATGTTTCTGAAGCCGTTCTTAGGATAAACTATCATGTGAAAGTAATTTAAAGTCTAGATATGAAAACGTCTTGTGAGCGAAATAACCTTTTGAGCCTTAGTCATTTAAATAATTGAAAAATGCAGTGGTACCATCCAGTGATTATATAAGAAAAATCTTAAATGTAATGCTAATTGACATAGTTTCGAAATGAGTTTTAAAAAATTCAGATCTATGCACTGGATGGCCCCAAAGAATTTTTTTAGTCATCTAACTAGCCAAGACGTAACAAATTATCTCTCACACGTTAATCTTTTGTTTCTAGAGTTTCAAATTTCTTCAACATCATATTATATCCTGAAGATGACTTCAGGAGTAGTTCGAAGCGAAGATGTTACATTTTTATCATCATTTTTTGTATAAAATCATAAAAAGTTCTTGATTTATGCACTATTAGTCATCTTTTATCTGCTTTTAACAAATACATTTTTATTCGATCTATAAATATTTATAAACATATAGCAACAACATTAACACCATACGTGGGTTCAACATATCAATCTTCGAGTTTGTCGATACATTTTTCGACATAATCGATACATTTTTTATTAATTTATAGTTAATTGCATTTTTTAAAAGTCAAACAAGTTATTTTAATGAAATGAGGGTACTAGGTCAACAGCTTGTCCAAACTTTTGTATTATATTTATCATTTTGCGTTTTGTATATGCAAATTAAAAAAATATATTTATTGACATGAGAAATAAATTTATAAATAAATATACGTAATGTAAAAATATTAAGAAAAATCAGTATTCAGTGCTAGATTTGGGCAAAACAGCTATCCAATAATACATCATTTATCGTAGTTTAGAAAATACTACATCATAGTTTAGGAAAAAAGATGTTGACAACAAAAAAATTATACGTGATTTAAAAAAGACAATAATAAAAAAAAGCCAATATCAGACTTAGAAGAGACGCGACGAAAATCAATAAAAATGTTCAAATTTCGAATTAATGTGTTTTCAAAACCATTTTATGTATTAACATGAAATTTCGACTATTGATTAAACAGATTACGTTTTATAAAATATTTCTACTAAAAACTGACTAATGTTTCACATTTTTTCTTTCTCGTTGAAATTAAAGTAACGTCTTTTTTTTTTTTTTTTTTTTTACACCGTAAATAATTGCGGACGTATCTTAAGAAAATGTGTACGGATTGTTACAAAATTTTACATACATAATAAGCACATTTGTATTTTTCAAAGTTATCTACTTTTAAATATTTACAGGGGTAAGCTGTTTAGATATCACTATTTTTATCCATTACAATGTAAAAATGTTTGGGTTTTTTATGGTTGGTTAAAGAATTTCTGCCTAAGAGTAGACCATATTTAAAACGCATATATATAAATTTCATAACATTAAATATAACTGATTTCCAGATATCATGTGCGCAATAGTCATGTGCGCAAGAATCATGTGCGCAAAGTAAAAACAAAAGCCATTTTAATTTCAAAAATGCACCAATTCTCCAAACACATAGCCGTTTTTAATGATAGTACTTTAAAAAGTGCAATAAGATTAATCAATTGTCAAAATTTTATGTTTCTATGAAACATATTTTTGAAGATACCTTAATTAACATTTAGTATGTTTTTGATTTTTCACGACGAATTCTAAAGGTAGAAAACACATTAAGTTGTGATTGTATACAAATTTTCTTCTTTTCTTTCAATTAAAAATTTCGAGATATCATGAGCGCAATAATTTGCAAAGTAAAAACAGAGGCCATTTTAATTTTAAAAATGCACCAATTCTTCAAATATATAGCCATTTTTTTATGATAGTACACTAAAAAGGGCAATAAGATTAATCAATTGTCGAAATTTCATGTTTATATGAAACTAATTTTTGAAGATACTTTAATTAACACTTAGTATGTTTTTGATTTTTTGAGACAGATTCTAAAGGTAAATTAAAAAATTTTCTTTCAATTAAAAAATGTTTCAAGATAAAAATAAACCCAGTGAGTAGCTTACGTGTTTCTCTAAATGACTAACACAATCATGCTTATTGATAAGAAAATCAGCAGAATTACAGTTTTTGAAGAATCGTGAAAATCTCTCCAGCCCAGAATTCTAACCTAGGATCTGATGAAGTCAGCACTGTTCATAGAGAGCTCTTCTGAGCAAATCTGTCAGACAGATTTCATTAAAACTACCTTTTGCAATGACACCTGATTAATTATTTGAAACAATAAAAAAAATAATTCATAGGTAAAGGAAATCTAATATTAGATCTTCCTCACTTTATTGGAATTCGATTTATCTTCGGTTTATTCTGCTAAACTGTTTAAAATAATTGACAATATGACCTTTTCAGAAGAGCGCTCGAAGCTTAATCCAAAATTATGGTTTCAAATCCGGGCTTGGACATTTTTCTTTGAGATGGAAAAATTACAATTTTTAAATTTACATATTTATTCAATGTTTACTTATTCTTTTATTTCATTTTATTACATTTTTGTAATTGTAAATCCCGTAAATTGTAAAATTACATTCATTTAAAATTTTCACTTTCAATGATTCTCTTGAAATTCAGTTATGAATTTGTAGAATGATAAATGAAATTTGAGCTGAAACTCTGAAGTTTAACTCTGAAAATTTATCTGAAAATAGAAGAATGCATTGATGTATTTTTAAGTTGATGATTTTGAAGTTCATAACTTGAATTATATTAAGTATACAAATATAAGAAAGTATAAATAGTTTGTACAAATTGAATACAAATTGTAAATACAAACTGAAAAAAATCACATAAGCTCAAACAACATTTTGAATTTATTTGTACATTTTTTTAATCTTGCATTAAAATGGATTATGAAGAGTAGCTTATATATTTTAGCTAAATATGAAATATATAAATATTTTAATTCATATAATTCAATAGAATTCAACAATTAATATTTTTTAATATATATATGTATATATATATATATATATATATATCTTATGTTTTTAAATAAATGTATTATGGATAAATTTATTCCATATTTTTTTTTTCTTTTTTAAGAAATTTTTAATTTTTTTGAAGAATCTATCAAATTCGGAAACATTTATATTTACAAATAATTTAATAGTTTTCTAGTGATTTCATTTAGTATGCAGTATTGTTTAGCCAGTAGGAATGTAAACGGCAATTTTAATTTTAACTTCTCTCACTACTGTTTTTAATTACAACCATGCCTCTTTTTAGGTGCGTTCGTAATTATGTAAATACGTAGTATTTATAGTTGTCGTTCGGTCCGTCTGTCTGTCTGTCCATCTGTCTGTCGTCTGTCTGCATATAACAACGCAAAAACTACCAAACCGAATCTTTTAAAATTTAAACTATATAAATTTTACATAATTTTGTCGAGTCATTTCAAATTTTATGAGAATCGGATGGATAGATGAACTACAGGGACAATCAAAAGTATTTTGTTACATTACGGTCAATGAGGAAAAATGTTGCAAATGCATTTTAATCGTTTGAAATTTAAATTACATACTTATTACATAATTTTGTCAAGTCATTTCAATTTTTTTGAAAATAGGATGCATAGACCAAATACAGGGACAATCAAGAGTACTTCGTTACATTACAGTCAATGAAAAAAAAGTTTCAAATGCATTTTAATAATATTACAATCATTCGAACATAATAATATTGATATGCATCATAAAGTACATATTATAATATAAATTTTGCATAATTTGTTGTGCAAATAACTTTTGTTATTGATTTACAAGGCCACACAAAAGTATTCCATTACCTAATGAGTATAGAGAATAATAATAATTGTTGCGTATTTTAATTGCAATTAACTATTTACAATTTTATGAGATTGATATATGAGAGTGATATTTTTAAAACTTCATTATCGTACGAACACACCTCATTTGCTACGCTTCACGTGCAATTTCCAACTTGTTTAACTTAAAAGTTCATTTTATGCCGAAGGAATATGTATGTTACGAAAAGCATAATATCTAAGGAAACCTCTTAATGTATTCAGATAAATAGCGTTTCATACAGGTACACTGGGCTGCTGTGATATTTTATGTGTTTATGTTGAATCAGAGAAAGTGCTTTTCAGAAAATGATTGAAGATTAAGTCTTCAGTACAGTAAAATCTCATGATTTTATAATAATAATTGCATATTTATAATGATATACAACTTTGTCCAAATTTAAAGTGCAGGTAAAATCATTTAAATTAATTCATTTCAAAATAATTAACACACATAAACTAAAATGAAATGTCTATGCATTTCACGAAAACCTATTTTAAGAATTGTAAAGCCCTATTTTAAACATTTCATGTATATCATAACAATCACAGTGCATCCATTTTCTTTAAATAAAGAAAATAAAGTACAGTAACGCCTCGCTATTCCGAACTTCGCTAATCCGAATATTCGCGTAATCCCAACAGAGAGAAAAAAAATACCAAATTGTTTTAAAAATATGAAAAATAAAAAAGACACTCATGAAAAAAATGTAAATTTATTCTTATACAAAAAAGTTAAATAGGGACATACATAGAGACTAAGCTTGATGAAAACGCCTGAAACCAAACTGGAATAAAAAATGGTTACAGCTGGTTACTTACATGTCAGTTCCATTTACACAACTCTGTAGATTATTTTTAATCCCCACAAAGCATAAAAATAACTAACACACATTTAAGAAGTAAAATCAGTGATAAGAGCATTAAGTCGACTATGTAACTTTTATTTTAGTCATCATTGACTCAGATTTATGTGTGAATAAAAAGCATATTCATTGTTATGGTACTACAATTGTAGTTTTCATTTGAAAAGTCTGTTATATTGGCAATGAATTTTAAATAAGTTACTAGAAATAACAGAACCTGTTCACCACGAGCTGATCAACGTTGTATATGGACGCTAGCAGATATTTCAGCGCGTAAAATGCGCTTAAAAAGTCGATCCGTTGATTAGTATTAATGAAATCCTCCTATTCCGAATTCCCTGTAAACCGATCAGTCCGGTCCCAATTAGTTCAGAATAGCAGGTTTCTAAGTATATAAGTATACTCATATACTTAGTATAATATATATAAGTATGTAAATATCACAAAACTCAGGTATACTTTTAATGTTTGAGAGAATACAAGAACAGAGAAAAATATTTGTTCTAACTCTATTAAGTTTAATTAGGAAAAACATAAAACATTTATCTCCTATTATTATTTTTTCCACAGGAGTTTAACATGAAATGTAAATATATTTTGAGGAAATTGTATGATTATTTAATTTACACGCCAGTCAAGGAATAAACCTCCACCTTAAATAATCTTTAATAGTGAAACACACAGCAAAACCATTATTTCATTCATTTTAAAAAAAACGCATAAAATCTGTTCTTATTAGGAATCAGGCATATGAATTTGTCTATTTATTAAGGTTATAAAATTTCTTAGATAAAATAGAAGAATAAGAAACAAATTCACTCATAAAACTAACCGTCGAAAAAGAATTTTGAAATCAAAACTCTTAATTTCGTGTCTGAATACTTTTACCTTTCAATAACTATAGCAACCTTCTGTAAAGTCATGTTTTGATTATATTTACAAAAATTGGATTTCATTACAAAGTCTCTCTTGATTTGTAAAATACAATCTCAAGTGCCACTTTTAATATGTTTCTATAATAAAATTTAAAAAGGGATTTTTTTCATCATGGTGAAAAGAATAATCTTTTCAGATTTTTAAATGCAAAATTCTGTTTATTTTTATTATTATAGAGCAAAATTGGTGTTTATAGTAGAATAGTTTAGATAAATATAGCAGTAATTTCTGAAAATGTAATTTGAATAACAGTACTTTTTTTAATTATAAAATATTTTTGGGGATATATATTTCATATATAAATTGGTGAATGAAATATCATATTGCGGATATACTGTAATAGATGTAAATTTATGAATGAAATGTTTTTTGGGCTATTTTATTATTATTCATATAATATTTCATTAATATTTATAATATTTTCTTTACTACATTATATAAAAATTGATGAATAAAATATTTTTTAAAATATACTGTATCATATAACAATTAGTGAAAAAAATACTTTATTGGGAATATATTATATCACACAGAAGCGGAAGATTTTTATTCAAAGTAACAGAAAAGTATAAATTTTGGTTGCTATGAAAACACGAGTACATTCGCGACCGGTTATTAATGTCTAACATACTACCTTTCAAATGATCTTTTCTCAAAAAAAACGCTCAATTTGCTTATATTTTATGACTTTTTGTGTGCTTTAAGAGTAAATATGAGAAAAATAGGCATTTTCAATTTATGTTTCAAGTAATGAAATTATATACGATGCTTAAAACGGACTTTTTAGTTATAAATAAGTAAAGTTCTTGTCAAGCAATAATAATAGTGAACACGATCTGTTTCACCCTTCATATTTAAAACACAAAACATAATGTTTAAATGAGAGTATGCATCTCATTTTTTTAATAATCTTTATTTATCGTTGAGATAAACAACATACAATTTTTCCTCTTATTTTTATGTCAAATACGAAATGTTATTCGTATTTTCATTGATCAAAGTAAAGGGCAGATTCAACCAGGTGGGGAGGCCTACCAATTCGTTTGAGCTCAACAAGCTCCACCCATCAAAGTAAAGGATAGTTCAGTTTCAGCCAGGTGAGGAGGCCTACGAAATGGCTTAAGCTCAACAAGCCTCACCTATCAAAGTAAAGGACATGTGATCTTCTTGAAGGCACATCATAGGCAACTTTGACGTTTCCTCAAACATTTTTATGATAGTTTCTAGTCTTGATAATATATGGCCAATTTTATCCTTCAATACTTTATTGATAAACTTCCTTACATTTTATTTGAATTTGAAAAGAAATGAGCAATACAACAGTATTGAAATATACCTGTATTTTATTAGTTATGGCTCAAAATTATTTACTCCTTGAAGAATCTGTTATACTTCATTTAAATGAGAGATTTTATACGCAACAAGAATTTTCTAAAGAAAAAGTAAATAAAATAAAGTTTAAGTTAAATGCATTGAACTTACCCATCACATGTGAACTGAAAATTTTTTTGAGAATATTTTTGAAAAATAATGTATTTTATAGAAAATATTTATTGTTATTCACTTTCATTTTAAATACCATTGTTGTCATATTTTTCATATAGTCATAAATTAAACGAAAACATATTATTTTTTTCGACACGTCCATTAAAAAAATGCATCATATATATACTAAGCATTTTCAAAATGTGAATTATTACTTACTTTAAAAACATATTCAGATTTTGCCGCTATTGAACAATCCTTTTTAAAGCTGCAGTCCAGAAATCAAACATTGTACAAAAAACAAAGATATCATTTTTGAACCAGAGTAAGGCTCCCACCAGTGGCCGCGATGTTCTAACCTCCAAACTGGTAGACGGAAGGCGCTGGGTTTGAACCCAATCGCGATTGTCGGCCTAACCGTTTGGACTTTTCCTTGGTCTTTTTCGAACCTTGGGTTTCCTTGCGTAAATACGGGTTAGGTTCCCATAGAAAGACTCCCCACGGAGGGCATCCCATCCTTTAGGGTCTATATCCCACAGTATATGCAATTGGCCGACATAAATACAAACAAACATTGAACCAGGGTAAAATTTACTATGCCATGAACCTTCAAAACGATCCCTTACAAAAAACATGTGTGTAACCTAACCAAAAAAAATGTTAAACGATTTTATGAAACGATTGACTAAAAGACTCATTATGTTTCAAGGCTATTTAGTCTAAAATATAAGAGACATGCCGGTGAAATTAATACGAATTATTTATATTTATTCACAGCTGTCAAAATAGATGTTAGAATTTAAAAATTTGAATTAGTTTTGGAGATATTACTTTTTTTCTAATTTTAAGGAAATTTTTTTAATGGTGATAACAAAATTACATCATTTTTGTGGGGAAAAAAGGAGAATAACGAAAAAAAAATTAAGGATTATTATATATCTTCCTCTTGGTTGTTTTGAAATTTAATTGAATTGGATACTTTTTGTGTTCTTACATGCAGACAGACGGATAAATTGAACGACAACTATAGGTGCTATATATTTATATAATTATGATCGCACATAAGAAAAGATAAATGATAATGAAATGTTTGCAGATATTTGTACAAACACCATTTTACTTTTAAGGGAGAAAATATTCTTAAAACAAAATATTCGTTAACGCATGCAATGTAACACTGTGAATAATTTACATAGAATCTGAAATAATTTTGAAAGAATAAAGGTGTTTTTACTCATTATTTATAAACTAACGTGTATCAATCTATTTAATTCTAGAAATTTTATTTTAGATATTCATTTAAGTGTAAGCTTTGCAAAATTCTTTTACTAATGAAAATATTTTCCAATTCCTTAACGAAAGATTTCTTTATTTATTGTTATCTTTTAGAAGTTTGGATAAGTTTCAGCTGATTTATAAAAGTAAATTTCAAAATTTTAAATAACTGTAGACTAGTATAAATATAATTGTATAATAAAACTGAATCATACGATGATTATTAAATAAATAAAATGTAAACAATAAATTTCTATAAAACAGGTTGATGTATATTCATTGAACACTGTTTATTTGATTTTTTAATAAGATTGAAATATTTTTAAAGGAGGTTGTTACATGAGTATTATATAAGTGAACATAAAAAAATTTTTTTTTTCGAAAATCGTTACCAAGAATGCTTTTATACTTCTTCTACGACAAGTAACCTTAGCGCTCCTCAAAACCTGTTCTAAATGAATGCCAATCGAAATTTTCTGTGTAACGAAAAAATACGGTTTTTCTCAAAATCTATATGAACTAGAGTAATCGTCATATTTTTGTTGCAAGATTGAAATTAATGTCTACTATCTCTAATTATTTCATAATTTTAATTTCAGTAGATTTGGAAGCAGATAGAAAGGACATATTTTTCCACTTCGTTTTAGACGCTGTCTCTGAAAATGCAGTACCTAAAATTAGAAGAAATATATTTTTGAGTTAAGCTTTACAAAAATTTTCAAACGATATCCACACACAATACATAAAAAAAAGATTATTTTTTTCAAGTTCTCTGACATTAATTCTCTGAAATTCAACTCTTTATGTATTTCTGTATATTTTCCTAAATATATTTGTTAATGTTTAATATTCTGTACATATTTGGGTCAATAGTCTTTATTACTTCCCCCAATTTGAACTTTCCACGTTCAATAGTTTATGAGTAAAATGGCTGTGACAGACAGACACAGGAGTGATCTTACAATGGTTCCGTTTTTACTTTTCTAGTACGGAACCCTAAAAAGAAATTAGTCAACCGAAAAAAATATCAATGTATTTTTAACCGGATAAAATCAGAAAAATTATTTTAAACGTTTTTTTTTACTCACATTAAAAAGTGTAAAAACAACATGTGTCTAATATTCTTATAGATACAAGAAATCCATTAGTGATG
The DNA here is from genome assembly GCA_964019185.1 of Maratus speculifer. Taxonomy (NCBI): domain Eukaryota; kingdom Metazoa; phylum Arthropoda; class Arachnida; order Araneae; family Salticidae; genus Maratus; species Maratus speculifer. Next base: position 169,491,728 of record OZ025292.1, read on the forward strand.
TTTTACATACAAGGAGCAGCCAAAAAGTTTTCGAAATTCTTCAATATCAGAAAATAAATAATTTGTTTACTAAGACTACATTTATTTACTACCGGAATTTATACTACACTGTAAAAAATTCGTCTCTTTTTCTGCATCGTCACTCCCCTGCTTTTATAGAATATCTCTCTTTTGACCCATGAGAATGCCCTATAATAAACTGAAGTAATCGTTTTCTATAAAAGCGGTGGAGTGACGATGCAGCAAAATAATCAAATTTTTAACAGTGTAGACAATCTGACCGCAGTGTAGCTGAAAGTAGGCACGTGTTGCCGACCCAGTGGCGTGGTTAGTAGAGGCAGCTGCTGCCACACCGCGGGTCCCCGGTTAGAATCCTGGTTCGGGCATGGATGGTGTGTTGTCCCTTTCAAGTGTAATAAATATATGTAATGGATTTCTGTAATAAAAAGTGTTCTGTATTGTCTCTGTTTTTGTGTATTATGGATCAATCGAGGCGACAGCCATTGTAGCTATAGGCCTCAAAGCACTGTCAAATCAAATCAAATCAGGAACGTGTCTTTAACAGCTGGTGCAATTGAGAATAACATTCATTTCTATACCATATTGTCTATTTTGTAATTATTTGCCATCAAAATGTTTTGTTTTTACTTACCCTTTTTTCTGATTATAAACCATTTTCTCCTTACAAAAATAAAACACAAAAAGCATTTTTGTCTAGGTTCCCATAAATTAAAATAAAATAAATATAATATTGCAAAATTAATTATAATAGATAAAAGAATAAAAACTAAAATTGATAGCATTTATATACACTGGAAATTTTCGATTAATCCACAAAGAATCGGAAAATTCTTTGTTTTGTTTTGTTTTGTTTTTTCTTGTTTTGTTATTCTTCATATGTTTATATTTTTTGTAAATAAACATGCACGCAGTTTTTTAAAAAATGGCATACAGATTATAGAGTATTCTTTAAAAATGAATTGTTTAGTAATTGGTTTTAAAATAAAGCTATCTAACAAATATACATAATAAAAAATATTTTACAATAACAATATTTTTTTTATTTCCTTTACTTAATTCTATTAAATTACACTTATAAGCCGTGCATTTTTTTGAAAATACTCATGAATAAATCATTTTAATGTCATCATTATAATTCATGAAATTAAAATATTTGTTTTTAAAGTAGGCTTTTTATTTCTCAAAATAGTAAGCAAAAATTTTATTCATGGAAAATTACATTATTAATAAGTTATTATTGTATTTTTTCAATTAAAGTGCCTCTTCAAAGAAACAATAATTTATTGAAGATATTTTTTGTAATGTACATGATTATCAAATCAATGATTCAAAATGTCTATTTAACATTTAAAACGTTTTCCAATTATGTCAAATATGTATAATTCAAAACTTTCTAGTGGAACTTATTACTTCACTAAGACGAAAACGCCCACTTGAAATAATGATTTATAAGATGAGAAAAATTCGTAATCAATTGTTTGTCTACTCCAAACTGTTCTAATAGAATATGGAAATTATAGTAAAAATTAATTTTTGACAAACAATTTCTAATTCTCTTGCATTAAAATAGAAATACTTATAATAAGAGATGTTATTGAATATTTGAAAACACATAAAATTAAACAGCATTTATTTTATCAGAAAGCTTTATAATAATATCATAAATATCAGTTTAGAATTATTCTAAATGTGCAAAAAATAATCAATTATTTGAATGTATTCATTACACAAGCACACACATATGTATATATATGTATATATGTGTGTGGGTAGAAACTAAAATTCCCGAATTCATAATTAAACTGAGAGACATAAAGTTGATTCTGACGCCGATAAATTTCAGAACTTCTCTTATTATTAAATAGTTAGAAAAAAGAAGATTATTTACATAATTCTATTTACAATAAATTACAGACATTTCAAACATCTCAATTCATCCTTCCATCAAAATGCGAATTCGTCCTTCCGCGTCATTCTCTCTATAATGTTGTTGTTGTTGTATTGACCAAAATATTGGCCCGGTGAGCTGCTATTCTCTCTATAAACACAACCATCGTTCTACTCATGCTGCTCTCACTTCAGTTCTTCAGTGTCAGTTCTTAGAGACGGCTTACATCTTGCTGCATGGGAAGTATAGCTGCCGTGCTGTAGGACGTTGTCTTTATAGTCGGATTGGAAATGAGATATATAGCTGTCAGGCTGTAGGAGTAAGAATCGCTCCCACATACGGGCAGCCTGGCGTAACATTCGACCCGAATGCATATCGGTATGGTGGTAGCAGCAGTTGGATCACCTGGAAAGATAAGGGAAAAAACAGCAGTATCCAAAGTCAAATTTGGGAAAAGAAAGAAAAGAAGTCATCTTGATGAGAATCTAAATTATTTTGTTAAAAAAATCGTATTCCTTTTCTTTCTCTTCACGTCTTTTCGTCTGATTCTTCTTCCAGTTTCCTTACGTCCTTTCGTCTTCTTTTTTCTTAAGTCTTTTCGTCTTCTTTTACCTTACGTCTTTTCGTCTTCTTTTTACCTTACGTCTTTTCGTCTTCTTTTTACCTTACGTCTTTTCGTCTTGTTTTTACTTATGTCTTTTCGGGAATAATTAAGTCAAAATCCTTTTAGTTGTCAGTCCAGTGGTGTGTCATAGTCGGGATAGTGTCACAATCGGTGAAATTCCTTTTTAGGTGCGTTCGTAATTATGTAAATACGTAGCACCTATTGTTGTCGCTCAGTCCGTCCGTCCGTCTGTCTGTCCGTCTGTCCGTCTGTCTGTCCGTCTGTCCGCATATAACAACGCAAAAACTACCCAACCGAGTCGTTTGAAATTTAAAATACATAATTATAACATAATTTTGTCGAGTCATTTCAAATTTTATGAAAATCGGATGGATAGATCAATTACAGGGACATTCAAAAGGATTCCGTTACATTACGGTCAATAGGGAAAAAAGTTTTAAATGCATTTTAATCGTTTGAAATTTAAAACATATAATTATTGCGTAATTTTGTCGAGTCATTTCAAATGTTATGAAAATCGGATGCATAGATCCATTACAGGGACAATCAAAAGGATTCTGTTACATTACGGTCAATGGGGAAAAGTTTCAAATGCATTTTAATGATGTTACACTCATTCGAACATAATAGAATTGGCATGAATCTATGAAATATATACTAAAATGTGCAGTCTGTTCAATCTGTGATGCAAAGAATTTTTATTATTAAATTACAGGGCCGCACAAAAGTATTCCACTATATAATGCTATACGGGGAAACATGGTTTGGTACGTGTTTTAATTATATTCAACTATTTCACATTTTATGAATAAGATATACGTTGCTGAGGTGTAATAAAAATTACTTCCTGCATATTTACAGAAACGTAAAGATTTCGACTACTATACTGTATCCGGAGTACGCTCTACTATATCAGCAAGATCTGAATATTTTTAAAACTTCGTTATCGTACGAACGCACCTCATTTGCTACGTTCACGTGCAATTTCCAACTTGTTTTTCTTTGTCAACCTTCGTCCATCCACGGCTTCCTGTACTCTGGGCAAGTATTTGTGACCATGGGACCTTCATTAAATCCAAGTTTCTTTACATCGTAGGTGTCATTATTTTTTACTTTTATGACTTTGTACGGACCTAAATATTTTGGTTTTGACTTCAAACCTGGATCTTGTTGTGTGCGTTTTATAGCAACCATATCATTAAGCTTAAATTTTTAAGGGTTTTTTCGTCTGAGATTCTAAGTTTTACGGTTCTCCTCTTGGACTTAAAAAATTTTTTTAGCATTTTTTTCTCATATCTTCGCGATTATTAGTAAAAACGGATTGTATTGCAGCATTCAGAAGGCTATTAATATCAATGTTATTTTTTAGTTTCATTTTAGTACAAAAAAAAATTAAAAAGGGGTTGTGATAATACTTCTCTGAAAATTCGAATTTATCACCTGTTAAATGTCGCTCATGTGTATATACCATTTTTTAGGATTATCTACAGATAATTTAGACAGAACTGATATTATGAGAGAATTTAGATGCTCGACATGGCCATTAGACCTGGATAATCTAGTGATAATCGGGATATGTTTAATATTTTCTTTGATGCAATAATCTTTGAAAGCTTTAGTGGTAAAGGAAGGACCTTTATCTGAGATTACGCGAACTGGACTTCCAAAGACAGCTTTTTGGATTTCTAATTTAGAAATTATTGCGGCAGCATCGGTAGATTTTGTAGGATTCAACTAAACAAACTTTGTGAATGTGTCAATGAGCGAAAGGATATATGTATAATTTTTATTCGTGCTGTGTAAACATAATAGTTCAGGTCATATATTACTGTGAATATTTTTTCCGAAACCCCATAAAGGACAGTCAAAAAATAGAAAAAAAGTATATCTTTTGGATAACCTTGTCATACTAATGTAGTAAAAGCTATCAAGTAGTAGATTAGGGTTAAGTGGCTTATTATAATAAACTGTGTTCGTTTTCATGTGGATAGCAGTTATAGTCATAGAAAAACTAGGTTTTTATAAAAACAGTCTCAGATTTTGCCAAGTTTTTTTTTCTTAGAATTTGCAGAATTCTTAATATAAAAAAATATTCTTTACTCTAGTAATAAAATCTTAGTTTTCACAACGTAGCTTTCAATACAGTGTCTACAGAGATTATTGGTGATCATCGATCAATTCTTTTTAAATTTTGTGGTATACCTCTGAATTATAGCTATATTTAGAGCAGAAATGATTACATTGAGATGCTATCACATGGCTTTCCTATGCTGATTTCTGAACCGTATATATATATGATACCGTATGAATGTGATATGCATAAATATGTATGTCACATACTAATTTTATGTGAGATATATAGATTCTCATAACATCTACAAACTAGCACAAATAAAGAATAACGCAGTAGTAATAATAAGCAATCTCAGTTTCCTTAAAATTACTATTTCCTTCTTGTAAAATCCTATTTCACTTTTCTGAGAAAGCATGTGAATATAATGCCTCCAATCATTAATCAAATCATTTATTGAACATTGGGTACCAGAAAATTTTCTGGTATTAATATTCCGATTTCTCATAAAGCATAAAAATTTATAATACTCAGTTGTTGAAATATTGTTTTATTTTAAATTATTTTATTTCAAATGTAGAGTCTAAATTCAATTACTAAATTTGGAATATGTGAAAGTCACAGAATAAATTTAGAGAAGAAGGGGAAAATAATAATAATAATATATATATATATATATTAAAAGAAATATGTTGCAGTTAGTTGGATACATTCAAAGTAAAGAAACATTAATGTAGAATTGAGTCAGGCATTTATGAATTGACAAAAGTTTTTAAACATAAACTTTACGACTTAATTTAAAAATTGAATTTTTGATAATGTATACGAAGTTGAATAGTACAAAATTCACTTTCAAGCTCCTTATTTAAATAGATTTAAATGCTTTAATATTTTTCACGAATTCTCTTAATACGTATAATGAAAAATTAACAGAATAATAAAACTGAATTTGAATATAATTATAAAAAGTTTATAATTACTCTTAGATTGAAGTTGTTTCGATTCAATTTTTGGCAGTTTTAATAAGCTAATTTATAAAATAATACTTCTATTTTATGTGACATAATAGTAGAAATGAAATAAATTATTATTATGCAATGTTTATGACTTAAAAATTATATTTTATTCGGGAATTGACATATATGAGAATGTATATTTTCTTCGGAATATAAATTGGGAATATAAATTACTTTTTCATTTAATTTATTTTGTATATGTTTTTCAAAAATACTAATGCTGAAACCAAATAATTGCTAAATAAATTCTTTTTTGAATTTGTAAATAAAGTTAGAAAAATTTCGCATCATCTGAGGTTTAATGTTTTTTTTTAACAAAGCAAACAGTATTAAAAAAAAAGGCAAGGGTTAAAGATCAGAGACATGCTAATTTCTAACTCTGAAAAAGTTTCATATCACAAGACAAGGTTCTTTATCAAGTTTTGAATAATAACAAAGAATTTTCTTTTAAGTAACTATCTGAACATCTTTATCAAACTTAATTTGATTTGTGTGCCGTAAAACAATAGAAAAAAATTAAATTTCAAGAAAAAATTTTAAGTATTTTTGTATATCTCAAAATAAGGTATCGAGATTTTTATAATATATGAATATTTATAAATATGCAAAATTTACTTCAAAAAGTCAATTAAAAGGTTTTACAGCTCTTTGTACTAAAAACGAATTAAAGTTAATAATAATTTTTTTTGCGTTTACAGTAAATACATATTCTTTATTTACCTTTTTATAGTAATGAAATAATAATTGGAAATATAATATGTTCACAAAACACTTGAAGCAACGGACAAAATTTAAACAAATTTCAGTCACATCTTTTAAGCAAAATGTAATATAATGTATTTTTTATTAATTCTTACAGATGTCTTTCCATGTTAAATTTCTGCTTGGTGGCATGGTTAAATGTGATTTTCAAGCATTTAAATTTATATTCTTATGGTAGTTGGTTTGAATTTTAAACGCGCATTTGAAAGTATTTTTCTCCTTGAAATAAATATTCTTTTTCCAACCAATTATTACTTTTCCATTTTCTGTTTACTTTCAAGTAACAAACCAATTTCCTTGTGATTTTTACATTTGACATAAAATTAGAAATGTAAAATGCAATAAAATAAATATAATATAATAAAATACATTTTCAATCTTTAAAAAGAAATTAGAAATAGCATGTATTGTGACTGGATTGTACTATTACATATTATAATATAGTTTGTAAAATATGAAAATTTTTAAATAAACTAGTCGTTTATACTTTATTAATTTACATTTAAGACGATTATTTACATTAAATGAAAATTAGTCATATGTTAATGTAATAAGATTCTGACATACAAATCAATTTTAAATTATTTACATAGAATTATTTTAGACAACTCTAAATGACAATTTTCGATTCAGTATGGCAAGTGATATGTAGCATCCAAGACAAACAACAGCCAAACAGTAGGAAAATAGATTTTGGTCATTTATATCTCAAAATTCCCCCCCCTCTTACACACACACACACACACATACACACTCCAAAATTAATAAATATTAATTCTAACAGAGTTTCGTATACATATAGATGTAATTATTCACTATTTGAAATTTTTATTTTTCTCTAAGTGTGTGTACACTAGGATGGTCACAAGATATATCGGAAAAATTTATGTTGATCTAACGTTTCGGGAGATTTTTAAACGTTGTCAATTAGTTAAAAAGTAAGATTGGCAAAGTCTTAGCTCAATTAAATTACATTAATCTGTGCTTCATCGAGTATAAATTCTTGAAAATTTGCGATTTTCGACAAAAAAAATGTAGTTTTTCTTTCATTAGGGGAAAAGTATTTGTATTAGAAATCTAATTCTTGCTTTATTTCAAAGAAAATGTTATCGCCTTGAACTTTTATGCTCATCAAAACTTAAACTTTATGACATTTAGATTTTTATTTTCGGGTCATCTTATGAACCGTACTCTCAAACTTGGCATTTTTAAAAATAAATGAAAAATGACAGATGAATAATTTTTATTATTTTTTTTTGCATTAATTGCATTAAAAGGCAAAACAATTATCAATTTTTGCAATTAAAAAAATATTTCATGAATTATAGTTAATTATTTGTTATCTAGTTCTGTATCTGGAAAGAACAAACAACTCGATGCATATTGCAGTTGAAACGCATTTTAAACAATAACTAAATTTCTGTTTTTATTACAAAGATGTCTTTGTTACCTGCTATCATTACTTGCTTATAGAATTGACGAAGCATTCCGGAACCCTCCTCCCCCTATTCCATCGGTATGATGGCAGAAATTCAATTGTCAAGTTTTATATATATATATATATATATATATATATATATATATTAAAATAATCACCAAGTGAAAAAACTTACAGTACACCCTCCAGTTAACCGCAGACTTAGCAAGTGAATTGTTGAATTTTAAGTAAAAGTAATATTCGACTGCGCAAATAGCTATTTAAAAAACAAAGAACTGAGCTGATCAAAATCAGATTTAGAAAGTCCGATTTAGAACCGTTATTCACTGAGATGGGAAATTGCTTCCTCATTTTTTGAATAAAGATAACATAAAGATGATAGCAGTTTTAATTACTTGTGGAGATGTAGAACAGTTAATAAGAGTTCCTTAAAATGAAAATAATATCGGAATAAATCAAGCAAAAACTGTATTTGCAGCTGTTTAATAATAGTCGGAAGTGTGTAAAATCCAAACAATGTGTTTGATACCAAGGTAGTAAACACAGAGGAACCTGTTTTTTTTTAAATCAATTATTTAAAAAAAATTGTATTAACACATAGCCACCATAATTTAGAAATTATTCTAAAAAAACTGTTTTTGTTTGTAAAAATGTGCAAAAGCCTTACCTCTCAATCAGATATATATATTTTTTTTTTCAGATTCGCTAGTCTAAGTTTGATCAGACTAAATATAAAAATGCTACTAAAAATGAAATATTATATACATATATTATTTAAATCTGAGGAAATTTCAAGATTTTTACAGAACATTTAAAAAATAAACAGCACAGGAATGATTTTAAGACATTATCCAACTCTGTGTAATTTTCATAAGACGTCTTCCTCCAAAATATATGCTATTCACAATAACAAATAGATGACACAGACAATTTACTCTCTCAATATATGTATATATTTCAGGGATTTTCTATGTATTTTTTCAGAGCTCTCATTAACAAATTTATAAAAAGAAAGTATTAAAAACACTTGCTTATTTATAACCAATATTTATTATTAAAGCTTAGTTCAATGCTCCCATTTCCATTTTCACTCCGAATCAAGACGTGCAATTATTAAAATGACTTATTGACTATAGAAAGATTGATAAATAGATTACAGATAAACTACTCGCTAGAAAGATAAACCACCTTTGATATCTAAACTCGCATCAAATAGCATTTTTATTTTAAGATGATACTTTTAAAAGAAAATTCATATAAGCATGACTGTAAAATTAATGTCATTTGAAGAAGACAATGCTAATGGTGATAGGAACAACAATAGTTTTCAAGAAAATGTTTTGTTTACTTATAAACAAAAAATTAATGTTTCTTTTTTTATCTTAAACTGTAATTTTTTAAGAAATTTTATTCCCTAACTCCATTGTAATATGAAAATTTTATCTTCCAACATTAGGGAGCAAACTCAGATGAAGCTTAGATGATACTTTTAAAAGAAAATTCAAAATAAGTATGATTGTAAAATTAATGTCATTTGAAGAAGACAATGATGGTGGTGATAGGAAGAAAAATAGGTTTCAACAAAATGTTTTGTTTATTTATAAAGAAAAAAATCATTGCTTCTTTTTTTTTTGTCTTAAACTGCAGTTTTTAAAGAAATTTTAATCCATTAACTCCATCGTAATATGAAAATTTTAACTTCCAACATTAGGGATCAAATTCAGTACCTCATGTTTACTAGCGAGAGGATTTCTTTCCGAGCTGTGATGTCTACACGAAAAACGTTTAAATTAAAATTCTCTTTTAATATTTAAATCGCAAAATTCTGCGAATGATATTTAAAAAATAATTTTAACTAAAATAATAGACTTTTTCAAAATTTTATAATTTGCTGTGTGATATGAAGTATTCAGCAGTAAGTACATAAATTTTGAATTCACTTACTTATATGGTTTTTGTGTATGAACTTTGTGACGGACAGACAGACAGAAGTCAGAGACAAATAAGGTTTAACTGATTAAGACGAAATTCAATGTTACATTGATTTTTGTAAATAGTAATTATTTTCACGATTGCAAAACTTACTTACAAATGAATTGTTGGTAGAAATAATAGATTTTTAAATCTGTCAATTTAAGTCAATTAGTTGAATCTGGGAATCAACTAGAATAATCTAAGAATACCAAAACTTTTCTAAAACGTGTTAATATTTCAAAAAAATGTTGCATATATTAATCCTTCGGTGCTATTAATTCAAGACTGTATCAATTCTAATTTTTATCTTAAGAGCTTGCTTCATTTTACTAATCTGAATAAAAGCGAGTTAATCCGCGTTATAATATTTTATATTATTGTTATTCTGTTGCTGCTGCTTAGGAATCGCCAGCCTAGCAGTTTGTGAAATTCTTATCGCTACACAAGACATCAATGTACAACAAACAACCGAAAATCGAGAAAATTTCAACAGTACAAAAAAATGAAAATGGCAAAAATAGCAATTATAGTGGTATTTTCTGGCGTAATATTTCGAATTCAAGTAAAATATGCTTTCTATATGCTTTCTAAGCATATATGCTATATGGTTTTCCAAAAGCTCCACCAGTGGCCGAGAGGTTCTGACCTCTCAAATAGACGGCAAGTGCTGGGTTCGAACTCAGTAACGGCTGTCGGCCTAGCCGTTCGGAGTTTTCGTGGTTTTCTTCGAACCTTGCGTAAATACGAGTTAGGTTCCTTTAGAAAGACCCCCCACGAAGGACTCTCCCCCCTGGTTCTATATCCTTAGTGTAGATAATAAAACGACAAAAATAAACCATAAATCTATGACCAAAAACATATACTTTTAATTTGGTTCAATTCTATGAGTATTTTCATACAGTTTTCGAGATACAAAGCAGACATACACACATACAGACGTATGGACGGTTAGGCAGGCATTTCCTTTGAATAGGGCTTTTGGGATCTATGACCCCTGAAGCTTTTAAATCTGAAGATTTTAAGCATAAAAAACACAAATAGAAGAAAAAAATGTTTACAATACTTTCTTTTTTATAAAAAAGAAAATAATTATATGAAGAAATGTTGTTCCACGAGGTAAAATTATACGATACTAATAAACAGTTATACGTCTACCGTGATTTTTATTATTTTAAAGAAAATAATACTGAAGTAACTTTATCTTTTATTTATAAAAAAAATAAAACTTACTGTTCATTTTATTTATTTCAAGATTACTGCATAATACGGAAGATAAAATTTAAAACAATGAAATTGTTAAAGGAAATTTCTATAATTGTTTATAAAATATTTAAATCTATTGTGACCTATTTATTGAAATATCTACCTCTGTACCTATATTATAAAGAGATAAAGTTTGTTTATTTGAAGGGGCTAATCTCTGGAACTATCGAACCTAATTCAAAAGCAATGGTACAAAACTATGGTGTTCATTTCGATTCAAACAATGGCTACACCTTATGTCTATGCCACTAACCCAAAGTGGGTCAAGAGCAAAAAAATGCGAGAAAAAGAAAAGTTTATGTGAATTAAAATTTAGAAATGTAGCATCGATTAAGAATAACATTTAAATTAAGAATGTTCGTTTTTACTCTCTGATTTCTTATTTAATTCTGATAAAATAAATTATGCATCTACTTAAACGGCATACATTTCTTTGTTTTAATTTTAAAGCAAAATTATTCAATTTATTTAATTACTATATAGAAAAATAGCAAAACAACTATTTTATTTCAATTATAGCTTCAATAACTCATCGTCTAATTAAATAATTATTTAATGATTATTAAGATATACGAAATGAAAATAGAGAGCTTCATGGCTAATGTTCTTTTTAAATCTTCCATAAAAGTATCTGTGAATAATTAATTAATGCAATTCTCATTTATTTTTAAATTGTGTGAATTACAACAGAAATTTTTTTATAATTATTTTAAGTAGATGTGATTATTCAAATCTAAAAAATTGTTAATAGTCGTCAATAAAAAATAAAGTATTCATCGATATTTAAAATTCTACTAATTTTATTTTGTACAACGCTTTTTATTCTGTTTTTTATATAAGGTAATAAGCATTTTTACATTTCTATAAATGGTTTTAAAATTTGTTTTGTATTAAAAATATTTTTGAAAAATACCAATTCTCCGTACCTTGAATTAAATAATATATATAATTTAAAATCACATATTTATATATAAGTTTACTTTTGCACGTTTTGGTAGTCGTATTACTTACCCATGATACGTAGTGTACGGTAAGTCTTGCAATCGTTCTCAAAATCGAAAAAAAAATTGACTAATTTACACGTTTCAGATACTGGAGATTCCGAAAAACATATAAATATTTTTTTAATTGTCGTCCGTCTGTCTATCTCCGTGTCTGTAAACACTCTATTTCACGAACGAATTGCGATAGAGACTTGAAATTTTGTATATGTTTAATATGTACAAATGGGAAGCCTATTTGATATCAGTAATTTCGATTATACGGAACTATTTTTTTCGGATTCTCGAAAAATTCGTTCTAATGAAAAGGACATAAAAATTTCCGAAATATTTTTATTTTGAGGAAATGGCTTAACATTGAATGAAATGATAAAAATTTTGCATAAACAAAGAAAGTCAAATATATAATTAGTTGCTGAGATATTTGTAATCCTGTTTTTCCCATTCTTCGATTTTTCATGACACGGTATTTCATTAAAAGTTCAGTTCGAAGATATATTTTAAATGGAAATGAGACTCTTAATCCGACTCAGTAAATTATTAGTTAACATGATTATTATTTTTGGAGTTATAAGGATGTTTCTTTTACACAATTTGGTACTACTTGAGTAATTTGGCGTTGTATATAAATTGTTGAAATTGGTTCATCTGCAGTTCATAAATAGAGCATTACTATGGGTATTAAAAATATTTAAATATACGTTTAAATTTTATGTTGGAATTGAAATGCATTTTATAAATAGCTTCCACGTGTTTTATTTTCATATTGTATAGTAAGCATATCCATAATGGGTAAGTATTTCGGTGGCCCCAACTACTAGTTTTTAAACACAGTAGAAAAAATATTTTCGATTTCATTTAAAACTGTTTGATCATGTATATTTGGAAGAAAGCGTGCCAATTACATTAACAATTCATGTCTTTTATTGTTAAAGATAGAGATAAAATAATTTATAAAATATTTCTTTGTTTACAAAAGAAAATGTACAGTCGTGGAAAAACAGTTAACACCCCCTATTCTGCAACAAATACTTACATAAAAATTTATATGTACCAAGAAGTAGCAGCAATTTAAATTTAAAAGAAAAAATTTACTTAAAATTAGTTGAAAAAAATAGAAGTTGAAAAAATCTTTTTTTTATGTATTTGTTTTTTTATGTATAATTTTATGTATATTTTTATGTATTTTTTATGTATTATGACCTTGATACAGACATTCTAGAGCAGCGGTTCCCAAACTTTCTTGGTACGTGACTCACCTTCCAGTGAAAAAAATTTATGACCCATCTTTAAAAAAAAAAAAAAAAAAAAAAAAAAAAAAAAAAAAAAAAAAAAAAAGCGACCCACCCAAGATAAAGTTGTGCATCAGTATAGGAATTTTTGTACGGTCTCTATATCCTCGGCTATCCTATTTAAAAAAAAAAACGCAAATTTTCATACAGAAGATACATTATGAACAAAAACAACTCTCGGTAATCTCAATGTATGTAAGTGAATAATAATTAAAACAATGCACTAAATACAAAGATAGTTAAAAATATGTTTAATTTTTATAAAAACATAGCATTATAATAAATGAGATTTATGGTACTGGAGTTTACCAATGTGGGAACATAAGAAGGGGGGGGGGAGGAACAATAATTTAATTGTTAATTTAATTACTCTTCCATATTTTCCAAAAATCAGTCATCAAATTTCCAAAATTTTGTCAAAATTCGATTTTAAAATAACCTTTACTCCTTTCAATAAAATTAAATTCTCTAATCCCAAAGATTAAATAGATGATTTTTCACATTGGGGTATTTATAATATTTCTTGCGAATGCGATAAAATGTACATCGGTCAGACGAAGCGTACCTTAAAAAAGCGTGTGGGAGAGCACAGTGCTAACGTTAGAAATTGTGAAAGAAATCGTTCCGCTATTGCCAGCCATTGCTGGTTCAATAGTCATAACTTTAAATTTTCCGAAGCCTCAATAATACAATATTATTCATCTGTTTATGATTTAGACTTTTGGGAAGCTTATCATATATGGAAAAACTCTAATAACTTAGTTAATGACATGTCTAGTACGTCAAGATTTTCTGATGTCTGGTTTCCATTCCTGTAATTTCACTCCCCCTCCCCCCTCCTGTTCTCTTTGATTTGAACTCGTCCAGTAAGATGTGACATATGATTGGTCTCCTCTGGGTGCGCGTGCCAGCTTATTTTTACTGTCGCTTTGCGACGTTTCCTAGTCAGTTTACCTTTGCGGCGAGCTCAGTTACACGACTTATTTTATTTTGCGATGTGACTTTATTTTACATTTAACACTTTTAGCACTGATGATGGGACTTAAAAAGTCCCGAAACATGTATGCTTTTAACATATTTTATTTTATAATATTTGTGCTCTTGAACGTTGTTTATTTATTTAAGGTGGGAACATATAGTAACACGCAGTTTGTCTTAGTACTTGTCTTTCAAAAACAGCAAAGTAGAAAAAAGCATGTTATAAGAACAAAGTGTTGAATTTCATCAAAAACTCCAAGACGAATCAAATATTTCCGGATACTTTTTTCGTTTATTAATTTAGATATCAAGAAGGAAATTAAGGATTTTCCTTTGAAATATTATTTCTTGATGAAATTGTCAAATCTTTTTAAACCGATGAAATAAAATATTATTTTGATCGCAAATCTCGATTGTTCCGCGATCCACCAAAACAACTGCCACGGCCAATCAGTGGATCGCGACCCATAGATTGTGAATCGCTGTTCTAGAGCATTTTTTGAATCTTATTTATCATTAAAAAGGGCTGTTTTATAACAAATTGAATTTCTAATGTGGATGACATTTTGAAATGATCTGATTTTTGTCACGTGATAAAACGAATATTTATGAACGATTTGGATGTAATCTGGTGTATACATAGTACATACGGATGTCTCAATCGAGTTCGTTCGTCAACTTCGTCTGCCATATTATTAAGAAATGGCGACAATTTGTATTTTTTTTTTAATAAAGTACAAAAAAATCAGAAACTGAATTTTTTTTTTATTTGACTTTCATACAAAGATTTCAAAGCATATTTTGCTTCGTCTATATCTTAACAACTAAGAAAAATCATGCGTTAAGCATAGATTATGAAGCACTTTCCAACGCTTCATGAAATCTTCAATAAAACTTCGTTATTTAGGTAAATAAGGATATAAAGCCAAATATAGCCAAATATGTATTCCAGTACTATTGGACAGCCCTGTATTTGATCTGTCAGCTAATATACATACTATATAAAGGGAAAATTTAGTTTAGCAAAAAATGCCCAGCAGCTTGAAATTTCTCTTTCAGCAATTTATACTAATAGATGGAAACATACTTGAATAGTTTGTTAAGCCTTGTAATTTGCCTGGTACCTTTATTATACATCAGTGTAAAGATAAAATTTATTTTAAACTAAAACACTCATAAAACAACTGAAATCACTTTCTCATAAATTATCATTCATAAGCTCCATGAACCCAATTCTTTGCGAGGCCCTGTATAACATTTTATCATTATTCTGCAAACAGTTCTTAGTAAATTTAATGCAGATCAGCGTAAAAATGCATAATTTATTTTCAAATCACCTTTTAGTAATTTATGCTCATATTCATTAACGTTGGCAAGCTCTTTTAAATAGCCCTGTATATTAACTATAGCTTTTATACACACCACATAATATGCATAAAATTTAGTGAAACTTATACACGCATATCCTAATTTAAATGCATTTCATCCATTCATCAGCTATCATCGGATTCATATACAGTACTTCGGAAAGAATGTACTATTTGAAATCTTTTGTGTGTCCCTGTAAATACGATGTAGTTTATATTAGGGAAGGCAGTATCATATAATTTATACTAGGCGTCATTGACATACATCAATTGTATTATACATGAAACAGTTTAATATATTTAAAATGTGTCACACGCAATTCCCCCTTTTACCATTATCTAATGGAATTCTTTTGTGTGGCCCTGTAAATGAATAATAGCTACACTTTCACCTTATAAGTTATAGAACGCATATTTTAATGCACCTCGTAAAAGCATATAAATTTTAATATGTTTGACAGGGTATAACATCTTTAAAATTCCTTTGAAACGATTTTTCCCCATAGGCCGTAATGTAATGGGGAAGTTTTGATTATCCCTGTAGATAAAGTTATCATGGTAGAAACTTCGTTTTCAATAGGGTTTGTGCAAGGGTAAACCTTAATAACGTCCTAAAATTCCCTGACAATCCGAGTATATTTACGTAAGTTAGAGCGCAGGCAGACGGCCAGACAAACCGAATGCATAAGCATTTTTCAACTTTGTTGGAAAGTTATAAAAAATGATTGCGTTATAGCAGTTTGAATTTCTTATGTGGTTAATATTTTGAAACGATTTGACCTTTGTCACGCGATAACACGCAACTTTATGAAACAATTCGGATGTAACTTGGTCTGTACATAGTACATACCAAAGACTTAGCCGAGTTCGTAAGCCAATTTCTTCATCCATCTTGTTTCAAAACGGCGGCCATTTGTTTATGTTTTAATTTCTAATGATGTACAAAATTATTAGAAAATGAAAAGGTTCTTTCTTAAATTTGTGGCCTTGATACAAGGATTCCAGAGCATTTTTTGTTTTGTCTTTATCTTAAAAAACGGTTGAGATATACCAGTTTGAATTTCTAATGTGGATGACATTCTGAAAAGTATATTTTCTTGCAACAGCACTCATACATACCAACCAATTTCGATGTGAGAGAACATGTGTACAGGAATGTTTAATATCTTGATCAAGTTCATTGGTTAGTTTTGCCCATCATGTTGTTTTAAAATGACATTCACTTTAAAATATCGCCAAATTTGGCGACCAAGTATAAATCAATTTAAATAAACCAGCTTGCGTACAGTTGACTAACTTCGCAAAATTCCTATTCATATTCAGTATTAACAAAAGTGTGATTGAATATTCTATAATCGGATCCATTAATATGAGCATCGCATGGTTGGTTAATATAGCTTGATTTTAAAAGCAGTAATAAGGTATATGTAAGCTACCTCTTTTCCTCAGCACTCGCGTGAAGTACTTTTAGCCTCCGATGCTATTTCTTTCAGACAAGCTAAAAAATGTCGTATCTTCAGCCCTGAATTTTCTACTCAACCGATTTTGATAATTATTATTTTAATGAAAGCTATTTATTTGTAGTTGTGCCCATTTTAGCTATTTTTTAATTTATTTCCATTTTTATATTTTATTTTTAATTTTAAATGCTTTTTCACGATATTTCTTCAAAATGGTGGTAACCTAGTTTAGGTTTTCTCTCGATAATAAAAATTTATTTTCCAAAATGATTGCGTATAATTATGCACTAATTGAGGTAAAAAAAATATATTTACTGAGAAATAATATTAATAATGTAAATAAAGTAACAGAAAATAATTTATAATAAAAATTAATGTTTAAAGCAAAATAAGAAAAATTTCAAATGAGGAAAATGATGTCATTCAGCAACCAGATAAATGGGAATGACAATATTATTACGAATGCCTTTTTCATATTACTAATAACAGTAACTTTTAAAAAACATTTGAAGAAAAAATGACATCACTATTTAAAACATCGCATTTTTACTCATAACGATATTAGGCACTACTCTGTTATCCCGTCGATCAGTTTCGCCAAATTATACAAATCGCCAAACTAATAGCCCAAATTATACATATTGACATAATTTTTATTTTAAATAACGAAAAAACAAATAATTAGTAGAATATTAATAAAAATATTAAAAAAAATCGAAATAAAAATCACTTAATGACATTTTAAACACACGAATCGTATTTAATGTCATTGAATGTGACATTCATGATCATCCATTATTGGCATTTAATCTTATAGTTTGGCGATAATTTTTTGGTCGATGGGATAACCTAGTAGTACCCGATATTACATTTCAATATTTCTTTTCATTATGGACACTGAGATTGATATTTTACTTTCAGATGACTTCAGTTAGTGAAAATAATGTCACAGTAAAATGATTTTTAATTCTTTTTTTTAGAATAAAACTATTTTTCTGTGAGTGCATATAAAATGAAATTTCTCGATTTCGCCGACACTCAGATTACAATTTTAACTGAAGATGTGCGAATATTTATATGCAAAATTGTAACTGGCAAATTTGACATTTAGTTTGTAAATATATTTATTATATATTGATTCAATAATGTAATTAATTTGCTTTTTTTAAAAACCAAATCGATCGGGTCTTTTAAACATTGCACTCGTCGAATTCGATGGGATTCCACACGTTTTATTGTTAAATTGCATTTCCTTTTACTCAGAGTCTATAAAAAAGCGTTTAAACTAAAGAAAAAATCCGTTTTTTCTTTATCTAGTCAATGAATCTAGTCAATGAAGAAGTAGCACGTCAAATTATATCTCTTTATTATTCCGCAATTCTAATGTCTCAGAGAGAAATTGCTATTCAATTGGGTATTTCACACCGTTCTGTTTGCTATTATATTGATAAACACAAGAAAAATGAAGTTAGTTCATTGCAATCTAAACGGGATCGCCCTTCTAAAAAAAAACTCTATCAATTTTTTTCCCCTAATCGGAGGCGAAACTCAATTCTGCAATGGCAGAATCTACATTCAACTTGTTTTCTTTTTTAATTATGTGTTGTGGGCAATAGCTTAAAGTGTTTTTAGTACAAATATACATAATATTGCTAAGGCTTACTAAAAGTATGGGGGGGGGGGAATCTGAAATTTATGTATTTTCAATAATAATTTTGAAAACATATTCCCAACAATCACAAAAAAATTCATGCAATCAGAATATATTGTATAATACTTTAACACTGACATAATATTGTTAAGAGATTTCATATTATCATAGAACAATATAGGAAATCACTGAAAAAATTCAAAAACACACAATGCAATAAAATTGTATTTTGTGTAAAATATTTTTTTCTTATTTATTTGCCTTTAATATAAAGATTTCGGACATTTTTTGTTTCGTTTATAGCTTTAAAAATGGCTGAGTTATAACAGTTTGAATTTCTTATGTGGTTAACATTTCAAAATAATCTGATCTTTGTCACGCAATAACACGCATATTTATGATGCGTTCATGCATATTTATAATGATGTACAAAAAGTATTTAAAATTTAAAAGATTCTTTCTTAAGTGTGTAGCCTTGATAGAAGGAGCATTTTTTGTTTTGTCTTTATCTTAAAAAAAGGGCTGAAATATAATAGTTTGAATTTCTAATGTGGGTGACATTTTGAAAAATCTATTTTCCTGCAACAGCACTCGTACATATCAACCAATATCGATGTGAGTGAGCATGTGCTAAGGAATGTTTAATATCTTGAACAAGTTCATTGGTTAGTTTCGCCCATCATCTACATATACATTTAAAAGACCTGGCTGTTTTTTTAGTCATCAGCCTTGAGCTTTCTATTGGCCCGATTTTGATAATTATTTTTTTTTTAAATGAAAACTGTTTACGTGTAGATGTGCCCATTCTGGCTAATTTTTAATTTATTTCCTTTTTTATATTTTATTTTTAATTTTAAAATCTTTTTTGTGACATTTCTTCAAAACAGTGGCAACAGGTTAAAGCTTTTCTCACTATAATAAAAATTTATTTTTCTTTATTACTTTCCAACAACCAGGTGCTTGATCTCATCGATGAATATGTAATCGGATTTCTAAGAAAAAAAAATAATGATTTTCGTAAAATTTAATCATAATAAAATGATTTTACATAATTATTCACTATTTGCGGCACATTACGCAGATTATTTACTAAGTAATATTATTAAGTATTATGTAAATAAAATAACAGAAAATCAACTTTCTAAAATATAATATCTAAAGCAAACGTTTGTCGATGGAGAATATTTCGTCATTCAGAAACCAGATAAATTTGTTCCATGAATATAATATACATTGTTATAACTGTGTCCGTGATGATGTCATATTCACTGATTTTTATTCCTGCATATAAATAAAATGAACTTCTATTTATTTAAAAGTCCGTGGTGTGAACAAATGAAAATATTTCTATAAATTGCGCCATTTCTATTTAATTATAATAAATATTTTATGAAACTAAAGAATTTTTAAATAACTGCATAAATCACGCTATTATTTCAGAAAAAAGTGTGTTTCTGGAGGTGTGAATGATGTCATATTAGAAAAAAAGAATAAAACCTGTGATATGCCGGTATTACGATATTTCTATTTTGCATAATATCAAAAATTAATTAAAATTATTTCGTTGTATTAAGTTATTATTTAAATTAAATATAATGTTTCTGCGTAACAGCAACAATGACAAACATGTTATTCTTTTTAATAACGAAGATATCGTTTGTCTTTTCGTTACCATAACAATAAAATTAATTTTGACAAGTTCATGGAGGCTATAAACCAATAAATAAATCAAATTAATTGCAAGTGCTATAAATGTGTAGTGGGTTGGTTATGCAATTCAGTAACTCTCTGTGTCTATTATAATTAAAATGTTTTATTGATATTATAATTATTGTACAATTACCAAGCGATATTTAAACGGAGAAAAAAATAAACTATGCAGATATTTTTGAATTCGTCTTCTGAGGTATCATGTAAACTTCCTAAATAATTTGTCATTTAGATAATGTTTAAGGCTTAGAAACCACATTAAAAAAGATTTGTAGCTGAAGTTAAGTCCAGCAAAATAATTGTGAGTTGTTTTCCTCATTTTTTGTTATTTTGTGAAGTTTGTGTATTTTCATCGTGAAAAGTTATGTTATCTCTATTTTAAGAGGTGGCAATTGTTTATTTCGCTCAGTAACTTATTGTTTATATAAGACTGATATATATCATATCTAATATATATTCTTTTACGTCGAATTTCGATGGGTGCAGCTAGTGTTGTTTTAAAATGACAGGTACTTTAAGATATCGCCGAATTTGGAGACCAAGTATAAATCTCTCTAAATAAACCAGCTCATGTAAAGTTGACTAATTTCGCAAAATTCACATTCATATTCAGTATTAGCTAAAGCTAGAATTGAATTTTGTATAATCGGATCCACTAATTTGAGCATCGTATGTTTGAATAATATAAGTTGATTTTAACAGAAATAATAAGGAATGTGAAATCTATCTCTTCTTCTCGGCTCTCGCCGGAAGGACGTTTTACTTTTCTTTTTTACTTATGTGTTGTGGAAGATAGCTTAAAGTGTTTTTAGTGCAAATATACAGAATATTACTAAGACTTATTCAAAGTGTATATGTGGGAGGGAGCTGTAATTTTTGTATTTTCAATAATAATTTTAAAAAATAATTCTCAGCAAGCACAAAAACAAATCATGCAATCAGGAAAGATTTTTTAGCATTTTCTAATATTGACATAATATTGTTAACCCTGTAATGCATCAATTTTTCGTCCATGCAACAGAAGTTCTTCCATTAACCCTTTGAGCTCTGATGGTAGAATTTTCTACCACATAATTTTAATTCCGAAATGTCACAACGGCACCAGAAAATTCGACCAAATTTATTTGAAAAAGGTTTAATTCATTTTTTATGCATATCCTTAACCGTTTTTTTTCTTTGCAAAGTACTGGTGCTAGTGTGACATTTGGAATTTTGAAGAAATTTACCCACAAGAGCTCAAAGGGTTAACTTACCGTTGCTAGAAAGGCAAAATTGCAAGAGTATCGACATCTCTACAGTCCATTGGAGTATATATCTCCTGAGGGGAGTTGCATTCTGTCAAGGCAACACTAGATACCGGGCCCACTCATCCCTTATCATTACGTCACAAAACGTGGCTGGTCACTATCATCAACATACAGCGATTGGTACAAAACGATGGGCCATCTTTTTTGTTCCAATCACTGATAGCGGCCAGCCACCTTTTGTGACGTCAGGATAAAGAATGAGAAAGCCCAGTATCGAGTGTAGCCCTGATTCTGTAAAGGTGAAAATTTATTTTCTTCACTTGTGAACAGAGTTTTAATAAAGTCCGCCTTAAGAAGGTCTTGTGCATTAGAAGATTAGGAGATTTCATATTCTCATAAAATGATGTGGGAAATCACTGAGTAAATTAAATAACACATAATACAATAAAATTATATTTTGTATGATTGCTATCCATGTCAGGTAATGTGTTCGAATTCTCTAATGCAAGCCTATATGAGACCTATGAAATTTATTTAAAACAGTTAACGTACTAAAACTTATTTAAATTTAAAAGTACATATCATAGTTTCGAGTCAATCTCCAACTACCCATAATCTAACCATTTTTTTATTATCACTGTAAATAAACGATAAATAATATATACCCTATAATTTAACAATCGTAGTATTAACACGTGGTGAGTTTGACCCCATCTAGACATTTTAAAATTTATTATTATTATTATTATTATTATTATTATTATTATTATTATTAATCAGAATATGCATTCTAATTTTTTTTCTCGGAATTATCCTATAAAGGTCTTTTTCATGATTTTCTTCCACAAAGTTAAATTTTTTTTATTTATTTGTAGAAATTGTAAATAGAGTAACATTAACCCCTTCTCAGACAATTAGGGATTAAATGAAAGCTTTCTAACATTTATTACATTTCAAGAGAGAAAATGAGAATTTTTGGAATCCTGGAAAATGTAGTCCACTAAATGACGCCGTGGGTACAGCGTTATCATGAAAGCGAGTGTAGACGACTCCCTCATTTCGTTATTTTTTTTTTGTACTTTTGCTCAGTTTTGTGTACATATTATAGTTCCTTATGGGAGCGTCAATTACCTATTAGGTTACCTCTTTTTAAAACTTTATGGTATGTAATTAATAATTGTATATTATTTCTACGAGGTTTAATGAAATAGTGTTATAGCATACCTTGTGATCCATATAAATTTCTTTGTGTTAAAGCACGTAACTTCATCAAAATGTACAGAAAACACGTTTCACCATTCGATCATAATGTGACGTGATTTGTTTTTCTTTCCTATTAAAGAAATTTAAAAATACTTTTTCTATACTCTCCATAATGCATGTTGTGGTCCATCTAAGTGAAGAACATTAATATAATTAATGTTTGAATTATAGTAATATTATTTAAATGCGCAGCAAGTTATTTTCCACAAAGACCATAAACAAAAGACTATTATTAGGCATTTCTTTAAACGAAAGCTATATACTTCATTTTCCATAGAAAAGATTCTATAGTAAATTTTAATAACATATAAATATTAAATGTCAATCCAAGATTGTTTACAAGAATACAAACATGTAGAAAATGAAGCCAGACAAACAGAATTCATAATGTCTTTTGGAATTAAAAATGTTCAGAGTTTTTATTCAAATTGAGAACATGGGAATGGTTGGTAAATTATAATTTCAGCATAAAATTACCAGATAACAGAACGTTTCTTTTGAGAGACGAAACTTTAACTGCTGGCCTAAAGAAATAGCATACCGTGAGCTATAAACAAGAGTCAAATAAATCAAAATAAGAAATAATATTAGTATATGTCAATAAAAATTGCTTTTTCTGTTTAGATTCTATTTTAAAACTAAGAAGAATCAATACCATTCTTAAAATACCCCTTTTGCTGAAGAAACTTTCCAAACATTACACACGCACTGATTTGAAAAATCTGTATATCTTTAAAAACTTCATTATATCCTCTCTTCGAGTTTTATACTTAATATAAAAGTAGCTTTGAGACAACTGAGGCGTTTCAGAAAGCGATTTACGTACTTATTGGATACAGTATTTTCTTTGATTATTCCTATATATATGCAGTTTTCCGTTTCATTCAATTTCAAAATAAAGTATTCTCAGTTCACTTTTAGAATAAATCTACAGAAAAAATGCTTAGTTTTCTTATATTCTTTAGAAGATTTTGAACTTATCTTCTTAGAAATAGTTTTGTATAAATTCTTTACAGTAAAAATAAAATGGAATACAAATACTCAACTATATTTCTAACATAGTTAGAATACGCATGAGACAGTTCATTATTTCTTACTGATATTAATCCTTCCAGGTCCATTTTTTTAGAAAAAAATACATTTACATTAATAACATTAACACTAGATATCCGAAAAGATTAATTGAAGTTTAACGAATAATTCAATAATAAATTCATCTGAAACGTAGCAAATGTTTTTCTTTTTATACTATTCGTACCACATTCATATGATAATAGGTTAAGAAAGAGTGTTTGGTAATGTTTAAAAAATGTAACCGCAAATTGTTTTCTTCAAGGAGCATTATCTAAAGACTATCACTGGGCGCTCCTTTAAACGAACTACAAGTGCTTCACGCTTCCTTTTCCGTATAAATGATCCTATCGTAACTTCAATAACAAATAAAAATTTAAAGTCAATTTTACAAGCTTATTTACAAGAGCATAAACTGATAGAAAATGAATCCAGACAAGTAGAATTCATAAACTCTTTTCAACATAGAATCGTTTACAGTTTTAACACAAATTGAGAATATCTGACTGGCAGGTAATATTATGAATTTAGGCATAAAGATACAGAAAGTTACCGGATAACAGAACGTTTACTTTTGAGAGACAACGCTTTAATTTCTGGCTAAAAAATGGCATACCGGGCACTAAAAACAAGAGTCAAATAATCAAAAACACAAACAATATTGGTATTTATCTATAAAAAATACTTTATCTGTTTATATTCTGTTTTAGAAAATTAAAAGAATCAATAACATACTTAAAATAGTTCTTTTGACAAAGAAACTTTCAAAACATTACACAAGCACTGATTTGAAAAAACCTGTATATCTTTTAAAAACTTTTTCATAACCTGCCTTCGAGTTTTCTACTTAATATAAAAGTAGCTTTGAGACAACTGAGCCGTTTCAGAAAGCGATTTACGTACTTATTGGATACAGTATTTTCCTTGATTATTCCTATATATATTTTTACTTTTTTATCAATTTCAAAATAAAGTATTCTCAGTTTACCTTTATAAGAACTCTATAGAGAAAATGCTTAGTTTTTTTAAGAATAAGATTTTGAATCTTACCTTTTTAGGAATTGTTTTGTATAAACTTATTTCAGTGAAAAGAAAATGGCCTTAGAATACTAAACTACATTTATATCATAGTTAGAATACGCATGAAATTGGTTATTCTTTCTTCCGTATATTAACTCCTTCGGGTCTGATTTTCTTTTCAATTTTTAGAAAAAAAAATACTTTTACACTTTAATTGCTGGAAAAAGAAATAGCACGTTGAGCGCTGAAAACAACAATCTAATAATCGAAAACACAAATAATATTAGTGTTTGTCAATAAAAATTGTTTCTTTTTTTACATTCTATCTTAAAAACTGAAAAGAATCAATACCATACAAAAAATATAGTTTTTGCTGAAGAAATTTTCCTAACATTACACACGCACTGATTTGAAAAATCTATATATATTTTAAAAACTTCTTTATATCCTCTCCTCGAGTTTTATACTTAAAATAAAAGTAGCTTGGAGACAACTGAGGCGTTTCAGAAAGTGATTTACGTACTTATTGGATATAGTATTTTCCTTGATTATTCGTATATATATTTTTACTTTTTTATTCAATTTTTAAATAAAGTATTCTTAGTTCACTTTTAGAATAACTCTACAGAGAAAATGCTTAGTTTTCTTACATACTTTAGAAGATTTTAAACTTATCTTTTTAGAAATAGTTTGTATTTGTATAAATTCTTTTCATTGGAAATAAAATGGAGTAAAACTACTAAACTATATTTCTATCATAGTTAGAATGACCATGAAATGTTTTATTATTTCTTATTAATATTAACTCTTTCAGGTCCGTTTTTTTTTTTTTTTTTTTTTTTTTTTTTCATTACATTCACGTTAATGACATAAAACACTTTATATCCGAATAAATTAGAGTTTATCGAATATTTCATCAGTTACTCCGAATCATAACGAATGCTGTTGTTTTGTGTACTATACACTTCATATTCGTATGCCAATAGGCTAAGAAAGGGTTATTGGAGATATTTAAAAATTATTATATTATAATAGGATTTAAGGTATTACGAATTTCTAATACTTTTTGCGATTTATTACACGTGATTCTTTCAGGAAAGTAACTTTTATTTCTAATTTAAAGAGGGGAATATGTATTTAAAAAAATGAATCGCAAACGGTGCAAAGAGATTGAAGTAAATATTTATTATTATTTTATTACTAAATTTCTAAAAATTAATAATGTCATATAGTAATTGAATGGACACATATCAACATTTCTAAAGTAAACATAGCAAAAGTGTTTGTTTAAAAATAATAATACTCAACTGAAAAGCATTTATTATTAATAGTAAATCACGCCTGAAAGTTTCAAATAATTTTTTTTTTTTTTTTTTTTTTTTTAGTTTTCACGCATTTTATAATTATTAACATAATTTTTTTAATTGCATTTTACGAAATATTAATCAATCAGTATTTCAAGATTATTTCTTTCGCCAGCATTTTAAATTTCCTTTAATATAATAATTTTAATAATGTAATTTCCTTAATCATATAACAGTTTTCACTCGATTAGTTATATGGCATTGTTATTACATTATTTTTTTGTAATGTACTGAAATAATTAAACGGTCGTTTAACCATTTTTTAGCTTTTTTGCTATATTTCTAACTTTGTGCATCCAATATAAAGATATAAAATAATAAATGTGTTCTCAAAAATTTTGAAATAGGAGATTGCACGCATGAAGAGATATGTGAAGAGTCAGTTAATCGTTTTGTGCCATAAAACTTATTTAAAATGTTTAGCAGCTCACCAAGTTATACAAATCCCAAATTGTAAATCATTTCGTTTGACAACTAATGTTTTTTCACAAGTTCATATGCAATATTTCATGATGTAAATATGTGTCTTCAGCTTATAAGAAAACCTCTACAACAACGCTAAACGTACAATGTGGAATAATGCCACTCGCTATTCAACTCAATACATTATCAACAATAGGTAAAGTCCTACGTTTAAGAATTTCAAAAGATGACTATCAGTAGCATTTGTTTCAGCTAAAAATGTCCTCCTCGTTAACTACACCACATATTAATTACCTACACATATTTGAAGGAAATCCAAACACCTTCTCAACGCTCACCTTTACAGAAAGTTCTAAGTCCGATAAAAGAAATGCCTACTATGTCTTCTATGCTTATACAAATAAAAAATGCATTCACACTCATCAAGTTAAACTACAGTATAATAACTCAATTTTTCAAGCTGAGCAGTTAGCTACTCTAGACGCCATAGATTTGGTAAATTTTTCTACAATGGAGAATTATACTATCTTCACTGATAGTCAATCAAGTCTTCACCTAACGGAAGATATTTGCTCAAAAGATTTCATAAACTCACAAACAATCAAAAAGCTGAGGCTAGAAAATATAAATATATATGAGGACCCCAGAAGCCAAGGGGTATAAGTGACAAAATTGAAAAAATTGAGTTAAGTGCACAGGGTATCTGGAAATATGCTTTTTTCATTTCAGGTAAAGAAATATAGGTCATTTTCTGATTATTTGGGGAGTTATAGAGATAAACCACTTTTTTCGAAAAACAAACAACATTGATTAATTATACATTTAAAGAAAATTGTGCTCTATTTTTTTAACAGTTATTGAAATGGGAGTTTAAAGATTAGAATGCAACAAGCAGATGTTTCCTATTTCAATTTAGTCAATTGTTACTGATGTTCCAATTTAACATCATTTATCTTTAAACTAATTTTACTCCAAATCGACATTTTGTCACTTGTATCCATTGGCTTCTGGGCTCCTCATATATATTCAATTCCAGTGATTAATAGATCATTCAGGTTCATATGGCAATGGAGGATGCACTAGCAAAAACGCAATAACACAAGAAGGTATGCAGGAAAACTATCATCCACTTCCAATCTCCTTTCTTAAAAATGTCTTAAAACAAAAAGCTTTTGCGCAACGACAGATGGTCTGGAGTTACAGCAATGTAGGGAGATACATACATGGCCTTCAGCCCAAAGTAAATTTAAATACAATATAACTACATAGAAATCTTTATATATTTGCAACCCATTATGGACTTTTTTGAACTTATCTTCACATAAAATTAATAATTGCATTCTGTACATTTGGCAAATAGGTACTTCAATTCATTATCCAACTGAATGCACATTAACCTCCCTAATCCAGAACTATACAACTACATCAATGGTTCAAATTGTGCAAAAAACTCCATTTTTCTACTTCAAAATAATAGAATGTGTCAAGATTATACAAAAAAATTGACTTATGTTTCAAAGTCCAAGCAATCATTCTGAGAATTTTTTATTCCATTTCTACAACTCGCTTTCATCTTGTAAAAAAAAAAAAAAAAAAACCCTTCACACTATAGACTTGTAAATAGAACTTTTAATCTTTCATAGGCTTGTAGCTTGTAAATAGAACTTTCAACGTTTTACTTATAGACAGGGAAATATCTTTTTTTTATCATATCATAAACTGCAAATATTCTTTTCATTTTGTTAAAAATAGTTCATGTTCCAACAATGTTATTATTATTATTATTTAATAACTAAGCTGGAAGCCTAAGGAGATTGTGGGTTATCCCGCGCTGCAGAAACTAAATGTGTGACTATGAGAGAATCTAAGTTAAGCATGTTTAAAATACAAAATGAAAAACTTTTGTGCAGGAATGGCACCTGATTTTAATTAAAAACTACATTCTTTTATAAAAGTTGCATTATTTCCTAATAAATCCAATTTTGCTGTTCATATAAGCATAGATTTTGATGTACGTTTTCAGTAATGAAATTATCTATATTTTATTTAAATCATTGTATTAAAATTCTTCATTCAAATGTTATTTATTTTTTTAATGAACCACTCGTAGTATTTTGAGTTGTAACCTTTATTCGAATTTTCATGATAACATTTGAATTGGAACGTCTGAATTCTATTATATTAAACGAGAATGTCTGCGAATTGACTTTAATAAGGTAAAAAAAGAATCGGTTAGCACTAAATTGAATGCATTTTAAATTAAGAGAAATATTTATCTAAATACAACTATTCAAAAGTAATAAATTCTCAAATTTAGTTTAAAGACCTTGAATTAAATTTCAGTTATAAGTTTCATTTTTTTAATTTTTATTTTCAATGTTTCAAGAAGACGAAATAATAGCGGGAAATTGTAATGAAAATTGAATTATTAGATGTGTTGATTACATTATATTATACAACCACCTTAAAATTAATTACATTTTGTGGTTCTTCGAATATTTTACTTCAGATCAGTCTTAGCTTGGTATAAAAAGTTCTTAATAAATAAAATTTTTAAATAAATTATTATTATTAAGCTTACCGAAAATTTATTTTTAAAAGAGGGAAATACGAAAAACATTAAATTTCCAGCTCTTTCAGAATCATAAAAATCGAAATTTAGAACGTTTTTCTTTGCTTTTGCAATCCACATGTGGTATTGTCACTGACAAAAAAAAAAAAAAAAAAAAAAAAAACTAGCGTATATTGGAACGACGACTGTTACAATCAATTTGTAATCATTTTTTTCTAATTGGTTTGGTACTGTCTGAGATTGCATAGAAATCGTAATTTAGAACGTTTTCAGATCACTGTTTGTACATTTCTGCAAAATTCGAAATGTAAAAAGATTGGAAACTGTTCTCCAGTAGCCAAAAAATATTTCCCAATATTGGCTACATCTTGGAGCAATATTGGCACATTGGTGCAATACTGGCATGAAATATTGCTCCAATATTGGAGTGTTTATATTTTGCCCTTATTTAACGAATATTTGCAGCCAATATTATGCCAATATTGGGGTTTCATTGAAAATATTGCCAATAAAACGCGAATATTGTTTAAATATTGGGGTTTCATAGGAAATATTGCCAATGTAACGCTAACATTTGTACAATATTGGGAATTCATTGCAAATATTTCTATTGTAACAACAACATTTGTACAATATTGGGAATTCATTGGAAATATATCCAATGAAATGCCAATATATAATCAATATTGATATTCTATTAGCAATATTTCCTATAAAGGAAATATTGGCTCAACGTTAGACCAATATTGGTTTGCTACTAGGGTTACTAAAGAGCATTTACATCTTATTTGTATCTACCACCCCAAATATCAAGATTATTGATTCTTTAGTATCACAAAATTTGAATTTTAAAACATTTTTACTCCTGCACCCTTTAGGAGTGTCGGCATCGGTATAAAATAAATGTTGAAACAGGGACAAGTTTCAAGTGAAATTAATCTTCGGAGATTAATCTATATGTCATTACGAATTCGTGCAATAAGAAAGGACATGACAGAAAATATTTAATGCTACTTGCACCAATTTTCGAAATGTCTTCGAAGCCATCATACTTAACGAAAGGTAGTATTTTTATTGCGCAAATTTGGAATTTACATGAAGAAAATGAAATGCTACGCAAAAGTGGTTTTCAGCATTCCAAAATTAATCCTAAGTCGTCTTGAAGAACGATAAAATAAATGATAAGAAATTCTGAAAATTATGTTCAAGAAAATTTCAAGGAAAAGTAGGTGCAAAGGAAAAGTAGGTGCAAATTCTAAAAGCACTGAATAACTTTAATTCAATGTATATTTATAAGGAGAGGCAGGAACGGTTTATTTCTCACAATGAAAGTGCTGCTTTCACTTATTGGTGCAGTTTTATGATGTGCTTTCGAACTGTCCTCACCCCATTCTCATATTGGGGGGGATGGGGGTAGAATCGAATATTCTAGGTGCGTTAAAAAGGAGGTTCAATAAACAGTGGTAATTAACTTTTAAGGCTGGATATCCCTTACAGAAAATTATAGTGCTCTGTTTTAACTCAATAATGAAAAGAAATTGGAGATGTAAATATTTCTTGAAACTAAGCAATTTTTTAGAATATGTTGTACAAATCTTCGTTTATGTATCGCTCTTTTCTAAAAAAAAAGTAACTTACGCTGTCATCACCACTCACAATGAATTTTTTGTGACCTAGGGCATTTTTCGCTAATTTTAAGATAACTACTGCACACAAAAACCTGAAAATTAGTAGTAATATAGAGAAGCTCCCTGGCGCATGCATTCTTCAAATTCAAGATTTGTTTTAAGAGATATTTAATGCTAAGTTTGGCCAAAATGTTCCTTTAAAAAAGTTTTATAGGAGAAAAACTATACATGGCAATTAAAAAAATACATCATTTTATACATTGGAAGTTCCCGGTGAGCAGACTACATTGAATTTTTTTTTTTTTTAATTTGACTCACTTTTGGACGATTTTTTTCCATTTTAATTTCAAATTTTCATTTTTTGGGAAACATTTGTTTTACATGTTTCAGAAAAGGTTATAATTTTAAACTGTTCCTAAATGATCAAAGAAAAATATTTCCTTCAAATTAAAAAAGAAAAAAATTACACGCGACTGTCACAAACAGAAAAAAAAACTTTCAAATGAGAATTAAAAAATTATGCGTTGAAATCGGAAAATATTAAAAATTACGTCATAAAACTATATTTAGAAGTAAATATTAAAGGAGAAAGAAAATATTAAAAGAACGTGAACCGCCTTAAATGAAAAAAAATACGTGTGGCACTCGGGGACTGCCGCGGTAAAGCTATTGCATAGCATTTTTTATCAACTTATGGAATTATAATTATTTATATAGTTTTTATTTATACACTTTTTTTTTGTCTTTGATATTAATTCAAGTTTTTTTTCTTTTTCTCTGATATTAATTCAAGTTACACTTTTTGAGCGTATGACCGATAAGAAATTTTTTTTTCTTTTGTTGAATAAATGAGAAGTTAATATCGTTTAAAATATTTGTATTATCTTACAATACATGTTGGTTATTCAGCAATTTTTATCATTGAAACTAGGTTTATGGTAACTGAAACAAGAAACATAAGTTTGAGACATGATATTCTCTAAATATCTGAAAAATACCGCGTCAATGTCTGCCGAAGTATACCGAAGGATACCGTGTCCAAGTCTGCCGAACTGAAACGAGGTTAGCCGGAGTGTAAATTTTTTTTTCTAGAAACGGAATTTCTAGATTCGGTCGCCGCGCTCAAAGTCCGAGATAAAAGCTATGCAATAGCATAATAAATTACCAAAGGAAATTTGGAAGCGCTACGAAAATTAGATCGAGAGTTATAAGCATTTTAAATTTTTCGACCCACACCGTGGAGGTCTCCTGTCACCAAAAATTAACACCGTCTCATAATAAATTACCAAAAAAACTTTGGCCGCGCTACGAAAATTAGATCGTGTGTTATAAGCATTTTAAATTTTTCTAACACTCACTGTGGAGGGTCTCCTGTCAACAGAAATTAACACTGTCTCATAATAAATTACCAAACAAAAATTTTCCGCGCTACGAAATTGAGATCACGAGTTATAAGCATTTTAAATTTTTCGACACCTTGGGGGGTCTCCTGTCACCAAAAATTAAAACTGTCTCATAATAAATTACCAAACTAAATTTGGCCGCGCTACGAAAATTAGATCGCGAATTATAAGCATTTTAAATTTTTCGACCCTTTCCGTGAGGGGGTCTCCTGTCACCAAAAATTAACACTGTCTCATAATAAATTACCAAAGAAAATTTGGGCGCGCTACGAAAATTAGATCGCGAGTTATAAGCATTTTAATTTTTTCGACCCTCACAGCGTGTGTTTGTGGGGGGAGGGGGTCTCCTGTCACCAAAAATCAACACTGTCTCATAATATATTACCAAACAAAATTTGGCGGCGCTATGAAAATTAGATCGCGAGTTATAAGGATTTAAAATTTTTCGACCCTCACCGTGGGGGGTCTCCTGTCACCAAAAGTAACAATTTTTTCTCGTTACGGAAGTTCTAGATTCGGTCACCGCGCCCAATGCCCGCGATAAAAGCTATACAATAGCTTAAAAATGCCATTGGAATTATCCGTAATTGTAATTATAATTATGAATACATCGTTAGTTGAATTTAAAATTCAGAATACAGTTACGCATAATTGTAATTATAATTTTCTCAAATATAATTACAATTGTATATTAGTAATTATAGCTTTTATAGTTATGATTACAATGTTATTAAATTTCAAAGTCAAATTATATTTGCATTTTATCGTAATTAGAATTATTTCTCATTATAATTACAAGTATATATAGATAATCATACCATTTATAGTTACGATTACAATGCTAATTTAATTTCAAGTTCAGATTATAATTGCATTTAATGGTAATTAGAATTTTTTTCCTTTATAATTACAATTATATAAAGATAATCATAGCATTTATAGTTACGATTACAATTCTAATTTGATTTCAAATTCAAATTATAAATACATGTAACTAAAATTGTAATCTCTTGGGTACCGTTACATTGTAATTAAGTTACAAAGTAATTAGATTACGAAATTGCCCAACTCTGGTTATAAGCATTTTAAAATTTTCGACCCTCTCCATGGGGGATCTCCTGTCACTAAAAATTAACACTGTCTCATAATAAATTACCAAACGAAATTTGGCCCTGCTACGAAAATTAGATCGCGAGTTATAAGCACTTTAAATTTTTCGACCCTCACCGTGGGGGGTCTCCTGTCACCAAAAGAAACACTGTCTCATAATAAATTACCAAACAAAATTTGGCCGCGCTGCGAAAATTAGATCGCGAGTTATAAGCATTTTAAATTTTTCGACCCTCACCATGGGGGATCTCCTGTCACCCAAAGTAACATTGTCTGATAATAAATTACCAAACAAAATTTGTCCGCGCTACGAAAATTAGATCGCGAATTATAAGCATTTTAAATTTTTGACCCTCACCGTGGTGGGTCTAATGTCACCAAAAGTAATACTGTCTCATAATAAATTACCAAACAAAATTTGGCCTCACTACGAAAATTAAATCGCGAGTTATAAGCATTTTAAATTTTTCGACCCTCACCGTGGGGGTCTCCTGTCACCAAAAGTAGCACTTTCTCATAACAAATTACCAAACAAAATTTGGCCGCACTACGAAAATTAGATCGCGAGTTATAAGCATTTTAAATTTTTCGACCCTCACCATGGGGGATCTCCTGTCACCAAAAGTAACACTGTCTGATAATAAATTACCAAACAAAATTTGGCCGCGCTACGAAAATTAGATCGCGAGTTATAATCATTTTAATTTTTTGACCCTCACCGTGGGGGGTCTCCTGTCACCAAAAGTAACACTATCTCATAATAAATTACCAAACAAAATTTGGCCGCGTTGCGAAAATAAGATCGCGAGTTATAAGCATTTTAAATTTTTGACCATCACCGTGGGGGGTCTTCTGTCACCAAAAGTAACACTGTCTCATAATAAATTACCAAACAAAATTTGGCCGCATTACGAAAATGAGATCGCGAGTTATAAGCATTTTAAATTTTTCGACCCTCACCATGGGGGATCTCCTGTCACCAAAAGTAACACACTGTCTGATAATAAATTACCAAACAAAATTTGGCCGCGTTAAGAAAATTAGATCGCGAGTTATAAGCATTTTAAATTTTTGACCCTCACCGTGGGGGTCTCCTGTCACCAAAAGTAACACTATCTTATAGTAAATTACCAAACAAAATTTGGCCGCACTACGAAAATTAGATCGCGAGTTATAAGCATTTTAAAAATTTTCGACCTCCCCATGGGTGATTTCCTGTCACTAAAAATTAAAACTGTCTCATAATAAATTACCAAACAAAATTTAGCCGCGCTACGAAAATTGAACGCGAGTTATAAGCATTTTAAATTTTGCGACATTCACCGTGGGGGTCTCCTGTCACCAAAAGTAACACTATCTTATAGTAAATTACCTAACAAAATTTGGCCGCACTACGAAAATTAGATCGCGAGTTATAAGCATTTTAAAAATTTTCGACCCTCCCCATGGGGATTTCCTATCATTAAAAATTAACACTGTCTCATAATAAATCATCAAAAAAATTTTGGCCGCGCTACGAAAATTAGATCGCGAGTTATAAACATTTTAACTTTTTCGACTTTCACCATGTTGGATCTCCTGTCACCAAAAGTAACACTGTCTGATAACAAATTACCAAACAAAATTTGGCCGCGTTGCGAAAATAAGATCGCGAGTTATAAGCATTTTAATTTTTGACCCTCACCGTGGGGGGGGTCTCCTGTCACCAAAAGTAACACTGTCTCATAATAAATTACCAAACAAAATTTGGCCGCGTTACGAAAATTAGATCGCGAGTTATAAGCATTTTAAATTTTTGACCCTCACCGTGGGAGTCTCCTGTCACCAAAAGTAACACTATCTTATAGTAAATTACCAAACAAAATTTGGCCGCACTACGAAAATTAGATCGCGAGTTATAAGCATTTTAAAATTTTCGACCCTCCCCATGGGGGATTTCCTGTCACTAAAAATTAACACTGTCTCATAATAAATTACCAAACAAAATTTGGCCGCGCTACGAAAATTGAACGCGAGTTATAAGCATTTTAAATTTTTCGGCATTCACCGTGGGGGTCTCCTGACACCAAAAGTAACATTGTCTCATAATAAATTACCAAACAAAATTTCGCCGCGCTACGAAAATTAGATCGCGAGTTATAAACATTTTAACTTTTTCGACCCTCACCGTGGGGGGTCTCCTGTCACCAAAAGTAACATTGTCTCATAATAAATTACCAAACAAAATTTCGCCGCGCTACGAAAATTGATCGCGAGTTATAAAAATTTTAAATTTTTCGACCCTCACCGTGGGGGGGGGGGTCTCCTGTCACCAAAAATTAATACTCTCTCATAATAAATTACCAAACAAAATTTGGCCGCGCTACAAAAATAAGATCGCGAGTTATAAACATTTTAACTTTTTCGACCCTCACCATGGGGGATCTCCTGTCACCAAAAGTAACACTGTCTGATAATAAATTACCAAACAAAATTTGGCCGCGCTAGGAAAATTAGATCGCGAATTATAAGCATTTTAAATTTTTGACCCTCACCGTGGGGGATCTCCTGGCACCAAAAGTAACATTATCTCATAGTAAATTACCAAACAAAATTTGGCCGCACTACGAAAATTAGATCGCGAGTTATAAGCATTTTAAAATTTTCGACCCTCCCCATGGGGGATTTCCTGTCACTAAAAATTAACACTGTCTCATAATAAATTACCAAACAAAATTTGGCCGCGCTACGAAAATTGAACGCGAGTTATAAGCATTTTAAATTTTTCGACATTCACCGTGGGGGTCTCCTGTCACCAAAAGTAACATTGTCTCATAATAAATTACCAAACAAAATTTCGCCGCGCTACGAAAATTTATCGCGAGTTATAAACATTTTAAATTTTTCGACCCTCACCGTGGGGGGGGGGTCTCCTGTCACCAAAAATTAATACTCTCTCATAATAAATTACCAAACAAAATTTGGCCGCGCTACAAAAATAAGATCGCGAGTTATAAACTTTTTAACTTTTTCGACCCTCACCATGGGGGATCTCCTGTCACCAAAAGTAACACTGTCTCATAATAAATTACCAAACAAAATTTGGCCGCGTTACGAAAATTAGATCACGAGTTATAAGCATTTTAAATTTTTGACCCTCACCGTGGGGGGTCTCCTGTCACCAAAAGTAACACTATCTCATAGTAAATTACCAAACAAAATTTGGCCGCACTACGAAAATTAGATCACGAGTTATAAGCACTTTAAATTTTTCGACCCTCACCGTGGGGGGTCTTCTGTCACCAAAAGTAACACTGTCTCATAATAAATTACCAAACAAAATTTGGCCGCGTTGCGAAAATAAGATCGCGAGTTATAAGCATTTTAAATTTTTGACCCTCACCGTGAGGGTCTCCTATCACCAAAAGTAACACTATCTTATAGTAAATTACCAAACAAAATTTGGCCGCACTACGAAATTTAGATCGCGAGTTATAAGCATTTTAAAATTTTCGACCCTCCCCATTGGGGATTTCCTGTCACTAAAAATTAACACTGTCTCATAATAAATTACCAAACAAAATTTGGCCGCGCTACGAAAATTGAACGCAAGTTATAAGCATTTTAAATTTTTCGACATTCACCGTGGGGGGTCTCCTGTCACCAAAAATTAACACTGTCTCATAATAAATCATCAAACAAATTTTGGCCGCGCTACGAAAATTAGATCGCGAGTTATAAACATTTTAACTTTTTCGACTCTCACCGTGGGGGGTCTCCTGTTACCAAAAGTAACATTTTCTCATAATAAATTACCAAACAAAATTTGGCCGCGCTACGAAAATTGATCGCGAGTTATAAACATTTTAAATTTTTCGACCCTCACCGTGGGGGGTCTCCTGTCACCAAAAATTAATACTCTCTCATAATAAATTACCAAACAAAATTTGGCCGCGCTACGGAAATTAGATCGCGAGTTATAAGCATTTTAAAATTTTCGACCCTCACCATGGAGGGGGGTCCCCTTTCACCAAAAATTAACACTGTCTCATAATAAATTACCAAACAAAATATGGCCGCGCTACGAAAATTATATCGCGAGTTATAAGCATTTTAAATTTTTCGATCCTCACCATTGGGCGGGTCTGCACTCACCAAAAGCTACATTATCCTACCTTGTTTTATCTTAAGACGATTCTTTTCTATACACATTCTATCAGGAATTTTTATTATTGAAACTATAGATTTATAGTAACTGAAATAAGATATATAAGTTTGAGACTTGATATCCTCTAAATATCTGAAAAATACCGCGTCAATGTCTGTCGAAGTGTGCCGAAGGATATCATGCCGAAGTCTGCCGAAGTGAAACGACGGTAGCCGAGTGTTAGGTTTTTTCGTTACCGATGTGTTAGGATTTTTCGCGTTACGGAATTTTTGGATTCGGTCGCCGCGCTCAAAGCCCGTGATAAAAGCTATGCAATAGCTTAAAAATTAATGCTGAAATAAAAAATATTTCCTTTTTAGCAATAAAAATATCATCAGGTGAACACCAAAAGGAGAAAGAAAAATTCAAATAATAAGTAAATTCATTAATGTTCTCTAAAAGCAGCAAGTAAAAGAAATTGTGTCATATTAATAAATAACTAAGTTTGCAAAACAATTTAAAAAAAGTAATAAATGAGACAATTACTTCATATATTGATGTGATCTTTTTAACTATTATTGTGAATTTTAAGATGGCACAAATAACATTTACTTTCTGTGAATATTAAAAAGCGAAAGAAAAATTTAGTGAAAATTGCATCAGATTTAAAGAATACATTTAAAATCCATACTTTTTTTTTTTTCTCCGCGGTTCAAAAAGTACCCGGAGGCAACGACTCTGCGTATTTCGCTGTTTAACAGATCTTGTTTAACTGACATGAAAAAAAGCCAGTAAATGCTTAACAGCAGCTGACTAGACCTTAAAATTCCTCCAATCGAAGGTAAATGAATGGAAACCCGTTCACAGGGATATCGCCACTTAATATAAATGGCTAATTTCATCTTATCATGTTTAAGTTTGTTATATTTTGAGTTATTCTATATTCATTGTAGATGTTGAATTGTAGAATTATATAATGGTTATATATATATCTATATATACGGTGTCCAGCAAATAACACCCTGATTTCAAAATTAAATTTCTCAAAAACGAAGATTTAGAAAATAATGCGGTAAACGGTTTGTTTATTAGGTAAGTTGTAAAAATCTTATACAGAAGTTTTGAGCGGTGAATATTTTAAAAATATTGTGTTCTAATTAAAAGAATGCCTAATTTGACATTTTTCTTGTTTTTTTTTTTTTTTTTTTTTTTTTTTTTTTTTTTTTTTTGCAGAGAACAAAATTTTTGGCGTACAGTGCCATATTTTAACGATTTTTGGAAAAAAAAGTTTCGAAATTTCAAAAATTAAGTTCCAAAAATCGTTAAATATGGCACTGTACACTGAAAAACGCATTCTTTACAAACAATCTAAAACAAGAAAATTGTCAACTCCAGTATTCTTTGCAATCAGAACACAATCTTTTCAAAATATTCACTGCTCGAAACTTTTGTTTAACATTTTTACAGCTTACCTAATAAACAAACCGTTTATTGCATAATTCTACCGATCTTAGTTTTTGAGAAATTTAATTTTGAAATCAGGGTGTTATTTGCTGGACACCGTGTATATAGTCGAATGTTTTGCAATCTTTTAAAAGCCGATCAAATTAACGTGATTTTAGAGTTTAATGTGTCTCAACGGGGATTGACGGACTTAGCTGGTTTGGGGCAAGGACTCCCAATTCTTTAAATACTTTTGTTGATACACAATTACAGTTTAAACTAATTAAGACATACTAATTAAGTATTCCCAATTACATACATATGTTGCGCACAGGATTATAAAAAGACAACATATTCGACATATCTACTTAACATTACATATGTTCTGTATACTTACAACCATCGTACTTATGTTTCAACCAAAAATAATAATCAAGTTTACAGATTAAAACAATTTTTTCAGGCATTATTATTATTATTATTATTATTATTATTATATATGAATAATTATCCTTATATATTCTAATACTGAGTCGATAGTATTATTATTTAACTATTGTTCAGATTTTTTTTCAGTTGCAAAATAAGACTTTTTTTTTCAAAAGGAAGTGTCAGCTTTTTTATTTTATGTAAGATTACATGTTCGTACATAAACGGGTGATTTTATTTTTAAAGAAAATTCATTAATAAAAATGTTTATTGTTAAAACTGTTCATAAGCTATAATAAAAATATTTACAAATTTAGAAAAAGTATCAGTTATCACATGTAAATTCTGAATATTTATGCAGAGAATCATTTAAGTTACATTAGAAAACCTAATTTAAAGATAATATTGTAACCAATTTTACTCTGCTATCTCTTCTTTACCACAATTATTTGATATATATTTTTGATACATATTTTTTTTTAAATATATTTATACCTGACAGTTTCTCCAAACAATGTATTAATACCGTTGCCAAACGACTTGATCACCATGAGAAGCTTAGTAAAAATTAAGTAAAAACATAATAACCAAACATTCTTAAGAAATATTAAAATTACTTTCTGTTAAAAATTGCATTTTTTTAAATGACAATAATGAAAAGTTTTATGAAATTTTTCCAAGGCACTTTTTAAAATAAAATGATGTTTTTATAACAGCAAAAATTACGCATAAAAATTAAAAAACTCTTTATGCAACGACTTTTAGCGGAAAATATTTTTTTTCTCTTATGTTATTTTGACCTTCTTTAAGTAGAGGTTTTTTCATAAATGCTTTTGTTTGCACATACGCGAAGCAATTTTTAACGTCAAATGTGTATTTTAAAAATTTATTTAAACGAAATATACAGTATATTTTGTCGTCTTTATTATATTGTAATCTTTATTACCTATAGGCCGCAAAAATATTTCTTATTAACATATGTAAAGTGATTAGCTGAAATACTTTTTTTTATGGATATTTAAAATAACAATTTTTATGAAAGCTGTTCAAAATTTGAGTAAAATTTTTTTTTAACAAAAATATCTTCTGAGAATGAATTTTTTTTTATAATATTCGAAAAATTGTATAAACATTTCTTGGAAAGTTAACATTTTTGATTTGAGCATTGTATTTAAACAAAACAAAACAAAAAACACTTACTTGAACGAATACTTTTAAAAACATTTTTCGTGTGCTTATTTGAAACACGCACACACACACACATATATATATTTATATGTATTCTTTTTTTTCATATAACAATTAAAACAAAAGCTAATGGTCACAACATTAATTACCGAATACTATGAAATGGTCTAAAAACATGTACTCATTTTTGCTAATTTTTTAAAGAGATAAAATTAAAAAACGTTGTATAGGTTAATTACGAAAGATATGAACAAAAATATAATATTGAAAATATCGCACATGTATTTAATTTTTAAAAGTTTATTTTTATTATAGGAATTAAATGAGTGACATACAATTAAATTATTGAAAACTAAATTAACATTAATTATTATTTTACTTTTAATATATATCTATCAAAATTAAATTTGTTTCCTGAAATCTTTATAACTTAATAGGTTTAATTTTTATTTATGAAAAAACCTAATATGCTATGTATTCAGATTTTTTTTTTTTTTTTTTTTTTTTTTTTTTTTTTTTTTTTGTATCTTCCTTATATCTATGTAATTTTTTCTCGTGTTACTTCAAACCTTAAACATCATTCTTAAAGCCAACACAAACTAGTCAGATGAAGCAATCACAAAACTTTCTTTTACTTTATGCATGTTAGTACTTCAAAATTCGCTATAACAGTACCAAAATTAAATAGCATTCGATACCCATCGTGAGAGTGCTAATGGTAAGAAATTTCGTGCATTCGTTCTTAAAATAGGAATATTGCGAATATCGGAAAAAGTGCAGAATAAAGGCGCCACCTGTCGTGCGATTTATACGAAAATATAATCAGCAATTATATTTATCAAGGTAACCCTTAAGGGGACAGAGCACCTTTAAAATGGTCAAAAAATCGATTTTTAAATTTTTATTTCTTTATAAAGATAATTGTATTCTGAATAATTTGATACCAGTATTTTAATTGTGCGATTCTTATTTACCGAGATATTGCTGAAAATGTCAACATCACTCCATAAGCTCCAAGCATCACGACCCCGTTCCCGATTTTGTATTTTTTTGCGCTTTTGCGCATATCTCCAAAATCATTTGAAGTACAGCTCCAAATTTTTACCTTACCTAAATGTTCATACAAAGATGACAAGTAACTAAAGTTATGCAGCTGTGTATAGTTTGAAAGAAATTATAGGGCTGAATGTGTGCAAAAATGAACGGCTTTTTCTCAAAATGAAGTTTTGCATGCTTGTGCAGATCATATCTCCAAAACCATGCGAAGTATAGCTTCAAAATTTTTATCCTATCTAAATATATATATAATCATGAAAATAAATTAGAATTATGCAGCTGTGTTTCGTTGAAAAAAAAATTATAAGATTGAACGTGTGCAAAAAATAATGATTTCTGTTTTTTATAATTCCAAAGTAATTGCTATTTTTCTAACTGACCATTTATATAAAATTAAGTTTAAATAATAGTCTAGAATATTATGTTTATTTTAAGAAAAAATTATGCAAATCGTATGAAATATGCATGATATATCATACATGCAGTAAGCGATTGTTCACGCTTATTCGACGTCATTTTTTTTTTAATCATTTTAAAACCTACTCTTTGGTATTTTTTGCACATTATATATCCATATTAAATATTTTTAATGCAGTTCAATATCATATAAAGATATTTTGAAAGTTCTGTGCATCTAGGGACATTATTATTTAAAAAAAAAAAATGCAAACCATATAATCGAATTTCGTATTTTTTGCGAGTCGCAAACATGTACACAAATTCCTACATTTTACTCCATTTCACAAACTATTTTTTATTTATCAATTTAAACAAGCATCAAATTTTATTTTTAATACTGAATATGTTATATTATTAATAGTTTTATTTCTTTTTTTATGAGTTTTATATTTGTAAAATACATTTTAATCTTTAAACGGCTTTTACTCAAAATGATGTTTTTTACACTTGCGCGCGTGATATCTCCAAAACCGTTCAAAGTATAGCTTCAAAATTTTTACCCTGCCTACATGTACATATAATGAAGAAAATGAACTAGAATTATGCAGTTGTGTTCAATATGAAAAAAATTACATGGTTGAATGTATGCAAAAATTCATTATTTTTTTTATTTTCTATAATTAAAATCTAATTTCTCTGTATCTAATTAGCCATTCATAAACATTCTAGTATCAAAGTATTATGTTTAATTTAAGATCAAATTTATGCAAATCGCATGAAATCTGCATGAGATGTTATACGTTGTATTTTTTTAAAAATATCATTTCGAAATCGACCCCATAAAAAAGATGCTGTAATATATCTAAACTAAAAATTTTTAAAGAAAGTTCAATACCATATAAAGATATTTTGAAATTTTTGTGTTTCCAGAGACATTACTCTTTTTTTTTTTTTTTTTTTTTTTTTAATGCACAGCACATTATACAATTTTACGTTTTCTGCGGCTTTTAAAGGTGTACTGTCCCCTGAATCTGAAGTTTGATAATCATTCATGCATTAGTTCTTGAGATGAAGCTATTGAGGGAATCGGGAAAAACGGCATAGCAAGTCCACATAGTGAGTGATTGATGCTAAAACGTACATTGAATCCCTTCA
Organism: Maratus speculifer; assembly: GCA_964019185.1. NCBI lineage: Eukaryota > Metazoa > Arthropoda > Arachnida > Araneae > Salticidae > Maratus > Maratus speculifer. The sequence goes on from OZ025292.1 coordinate 169,535,142, forward strand.
TATCAAAGATTAATTGAATCTGAAATTTGATGAAAATCCGAGCATTAATTCTTGATATGGAGCTACTGCAGGAATTGCAATAAAGGCATCATAGCAGCGCCACTTGTCGCGCGATTTAGACCAAAATATAAAAAACATTCATTCATGTGAAGGAGAAACAGAATCTGAAGTTTGGTAAAAATGCGTGCGATAATTCATGATATAGGGCTGTTTCGGAAATCGAGAAAAAAGTAGAATAGCAGCGCCAACTCTTGAGCGACTCACACCAAAATATAAACAGCATTTATTTATGTTATGGAGTAATATAATCCGAAGTTTTCTAAAAACCCGTGAAATAGTTCTTGAGATGGATTTTTTGTGAAAATCGTAAAAAACCCATAGTAGCGCCACCTGTTGAACAATTTGCACTAAAACGTAATCAGCACCATGTTATATCAAGTACAAACTAAATCTAAAGTTTTATGAAAATCCATGATCTAGTTCTTGAGATTATGGATATTGAGGAAATTGTGAATAATGCACCATAGCAGCGCCACATTTTAAGCGATATATACTAAAAACAAATCAGATCTAATTTATTTCAAGGTCTAACAGAATTTAAAGTTTTGTGAAATTCCGTACATTAGTTCTTGAGATAGAGTTTCCGAAATATTTTTGTCATTTATATAGGCACACAGACTCACAGACAAAGAGACACCCATTTTGTAAATATATATTTTTCGGGTACTACATACTATACTCAATGTATGTTTTTTTTTTCTTTTGTATCACCGCATTTTTTTTCTTTTTGCATTGCCGCATCTTACTTTTCGGTTTCGGTCTATTTCTTTAAACAGTCATCGTCGTCATCATATGTATCACCTTGTCACATTTCTAGAATGTTTATATCCATATCAGACACAAACCTTCTCTAATGTAGTAGGTATTTTCTGAAAACAGAAATATACAATTTCTTGGTATTTAAAATTCAGCTCTTAAAAAATTAAATTTAAAATTCAAGATTGTCTCGTCAATACCTCTCAACAGAAAATCTGGTTTATTTCTATCGTATACACGTGGTTCCTTTATCCCGATCGTCTAGGTGAGAAATGCATTCTACCCAGATTCTACACTATAGATATTTCACCGCCATTTTTGTTTATTTAGAAGCCTGGGTGTACCCTGGAATTATAGCATTAAAACTGCAATTCGTATCACATGTAAAGTAAAATGGTTGAATGCATATCTACATCCATACGAAAATATTAATTGACTTACGGAAAGCAACAACGACTTTTAACTTAAAAAATATGTTTTTGTTTTTTTTTAACATAAAATTGCACGCTCTACGAACTATTTTTCCGTGTATAATTAAGTTAGTTTGATCATGTGTGGGCATCGTGTTGTGATATATTTGCTTTCATCTCCCCTTTCTTTTATTTCTATTTAATTTTTTTTCCATTTTAATAGTTTCCATTCGTTTTATTCATTCATAACTTTAATTTCAACAATTCAAATGAGAGGGATTCCCCAACTTGTTATAAAGATCGTATAGCTCAGAAAACTAGCCTACATCCGGGTGATCCAAAATATATAAATGTTGCGTCTAATATTCTTAAGCCTTGCCATGAATATATTGTGTTTTCACAAAATTCATCCAGAAATTTTGCAAGTTTTCAAGATTCAATTTATACTATTCCACAGCAATATTCGGAAACTTCGTGAAGTCCAGTTGAGCTTAAATTTTTACATATTTACCAAACATTTGTTCTACAGAATCAGTAGTTTTAATAAAGGTCAACAAATTGGATATATTTTGCCTATTGAACTGTTGAAACCATTTTCTAAAAATCCTCAAATTAAAAAAAAAAAAAAAAAAAAAAAAAAAAAAGATAAAATTCCTTCTTTTAAGTCTGTTAATTTCATCAGGCCAACAGAAGAAATTCTTCAGCTAATAATTTCAGAGTTTGATATCAGTAACTTTAAAATTGATCATTTACCACCAGATGAAAAAGAAATGTTAGTTTCCATACTTAAAGAAAATTTTGTAGCTTTTTCTATTACGTTGATCATACACTGATCCTGTTGAAAATGAAATTAAGTTAACTTCAAATGGCCCTATTAAATGCTTACTTATCCTGTTCCCTCAGGCTTTACAAGCCAAAACAAAAGCGTAATTAGAATAAATGACTGATGCTAGAATATTTTAGAGAAACCTTACTAATTGAAATTGTCCCATGATTCTTGTAAAGAAAAGTCTCCAGATAAAAAATCTAAAGAAACTTGCAGATTAGCATTAAATCTATGTGTCATAAATACAATAATTGAAAGCCCCAGTTATCCATTACCTTGAATTTAAAATCTCATCTCTCATTTAACAGAGTTTTCATTTCCCTATATAAGAAGTACGTATCATCAGATTCCCTTATCTGAAGAATACTAGGATCAGTTGTGTTTGCTAATCCAGATACTTTTCCACATATTAATATCTTATGCTTGTTTTCAGTCTAACGACAGCAGCACAACATTTTCAGTAAATAATTAATTTCATCATTGAGGGAAAAAAAACCGTCGGGTGTTTTATGCCTTTGACGACATTCTTTGTTTTTGTTAACTTGTAGCGCTATTTGTCGATGCAATTTTTTTTCACACCTACAAAATTTATAATTAAGATATTAAATATTATAATAAAAATATTATGATGTTTTTTTCTGTTGTCATAAAACCGCTCCTTGTCTCAAACCTCTCCTTCTTTCCCAATTTTGCATATTAACGAATTTGACCGAAATTTTCTGCCCTTTGATTTTATGTATCAGTTTGAAAGGGATTTTAGCATAATTATGGTTTGTTTTCGCGTATAAATAAAGTAATACTTGTAGATAAACAAGTTGGAAATTTCACGTGAAGCGTAGCAAATGAGGTGCGTTCGTACTTCATCGAAATTAAAAAGATCTTGCTGTTATAGTATACAGAACTTTGGATGCAGTATAGTGGTCGAAATCTTTTGTGTGTTTCTATAAATACTATTTGCTTTTTATTATACAGGAAGTAACTTGTGTTAAAACCGCGGCTACGTATATCGATTTCGCAAAATATGAAATAGTTTTATATAATTAAAACACGCCCCAAACAATATTTGCCCGTACGAAAAGGCAGTGTTATACTTTTGAGTAGCCCTGTAAAAGAATAATAGATATTCTTTGTATCATAATTTGTGCTGAATGTATATTTTAGTATCTACTTCATAGATTCACGTCAATTCTATTACACTTTAAAGAATGTAACATCTTTAAAATATACTTGAAACTATTTTTCTTATTGACCATAATGTGATGAAATACTTTTGATTGTCCCTGTAATTAAACTATACATAAGATTTTCATAGAATTTAATTGACTCGACAAAATTATGCAGTAATTATATATTTTAAATTTCAAACGATTTGGTTGGATAATTTTTGAGCTATTATATGTGGACAAACAGATGGACGGACAGACTGAACGATGACAATAACTTGATGTAATCCTGTGCAACGGATATCAATTTCATAAAATAGTAAATAGTTTAATACTATTAAAATACGTACCAAACAATGCCTCAATACATAATTATGCAATGGAATGCTTTTGTGTGGCCCTGTAAATCAATAAGAAATATTATTTGCACCACAGATTGTACACAACGTATATTATAGTATATACTTCTTAGATGCATGTGAACTTTAATATGTTTGAAAGAGTGTAAGACGATTAAAGTGCACTTGAAACTTATTTCCCCATTGACCGTAATGCATCGAAATCATTTTGACTGTCCGAGTAATTAATCTATGCTTTCGATTTTCATAGAATTTCAAATGACTCCACAAACTTATCTAATAATTATATATTTTCACTTTAAAACGATTCGGTTGGATAGTTTTTGGGTTGTTATATGCGGACAGACGAACGGACTGAACGACAACTATAGGTGCTACGTATTTAAATAATTACGAACGCACCTAATAAAGAGATAAAGTGTTTTACTGGTGATTGTTTCGTGTTCTTGAGAGTCATGATCGGTGAAGATCTGAAAAAAAAATTACAGAAATTACAAGTTTAATAGGTAGTATTTCTTAGAAAATTTATCGAAATATGATAACTATAACAATATTTAAAATTGTAGAATTTTAGTTCATTTTTGTGAACATAAAAATGTCATTTTAATTTAGTAATTAAAAATTGAATTTTTTTTTATTCGTTCCCTTAGGGAAAAGCATTGTGCACGCATTCTAAACAAATATCTATACCATTAATAACGATTTTAAAAACTTTCCTTTTCCTAATTAACTTTAAAATATGAAACATCGTTACTTAAATAAAATGCATTTTACATTCTGTAACAAAACACTTTAGGAAAATTCTAAAAAGTGTTAAATGTTTAGTTCTATCCATCATCGTAACCCACCATGTAATGTAAAAAGCAACAACCCGAGACGAAATAAAAATTCATAGTTGTTTCTTGTTTTTAGATAATCCAATTAATTTTTTTAGCTTTTTTTTAGCTTTTTGAGCACAGTACTTTGGATTTTATTATCATGTACTGCATTATATTTTTGCATCGTGAAATAAATAATAACTATATAATTCGCACTTATTTTTTTTTAATTTTCTTTTTACTCTTTTGTTACAAAACTTTTATCTAATATTTTTCTATTTTGGAGAGAAAAAAAATATTAATATTTTAGCAATTTTATCTGATAAATTATCCTTTTATTTTCTCTAGTACATTATTTTGCATGTAAATAATATCAGTATAAGAAAAAATTCCTTCATATTTGAAAAATGTAGACAACGAGAAAATAGTGTGATAGAAACGAATTTAAAATTCTCTTAACTGTTGCATAATTTTTTAAAGGAAGTGCATTCACTAATTCATTCCTTTAAAATATATTAAATAAATATTTCTTTTTTTAGATCAAATTCCTTTGCTTTTATTTATATTTTAAATTAATTATTGAAAGAAATCTACAAATGAAACCATAAAAATGCATGTATTTAATAAACTTACAACTGTATTTAATAATAATTAGAAGTAAAATAAAATTACAGGATTTTTTAAAGTCATTTGTAAATAAATAATATTCCAGCCATTGTGTAATCAAAGTTTTTTTCATTGCCAGAAAAATCTTCATACAATTGTCTTTTGCTTATATTTTTAAAAAATTAAACATTTTTCAATTCTCAAATTCAATTTTTCAAAGTCGATAAAAGCATAAAACAACAACATTAAAATTTTATCAAAATAAAAACTGCATAAGATTGATAAACAAATAAAAATTTTGAAAAAGATTTCTTTTGCCGACTATATAAGTAATTTTTTGACGAAGACATTAGCATATACATTCATGGTTAATAGCCATTAGAAAAAGTTTAGATTTTGATTTCTGTTTGTTTATCCTACTCTTCCTTTTAGTAAGATTTCATCCCTAACTCAATTGATATTTGATTTGATTTCAATTCTTTATATCCTGAATTTTGAATAAGAAATTACTTCACCTGAATATATTTTCATTTCCTTGATAACTGTAGAAAATGTTGCAAAAAATGCTGTCAAAAACAGCGTTTTGAACAAAATTTTCCGAAACGGGAGATCTGCGAACGAAAAAAAGGGTCACGCTGCGAAAATAATTCCTCATAAATCAAATTCCAATTTATTCTGCAAAAAATTACTTCACACGGCATCTTCTACATCACTTCAAAAATCACTCCAGCAAGTTTCATGTTTCTACTTTTAAAAATGAGCCTGAAAATGTATCGGAAAATTTCGAGTTGTTGAAGGTGGAAAAACATTTTTTCGAATACACCTTTAATGTCTCAGATATCCAGAACAACGTATATTATAAAATTTGACTTTTAGATTTTTTTAATTCAAACTGGTTCGATAATTATAATCAGAGTTCTTAATCTGAAAAATATCTACACGAATAAATAGATAAATTAACAAAAAATACTGTTATTAAAATTACATAATTCTTACAAGAAAAATGTAAATAAAAATTTATTAAGCTCCGATCTGTTCCAGATAAGCGTTTAGTAGATGCAAAATCTCATTTTTTAATAGGATAAACGGTAAACCTAGGTAAATAGTTGAAAAAATATTCATATTAAAATATTCTTAGATTCGACTGATTCGCTGTGTTTTCTAATTATAAATGAGCAAATTATTTTGTACGAAATGTGCAATCTGCATTTTTATGTGATGAATTAAATAAATTTTACTTTGGATTTTCTTTAATGGTACTGTCTATTGGTGTAATTTTTGCACAAATTTTTGGTAACATTGTTCCATCTTTACGAAACTTTGCTCAATGCTGATATGGTGGAACCTTGGAGAACATTTTTCAACAATCTGCTAAGCTGACACAGTGCTGCAATTTATATTTTGAGACCAAAGCTTCGCAAATAAATCAAATGATGTAGAAAATTTAAAACTTTTTCTCTTTTGAACCAAAGAAATTCTTACAGGTCAAAGTTACTACAATTGTTGTACTTAAAAGAACTGACAGGATATATAGAGATAAACGTTTTTTCATTGAAGGTCTATAGTATCTCACAAGTTGTAATTTTCAAATTTCTAATGTTAGTTATATTTTTACAATGATGTACTAATGTTTCACAAACTTACGTATCGTAAATGAACATCGGTGATTATGTAGTTATGAAATACTTTATTAACGGAGATGGGACTTACACCATGTGTCTCTTCTGCAAAATTTATGTTTGTCGGTCCACAGCTTTGGAAAATTCTGTCATTACCAAATATGGGCATGCCTATTTTGTGACATTCAAAGTCATTTTTTCACAAACATACAGGGTATTTTACAAAAGTTGGGCAAAATTTTAGATGTGATAGCACAAATAACTTTAATGGAAAGATGCATGATCGTAAATATAACTCGAAGGTGTTTGTGAATTGGAAATTAGGTCCATACAAACATTAAGAGAACATTTGTCTAGGCCGCAAGGACCACTGACATTAATTTCAATGTAAAATTTTATACACACTTATTATAGTAATTAAATTTTATATAAGTGTTTACATATACTTTAGCTCATATACTTGACAAAATTGTGTACGGATTTCACACAAGTTAGAAATGTCCAAGTTTTTAAGCTCTCCGAAAGACTGTACTTATTAGTTTAAAACCACATTAGATCTTAAAGTATTTGAGCGATTTCGTTTAAATTCTTTTGGTGGCAGAGTATTAAAATAATATTATGAGTAGAAGATAATTTTAAATAAATTTAATAAGTTTCAGAAAAAAAAGATCCGAAAAATATCACATTTCTGAAATATTGCCATTTTTATAATGAAAAATTTTAATTGCAGAATATTTTTTGCTGTAAATCTTTAGCATAAGCCAGTGAATTAGGATTTCGAATTTAATCAAAATCGGTTGGATGGTCACCGAGAAAATAAGTCTTAAAGATCACATACATTCTAAAGCAAGGATGGCTAACTGGCGACATGCGTGCCACAGAGATACCAGTATTTATCAACAGAAAAAACTATCTTGTTTAATGATAAAAGTTTTTCAATTTAAAAAAGGATAAAATTACAACTCTTAAGAAATGGTGGCAAGTAAATTTTTAACTAAAAGTTGTCCACCCCTGTTTTAAAGAGTTGCATGGAGTCTTGTCCTCCCTTGAAACTCTATTTCTGTTGCAACTTAGAGGGACAAGAAGGACATTAATAGAATGCAAATGTATAATAAGGAAGAAAAGAACGCAAATAAAAATTTTCACCTCGATTACTGAAAAAAAATAAAATGCTGAGTGCGCAATTATCAATCGCGGTAACAACTTATCGGAAGATGTTGCCCTTCACAAACAGCGAAAAGGCTGATATAATTTTTATCTATGGAAATGGTTCAGAAACGCAACGGTTGTACCGAGAGGCGTTTTACTCCTTGCTCTTGTCACTTAATCGTTTTTCGTGTATTTTTGCGTCACATTTTAACAACGCTTTTGATGCCTTCTAGCCCTTTTGCGTTTTAAATCCGACCATGCATTATTTGATGAAAATTGTTTGTATGGATGGGGACGATCACCTCGTGACTGTAGAACATCCAGAAACATTTTAACACCAGAAGTTTTATTTAAAAAAATTACTTATATATTTAACCGAGTTTTTTTCTAGTTATAGCTTAACTAAGTTTTAAAAAGTCTGATTCGAATCGACAGCGACATTTTGCATTTGGCCCGTGTCATTATCTAATTTAAACCAGCAAGACGTTCTATTGTTAAAGTTTTGTTCATCTTTTATGAAATGCGCTGTACTTACAACTCTTTATCAATGACGTCAAAAAGTATACAATTGAGATTAAATTATAAAAAAACAAACTTACATGGGTATTTTACGTACGGCACTAAACTACGACATCTTGCAATAGTAACCTTCGTATTACTTGCGAATAGACTTAACCTTATTTGATTCAGGAAGTCATTACTAATTGTATAATACAATAAGACAGAGAAGCTATTATTTGGAAATAGTGGCTTAGAAAATTATGAAACTATGATCCCTGTATAGGTAGATTACTATCCAACCAAATAGTCTTTTCTAAAAGAAACAGAACAATAATTATTTTTTATAGTTCCATTATAAAAGTCTATCCACTTCTTGCAAATTATTTTCACTTTTCAAATGTAACATTCTGGATATTATTTGATGTAAACTGATATTTAAACAACATACACTTAAAAATAGAATTCTGAAATAAAAAAAAATATTTTCCTAATGCAAATTTTATTTTTTGGCATTTATATTTTCAGCATTTGATGTTTTCTGAGGACATTTCTTTAAAAAATTCCCGTACAAAAAATATAAGAGGAACATTATTAGTAAATTTATTTTAACACAATTCTAGTATTTTCAGTCTTTTAGCACAACATATATTTCGAGCAAATATAAACCTAATACTTGAAATTTCTTGAAATTTCTTTAATAAGCTTAAACATGTACATAAATGATAGTTAAAACAATAAGTAATAGTTAAAATAATCTTATTTTTTCATTATGTAGGCTTAAATATATTTAATTTTTAAAAAAACCTTCATTTTATGTACCTTATAATCAATTTTCTTCTTTTAGTTAAGGGATAAGCATTTTTTCACATATTCTAAAGAAACAAAAATCTATATCATTAACCAAGAAAACAAAAGACAGTACAAATATTCATTAGTCTTTCTAATGAACTTTAAATTATAAAACAACATTACATAACTTTAATGTGCTTTATCAACAGAAATGAAACCATTAAAGAAAATCCTAAAAAGGGTTAAATTTTAGTTATTTGCAACATCATACTAGATTATGTAAATTAATAAACAAAAATCATAAACAGATAAAAATGCAAACGTTTCACGTTTTTTAGATAATCCAATTAACTCTTTCGTCTTTTTAAGTACTACCTTATTTTATTTTTGCTTTTATTGTATTGTATATAGTATTATTTTTTTTCATCTAGAAAGGCATAATTAGTGCATTTCACATATACGAACTTTTGTTTTTATTTGCTTGAACTATCATCTTTTATTTTAATTATTATCTTTTATAAGGTGTATTTGGTTTCCCGAAATAAGAAAATAAGCTAAAAGATATTATTTTTTAGTAATTTTATTTTATTTCATTTGTTTTACATTGCGTCACAAAATTTATTATCAGCCGTTTATTTTTTAATTTTTTAATTAAAAAAGAAACAGTCGAAATTTCAAATCAATTTATTATTATAAATAATAGCAAGAAAATAATAATACTACACTCAAATAATATTACACAATGGTAGTCTTTGTGAGACAAGTTTAAATTTAAATTTAATTGTCCCAAAAATTTATAAAACAGTAAAATTACAAACACTTTTCTCGTTTTTTTAGATAATCCAATTAACTTTTTCTGCCTTTGTAAGAACAACTTTGTTTTATTTCCAGTTTTATTGTATTGTATATAGTATTTTTTTTCTTTCGTCTAGAAAGGCACAATTAGTGTATATCACATATGCGTACTTTTATTTTTATTTGTTTTAACTATCATCTTTTATTGTAATCATTATCCTTTATAAAATGTATCTGGTTTCCCAAAACAAGAAAAAAAGCTAAAATATATTAATTTTTTACCAAATTTATCAAAATAAACTTACAAACAGTGGTCAAAAATTGTTCAGTTGAGATTAAGTTATAAAAGGATAGACTTACATCCGTTTTTTATGTTCATCAAGTTTCGCACGGTTCTAAATTTCGACATCTTGTGAATACTAACCTTCCTGTTACTTGCAAATGCCTTAGCCTTTAATGATTCATTAACCATTAAGAATTCTTTAATATAATAAGATAGAGGAGTTATTATTTTGAAATTCGGAATTTTCCTTCTGAAAATTTTATTGTTTAACATTTATATTTTCCGCATTGTATATTTTCTTAAGACATTTCTCTAAAAAAATTCACGTGCAAAAATATAAGAGGAACATTAATAATAAATTTATTACAGCATAATTCTAGCATTTTCAGTTTTTTATCAGAACATTTATTTAGAGAAACTATAAACATTATAAGCTAAATTCCTTGAAACTTCTTCAACAAGCTTAAACTTGTACATTAAGATAATTAAAACGATAAGTAATAGTTAAAATAATATATTTTACCTTACATAGGCTTAAAGATATTTAATTCTTAAAAATCTTCCTTTTATGTGCTTTATAATGCTTTTTCTTCTTTTAGCTAAAGGGATGGATTTTCTTTAACACATTCTAAAGAAACAAAAATGTGCATCATTAATTAAGAAAAAAAGGTTGAACAAACATTGTCTTTCTAATTAACTTTAAATTATAAAACATCAGTACATAACTTTAATGTGCTTTATCAATAGAAATAAAAACCTTAAGAAAATCCAAAGAAGTGTTAAATTTTTAGTTCTTTGCATTATCGTAATAGATCTTGTGAAATAATAAACAAGAATCCTAAAAAGGTAAAAATGCAAATTTGTTTCTCGTTTTTTTTTAAATAATCCAATTAACTTTTTATGCTTTTGTAAGTACAATCTTGTTTTATTTGCAGTTTTATTGTATTTTATATAGTATTTTTTTTCTTTCATCTAGAAAGGTTTAATTAGTGTTTATCAAATATACGTACTTTTATTTTTATTTCCCTTAAATATTATCTTTAATTTTAATCATTATCCTTTATAAGATGTATCTGGTTTCATAAAACAAGAAAATAATCTCAAAGATATTGCATTTTTACTAATTTTATTTTATTTCATTTGTTCTATAGTGCATCCCAAAGTTAACAGGCTTAAACTTTCCCAAAGTTTAAATTTTCTATTTTTTTTAAAAAGGAGTCGAGATTTTAAATAAATTTATTATTATGTATAAAAGCAAGAGAATAATAATACTATACAGAAATAATATTAGAGAATCATAACTTTTGTTAGAAAATTATAATTTAAATTTGACTGTCAAAAAAATTATTAATATTTTTTTACCTTCAAAATTTTAAGTCGTTTGTTCTAATCACTTCAAAAAGTCGATCAGGTACGCTTAAAACAACAGCTTGAAGAAAGTCTTTCTTTAAAAAAATCAAATAAAAGAAAATCGTCTAAAGCTTTAGATCTTTATCCGTTGCAAATTGACGTCTTTTAGCACACACCTCTCTATTTAATCTTCCCCAGAGATTCTTTACTAGGTTCATGTCAAGATTAAGGATTGGCCAGTCTATTGCAGTTTTTTTGGTTTTTTTCTAAATCACTGCATTCCAGAATTGGACACGAGAATGGAGTAAATGTCTTGCTGATATATCTATTTGTCATCTCCAACCCTCTATAAATTTTCCAAATAAAAGTAACTGTACTTAAAACTTTTATTCGTAATCTTTGTAACATTGGCAACCATTCAGAAAAACAATATGGACTATTCCGTTGTAAGATAATCCTGCCCACACTGTGAGTGAACCTCCTCTTTCTTGCCTGCTAAAAGTGTTCGCGGTTTCTTCAGAATACCGTGTGCCAGTAATATGCGCAAGCATTCGTGTCATCAAAACTGAATTTCTTTTTATCACTGACAACAATACTAAACTATCCATCTGGCCGATTCCTCTAATTTCGATTCTCTTGAATACGAGTGTCTTTATTCAGTTTTATATACTTCAGTGGGAGACACGTTTTGTGAAAATCATAAAATTTACTTGACAGCTAGAACATTTACTTTTATACGAATTGATTACACACACAGGTTTTGTGTTGAAATTAGTGCCAAAGTTTTTCTGTCTTATAATTTAGTTGTTGTCTTTTTCAATCTAGAAGAGGATATTATTTCAGATTGACACTTTATGATCGAATTCGGTAAGTACCAATCCTGCTGCATCGAATTTTGCATAAAATGTTCACAAATTTCTATCCAGAAGTCTGAAAATGATTGATTTCCAAAATTTCTTTCTTGGAGAGCTGCACATTTCGAGGCATCTTTTGCAATCAGTCCCAAACACAAATACAAATTCTATTTTACCTCAGGAAACTATTGCATAAAAAATACCTGATTCTGGAATATGCAAATTTTGGATATCAGTACTTAAATCAGCTTTTAGGCTTTTAACTTGTTGTTCTGCGTATTGTGGGGCAGCATTTTTTGTTTTTATTTTTTTATATGAAATATAAGACTGTGAAAAGTTGAGTAATTTATTGCTTTTATCTAAATGTTATATATGTTCAAATTGTATTTCCTCATTTTTAGTCGTTTAGTTAAAAACAAAAACAAAAAAAGATTGTCTATAATCTTTTTTGTACGCAGTGTAATACATAATACGATGAAAAAATTACATGTTAAGTTTAAATGCATGTTTTTTCTTGAGATTTTATTTTTTTTTAATTTCCTAAACACTATTAGAATCAAGTACTTTCTAAGGAGCTGAAAACATAAAAATTAAATTTATTGACTTTGTTTAAGCTATGTATCATAAAACTGTAAAAATCTGGTGTGTGAGTGCGGTTATGAACTAGAAATACTGAAAATTTCAGAAAATAAATCATTACATGATTGTATTCATGACACGCTGAAATCCTGGCATGTTCTGATCCAGGAATAATAATCTTAAATAAACATAAAACCAGTGTTTAATTCACATATTGTTTATTGAAGGTGTGGAATATAATGTTATATGTGCAACTGCCTTTGGTAACATGCATACAGAAATGTGTATCATTTTATATTTTGAAACAAAAATCTAACTTAATGAAATTTCAAGTTGAAGGCTCCGTCGTTTTAGTTGGCACACGTGGCAATGCTATGCAAGCTCAGCATTTCTGCTTGAAACAACCACGAATTTGTGTTACTGGAGACATTTTCGGCAGTGTACTTGTACATCCTAAAATACTACTCAAGCTCCGATCTGTTTTTTTAATAATCCTAGTACACTATTATATATTCATACGAATTTTTTTTAATGAACATAATACTATGGCGTCGGCAGCGTACTCATTTAAATTTCCTTTATTTTGTATTTTTAAATGAAAATAGGAAGTCTAAAATTAAGGTTCCATTGCCTTCCATAACATACAGTAAAAGAGTTCTGCCTACCAGTGTGTTTTCACAAACTAACCTCGAACTATTATGGTTTTATAGTTTATTTAAAAAATATTTTCATACGAATCATGGGTCACTCGTTATTGTGATTACTAATTTAATTTCTGATATTTATTTACATGCATTCTTTCTATTCTTTTAAAAAATTTCTGGGAAAATTAAAGGAAACATAAAGGGATATTATGAGTTTAATAACACACGTCGCGTTATTCATATGCCTTATAATTATGCTTTCTATGGAAACAATGCCTATATTGTAATGATTATCTTAAAAGAAAAGACACGTCTAAAGTAAATGACACTCAGGAAGGTAAGCACAATCATTTCATTTTTTGTTGTGATGTTAATTCTAGCTTTGTGAGTTAAGTCCCAAATATAACGCTACGAATTTTTCACTTGCCTTATTTTGAGACTATGACATTCGGCTAGGGCTGCCGTAAAATTTTCTTTTCAAAAATAAGACCGGATTTTTCAGACAGGGTTCAAAAACCACGAGTTGAAAACCAATTATTGCTCTGTTTCCTAGAATCAGAATTTCCTAGAATGTTTCCTCCCCCCATAATTTATCAACCCAAATCCTACCAGACAACTTCCTTTTCGCAGTGTATTTGAGCGTATATTTTTAGCTATGGCAATGAAACGAAAACATAATGTTGTAACTATGCTAAAAAAATGGAAGCATTGATTAGACTTGATAAAAGTCAACCCATAAAAAAGGTTGCTTGTGAATTAGGAGTATTGATCTAGATAGTGTCCGATTGAAAAAAAAATCGACAATCAATCGAGGATTTTTACTCGAAATCAATTTCTATCTACAATTCGGATAATCGAAGGAATGTTAAAAAAGCTAAATTTGAAACACTGGATGAAGTGTTATTCGTTTGATTTTGCGGAGAACGAAATCGTAGTTTACTTACATCAGGTCCAATAATCTAATATAAAGACTTAAAGTTAAATAAAAAGTTTCATGGTGGTGATCCATATTTTAATGCCATTCAAGGATTGTTAAAATAGATGGAAACACCGTCATGGTGTGCGTCAACTTACTGTGACTGGAGAGAGCTCCTCCAGAGTCAAAAACACATCTGAAAATTTCGACAAAGAATCTGTTGAATTTATATATATATATAAAATGAATTAATATCAGATCAGATCTACAAAGTCAATGAATCATAGCAATGTTGAAAAAAAAATCTGTAGCCTCAAAATTAGAAGAATCAGCTAAAGAATATAAAAAGAACAAGTACTGCTCACTATAATGTCTTGTACACTGTAAAAAAAAATCTGTAAATTTAAACTAAACTTTTTCTAGGAAATTGGCATTCCTATACCTTTCATGTAACGGTAACAGCGAGACCGCATGTAACCGATTCTGTTTCATAAGATTTTGTTGTTACCGTTGCATAAAAAGCTCTAGGAATCCCAGTTTCGTAGAAACAGTATAGTACCTTTACAGATTTTTGTTCACAGTGCAGCAATGCATCAGGAAAGCTTAGATGTTTTCTTCCTTTAATCGGAAAATCGGAACTAAAAAACGTAAATGGGGAGACTTTACCTATATTTTATCGTTCCCAAAAGAATTCTTAAATGGAGAGCAAAATTTTTAAAGAGTGATACTTTGTCTATTTTGTTCCGTGCATTACAAAATATTTAAAATCGGGTAACTTACACATCAAAGTAGTCCTCCTAATTGATAATGCCCCGGCACACCCCGAAGAGAGACATTCTCAAATCAATCAATATCAAGAAAATAAGCTATTATATATGATTACTGAATCCTTCGATCAGGTTCTGAGAGTACACTTTAAAAAAGTGTAATCCTATAGATGTAAAGTTGCCGAATTCTATATGCTTACTAAAATTTTATCTGTGCACCGTACAAGAACAGATGTAAATATACAAAAATAATTTTTGTAAAGCTACAGATGTCTTTAACTTTACAAACGAATTTACTCAAATTATAGTTATCTTACTAAAATTATATCTGTAACCTTAGTTAAATACAAAATTCTAGGAATACCAGTTTCCTAAGAAATTCTTAGTAACTTTACAGATTTATTTTATTTTCAGTGTAAATCTGTATCTGTTACTTGAAATTTTGCTGTTGCCGTTACATAAAAGCATAAAGGAATCTCAGTTTCCTAGAAAACATTTAGTAACTTTACACATTTATTTTTACTGTGTATTCTCACGGAAAATCGTAAGAGAAAGTGTGGCCAGCAAATTGTGATTTCTCGTATAATAAACGTGAAACAGAAAGAGGAATAAGCGAGAATGAAAGAATCGCTTTGTGCACATCTGAAAAAATGAAAATGAAGATGATATATATGAAAATATTTATATTACCAATGACCATTACCAAAGATGGCTAATCAAAAGTTATTGGCCGTAGAAAACAACGTGTCTTTTAGAACAATTAATGGTTTATTTTGACCACGAGTTTTAATCCAACGAACTACTTATGTTCAAGCAGATACGTGATTGTGCAATTCTCAATAAGTGTAAAAGGGTGGCACAATAGAAAATTAAAAGCTTTATAAGTACAAATTAAACATTTTTACAATAGGTAAATTTCTATAAATTTAATTTAGAAAGATAATTTTCAGTAAGAATAATTTTATTTTTTCCCTTAATTTCCTGATAATCCGGATTGAATCTCATTTAATCCGAATTTTTGAGATTTTACTGTAAATACAAACGTTTTAGTCATTAGTTTAACATACACTGTAAAAAAAGACTGTAAAGTTATTAAAATTTTTCTTGAAAACAGCGATTCCTCGAATTTTTATGTACAGTAATAACAAAAATTCATGTAACCTATTCTGTTACATGATTTTTTGTTCTTACCATTACAAAAATGTTCTAGCAATCCCAGTTTCCTAAAAAACAATTAATAAATTTACATTGTTGCACAATATTACAACTTTTTTTAACTCAAATGTAGTCGCGTCTTTTTTCAGAGCGTTTTTTAGTCAAGTTCTGTCTTTTGGTCGCCGGCCTCCTGCATACAAAAATGCAAAATAAAGAACATTTTTCACTTAATATTCGAATATTACATTTTAATAAAGGTATAAAAATACAATTTTACTAAATTACACATTTTACTCGCGAGATTTGCAGTAATAGGAAACAGTAAAAATGAACTGACATTTGTTGATTATTGCGAAAAAAATAAACCTAAAAGAGGAACAAGGATGTCTCGTTGCTTTAATATACTGGTGTAGAAATATTTAAAATTAGTGACATGATATTTTTCCATTGTCTTTGTAAGGGGATATGAATTAGGAGAAGGTAGTTTAAATGGTTGGCAAAAAGAAAAACACACAAGTACTGCTGTAATAACACATGCGCCATATTTTATGAAATACATATTCTTATTTCAATTGAACTTTTTGTTTGATACTGATTACTCACACATTTCTAATATTCTTCATATTAAAAATTTATTGTTACAATTCTTCTCAAATTTTAAACTGAAAATAAGCATACATATGCATTAAAATTCGAATTTTTTTTAAATATATGTACATTTATAAACTATGAAATCTCTTAAAGTATTTTATTTTTCAGCATATTTTTTATAAAACCAAATTCTTAAACTGAACCATGCTTCAAATAGCACTTTTTTTTAATTAGATTCGACAATGTGGTATCCACTATAATATAGCATCGAATATTTAAACTGGTAATTATCGCTACATATTTTTATAAATATATAAAATGAAATGAAATATTTTGATGTTTTACTATCCAAAATTCTTTATTATATATTTTTCGCAGAATTAAATTATTTTTATTTTATTAATTATTAGAATTATTAAAATTCTGTGTAAGATACCAAATGCTGCTATAAATTGAATAAAAGTGACATGTATGTTTTATCGTAAAAAATATATATATGCATGCTTTTTCTCTAACATAGCATGTATAATGTATGGAAAACCGGGAATCAAAGAAGTTATTAAAATTTAAAAACTTTTGCATTCGAAACATCTTTTTTGAATTTTAAGAGTGTATTCAAATGTCAAAGCGATTCAAATATTAAACTCAAAAGCATACTGGAAAGACCATGCTTAAAATATTTTATTTCAATTGAAAACTTATTGCCAAAACTAAGCTACTAAAATAAGTTCAACACATATGTTTTTAAAATGCTAAAATTATAAAAAAAAAAATAACTTCATAAACAATATTTTCAAAACATATATTTTACGTTTAGACTTTAGTTCTATTCTTTTAATCTGAATTTCTAATTTTGAATAACTAAATAATAAAATCTGCTCATTTGCTTTAGCTTTTGGTGAAAGAGATTTTGTTAGTAGAAATTTTTACATGCTTACATCCATACGCTTTCTTATTATTCTATGTGTATCGTTATATATTTTTGTTGTAATATAAATGAAATAGGACTATACAGACGACTGGGTGTAAAACGTTTTGAGTATACCTTACAAAAATATTATGAAAAGAGTTATAGCATTTCTCTTTGCAATACATTTATCTTATACAAGTACATTATGTACAGCGTGTCATAAAGTGAATAGAAGTGAAATCTTTCTTTCATGTAAACAGATACATATGAGTTTTTTATTATAACGTAGCACGTGTTAGCTTACTTTAGCATGCAAAACTGAAAACCAAAATGAACGTCAAACATTTAATCTTTTTGCTTCATAAGCATTATTTTCTATTTGTATTTAAAAAGTTTTTTGGCATGCCTAAAATGTTTCAAACTTAACTAAATGGAGTAGCATAACAGTACAAACAGCATGCGTGATATATTTGGTTTAAATAATAATACATAAAGCATATTTTCATAATGTGAGGTATTATTAATAAAGTGCATCCATACAATTTAAAATTCATTGTTTTTTGGAAAAACTAAATATGCAGTTCTGACAATTAACAGCACTAAAAAATTATTAGGGAATGTTCCTGACTCTTTTTCGGATAATTGTTAAGCATTATTAGATTAACACAGAGCACAAAACAAAAAAGAACGAAAAATGCTTTGTTGTTGTTGTTGTTGTTAAGATCCACAAACAAATACTCTTTGATAAATTTCTTGCATAAAAAATAGAAACAAATTTCCCATAAACAAACATTTTTAAATCGATATTCCTAAAACAAATGCTTCTGTAATCTACATTGTTAAAGTTTCTCTAAAAACACAGAAAACAAGAGTGAAATTCTGTGTAAATTTACACAAGTTCTCGATTAAATAGTTTCGTTCGAAACTCTCGTACATCACTTTACAAACATTTCTCTTACCTAACATGAAATTTCTTGTAGGTATTTCCATGTCTTTATTTAAAGATATTTTTACCTTTATAAAAACTTGTATTTGAAAATGCACACTTTTAGATTTCTTTCCAAATTTATTAAAAATATTAAAAAGGATTTTTTTTTAAACTTAGACTAATTTAGAAAGGGGAAAATCATCTGCTCTGAGTTAGCGGCGATTTTTACCGACAATTACTTTGCAGTTGTTTTCTTCACAATACGTCAGAATCTTAGTAATCTTAAAAACAAATTGCATAGTATTCTTTCAAAGGAGTTATAATTATTACAGTTCTACTATTATTATTTCATTAATATATACGTTATAAAAAATATATTAATTTTCTAAAAATATCTTACACAAAATGAACAAAATAATGAAAACAAAACAAATATCTTATAAATTACATGATTTCTGTTTTATTTTTTTTTAAATAGCGCATTCAAAAACTAAATAGTGCTCGACAATATTCAAAAATTCTCTATAACATTATTGTTGTTAAAAGAAGAATTCGGTGCAACTTTTTTCATTAAAAAAACCCATTGAATTTATTATTAAAATTGATTAAAAAAATAAATTTAATTTTAAAAAATAATAGTTATTATGTATCGCTCTAAAATAAATTAAAATAAACCGCTGATAGTTTAACAAATATATTTAAAGCAACATCTTAGAATAGTACAAAAAAAAAAAAAAAAAAAAAATCCACCATTGACTCACACATGACATACTTTCTACACGACAGCAACAACTTTTACAACTCTGTCAGTATGATGTTCTTTCACTGTCAAGATATCTCGGGTTCAAACCCCAGAACGGCTATATGTAATTTTCGTAAAAATTAACTAGTAGAGTTGTTCAAATTTACTCGAAAAATTAAAATTTTCTGAGACTCAATGAAGATTAATTGGTTCACTAATTTTGAAAACTAATTTAAATTATTATCATTAAAAATAAATTTATACAGTCTTGTGTATTTTTAACGATGTCTATTTACAGATTCTACTGTAGATTTTCAGCATAATTCTCTGTTATTTAACAGAATCTTTGTATTTTGTTAATCTATGCAATTTTACACAACACTTAAGATAATGGATTATCCGCAGATTCTCTGAAATTTCACAGAAAAAAAAATTAACAGTATATATTGTTGTATTGATATCCATCATTGAACATTATAAGACCTTTATGTCTCACAATGGCTTGAAAAAACTCTTAACAGCTGTCTAATTATTTGGAGGCGGTACATTTTTATTCCCCCAATTTTATCATCGATGAATTCAACATATGTAATAACTTGGAATCGGTAATCAAACAGTCGGTAAGCTAGCGAGCAACCCGCTCATATGAGAAATGAATTGGAACTCGATTATTGATACATAACTCCTATTCACAAAAAGTCATCAGTTGCTCAATTGCCATTCTTTCCAAATTACAAGAGGCAGTATGATTTGCTATGGCATCTACCCACCCAGTGATACATCAACTGACAGGCAATATTATATCGGTATTACCTAAATTATATATACATTAAAATCATATGTGCTAAAAATGATGGTAAAAAAGTGATGCTGCCTCCCACACTATAAACACCTTTTACCTTAAAAATTCATGAAATTATTGATAATAAGACCAGTACAAATGATATCGAATACTAGTTTAATGTAATTACGATTTACATCTTTAAACTTGGATATCTCATCCCTATGAAACTTCTTTAAGATATAATAACAAATATATAAGAGATTTGCTTTGTCGTGTGGAAATGCAATTTCTATCCATTGCTTATGATATTCCAACCTATAATAGTAAAAATTCAACTGATAACCTAAACATATCATAGTTGCAGTTTTCGCAACTAGGCTTAGTAATTATATTTTAAATTGTAGATGATAACACAGGTTAATGTATTCTTAGGTTGTTTATTCACAGACCTTTGGCGATAAAATAAACATAAAACGAATGTAACGTAACATTTATTTTAATATTGTACAATATTAATCAGAGAAAATTTTTCACAACTTAATTCTTAAGACTGAAAAAAGGTTCACGTTATTTACATACTACCTGAAATGAATGCAGCTTATCAGATTAACTTGAATTTTATAATTTATTAAAATAATTAAATTTTCTTCGTACATATTTTTCGTCTTGTATTATAAAATATGTACATTTACTATAAATTATCTCTAATTTCACTACTAACCTAATAGCATTTTGTGTATTGATATGTATATATGTTAATTATTTAAAATATGTGAGTGAAAAATCTAACTATATAAAAAATAGCACGTATATTAATATTTTTAGCGGGATAAAAATACCTTCTATTAATAATTAAAATTCAACTTTTTGGAAAAGTGAATAAAGAATCTAAAAAATTAAATTCTTTAATGAGGAATGATATTCTTTATTTAAAACGTTATGCCATCATTTTTTCATTTACATTCTGTTAATTATATATATTTTGATAAATAATACCCCTTTGTAAATTTTTTTTTTAAATTATCCTTATAGATATAGAGATATAGTGTAACAAAGGGTAATATATTGTTTATTTTAATATAGTATACTATTAAGTAGAGGAAACAATTTCCAATTTCAATTCATAATACATAAAAGGAAGTTTGTTATCTACATTCTAAATGAGATGGACAAAGTTTATCTAATGAAAATATTTCACAAAATAAATTAAATAATTCTGAATTCCTTTCATACATCACTAATATATCTAATATTAAATAATAATAAATATAAATATTAAATATTATCTAAATACTAAATTTAATTATAATTTTTCAATTTACATTATGTAGATTATCTATTTTAAAAAAGCATATCATATATAGAATTTAAAATATTTATTCAAAAGCAGCAGAATGCTGAATTTCGGTACTTTAAACATGTAAATACCTATTACGACATTAGCTTGAGCAGAGTTAAAAAGAAATTAATGACCACTAAAGTTACATGAAGAGCTATTACGACTAGTGTACATTTTATACAATATAAATCTAAAATATTTGAAAACTCCGACTGAGCGTTTAACTTTTATACCGGATGGAGCCTGGGCTTAGAAATTTTAGTCCGTGTATATCTCTAGGAAAAAGGCAGTCCACGCCAGGCCAGACCTAATAATAAGTGTGGCTCGGTCTAGCTTTGCAGAAAAAAATAAGACCCGATCCACCCCGGTTGTGAAAGTGTGAAGACCTGACCCAGTCGCAGTCTGGTAAATTAAATTTGGCGCGATCCAACCAGTATTCATTACATAAAACTCCTTATGTAATAAATATCTAGATCTTTAATATCTTTTATTAAATAAATAAATCAATTAAAATATCTATTTTTCTAAAACGAAAAGCCAACTAAAAGCAAATTCATTGTTGTGTTGATTGGCACCGTTAGATCGTCACCGAAAATTCTGTAGACATAAATCTGTAATTATCACAAATTTTCATTTGAAGCTTAAAACTGCAATGAAATACTAAAATAAATAAACACGACTTCAGTTCCCCATCATTTTGATCAAAATAGCACAATGACTTAAAAATGAATAAATACGCAATTTTAAGTGGAAAAAAAGTTGTTTCAATCTTTTCTACACATGAATATACAAAAATTTTCCGTTTAAAAAAATGAGCCCAAGCCCGAAGATTAGAATAAAAATAGAACCAGAGTCCGTGTCGGGTGCGGGTTCAGTCTTTTGGGCTCGGGTTGAGCTCGTCTCATCTTTAGTGTTTACTTCTACGCAGAGTTCTCGCTGTCGTTCGCCATTGCGCCAAATTGCGACTGAATTTTTCATTTGGCGAGTAAATAAACGGTTACATTCGCCAAATTGCTAATGCTCAATTTTTGCTTTTTCTTTCGTTTCTTTTTCGTTTTCCACACATTTGCATATATACATATTTTTAATATATACATATTTTTAGTATATTTGTAGCGGATAGTGAAATTAGATTAATACCAATCGTTGTCGCAATTATAAAAACTTAGGTTATTTTAAAACATTGAAAAAAAAGGGGTACATTAAAGGATTAAACATATTTTTTTTTGTACTACACGGCGAATCTATTTTGCTAATACTTTTTTAATTTAGCGAATGTTTTTTACTTTTAATTAGCCAAATTACTAACGTTGATCAAATGTCAGCGAGAACACTTGCCTCTAGGAAGAAGGAAGTCCACACCAGACCCGACCTGAAAAAACAGTGTGGCTCGGTATAGCTTTGCAGAAAAAAATAAGACTCGATCCGTCTCGATTCTGAAAATGTGAGGATCTGATCCAGTATAATATAGTTGGCGCGACCCTACTCAGGTCACGCCCGTCTTAGTTTAGATCTAACCGCTTCTCCGTGTATGCATCTGCATTTAATGTCATTTTCCAGACCCTTTATTCGGCTTAAGGGGGGAAGCGATCGTCCCATCGCCCCCCCCCCTCCTTAGATCAGCCATTGATCTGTAAACATTAGAATTATATTTTTACATCAATTAATATATATTTATTCATAAATTATAGTTTTTTAATTTTAAATAATAATAAGATTTTAAAAAAGTATATTATTTTAAATAAAATACATTCAACGCTCTTTATATAATTAATACTTTGTTATACTATGTATATATTTCGTGATTCTATGTGTTAATATGTATCTTTTGTTAAAAATAGTACTTATTTTAATCATATCTCCAAAAATTTTTGGATTTAATTTATTCCGATACATTCTGAGATGTAGAAATTAGATTTAGAACAGAGGAAAATCGGAAAATTACTCGGAATGTAGTAGGAAATTAATGGGAGGAAATAATTTTCAAAATTTACTTTTAATACAGAAAAGGCAGTTTGATCTAAATCCTACATGACATGGATTCAGCTCATATAATAAAGTATTTCACATAATAGTTTTAAATATAATTGCATTTCGTTTGTACATCTTTCTTCATGCTTGTATACATTCCAGTAATTAACTTATTCATAATTGTTCCTACTCGCATTGTAGCATTTGGTGCTGGAATGGCTTTGTAAGATAAACATTTAAAATATTTCTATAATTTCATCATAATTTAGGTGTTTTTCTATGGTTTTAAAATATGAAAATACCTATATAATTTAGCATTAGTCAGGATAAACGTTTTGAAAAAAACTATGAAAATTAATTTATTTTTCTTGAATATTACGTTAAGCTAAAAACTGAACTGTTTTCTATATCATCAAAATCATGAAACCAGTCATTTTATTTATGTTTAAAATTTTCAAAACGCTTATGGGAGATGGGACCATTGAATTTGTCAAAAGTACTAAAACTTATAAAATGCTGTAAATTATTATTTTTCTTTTCATTTCTGTTTAAATTTTATCGTCAACTCAGAGCAACACTAGAAGATGTAATAATAAACATGTGGTTAAGTGTGATCGCAGATGGTACTGATGTTTTCATTTAATATTTCTTTCAAAACAACTTATCCTTTAATTAATAAATCAAAATTGTTAATTAAGGATTATTAAATTCTTACATCAATGGTAACACCTATAAATTTAATTTTAAAATGCTTATAAAAGGAAGTTATTTATTTTCATCAAATTAAAAATGTTCAAATCAAATCATTTAAATAAAGTCTAAAATCCAAAATTTTTTGAAAATCCAAAATTTATGAAAATTACCGGATATAAAAATAAAATTTTGAATTTCTAAAACCGAAAAACATTGTTCAAATGAAAATTAAAATGCTCAATCATTAATAAATCTCAATAGATTTTAAAATAGAGAGAAAATTGAATTCCTAAAATTATTATGAATATTAGTGATAAAAGAAAAAAAAATGAACACTTAAATTAGCAAAAATAAGAAATTTATTTTAATGAAATTCTCTTTAATACGAAAACTTCAACTTTCAGGTCTGTGGCTTAAATTAAGAACTTTCCGTCTACATGCCAGACGATTTCCCGCAAACTGGTGTGTTCAAGTAAGGCGTTGAAATTAATGTTCTATTTTAAAATTTAAATCGAAAAAATAAATGTATGAAATTGAAAATAAAATTAATTAAAATATTATGACCAGATAAAGATAAGGATAAGAAATAAGAATAAGAGATAAGAATAAATTAAAAAATTTCAAAATTTTATGATTTTTCGTGGGATACGACATATTCAGCTATAAGTACATAGAATTTGAAGTGTATAGCCAAAATTTAAATTACCAATTATATGTTTTTCCCCTTATCATGAAAAACATATAATTGGTTAATTTTATAAAGCCGTAACTTATATAGTTTGAAAAAACTGTGCACGCAAACTCCAAATTTTTTAATCTGAGAAAACGCATATTAAAGTTTTAATATCTATGGACAGTCAATTACGCATTCTCCGTTTAAAAATTACTGTTATAATACAAGAGAAAATTCAAATTTTTGAATGGAGTTTTTTATACATTACTGAGAAAATATTAAATATTCAGAATTAAACTGAAAGTGAAATCTCATTTTTTGAAACTTTTATGTTAAAATATATGCGAAAAATTTTCTTAAAATTAGTTTTTCAAAATTTAAAAGAATAAGGACCTTTGTTTTAAGTTTTTTGAATGCCAATTAATAAAGAATTGTAATATGTCATTTTTGTTGTTTCATTATAAAGACTACAAAACAAATAAATAAAACTAAAAACGCACATTTATTTATTTTTTTAAGCTGTAGCTCTTAAAATAATTTGAATGTAACAGTCAGAATTACCTAATTCAAGAAGTTGTATTTTAATAAAATTCAAATATGCACAGACGTTTAATGTATTCATAGTCTACAAGTAATTATAACACAAGAAAAAACGCAGATCGTTGAATGGTTTTTTACATTGAGAAACTTTAAACTTATCAGTATAAAACGGGAACCGAAAGCTCATTTTTGAAAATTTACAAATTCTGTGCCCTCTTTTAATAGCTAAAACGATTTCATAAAGCTGGATTTATGTTCTACAATGACTTCAATATATTTTTTCTCGGATTTTCGTAAAGTAACATTTGCCTTATTTAATGAAAATATTCATATATCACCTTCACCTATAGCGACCTCTACATTACAAAATTTCTTTTACAAACACATCTTAAATCCACTGAATCCCTTGATGCGAGGGAACCTTATAAAATGGATTCAATACACCGATATTTAAAAACTTTTATCATATGGATATATTTCATGGCTTATACAAGTATTCATTTCATACTTTTTTTGTTTATCCCTTAAAATGTAATCTAAAGCAAGCGTATTATTTTTTTTTTCTTTTACGGATGATAACTGGAATACAATTAACTTTTGAAACCATTATTGAAAACTTATTCAAGTAATTTCTAGAAAAAAGTGCAGTTTAGAGGATACTTTGAGTAACATTTTGGTAAAGTTCTTTGTCATTTTCTTCGAACGTGATTGCAAGAACGTAATTCAGTTTCGGTATTATTTTGTGTTATGGCGTTTTATATAAACAAAGCGTTAAACAAGATACAAACTGTAACTTTAATGTAAATAGTATGTTTAGTTTAAAGGAATATACTTGCTAAATTGTGAATTTTTCAGAATGGGCGAAAAATTGAGACATAAAATTTTTATACATTTTAATCCATTTTGACTTCGAAATGCATTAATAATGTTAAAAATTATTTTATGCATGCTTATATTTATGACAAGATTTAAATTTATTGAAGCGACCTATTTTTTTTTATAAAATATCCCATTGTCCGAAAAGTTTTGACAAATAAATTTATTTTTCGTCGTTTCTAGTATTAGTATCCATAATTTCTACCTTCCTTTAATAGAATATTATAAAAATTAATTAAAACTCTTCTATTCCACGCGATGTCTTTCGATAATATACCCAATTTGGTATACTAAAATTCTATTAAAATAATACTGAAACTTTAATGCGTGATTTTGCCAATAAAATAGATACTTAAAATATTATTAAATAAATTTTTAAAAAATAGATGGCAGCAATCGTACTATTTAAAAGTAAAGAAAGATTTATGCATTCAATTGTTGGGTCTCCGTGCAGAAATTTCCAGTTATTTTTCCATATGATGTCAGAAAACTTGTGTAATGTGTTATAAAAATATACAAACGTTGTTTTATGTATTATTTTTGTATTTAATAAAAAAAAAAAAGTCATTTGTATCAATGTGTCTCATCCCCGGGGCAGATTGATACACCTCATGGTGCACTTTGATACGTCTGGGGAAAATGGAAACAAAATAACACCAATGAATTTTTTTTTCATAGAAAAATAGTTAGCAAACAATTTTATATTTATTTATAAAAAATCAAATCACCCATAATTTATTTGTAAGCAGTATTAAAGCAATCAAAATGTAATGTATAATGGCCTGATGTTCTGGCTGTTCCTTGTCTGATTGTTGGCCGTGATAACTTTGTCATACCTGGCACTTCAAACCCAGCATTATCTTCTTTCTTATTAAAGATGAAAAAATCATCAGGTTTTCTGTTTATAAATCGGTTTATAAACAGGAAATAAAGGATAATTATATTAAAAATTCTGTTTATAATAGAATTATCCTATGCTGTTCTACAGCGTGTTTCTCATACTTAACATTTCTCATCTCACGAAAATACATTTTTTTTTTCTGGAAAATCGATGTAAATTCGAGATTTGCCAGTCTGCCGTCCCTTTCTTTTGTTAGTTTTACCAACACTAGATTTTAGGTAAAGTCGTACGTCTCCCGTTTGCAAAAATAATTACAATATAAAAAAAATAGAGCTATTTCATTTCAATAAAAACTAATGTTTGAAATTTTTGACGAAAAATGGTTGGATTAAGGAGTGTATGGTAAAAAAGATAATGAAAAAATGAACTAGAAAAGAATTTAGGTTGTATCAATATTCCCACTCATGGACTGTATCAATATGCCCCATACAACTATTTTGAATAAAATGAGTCTCAAATCCAATATTTCATAATTTATCTTGCAATAAAGAATGAGGAACTGATAAAGAGTAGCTCTATTTGCCAGGGAGAGTATTCTTTTTGGTTGAAAATACTGGAACAGTTGTATAATACCATTTCAATTGAACAACTCATATTTACTTTTAACCTACAAAAACAATAAATCACCCGACCCATTTCGTCAAACTACTGAATCATCCCAAAACTTTCTGTATGTAGTTGAGTGCACTAGCATCACCTTTTTGAGCTATTGTGAAACTTCCTGTAATGACACTATGAGCAGTAGAGGGGGTGTATCAATGTGCCCCAGTTCCCTCTATCCTTTTGAATTTAAATGACTGTTTTGTGGAGTTATAAAAATACAACCACAAAACACCTCTTTCATAATTTTAATTCCTCTCAAAAAGTGTATATAATATATATCTAAAAGAGACTATCTATTTAATAAGATCTTCTTTCAATTTAAATAAATAAAAATGAAGCTTTTGGTATTTGTGAAACAAACTAAAGCATCAATAACTAAATAAGTGGAAAAATAATAGTTAGAAAAGAAAATAGACAGATATTTTTTCTCTCATCATAACACCCTGCTAAATAAAAGAAAAGTGGCAGATATTAAAAAAAAAAACTGCTTAAGTTTTTGTTTGTTCAAAAACTAGGAATTTAATTACAACTTTTCATAAAACGTCATTTTATTCACAGGATTAAAAAATACTAATCCTTAAATATTTATTACGTTTTCCGAAGTGATATTGCATCCTGAATTCGGAAAAAAATTACCCAATTGCTCTTTAATTTTTGAACATAGTGGATGTATTTTAAACGTTTAAACTCGAATGATTTAAAATATATATATAAAGTTAGGTGAATTTTTTTTTCAATATTCTTATTTAAGTATTTTGTACACTGTAAAAAATCTGTAAATTTACTATATTTTTTTCTAGGAAACTGGTATTCCTAGAACTTTTCATGTAACGTTCATCAGCAAAATCTAATGAAACTGAGTCGGTTGTTATTTATTTTTGTACGTATTAAAACTTCAATGTTTCATTACAAAGTTTATTGCAGAATTTTTTAATTATTATTCTTAATGTTCTAATAAATTATGCCGATCCCGTAATCGTAAAACTTTCAATTAAGATACACATTTCTTACATATAATTTTTATTCACACATGTCATTTAAAAGTTGTATTTAGAATTTCAAGCCTTTCATATAATGAACGTTTAAATTGCCAGTTTATACATGACACAAATAATAAGTACCAAATGATATTTTTTCCCAAATTTCCTTTAATAACAAGTATATTTTTAAAAGTGTATCAATAAAAGACGGAATTAAATTTTTTTAGCATCAATAATTGGAAATAACGCATTTATTTATTTTTTTAAATAATAGCCAAACACAGAATATAAAATTTAAATAAATAATAAATAGCTTTTTGGTTCTTCTTAATAGCATACTAAAGAAAGTAAATGCGAAATAGAAAACGTTTTACAACCGTTGTTTATATTGCATGTAAGCAGTTGTCATTTAATTACAGCTTTTCATGAAATTCTCTTTTTTATTCGAATATAACTTTTACATTTCTAAAACATGTAATTGTTTCTACTTAAACTGTAATGAGTTTCCAATCGTAAATGCAATTACCCATGGTTTTTCCAGAAATATTTATTTATTTTTATACATAAATATTTTTAGGTAACTATAAATATTAATTCATTATTTCATAACAGTTACTATTTAACTGATGATTTTAAATAATAAATTAGTTCTTTTTTAAAATGAAAAATAAATTTATAATCGTGAAACATAAAATGATAAGATATTTCGATGATTACTTAACTTACTTATAACACTAGAAAAAACTAAGAAAACTCAAATGTGGCATATACATTTTAATAGTTGTAAAAAAAAGTACAATTTAACTCTTTTTGCATTTTTTAATGTTTAAAGTCCATTTAA
Source organism: Maratus speculifer (assembly GCA_964019185.1). Lineage (NCBI taxonomy): Eukaryota > Metazoa > Arthropoda > Arachnida > Araneae > Salticidae > Maratus > Maratus speculifer. The sequence goes on from OZ025292.1 coordinate 169,564,913, forward strand.
TTAAGACCACTAGTAGGGAAATTATGACTGCTATATTTCTTCTTTATACTTACCTACACACATTTGTAATTACTACCATTAGAACTCCAAACTGACAAATCTGTTTACTAAAATCTTTGATAGAATTTGTTACCAATTGCTGTTTGGATCTCAAAAATGTTTCAGACTAGTGATAAAAAATATCGAAAATCGAAAACACCTTATGAGGTTAATATATAAGCGTGAAATAAAATTTTGCCATACGCAGTTTTCTCCAGTATGTGGATGCTCATAATTACACTCTGGTCATAATGTTATCCCACCTGACCCTATCTGTTATATAAATTCTAGAAATCTCAGTCTCTTAAGAAAAATTTAGTATTTTTACAGATTTTATTTTGTACAGTGTAGCCTTTTCTATTGATACACAGAAAATTGTTGCTTATAAAAATAAAAACTCGAAAATTTTGCACACTTTAATTTTCACAGAGAAAAAAGTAGGATAAAAGGTTCGCAAAATATGCATTCATATCCATAAACTTTTTAAAAGGTTTGAATGAGAAAATTCCGAAATGCTGTTTTTCCTATAATTTTCAAAAATATGCTAAGAAAATGGAAGCGCAGAATGAACTGTTTAATAATGATAAATAACTGAACGTTCTTAAAATGATTTATGGGCTATAAAAATTTTCATCTTGATACGTTTACAAAAGTTAACTTCTCAAAAGACGACATTAAAAATGCAATACGTCTAAAACTGCCATTATCTGTGATCGATATAACATGTACTGTTTTATTTAGAAGAAATTTTACTTATATTAATTAACTTTAGTCAATACTTTCTATCAATTTATTGTTTTCTTTTTATAAATTTCTGTATACTAATGTATAAAACTAAAAAAGAAAAAAAATTACAGCTCCCGAACGTTTGGTTTGTATTATTTTGAACGCATATAAGAAATAATAAGCTATATTGGAGGTAAAAAAAATTGATAAATAATTCCATTGTTACATTTTGAGTATATTTTGCATTTCTATTTTATTTTTTGTGGATATGGCGCTTTTTAATAGGTATTCTGATTTCCTTTGATTATTTCATGTTACCTTTTTTAACAGAACTTATTTTGACAACCGTATTAATAAATGTAATTTTTGTGTATTTATAAAAGTATAATGTGAAATGTACACCGATGGACAAAATTAAGGGATGGGAGGTATTTTCACACATTTCTCAGAAAATATCTCATAAAAACTGGACAGTTGATTGTCATATAATGACACTATGGCGATGGTGTTGCTGAGATGAGGTTACGTATTTTTGTGGGCGTTGCTAAGCCAGCAGGAGGTATAAAAGTCTGCAGCTAGCTGCCCAGCTCACTCCACCCTACAACACAGTAAGTGATTTATATAGTGTTTCTTGAATAATCTTGTTGTTTTTTGTTGAGTTTTAGGTGAAATGAGTGAACATCATCGTTTAGACGATGTTTTGAGGTGGAGAATTGTGGGTAAAATTGAGGCAGGGCAGTCCCAAGCTCAGGTTTCTAGGGAATTGGGTGTAACTCCAAGCGTTGTTTCGACTTTGTGGAGTCAATTTTAAAACAGTAGGACAGTGTCCAGAAGACCAGGACAAGGTCGTCCGAGAGCAAAAACGCCCAGGAAAGACTAGTATTTGCTAGACTGTAAAAAAAAATCTGTAAAGGTACTAAACATTTTCTAGGAAACTGGGATTCCAAGAACTTTTCATGTAACGATAACAGGAAAAATCCATGTAACCGATTCTAAAACTTGAGTTTTTGTTGTTACCGTTACAGGAAAAGTTCTTGGAATCCCAGTTTCCTGGATAAAGTGTAGGACTTTTACAGATATTTTTTTACAGTGTGCTTACAGCCAAGCGCCAGAGGACGTTCTACAGAGACACAACTGTCTAGGGACCTTGCTGCTGCTACTGGAACATTAGTTTCAAGGAAGACTGTTGCAGGAGGCTTGGTGAAAGAGGGTTGTATATCAGGATGCCCGCCATTTGCATCCCACTCACTCCCTTCCACAAAAGAGAGCGTGCACAATGGTGCAGACAGCACCAACACTGGACATCTCCAATGGCCTAATTTTCTGTTTACAGATGAGTCCAGATTCAGTCTTCAACTGATTCTTGTGAATATTCATATGGAGGGTACCTGGGACACGATACCATACCAGTAACATCATGAAAAGGGACCATTATGCTGGTGGAGGACTGATGGTTTGGGCAGGGATCATGCAAGACACCCGCATACCGCTCCATATGTTTGACACGGGTTCCGTGAATGCCTAGAGGTAGAGGCAGGAGATCCTTCAATCCTAGGTGCGTCTTTTCAGGGGTGCTGTTGGCCCTGAATTCATTTTTATGGATGGCAATGCCCGACCACATAGGGGTCGCCTGGTTCAGGAGTATCTGGAAAACGAAGATATTCATTGATTGCATTCGCCAGCCAAATCTCCTGACTGTGACCCCATTTAACATGCTTCGGATGCTCTTGGAAGGGCTATTGCGAGCCGCCAACCCCCACCCAGAACCATTCCGGAGTTAAAAACTGCTCTGGTGGAGGAGTAGGAGAGTCTTCTACAAGCAATCTTTAACTCTCTTATTAACAGCATGCATACTCGTTGTGCATGCTGTCTATCTGTCAGAGGTCTCACTTTCCTCCTTTACAAGCCTCACTTTCATTGCCATCTTTCATCATGAATTTCAGTCCACATTGGATTGTTGGCAATAACTCTTGCCTATGAATGGCTCTTTAATTTTAGCTTTGCACATATTATTGTCATACTATAAGTTATATCCATACCAATTTTCATTTATTTTTACTCGGTATTTTTCGAGATATATGGGAAAATGCCTTCCATCTCTTAATTTTGTCACCAGTGTATGTATCTATCTATTAGAATACGATGTCGTTATCTATCTATATATATATATATATATATATATATATATATATATATAAATACAGGCTGTTTCTAAACTCATGGTGCAAAATTTCAGGGGTGATAGTACACATCAAGACAAACTATATTAAATAGGAAACTAAGGGTCCTAAACGTCTTATGAAGGAGATAGGCGTCATTAAAATTTAGGGTCCAAAAATTCAAATGATTATAAAATGCAGAAAAATTGGTCAATTCGTTTGTGGTTTTCATTAAAACTATTCTTTATGTCAGTATTGTCATGAAAATAAATTATAAAGATAACTTTAAAAAATGCCGATAGAGGGCGCTTTAGATTTTGGAGTAACGAAAAACTATTTTTTACCGTTATCTTTTGCATCTCATTAATTTTTATGGAAGCTTAGGCATAAACTTAAATTTTGAGCTCAAAATCTAAATCGTTGGGAGTGGTTAAGTAACGCAAACTGAACTGTGGGGGGAGGTTCAAATTTTAAATGATTATAAAATACGAAAAAATTGGTCAATTAATTTGCGATTTTCACTAAAATAATTTTTTACGTCAGTATTATCTTAAAAATAAATTCCAAAAATAAAATTCAAAAATTGCCGATAGAGGGCGCTTTAGACTTTGGAGTAACGTGCAACTAGTTTTTACCGTTATTTTTTGCATTTTATAAAGTTTTTTTAGAAGCTTAGGCATAAACTTAAATTTTGAGTTGAAAATCTGAATCGTTGGGGGTGGTTAAGTAGCGCAAACTGAACTGTGTTCAATGGGGATGGGGAGGTTCAAATTTCAAATGATTATAAAAAACAGAAAAATTGGTCGATTCATTTGCGGTTTTCGCTAAAACTATTCTTTATATCAATATCTCCTCGAAAATAAATTTTAAAGTTATCTTTCAAAAATTCCGTCAGAGTACGCCTTACACTTTAGAGCAACCAACAACTATTTTTAACCGTTGTTTGTTATATCTAATTAAATGCTTGTAAAAGTTCAAATTTAAATTTTGAGCTCAAAATCTGCATCGTTGTGAGTAATTAAGTAGCGGAAAATGGAACTATTTTCGATTGGTGAGGAGGGGAAAATTTTAACTCCTGAACACAGTTCAGTTTGCGCTTCTTAACCCCTCCCATCGATTTAGAATTTGGGCTAAAAATCTAAGTCTAAGCTTTTGCAAACATTTAATTAGATACAAAAAATAACGGTTAAAAATAGTTGTCAGTTACTCTAAAGTTTAAAGCGTCCTCTAACGGAAAGTTTTTTAATTTATCTTTAAAATTTATTTTCAAGGAAATATTGACATAAAGAATAGTTTTAGCGAAAACCGCAAACGAATCGACCAATTTTTCCGTTTTTTATAATCATTTGAAATTTGAACTTCCCCACCCCCCTTCAACACAGTTCAGACTGCACTACTTAACCACTCCCAACGATTCAGATTTTCATCTCAAAATTTAAGTTTAATTCTAAGCTTTTAAAAAAAATTTATGAGATGCAAAAAATAAAAATAAAAGATAGTTGTACGTTACTCCAAAGTCTAAAGCGCCCTTTATCGGCAATTTTTGAATTTTATCTTTATATAATTTATTTTTAAGATAATACTGACATAAAGAATAGTTTTAGTGAAAACCGCAAACGAATCGACCAATTTTTCTGTTTTTTATAATCATTTGAATTTTTGGACCTCCCCCCACAGTTCAATTCGCGTTACTTAACCACTCTCAACTATTTAGATTCTAAGCTCAAAATTTAAATTTATGTCTAAGCTTCTAAAAAAATTTAATGAGATGCAAAAAATAACGGTAAAAAATAGTTGTTCGTTACTACAAAGTCTAAAGCGCCCTCTATCGGCATTTTTTGAAATTTATCTTTATAAGTTTTTTCAAGACAATACTGACATAAAGAAAAGTTTTAGTGAAAACCGCAAATGAATCGACCAATTTTTTGTATTTTATAATCATTCGAATTTGTGGACCCTAAACTTTAATGACGCCTATCTCCTTCGGAAGACGTCTGGGACTCTTAGTTTCCTATTTAATATTGTTTGTCTTGATGTGTACTATCATCCCTTAAAGTTTGTACCATGAATTTAGGAACACCCTGTATCTATATAAAGAGAGAGGGAGAGAGATGTAGATAGATAGATAGATATGTGTGTGTGTGTAAAATTCTGCTTTATACCACTTACCACAAACTCTTAAAACTTAAAATGTTCAATATATATTTTCTGTAAATATCATACTTGCAATCGTGTTGCATACAGCACTGTAATTAAAAAAAACGGACGATTTTACGGAAATAGTACTGGTAAACTGGACGTCAGTATAATCTACTGTTTTTAACGGAAAAATTCCTGTAAATTACAGGAAAATGTGGAATTTTTTAGAAATGTTCGGAAATTTTCCAGTTTAAAAATAGTAAATTGTACTGGCGTACAGATTACCAGCAGTATTTCCGTAAAATCGTCCGGTTTTTATACTGTGGGTGTCATGGCAAAGAATGAAATTCCTTGAATATTTCCCTTTTAAGTTAGATATAGAAGACGATATAATACATCAGACGTGGAGACCATACGAGATCCTTTTTTAAAAACACATTAATTCGTGTTTATAGCATCGTAAACAATTCCACTAACACTCCAGTTTAAACTTTCCACCACCGTAAAATTTCGTTGTCATAAACAGAAAGATTTTATCATCATAGAAGCTTACCTATTACAGGACAATGTTCAGAACAAGTGACAATGTTTCGTTTAACACATGAAAAAATGTAAAAATATGGCTCTCGAGTCAAAGTAGTTATGGTATATCCCAACGTGCATAAGAAAACAGGATTTTAGATAACGTTCTATATTGTCAATTACTTTATTAGAAAATAAGTCTTACATCGATGCGAAATCTTAAAACTAGCAAAAAGAAATAAATTCTATCAGTTCGGCAGATGCATAAATTACGTAATCCGTCCCTGACGTCACTGACCGGGAATAGTCGGTAATCGAATGATTTTAGGTCGTAAATAAAAGGTTGTTATGAAATAAATGAAAGAATAAAATTAACACGTTCGCTGCCGCTCACGTGAAAGCGACTGATATGGCACCAACGTTAAGAGGCCACTCACGCGCCAGCGCGTGATGGGGGTGATGTCCAATAGCCAGTCACGTGCTGGAATGGGAAAATCTTTCACTGATTCTTTGTTATAAAAAGTAAATCGGCTTCAAGGAAAAACTCATTTCTACAGTGTGGCATTAACTATCATGACATCTTCATGTAAGCGGCATCATGGCACCGAACGTGTTAAGTATTAAGGTCTTAGGCAAAGTGTTGTTTTAAGAAATTGTATTTCAAAACAAAATAAAAGAAAGAAAGAGTAGATTAAAGGCATGGAATTAAAATATAATAAATATGTGAGGATAATATTACACGACAGATAATTTATATATTATAAGAATTTGAAAATATACGAGCATTTTTTATTATTACACACATATATATTAGGAAGTATCGATTTTTTTTTCATAATATAAAAGCCTATCTATGCGGAAAAAATGTTCTCTTGAATAAAGATTAAGTGAAAAATATTTAAAAAAAAATAATTTCAAGTTTTACGACTGATGCAATGGGGTTGAATTTCGAAAAAAGACCTAATTTTGGTTAGATGATTTTTGATTCAAAATAATAGATTAAAAATTAGTCAAAATCTACTTATGCGTGAAAGATGTTATATTGTAGGCAGAGTATAGTCAAAATAATTAAAAACATTAATTTCAAAATTTAAATCTGCCGCAATGGGGTTTAAATTTATGTATCCGAACATTTTTAAAGTAAAAAAATCAAAATGTTCTTTGTAAAATGAAACATGCATTTTAGTATTTTTAATATTTATTGCAATGAGAGGATATTTATTAGGCCACAAGATTAAATTTTTAATTCTTATTTAACAACTTCTTTACTATTAAATTAGGAAAATTCGTTAACATTACAGTTGGCGATAATGACGTTTGGGGTTGAAAACTGGCATGAGATATCGTAATTCATTTCTTCTATATAATTCACACACAATAGAAAGTGCTTCGTGTCTGTTTTGACTATTGGTTTTGTAGACTGGGTATTGCGTAGAATGCATATTTTTTACTGTATATGTTATTGCCACAGGAATGATGCGGGATTTACTATCGCATCTGAAATCTTGTCGTTACTAACTAAAGCACTTTTTAATTAACTTACACTCTGTAAAAAAAGTAGAAGGACACTCGAATTTTTTAATTAACTTAATTGTGATTTATATTTACGGTCTGATATTTTTAAGGGCATAATTTTATATGCATTCTTTTGTTGTGAAATGAAAAATTAATTGCTACCACAATTAATTTATAGAAAAATGAACTTATCTAAAAATTTCACTGTAAAAAAGTAGAAGGACAGCTGTGGAAAATTGAATTTTTTGGACCCTTCTGCTATAGATAATGTAAGTAAGCATTATTATTTTATTGTTTTCATCAAAGAAAAAAATATATCTCCATTTTTAGGTTGATTTTTTTGTTTGTTTGTTTTTTTAGAATGCCGAAAGGAATACCTTTAAATAATTTTCAAAAAGGCCAAGCCATAGCATTTAGAAAAGAGGGTAAAAGCATCAGAGAGATTGCTAAGTTGCTTAATGTTAGTAAAACTGCAATATCCAACTATCTTAGAAATCTAGAGCATCACGGTACTAAAAAAAAGACAGGAAGACCTAAAACACTGACGCCTCGTGATGAAAGAAACATTATCCGAGAGTTGAAAAAAAAAGATTCCACAATTTCGAAGGTCCGAATACGAGCAAATCTAGCGCATGTGTCACGCCAAACTGTATATAAATATATAAAAAAGTCTAAAGTCTTTATTTTCAAGAAGAGACAACATTATCCAAAATGGATAAAAATGCATATAGCCAATCGCTTATCTTGGGCGAGAAACTACATGTCTTGGACCACGGAATGGACTTCTGTCATTTTCTCAGATGAGAAAAAGTTCAATTTGGATTATGGATATCAATACAATTGGCATTGTATCAAGAATGAGGAAGAATTGTATTCCACTCGACATATGGGAGGGGGGAGTTTGATGGTCTGGCTAGCAGTTGAATATGGTGGAAGAACGAGTCTACTCATTTTGCATGGTAAACAGAACCATGAAGATTACATCCAGTTGTTGGAATCTGAACTTCTTCCTTGTGGTTCAGAATTAGGTGGAGAAGATTGGATTTTTCAACAAGATGGAACAGCGATTCACACCGCTACTGGCGTTAAAAATTGGTTCCACACAAATAATATCCGCGTTTTGCCATGGTCAGCTAAAAGCCCTGACCTTAACATTATTGAAAATATATGGGTGACATTAGTTCGTGGCGTATACAGTGGAGGAAAACAATGCGAATCTGTTGTCGAACTTCAGAATGCACTTAACGATGTTTGGGACAATTTTTGCCAAAGTGAAATACAGGCACTGTACGATTCAATGCCAAACAGAGTCTTTCAAGTGATAAAGGCAAATGGAAAGAAAACTTCTTATTAATATTTTAATTTTCATATAAAATACTTATGTGTCCTTTTACTTTTTTTACAGAGTTTCATGTAAGCAACAGAAACTATATTATGAAAAACAAATTATCTTCTTAATTTATTTTGGATTATTATGAATTTATACTCATTTAGTTATAAATTGTTAGGCAAATAAAGATATTTGCGATAACTTAATCAGTTGTGCTTTTATTACTAAAAAGTCTAGTGTCCTTCTACTTTTTTTACGCAGTGTACTCGCTTTTAGATTTCTTCTACTGACATAAATAAAAATACAAAAAGCTTCTTATGCACAGCGAATAGTTTTCCTATTTCATCAGTAAAACTTCCGGACCTAGTCGCGATTCTATCATCGTGCGCTAAAAGATGACGTTGTGGAACCTGATTGGTGTGTTCTCGCACAAAAAAATCATTGTAGTGGACGTTTGAAGATCAATGCCATATTTCGAATAACACCTCTTTTAATATCTTTGTTAGCAGATATTCCGTCACAACTCATCGCAACCATCTTTGTAACATGTATATTACTGTTAACGCATGAGAAAAAAAAATGAAAGATGTTTTTTAAAATTGTTTTTCTCTCTCCAAAATTTATATACAGGGTGTATCTAAACTACTGGGCAAAACTTTTAGGGGTGATAGTACACATCAAGGCAAATAATATTAAATGGGAAACTAAGGGTCCCAAATGTCTTCCGAAGGAGATAGGCGCCATCAAAGTTTAGGGTCCAAAACTTGAAATGATTATAAAAAACGGTAAAATTGGTTGATTCGTTTGCGGTTTTCACGGAAACTATTCTTTATGTCAGTATTGTCTTTAAAATAAATTATAAAGATAAATTTAAAAAAATGCCGATAGAGGGCGCTTTAGACTTTGGAGTAACGAACAACTATTTTTTACCGTTATTTTTTGCATCTCGTTAATTTTTTTGAAGCTTAGACATAAACGCAAATTTTGTGCTGAAAATCTGAATCGATGAGTGTGGTTAAGTATCGCTAACTGAACTGTGTTCAATGGGGGTGGGAATGTTCAAATTTCAAATGATTATACAAAATGGAAAAATTGGTCGATTCGTATGCGGTTTTCTCTAAAACCATTTTTTATGTCAGTATTTCCTTGAAAATAAATTTTGAAGATAAATTTCAAAAATTCCGTTAGAGGGCGCCTTAAACTTTAGAGTAACCAACAACACTTTTTAACTGTTATTTTTTGTATCTAATTAAATGCTTGCAAAAGCTTAGACTTAAATTTTGAGCTCAAATTCTGAATCGCTGGGAGGGGTTAAGAAGCGCAAACTGAACTGTGTTCAGGAGATGAAATGTTACCCTGCCCACCCTAGAACACAGTTCAATTTTTCGCTACTGACTTACTCACAAGGATTCAGATTTTGAGCTCAAAATTTAAGTCTAAGCTTTTACAATATTCATTTAGATAAAAAAAATAACGGTTAAAAATTGTTGTTGGTTACTCTAAAGTTTAAGGCGCCCTCTAACGGAATTTTTTGAAATTAATCTTTAAAATTTAATTTAAAGGAAATACTGACGTAAAGAATAGTTTTAGATAAAACCACAAACGAATCGACCAGTTTTTCCGTTTTTATAATTATTTGAAATTTGAACCTCCCCACCTCAATTGAACACAGTTCAATTTGCGCTACTTAACCACTCTCAACGATTCAGATTTTAAGCTTAAAATTTAAGTTTATGTCTAAGCTTCTAAAAAATTTAATGAGTTGCAAAGAATAACGGTAAAAAATATTTGTACGTTACTCCAGAGTCTAAAGCGCCCTCTATCGACATTTTTTGAAATTTACCTGTATAATTTATTTTCAAGACAATACTGACATAAAGAATAATTTTAGTGAAAACCGCAAATCAATTGACCAATTTTTTTGTTTTTTATAATCATTTGAAATTTGAACCTACCCACTTCCATTGAACACAGTTCAGTTTGCGCTACTTAACCACAGATTTTGAGCGCAAAATTTAAGTTTATGTCTAAACTTCTAAAAAAATTTAATGAGATGCAAAAAATAACGGTAAAAAATAGTTGTTCGTTGCCCCAAAGTCTAAAGCGCCCTCTATCGGCATTTTTTGAAATTTATCTTTATAATTTATTTTCAAGACAATAGTGACATAAAGAATAGTTTTCATGAAAACTGCAAGCGAATCGATCAATTTTTCCGTTTTTTATAATCATTTCAAATTTTAGACCCTAAACTTTGATGGCGCCTATCTCCTTCGGAAGACGTTTGGGACCCTTAGTTTCCCATTTAATATTATTTGTCTTGATGTGTACTATCACCCCTTAAAGTTTTGCCCAGTAGTTTAGATAAACCCTGTATATGTGGCTGATGTATTCAAAATGAAGTTTTTTTTCTTTTCTAGCTTAATTTTGTTTCTATTATTTTTTTTCTTCTGCTGACTTCCAGTGATGTAGTTTTGTCTTTACACCCATCAAAGTATAAAACAAGTAAGAAAGATCATGCATTAAGCATAGATTATGAAGCACTTTCCAACACTTCTTGAAATCTTAAACAAAACTTCGTTATCTAGGGAAAAACGTATTATTGTATATCCAAATATGTATTCCAATACTTTTGAAAAGCCCTGTATTTGATACATCGGTTAATATATAGACTATATTATGGAAAAATCAATTTAGCAAGAAAGCACCTAACTGGCTGAAATTTTCCTTTCAGCAATTTATATTAATAGATGGAAAAATACTTCAACACTTTTGCTTAGCCCTGCAAAATACATAGTACCGTTAATACACGAAAGTATTTTGCTAAAGCTTAGTTTAAAAATAAATTCTCTTTAAACTACTTAAAGAAAATTTCTGGAAATTATCATCTAAAGACGACTATGTATCAAATTCTTTGCGTGACCCTGTATATCATTTTATCTATATTCCACAAATGTTTCTTAGCAAACTAAATGCAGTTCATCGTAAAAAGGCATAACATATTTAAAAACTATCTTTAAGTAAATTAAGCTCATATTCAGTAACCTTTGCTAGATCTTTTGTGTAACCCTGTATATCTAAATTGTGTAACAATTAGCATTTATATAAACCTTATAATATACATACATCAAGTGAAACTTAAAAGCGTATATCATAATTAAAAATGCATTTCATCCATATAACAGCCATCTTTCATAATATACAGGACTTTGGATAGAATGTAATATTTGAAATCGTTTGAGTGTCCGTGTAAATGCTATGCACTATTATTATGCATGAAATAACTCATATTAACCCTCAGCAGCGTATATCAATTTGACTATAGATGAAATCGTTTACCATAATTAAAATATGTCACAAACAATCCCTCCCTTTATTATTATGTGTTTTAATTGTTTTCTATGGCCCTGTAAATAAATAATAAATATTCTTCTTGCTGCATACTTTACAGAATGCATATTTTAGTACACTTGTCGATGCATATAAATTTGAAGATATTTGACAGGGTATAACATCTTTAAAATTCATTTGGAACAATTTTTCCACATAGGCCGTAATGTAATGGAAAACTTTTGATTATCCCTGTAAGTAAACTAATCACGGCAGAACCTTCATTTTCAATAGGGTTCGTGCTCGGATAAACGTCATTAACTTCCAAAAATAGTATGACAATCTGAGTATATTTACGAGAGTTACAGCGCGGACAGACGAGCAGACAAACTGAATGCATAAGCACTTTTCAACTTTGTTGTAAAGTGTTAAAAATGACCATGATCATAATTTTTTACAAATGACTAAAACTATAGAGTGTTTCTTACTTTGTTCTGTCACGCCAAATTTTATTTCTGTCAACAGCATTCGATTTATCGCTTTGTTTGATAATGCCGACATTTTGAAATGCACCTGACACGATGACAGCATCTGCTTCGTCGGAAATACTAAAACTGTCCATATTTTGGCTGATGCCAATTTTCGTCACTACAGGTGGTATGAAACCTACCTCATCAGCACTTTGGGTCCTGTTTTACAACGATAACCGATTGCGATGAAAAGAGTGTTTGTTCACACAACGCTGCATTAGTTTACACCCATTATTTATATTCATATTCAAATCTATTGACTTAAAAAAAGAGAGATATTGTTTTTGAAAATGATTCATAAGATTGTAGACAAGATTTTAATATCTTTTCTTGTTCTATAAGATTTAAGAAGAGCGCGATATGTGTCTTGATACAATTGAATTTTTCTTAAAATGCAGTGGTAAATTATTGATATTGAATTTTATTTAAAGGTATCTTCTAACTTATTAGCATCTCCTTCACACTAGCAGGAGAAAAAATTGATGTAGACCGATTCTTTGCTTCGGTTATATCTTGAATACCAACATTTATATCTTATTATGTTTTTGTAGAAGGGATCAAGTTCATTGGCATATTACAGCCAAGCCCAATTACGGAGCATATCATGTCTTTTTTTTTAACATCGCCATGATGCATCAATATTCAAAGTGTACTAAGCTACACAATACGCAAACAAAATCTTTCACTGAAAAAAACTAGAATAGCCATTTTTTTCTAAACTTTAAACTACTTGCAGCAGTATTATGTTTTGAAATTGCTTTTCTTTATTTTTTTTCGCTTAATCTCCATGCAATATAACATCTTTTACGCAAAGGTAGGTTTCGGTTGATATTAAAATAATTATTTTGTATAAAAAAATCTAACCAAAATTTTCCATTTTTAAAAAATTTCATCAATTTTTAACTTTTTTGTGGCAGTAGTAAATTTTGAATTTATGTATTATTATTAATATTTATTTAGCCTCCGTACAATATAACATCAATGTTGGGTTTTAAAAATTATTAAAACACTTATTTTATATCAAAAATCATCTAACCAAAATTCGGTCTTTTTTAATTTTTTTTTTCGAAAATTCAACCACCTTGCGGCAGTATTAAATTTTAAAAGTATTTTTTTCATTATTTTTCCATTAATCTCCATACAATAGAACATCTTTCCCATATAGGTAGGTTTTGATAAATGTATATATATACATCTACACATCATTATTTACTTATTTTTGTTTTTATTTAAAAAAAATTTCGGAAAGGGAGAACATACTAAGCGCTTTTGTAAATCTATATGGAATTTCATTTATGTGAATACCTTTAAGACTTTAGATGTTGTAATGAAAAATCAACAGTTATTTAATACGTGAATTTCCGCATTGCAGAACGAAGCGTAGAACGAACTTTGTGGAAAATGTCCAAGCCAGGAATCGAACCCGGAACCCCTGGGTTCCAGCGTAGAACAAAAGCTGATTCTACGCTTAGTTAGCAATGTGAAAATTCACGTATTAAATATTCAAGAATTTCATGCGTGCTTTCACTGCTGAAAATTAATTGAAAAATTATTTGAAATTATATATATATATATGATTTACCGCTGCTGGGCTTCTTGTGTCTCATGTTATGCAGCAGGATTGTGTGCTCATGAAGACGATCCCATCTCATGCTGCGAATCGCAACCAAGCCGACATATGAAGTGAGAAATGCCAAGCTGGGCATGCCCTCGTAGCCTAACTGGTAGTGAACTTGGAGCGTTACTGGTTGGGGCTTTCGGGTTCGATCCCCGGCTTGGACACTTTTCACAATGTTGGTTCTGCGCTTAGTTAAAAATGTGGAAATTCAAGTATTCAAGAATTTCAAGCGTACTTTCACTGCTGAAAATTAACTGAAATTAAATATATAATCAATAGTTAGTTCAATAAATATTTTGAAAGCATTTTTTCTGATAAAGTTTCGGAAGATAAAGAACTCAAATGTTTATTTGAAAAGAAAAATTTCAGATGTGTTTACGTGATTGTAAATAGAGCTTCCCTTTTTAACTTCTATGAAAGGAAAACTATTGAACCAAAATTGAAAAAAATGAAAATTCTGTAAAAAAGGTCATGAGATTTTAACCCTTTTTTGTAAGCTTTTTTTTTTTATTTTAATGTAAAAATTATGTGAAATCTAACTATCGTTCTAATAATGGGAAAAATTGAAAAAAATTAAATTTCAAATTTTTTAGCTCAAATTTGATATTTTATGGTGTGTACCTTCTATACACAATTAGATCTTTTAAAGTTTTTAAATGAAATGGGTTTAAATTACTTAATTTTGTATCCTTAACACCCTGCAACTTTCTTTGTATTAATATTTTTAAGAATTCAGTAAAAGTGATGAAAATAAATATTGTCTTTTTAGCTTGTTGATTTTTTTCCAAAGGACCAATTCTAATTTTTTGCCAAATGCAGCCATCTGACATGAACAAAATAAGTATTATTCCATCCTTTGGACTGTTCTTGACGAGTTATAACAATCCTAATGGCCAAAATCATGGCACATATTGTGAATTATAGTGTTTTTACGGTACGTGCCAGATGTGGCGTACCGTGCAGTGAAGGGTTAAGACTTGCGAATAAAACATAATTATTTTAAAAAATTAGAATCGGGTGTAAAAAGAGACTGAATGCTGAATTTTGGGCCAGGGAAAATACCACTCAACTTTGTGGTGAAAATTCCTTGAAAAATATAGGAAAAACAGCATATCAGGACTTCCTCATTCAAATCTTTCAAAATTATATGGTTTCAACGAAAATTATATTGTGGTATGGTTTTACCACCACATTCATAATATCCGTTATTTTTTTTTTCAGAAAAGACTAAAAATGTATAGAAATTTGCATCACAGGCTCGGTAATTGCCTTTCCGTTACGATCCATGCAGGGAAAATTCTTGATATCCAGTTTTGAAAACATTAAAGGGACAGTTTACATTTTCGACCTTTTTTTAAATTTAAAAAATATGGGTCAAATGGTGAACTCGCTGCTTTTCAGAGTTCAACTAAAGAGGTATTTTAAAAAGTGCATATTTAATTAAAATTTTTAAAAAATTCGAAACTTTTACTAAATTTTTAAACATTAATATTTTTGTCTATTTTTTTAAGATTTTTAAACATGCATTATACAAGACTGCGAATGGATTTTTTGATGCATCTAATTTTGCATTTAATATAATTTTTTACTGATATACGTAGCGTAAAATGATGAAATCTATCACATCTGCATATGCTTTTATTTAAAAAAAAATAATAATAGCCTAGAGGCTCATTCCATGCGCCGATTTATCACATATATAATAAAGTATATGTATAAATTATTTCAAATCTCTAGCTCAAATACAAAAAATAAATAAATAAATAAATAAATAATAAAAAATGATTCAGACAAATGTATATTTAGTAAAATCTGTGGTCCAAAGAATATTTGTTATCAATTTACAAGACAACACCTTAATATCCCAATACATAATGATATTGGGGGATACATTGTTTGGGACCCTTTTTTATTATATTAAACTATTTTACACTTTATGAAACTGATAAACAATGCTCAGGTTTACTACAAATTATTTTCTGTATAATAGAAAGTAGATAGCATTTACAGAGCGACACAAAAGAACTCAGATAATATACTACTTTCAAAGTAATATATACTATTACACCAAAATTTGAATATTTTTTAAACTTCGTTAAATTACGAATTCATCTCATTTGATACGTTTTACGTGCAATTTTCGACTTATTGTTGCTATTTAAAACATTTTTATAATGTTGATATAAGGAACAAACCTAAAATTATGAATACATTGTTAACATTTTATCCAGTAGTTTATAGAACTAAAATAGTGTAACTTTAATTATGATTGTCATTATATTAGCTTAGTCACTCCATCTCTGAGACAACGTGATATTGTGTATTGATGTCCTTTATGTACGCTGAAATTTTGTTTTAAAATATTTGTTCCATAGTTAAAATAGCTTTACATATTTTTTTTTTTTTTTTTTTTTTTTTTTTATTGAATCTGCCTATTTACACTCCTTATGAAAAAATATACATAAAATATTTTCTAATGAATTTCTGTTCTATTCAAAAATCAGGAATGAGTGCATAATATTCTTATTTTCACCTTTTATGATTAATAACTAAAAGAATGGTCAAAAAATTAATTTTTAAGCAAAAAGAATGTGGACTATCTTGACGAGAAACCAATATCTATTTAATTAGGATTAGTTACGAGAATAAAAATTCCACATACATGAAGGAATGAGCTTGAAAGTACAAGCAAATTCTTTGCAAGTTTACTTTATAAAATAATAGTATTTATAACACATTTGCCATATTTTATATAATATATTTTTCTTTTAATTGAATTTTATGTTTGATATCGATGAAAATATATTTTATTTTTAAAGTTATATTATAAATTTAACTCTATATTTCTTGATGAAATATAACTTGAAAATGCATGTTTAGATTCACTGTAATTAGAAATAATTAATGTGACTATATTTAATTATAAAATAAAAATCTTCAAACATATATACATTATATATCTTCCGCAATATTTTTTTCAGTTACATTGAACAATTTAGTATCTATTTCAATATAGCATCAAATATTTAAACCAATAATTCCATTATCGTTTCATTTTTTTTTATAGAATGCAAATTGAAAAGACATTATTAGATGCTATGTCTGTTTCAAATCCTGAATTTGAAATATATTTTAAAATAACTGTATGCTTGAAATTTTTGTAATAAAGCAAAGTCTAAAATTCATTGAACAAAAATGACATATATCTTCTATCATAGAAAGAGATATTACGTTTTTTCTCAAACATAGCATGCATAATGTATGTAAAATCGAAAATCAAAGGCGTTATTAAAATTAAAAAAACTTTTACATTCAGAGCATTTTTCTTCATTTCTAAGAGTCCTTTCAAATGTCAAAGGGATTCACATATCAAACTAAATTGAATGGTATTATACTCAAAAGAGCATGCTTAAAATGCTTCATTTCAATAGAAAACATATGGCGCAAAGTACGCTATTATAAAAAAATATTGCGACACATGAACAGAAAAATATATTCATAACGAAAATTTAGAAAATTTAAATTTAGCATTTGAACTTCAGTTCTTTTTCATTCTTATTTGAATTAACAGTTTGATATTTTAAAAAATGTAAAATCAATGACTTTCCTATATAGTTATTGATGATAAAAATCAATATTTATGTTTATAATATTTGAAATTTTTACATGCTTATGTGCATGCATTTTCTTTTTAATTTATGCTTATCGTTATATATTTTTGATTCAACATAAATTTAATATACAAGACACACTGATATAAAAACCGTTTATCCGTAAGGGGTTTTTTTTACGAAAAGGATTGTAGCATTTTAAATTGCAATATGTTTTTAATTATAGATTTTATATTAATGAAAATTTGTAAAGCGCAGCCATAATAATTTTTTTTCGTGAATAGATATATGTTTTTTTGTCTTATATAAAAACATCGGAATTGTGCGCTTCACATTAAAACCTGCTTATATTTCATCGTCAATATACAGGGATCAGAAAGCACAAGGGAAAGTTTACAACGCCAAAGAGATAAAAATGGAGGCTCAACATAAAGCGTGTGTTCAATGGAGTCAGCAGGAATCGAGCCCACAAGCTTCTACGGCCGTAGGCGATTAGCGGTGTAGTGTCTTAACCACTTGGCTACGGAGGGCCCTTTGCTTGTTATTAACATATCATATATTACATTGACAAGCAAAACTGAAAATCAAAAGAGAAATAAATAATATTAATAAATTTAATAATTAAATAATAGTAATTTAATAATATCAATAAATTAAATATTTTTGCAGGCAAAAGCAAACAGTTTTGCATGCCAAAATGTTTCTCACATTTTACTTAACTGAATATTATAAATCTAAAAACAGCAATTCTTAAATACATTTTTTAAATGAAATCTTATTTCATAAAATTAGCTATTATAAAAAATTTTCTGCCCTACATTTTAAAAGTCAATGATTTCATCAGAATCTTAATACATAACTTTGTCTGTATTGTCTTTTATGATTTGTGATACATTTATTTACCATCTATCCGTCACGTTTCAATGAAAACTGAGTAATATTTATTTATGACAGCGAGAATTTTGTAAAACAATTAACACGTTACAGATAGAAATGACTCGTTTCAATACAGTTTTATTACTATAAATTTCCGAAATCTTAAGATAAAGTTTAATTAATTCCAAACTATCTCAATCGTGGTAAAATTTTAAACTGATAGACCTAGCTCTTGTTTGCATGAAATATTTCAATTGATTTTACTGTGTAAAGGATCGCTTTTCTGTGAGATTGCCAAATGATGCAAGGTAAATTATTAAAATAAAATTTTCAAACATCCGGTGCTTTAGAATCTGCCTTGAATTATACAAATTTTCAGTTTTCTACGGACGGTAATTTTTCTTAGCCATGTCAAACACACAGACACGTGAACTTATGGATAGAGCGAAACTTATTTTAATTAGCTTAAATATGCACCCAAGAGCCAAAATATTATGACCACACCCACATTTTACAATGAACTCGCCTGGATGACCTGGAAAATACATAATCGACTGGCAAATGTGTTAAAATGCTGCTAGGGATTCTCAGAAATTATTATTTGCGCTTCTATCTGCTAGTGATGGAAAAGCTTGCTGATCTAAGCTACTTTGATATAGGACAGATTTCTGCCACCCGAACATTCTGATCGAGTAACTTCTAAACTGCAAGTTTCGTGGGTTATTCAAGGCATAACATTGTTAATACTGCTACAAAGGTGATGAATGACGTTGAAACCATCAACAGAAATCATTGCGTTCGACACTCAGGTGTTATTAAATAAAAGGGACGTCGAAGAATATCCACCTTGGTGAATCAAAATCCAAACCAGAAACTGGCTCAATTTTCACTCCAACACAATACAGGTCCTTGTGGAATTCTTTCGTAGCATACATTTCAGCTGACACTATTGAAAGTGTGATTACGGGATTAACGTCACATTACTGTGCCCCTGTTGACCAAGCATTATCGCCAAATACTCCTACACTGGCCTGGGGGGAACATCATTATTGATCTATGGAATATATAGAGTTGTCTCGTCGTATGAAATACGATTCATCTTTCAACACGTACATCGTTGGCTCTATTTGGGTACGCCGTCTGTTATGTTAACTGTTACTCCCCTTTACCTAACAGTCATAAAAAAAGCTAGTTGTGGTGATATTAAGCTTTTGGGAACGTTTTTATCGACGGCACTGGGACCTGTGGTTGCTGTAGAAGAGACGATGAGTTCATACACTTGTTGAGTTCTTGTCGTACAGTAGAACAACCATTAACAAACCAATACTACTCACGTATAATGGAAAGTACTATATGTGCACCTGCGTCCATATGTTTCTCATGTACATGCTTTATTAACAGCTTTATAACAAAGCGATTCTTTGGGAGTAGCATTGGATATTTTCTATCAAAGATTAAAGACTGATGTTGTGACAAACGACCACCTACTCGAATGATATCACTTGAATCCAAAAATACATTTAGTGATAATAATTAACTATTGCTCGGTAAGGGCTTTCTTTCTTTTAACAACTTAAGCTCTGTGTTGAATTCAGAACATTGCATTTATTTTACAATATATTGAATAGAATTAGAGATTTCTTCTGAACTTAGATTTCCAAATTTTTTCGATGTACTATGTCTAGTATTACTTATAAGTCTAAGACAATAGTCTGTGACTCTTGACAGCTTAGAGAATTTCGAAAACTTAAGAAGAGAGTTTGGAGGTGCACTTACTTGTGTTACATTACTGACAGAGTCAATTACTTGATTTAACTCAGATATCGGAGCAGTGAACTTAGGTTTTGCTCATTTTACAGTAGCCATGGAGGCCCATGCCACCACAGAGAATGATTAAGAAGCTTTCGTGGTGGGATTCCCCTAGAAGCTACATCTGGAGGATTTAAAGTACCTGGAATATGATTCCACTCATGGGAAGGCATTAATGCTTGTATTTGACATACTTGATTGACTACGAACAGATTTCTCTTTAAAGGTGGTACCTTTAGCCAACTGAGAAAAATCTGTTAATCTGACCACAAATAAATATTGTCAAAGTTTACTGGTAATGTGTCGATAATGACAGAACATAACTTTGCTATTAAAAGAGCTGAACAAAGCTCAACCCTTGGCAATGTTTGAGGTTTTATAGGGTTTATTTTAGTTTTTGCAGCAATCAAATTGACAAATACCTTTTCAGGTGTAACAACACGTAAATAGGTAACAGCAGCATAAGCTTCCTGAATGACTCTTTTCGAATAAGCCTTCATTTCATGAGGTAAGTGAGCTATTACATCAGGATCGTTAGAGATCCACTTTCGTAGATTAAAACCTCCGCTTTTCATAATTCTTATTTGTTCTGTTACTAAACTCTGAGCGTTTACTCGTAAATCGGATCCAGAAAGAA